>CAWUFW010004175.1:0-600000 GCA_963921515.1 Calotriton arnoldi
GTATGCTTCGTTCAGTTACATGTTGCTATCGAATTCGGATTTCAGCTGATTTTAGAGGAATATTTTAAAGTTCCAAAACTCCACACTTAGAAGAATTTCCAAGTGAAACCAGTCAATGTTAGCCTATGGAAGGAAATTCAAGTTACTGGTAAGTACGGTTAAAATTACTTTTGAGGATCAGTACTGGGCTGAAAGATGCAGCACTGAGGTCTCTCCTGATAACAGGTGAGTAAATCGGAATTCGTATTTCGGCTGATTTTAGAGGAATATTTTAAAGTTCCAAAACTCCACACTTAGAAGAATTTCCAAGTGAAACCAGTCAATGTTAGCCTATGGAAGGAAATTCAAGTTACTGGTAAGTACGATTAAAATTACTTTTCAGGACCAGTACTGGGCTGAAAGATGCAGCACTGAGGTCTCTCCTGATAACAGGTGAGTAAATCAGAATTCGGATTTCGGCTGATTTTAGAGGAATATTTGTATGTTTCAAAAATCAACACTTAGAAACTTTTTCAGCAAAAAGCAGGCAATGATATCCTATGGAAGGAAATTCAAGTTACCGGTAAGTACGGTTAAAATTACTTTTGAGGATCAGTACTGGGCTGAAAGATGCAGCACTGAGGTCTCTCCTGATAACAGGTGAGTAAATCGGAATTCGGATTTCGGCTGATTTTAGAGGAATATTTTAAAGTTCCAAAACTCCACACTTAGAAACTTTTTCAGCAAAAAGCAGGCAATGATATCCTATGGAAGGAAATTCAAGTTACCGGTAAGTACGGTTAAAATTACTTTTGAGGATCAGTACTGGGCTGAAAGATGCAGCACTGAGGTCTCTCCTGATAACAGGTGAGTAAATCGGAATTCGGATTTCGGCTGATTTTAGAGGAATATTTTAAAGTTCCAAAACTCCACACTTAGAAGAATTTCCAAGTGAAACCAGTCAATGTTAGCCTATGAAGGAAATTCAAGTTACCGGTAAGTACGGTTAAAATTACTTTTCAGGACCAGTACTGGGCTGAAAGATGCAGCACTGAGGTCTCTCCTGATAACAGGTGAGTAAATCGGAATTGAGATTTCGGCTGATTTTAGAGGAATATTTTAAAGTTCCAAAACTCCACACTTAGAAGAATTTCCAAGTGAAACCAGTCAATGTTAGCCTATGGAAGGAAATTCAAGTTACTGGTAAGTACGGTTAAAATTACTTTTGAGGATCAGTACTGGGCTGAAAGATGCAGCACTGAGGTCTCTCCTGATAACAGGTGAGTAAATCGGAATTCGTATTTCGGCTGATTTTAGAGGAATATTTTAAAGTTCCAAAACTCCACACTTAGAAGAATTTCCAAGTGAAACCAGTCAATGTTAGCCTATGGAAGGAAATTCAAGTTACTGGTAAGTATGGTTAGAATTACTTTTCAGGACCAGTACTGGGCTGAAAGATACAGCACTGAGGTCTCTCCTGATAACAGGTGAGTAAATCGGAATTCGTATTTCGGCTGATTTTAGAGGAATATTTTAAAGTTCCAAAACTCCACACTTAGAAGAATTTCCAAGTGAAACCAGTCAATGTTAGCCTATGGAAGGAAATTCAAGTTACTGGTAAGTACGATTAAAATTACTTTTCAGGACCAGTACTGGGCTGAAAGATGCAGCACTGAGGTCTCTCCTGATAACAGGTGAGTAAATCAGAATTCGGATTTCGGCTGATTTTAGAGGAATATTTGTATGTTTCAAAAATCAACACTTAGAAACTTTTTCAGCAAAAATCAGGCAATGATATCCTATGGAAGGAAATTCAAGTTACCGGTAAGTACGGTTAAAATTACTTTTGAGGATCAGTACTGGGCTGAAAGATGCAGCACTGAGGTCTCTCCTGATAACAGGTGAGTAAATCGGAATTCGGATTTCGGCTGATTTTAGAGGAATATTTTAAAGTTCCAAAACTCCACACTTAGAAGAATTTCCAAGTGAAACCAGTCAATGTTAGCCTATGAAGGAAATTCAAGTTACCGGTAAGTACGGTTAAAATTACTTTTCAGGACCAGTACTGGGCTGAAAGATGCAGCACTGAGGTCTCTCCTGATAACAGGTGAGTAAATCGGAATTCGGATTTCAGCTGATTTTAGAGGAATATTTTAAAGTTCCAAAACTCCACACTTAGAAGAATTTCCAAGTGAAACCAGTCAATGTTAGCCTATGGAAGGAAATTCAAGTTACTGGTAAGTACGGTTAAAATTACTTTTGAGGATCAGTACTGGGCTGAAAGATGCAGCACTGAGGTCTCTCCTGATAACAGGTGAGTAAATCGGAATTCGTATTTCGGCTGATTTTAGAGGAATATTTTAAAGTTCCAAAACTCCACACTTAGAAGAATTTCCAAGTGAAACCAGTCAATGTTAGCCTATGGAAGGAAATTCAAGTTACTGGTAAGTACGATTAAAATTACTTTTCAGGACCAGTACTGGGCTGAAAGATGCAGCACTGAGGTCTCTCCTGATAACAGGTGAGTAAATCAGAATTCGGATTTCGGCTGATTTTAGAGGAATATTTGTATGTTTCAAAAATCAACACTTAGAAACTTTTTCAGCAAAAAGCAGGCAATGATATCCTATGGAAGGAAATTCAAGTTACCGGTAAGTACGGTTAAAATTACTTTTGAGGATCAGTACTGGGCTGAAAGATGCAGCACTGAGGTCTCTCCTGATAACAGGTGAGTAAATCGGAATTCGGATTTCGGCTGATTTTAGAGGAATATTTTAAAGTTCCAAAACTCCACACTTAGAAACTTTTTCAGCAAAAAGCAGGCAATGATATCCTATGGAAGGAAATTCAAGTTACCGGTAAGTACGGTTAAAATTACTTTTGAGGATCAGTACTGGGCTGAAAGATGCAGCACTGAGGTCTCTCCTGATAACAGGTGAGTAAATCGGAATTCGGATTTCGGCTGATTTTAGAGGAATATTTTAAAGTTCCAAAACTCCACACTTAGAAGAATTTCCAAGTGAAACCAGTCAATGTTAGCCTATGAAGGAAATTCAAGTTACCGGTAAGTACGGTTAAAATTACTTTTCAGGACCAGTACTGGGCTGAAAGATGCAGCACTGAGGTCTCTCCTGATAACAGGTGAGTAAATCGGAATTGAGATTTCGGCTGATTTTAGAGGAATATTTTAAAGTTCCAAAACTCCACACTTAGAAGAATTTCCAAGTGAAATCAGTCAATGTTAGCCTATGGAAGGAAATTCAAGTTACTGGTAAGTACGGTTAAAATTACTTTTGAGGATCAGTACTGGGCTGAAAGATGCAGCACTGAGGTCTCTCCTGATAACAGGTGAGTAAATCGGAATTCGTATTTCGGCTGATTTTAGAGGAATATTTTAAAGTTCCAAAACTCCACACTTAGAAGAATTTCCAAGTGAAACCAGTCAATGTTAGCCTATGGAAGGAAATTCAAGTTACTGGTAAGTACGGTTAAAATTACTTTTGAGGATCAGTACTGGGCTGAAAGATGCAGCACTGAGGTCTCTCCTGATAACAGGTGAGTAAATCGGAATTCGTATTTCGGCTGATTTTAGAGGAATATTTTAAAGTTCCAAAACTCCACACTTAGAAGAATTTCCAAGTGAAACCAGTCAATGTTAGCCTATGGAAGGAAATTCAAGTTACTGGTAAGTACGATTAAAATTACTTTTCAGGACCAGTACTGGGCTGAAAGATGCAGCACTGAGGTCTCTCCTGATAACAGGTGAGTAAATCAGAATTCGGAGTTCGGCTGATTTTAGAGGAATATTTGTATGTTTCAAAAATCAACACTTAGAAACTTTTTCAGCAAAAAGCAGGCAATGATATCCTATGGAAGGAAATTCAAGTTACCGGTAAGTACGGTTAAAATTACTTTTGAGGATCAGTACTGGGCTGAAAGATGCAGCACTGAGGTCTCTCCTGATAACAGGTGAGTAAATCGGAATTCGTATTTCGGCTGATTTTAGAGGAATATTTTAAAGTTCCAAAACTCCACACTTAGAAACTTTTTCAGCAAAAAGCAGGCAATGATATCCTATGGAAGGAAATTCAAGTTACCGGTAAGTACGTTTAAAATTACTTTTGAGGATCAGTACTGGGCTGAAAGATGCAGCACTGAGGTCTCTCCTGATAACAGGTGAGTAAATCGGAATTCGTATTTCGGCTGATTTTAGAGGAATATTTTAAAGTTCCAAAACTCCACACTTAGAAGAATTTCCAAGTGAAACCAGTCAATGTTAGCCTATGGAAGGAAATTCAAGTTACTGGTAAGTACGATTAAAATTACTTTTCAGGACCAGTACTGGGCTGAAAGATGCAGCACTGAGGTCTCTCCTGATAACAGGTGAGTAAATCAGAATTCGGATTTCGGCTGATTTTAGAGGAATATTTGTATGTTTCAAAAATCAACACTTAGAAACTTTTTCAGCAAAAATCAGGCAATGATATCCTATGGAAGGAAATTCAAGTTACCGGTAAGTACGGTTAAAATTACTTTTGAGGATCAGTACTGGGCTGAAAGATGCAGCACTGAGGTCTCTCCTGATAACAGGTGAGTAAATCGGAATTCGGATTTCGGCTGATTTTAGAGGAATATTTTAAAGTTCCAAAACTCCACACTTAGAAGAATTTCCAAGTGAAACCAGTCAATGTTAGCCTATGAAGGAAATTCAAGTTACCGGTAAGTACGGTTAAAATTACTTTTCAGGACCAGTACTGGGCTGAAAGATGCAGCACTGAGGTCTCTCCTGATAACAGGTGAGTAAATCGGAATTCGGATTTCAGCTGATTTTAGAGGAATATTTTAAAGTTCCAAAACTCCACACTTAGAAGAATTTCCAAGTGAAACCAGTCAATGTTAGCCTATGGAAGGAAATTCAAGTTACTGGTAAGTACGGTTAAAATTACTTTTGAGGATCAGTACTGGGCTGAAAGATGCAGCACTGAGGTCTCTCCTGATAACAGGTGAGTAAATCGGAATTCGTATTTCGGCTGATTTTAGAGGAATATTTTAAAGTTCCAAAACTCCACACTTAGAAGAATTTCCAAGTGAAACCAGTCAATGTTAGCCTATGGAAGGAAATTCAAGTTACTGGTAAGTACGATTAAAATTACTTTTCAGGACCAGTACTGGGCTGAAAGATGCAGCACTGAGGTCTCTCCTGATAACAGGTGAGTAAATCAGAATTCGGATTTCGGCTGATTTTAGAGGAATATTTGTATGTTTCAAAAATCAACACTTAGAAACTTTTTCAGCAAAAAGCAGGCAATGATATCCTATGGAAGGAAATTCAAGTTACCGGTAAGTACGGTTAAAATTACTTTTGAGGATCAGTACTGGGCTGAAAGATGCAGCACTGAGGTCTCTCCTGATAACAGGTGAGTAAATCGGAATTCGGATTTCGGCTGATTTTAGAGGAATATTTTAAAGTTCCAAAACTCCACACTTAGAAACTTTTTCAGCAAAAAGCAGGCAATGATATCCTATGGAAGGAAATTCAAGTTACCGGTAAGTACGGTTAAAATTACTTTTGAGGATCAGTACTGGGCTGAAAGATGCAGCACTGAGGTCTCTCCTGATAACAGGTGAGTAAATCGGAATTCGGATTTCGGCTGATTTTAGAGGAATATTTTAAAGTTCCAAAACTCCACACTTAGAAGAATTTCCAAGTGAAACCAGTCAATGTTAGCCTATGAAGGAAATTCAAGTTACCGGTAAGTACGGTTAAAATTACTTTTCAGGACCAGTACTGGGCTGAAAGATGCAGCACTGAGGTCTCTCCTGATAACAGGTGAGTAAATCGGAATTCGAGATTTCGGCTGATTTTAGAGGAATATTTTAAAGTTCCAAAACTCCACACTTAGAAGAATTTCCAAGTGAAACCAGTCAATGTTAGCCTATGGAAGGAAATTCAAGTTACTGGTAAGTACGGTTAAAATTACTTTTGAGGATCAGTACTGGGCTGAAAGATGCAGCACTGAGGTCTCTCCTGATAACAGGTGAGTAAATCGGAATTCGTATTTCGGCTGATTTTAGAGGAATATTTTAAAGTTCCAAAACTCCACACTTAGAAGAATTTCCAAGTGAAACCAGTCAATGTTAGCCTATGGAAGGAAATTCAAGTTACTGGTAAGTACGGTTAAAATTACTTTTGAGGATCAGTACTGGGCTGAAAGATGCAGCACTGAGGTCTCTCCTGATAACAGGTGAGTAAATCGGAATTCGTATTTCGGCTGATTTTAGAGGAATATTTTAAAGTTCCAAAACTCCACACTTAGAAGAATTTCCAAGTGAAACCAGTCAATGTTAGCCTATGGAAGGAAATTCAAGTTACTGGTAAGTACGATTAAAATTACTTTTCAGGACCAGTACTGGGCTGAAAGATGCAGCACTGAGGTCTCTCCTGATAACAGGTGAGTAAATCAGAATTCGGATTTCGGCTGATTTTAGAGGAATATTTGTATGTTTCAAAAATCAACACTTAGAAACTTTTTCAGCAAAAATCAGGCAATGATATCCTATGGAAGGAAATTCAAGTTACCGGTAAGTACGGTTAAAATTACTTTTGAGGATCAGTACTGGGCTGAAAGATGCAGCACTGAGGTCTCTCCTGATAACAGGTGAGTAAATCGGAATTCGGATTTCGGCTGATTTTAGAGGAATATTTTAAAGTTCCAAAACTCCACACTTAGAAGAATTTCCAAGTGAAACCAGTCAATGTTAGCCTATGAAGGAAATTCAAGTTACCGGTAAGTACGGTTAAAATTACTTTTCAGGACCAGTACTGGGCTGAAAGATGCAGCACTGAGGTCTCTCCTGATAACAGGTGAGTAAATCGGAATTCGGATTTCAGCTGATTTTAGAGGAATATTTTAAAGTTCCAAAACTCCACACTTAGAAGAATTTCCAAGTGAAACCAGTCAATGTTAGCCTATGGAAGGAAATTCAAGTTACTGGTAAGTACGGTTAAAATTACTTTTGAGGATCAGTACTGGGCTGAAAGATGCAGC
Organism: Calotriton arnoldi; assembly: GCA_963921515.1. NCBI lineage: Eukaryota > Metazoa > Chordata > Amphibia > Caudata > Salamandridae > Calotriton > Calotriton arnoldi. The sequence continues at coordinate 7,029 of CAWUFW010004175.1, forward strand.
ACTGAGGTCTCTCCTGATAACAGGTGAGTAAATCGGAATTCGTATTTCGGCTGATTTTAGAGGAATATTTTAAAGTTCCAAAACTCCACACTTAGAAGAATTTCCAAGTGAAACCAGTCAATGTTAGCCTATGGAAGGAAATTCAAGTTACTGGTAAGTACGATTAAAATTACTTTTCAGGACCAGTACTGGGCTGAAAGATGCAGCACTGAGGTCTCTCCTGATAACAGGTGAGTAAATCAGAATTCGGATTTCGGCTGATTTTAGAGGAATATTTGTATGTTTCAAAAATCAACACTTAGAAACTTTTTCAGCAAAAAGCAGGCAATGATATCCTATGGAAGGAAATTCAAGTTACCGGTAAGTACGGTTAAAATTACTTTTGAGGATCAGTACTGGGCTGAAAGATGCAGCACTGAGGTCTCTCCTGATAACAGGTGAGTAAATCGGAATTCGGATTTCGGCTGATTTTAGAGGAATATTTTAAAGTTCCAAAACTCCACACTTAGAAGAATTTCCAAGTGAAACCAGTCAATGTTAGCCTATGAAGGAAATTCAAGTTACCGGTAAGTACGGTTAAAATTACTTTTCAGGACCAGTACTGGGCTGAAAGATGCAGCACTGAGGTCTCTCCTGATAACAGGTGAGTAAATCGGAATTCGGATTTCAGCTGATTTTAGAGGAATATTTTAAAGTTCCAAAACTCCACACTTAGAAGAATTTCCAAGTGAAACCAGTCAATGTTAGCCTATGGAAGGAAATTCAAGTTACTGGTAAGTACGGTTAAAATTACTTTTGAGGATCAGTACTGGGCTGAAAGATGCAGCACTGAGGTCTCTCCTGATAACAGGTGAGTAAATCGGAATTCGTATTTCGGCTGATTTTAGAGGAATATTTTAAAGTTCCAAAACTCCACACTTAGAAGAATTTCCAAGTGAAACCAGTCAATGTTAGCCTATGGAAGGAAATTCAAGTTACTGGTAAGTACGATTAAAATTACTTTTCAGGACCAGTACTGGGCTGAAAGATGCAGCACTGAGGTCTCTCCTGATAACAGGTGAGTAAATCAGAATTCGGATTTCGGCTGATTTTAGAGGAATATTTGTATGTTTCAAAAATCAACACTTAGAAACTTTTTCAGCAAAAAGCAGGCAATGATATCCTATGGAAGGAAATTCAAGTTACCGGTAAGTACGGTTAAAATTACTTTTGAGGATCAGTACTGGGCTGAAAGATGCAGCACTGAGGTCTCTCCTGATAACAGGTGAGTAAATCGGAATTCGTATTTCGGCTGATTTTAGAGGAATATTTTAAAGTTCCAAAACTCCACACTTAGAAACTTTTTCAGCAAAAAGCAGGCAATGATATCCTATGGAAGGAAATTCAAGTTACCGGTAAGTACGGTTAAAATTACTTTTGAGGATCAGTACTGGGCTGAAAGATGCAGCACTGAGGTCTCTCCTGATAACAGGTGAGTAAATCGGAATTCGGATTTCGGCTGATTTTAGAGGAATATTTTAAAGTTCCAAAACTCCACACTTAGAAGAATTTCCAAGTGAAACCAGTCAATGTTAGCCTATGGAAGGAAATTCAAGTTACTGGTAAGTACGGTTAAAATTACTTTTCAGGACCAGTACTGGGCTGAAAGATGCAGCACTGAGGTCTCTCCTGATAACAGGTGAGTAAATCGGAATTCGGATTTCGGCTGATTTTAGAGGAATATTTGTATAGTTCCAAAACTCCACACTTAGAAGACATTTCCAAGTAGAAACCAGTCAATGTTAGCCTATGGAAGGAAATTCAAGTTACCGGTAAGTACGGTTAAAATTACTTTTGAGGATCAGTACTGGGCTGAAAGATGCAGCACTGAGGTCTCTCCTGATAACAGGTGAGTAAATCGGAATTCGGATTTCGGCTGATTTTAGAGGAATATTTTAAAGTTCCAAAACTCCACACTTAGAAGAATTTCCAAGTGAAACCAGTCAATGTTAGCCTATGGAAGGAAATTCAAGTTACCGGTAAGTACGGTTAAAATTACTTTTCAGGACCAGTACTGGGCTGAAAGATGCAGCACTGAGGTCTCTCCTGATAACAGGTGAGTAAATCGGAATTCGGATTTCGGCTGATTTTAGAGGAATATTTTAAAGTTCCAAAACTCCACACTTAGAAGAATTTCCAAGTGAAACCAGTCAATGTTAGCCTATGGAAGGAAATTCAAGTTACTGGTAAGTACGGTTAAAATTACTTTTGAGGATCAGTACTGGGCTGAAAGATGCAGCACTGAGGTCTCTCCTGATAACAGGTGAGTAAATCGGAATTCGTATTTCGGCTGATTTTAGAGGAATATTTTAAAGTTCCAAAACTCCACACTTAGAAGAATTTCCAAGTGAAACCAGTCAATGTTAGCCTATGGAAGGAAATTCAAGTTACTGGTAAGTACGATTAAAATTACTTTTCAGGACCAGTACTGGGCTGAAAGATGCAGCACTGAGGTCTCTCCTGATAACAGGTGAGTAAATCAGAATTCGGATTTCGGCTGATTTTAGAGGAATATTTGTATAGTTTCAAAACTCAACACTTAGAAACTTTTCCAGCAAAAACCAGGCAATGATATCCTATGGAAGGAAATTCAAGTTACCGGTAAGTACGGTTAAAATTACTTTTGAGGATCAGTACTGGGCTGAAAGATGCAGCACTGAGGTCTCTCCTGATAACAGGTGAGTAAATCGGAATTCGGATTTCGGCTGATTTTAGAGGAATATTTTAAAGTTCCAAAACTCCACACTTAGAAGAATTTCCAAGTGAAACCAGTCAATGTTAGCCTATGGAAGGAAATTCAAGTTACCGGTAAGTACGGTTAAAATTACTTTTCAGGACCAGTACTGGGCTGAAAGATGCAGCACTGAGGTCTCTCCTGATAACAGGTGAGTAAATCGGAATTCGGATTTCGGCTGATTTTAGAGGAATATTTTAAAGTTCCAAAACTCCACACTTAGAAGAATTTCCAAGTGAAACCAGTCAATGTTAGCCTATGGAAGGAAATTCAAGTTACTGGTAAGTACGGTTAAAATTACTTTTGAGGATCAGTACTGGGCTGAAAGATGCAGCACTGAGGTCTCTCCTGATAACAGGTGAGTAAATCGGAATTCGTATTTCGGCTGATTTTAGAGGAATATTTTAAAGTTCCAAAACTCCACACTTAGAAGAATTTCCAAGTGAAACCAGTCAATGTTAGCCTATGGAAGGAAATTCAAGTTACTGGTAAGTACGGTTAAAATTACTTTTGAGGATCAGTACTGGGCTGAAAGATGCAGCACTGAGGTCTCTCCTGATAACAGGTGAGTAAATCGGAATTCGGATTTCGGCTGATTTTAGAGGAATATTTTAAAGTTCCAAAACTCCACACTTAGAAGAATTTCCAAGTGAAACCAGTCAATGTTAGCCTATGGAAGGAAATTCAAGTTACTGGTAAGTACGGTTAAAATTACTTTTCAGGACCAGTACTGGGCTGAAAGATGCAGCACTGAGGTCTCTCCTGATAACAGGTGAGTAAATCAGAATTCGGATTTCGGCTGATTTTAGAGGAATATTTGTAATGTTCCAAAACTCCACACTTAGAAGACATTTTCAAGCGAAAACCAGGCAATGTTAGCCTATGGAAGGAAATTCAAGTTACCGGTAAGTACGGTTAAAATTACTTTTGAGGATCAGTACTGGGCTGAAAGATGCAGCACTGAGGTCTCTCCTGATAACAGGTGAGTAAATCGGAATTCGTATTTCGGCTGATTTTAGAGGAATATTTTAAAGTTCCAAAACTCCACACTTAGAAGACATTTTCAAGTGAAACGCAGTCAATGTTAGCCTATGGAAGGAAATTCAAGTTACCGGTAAGTACGGTTAAAATTACTTTTGAGGATCAGTACTGGGCTGAAAGATGCAGCACTGAGGTCTCTCCTGATAACAGGTGAGTAAATCGGAATTCGTATTTCGGCTGATTTTAGAGGAATATTTTAAAGTTCCAAAACTCCACACTTAGAAGAATTTCCAAGTGAAACCAGTCAATGTTAGCCTATGGAAGGAAATTCAAGTTACTGGTAAGTACGGTTAAAATTACTTTTCAGGACCAGTACTGGGCTGAAAGATGCAGCACTGAGGTCTCTCCTGATAACAGGTGAGTAAATCAGAATTCGGATTTCGGCTGATTTTAGAGGAATATTTGTAAAGTTCCAAAACTCCACACTTAGAAGACTTTCCAAGCAAAAACCAGGCAATGATATCCTATGGAAGGAAATTCAAGTTACCGGTAAGTACGGTTAAAATTACTTTTGAGGATCAGTACTGGGCTGAAAGATGCAGCACTGAGGTCTCTCCTGATAACAGGTGAGTAAATCGGAATTCGGATTTCGGCTGATTTTAGAGGAATATTTTAAAGTTCCAAAACTCCACACTTAGAAGAATTTCCAAGTGAAACCAGTCAATGTTAGCCTATGGAAGGAAATTCAAGTTACCGGTAAGTACGGTTAAAATTACTTTTCAGGACCAGTACTGGGCTGAAAGATGCAGCACTGAGGTCTCTCCTGATAACAGGTGAGTAAATCGGAATTCGGATTTCAGCTGATTTTAGAGGAATATTTTAAAGTTCCAAAACTCCACACTTAGAAGAATTTCCAAGTGAAACCAGTCAATGTTAGCCTATGGAAGGAAATTCAAGTTACTGGTAAGTACGGTTAAAATTACTTTTGAGGATCAGTACTGGGCTGAAAGATGCAGCACTGAGGTCTCTCCTGATAACAGGTGAGTAAATCGGAATTCGTATTTCGGCTGATTTTAGAGGAATATTTTAAAGTTCCAAAACTCCACACTTAGAAGAATTTCCAAGTGAAACCAGTCAATGTTAGCCTATGGAAGGAAATTCAAGTTACTGGTAAGTACGATTAAAATTACTTTTCAGGACCAGTACTGGGCTGAAAGATGCAGCACTGAGGTCTCTCCTGATAACAGGTGAGTAAATCAGAATTCGGATTTCGGCTGATTTTAGAGGAATATTTGTAATGTTTCAAAACTCCACACTTAGAAGACTTTTCCAAGCGAAAAGCAGGCAATGATATCCTATGGAAGGAAATTCAAGTTACCGGTAAGTACGGTTAAAATTACTTTTGAGGATCAGTACTGGGCTGAAAGATGCAGCACTGAGGTCTCTCCTGATAACAGGTGAGTAAATCGGAATTCGGATTTCGGCTGATTTTAGAGGAATATTTTAAAGTTCCAAAACTCCACACTTAGAAACTTTTTCAGCAAAAAGCAGGCAATGATATCCTATGGAAGGAAATTCAAGTTACCGGTAAGTACGGTTAAAATTACTTTTGAGGATCAGTACTGGGCTGAAAGATGCAGCACTGAGGTCTCTCCTGATAACAGGTGAGTAAATCGGAATTCGGATTTCGGCTGATTTTAGAGGAATATTTTAAAGTTCCAAAACTCCACACTTAGAAGAATTTCCAAGTGAAACCAGTCAATGTTAGCCTATGGAAGGAAATTCAAGTTACCGGTAAGTACGGTTAAAATTACTTTTCAGGACCAGTACTGGGCTGAAAGATGCAGCACTGAGGTCTCTCCTGATAACAGGTGAGTAAATCGGAATTCGGATTTCGGCTGATTTTAGAGGAATATTTTAAAGTTCCAAAACTCCACACTTAGAAGAATTTCCAAGTGAAACCAGTCAATGTTAGCCTATGGAAGGAAATTCAAGTTACTGGTAAGTACGGTTAAAATTACTTTTGAGGATCAGTACTGGGCTGAAAGATGCAGCACTGAGGTCTCTCCTGATAACAGGTGAGTAAATCGGAATTCGTATTTCGGCTGATTTTAGAGGAATATTTTAAAGTTCCAAAACTCCACACTTAGAAGAATTTCCAAGTGAAACCAGTCAATGTTAGCCTATGGAAGGAAATTCAAGTTACTGGTAAGTACGGTTAAAATTACTTTTGAGGATCAGTACTGGGCTGAAAGATGCAGCACTGAGGTCTCTCCTGATAACAGGTGAGTAAATCGGAATTCGTATTTCGGCTGATTTTAGAGGAATATTTTAAAGTTCCAAAACTCCACACTTAGAAGAATTTCCAAGTGAAACCAGTCAATGTTAGCCTATGGAAGGAAATTCAAGTTACTGGTAAGTACGGTTAAAATTACTTTTCAGGACCAGTACTGGGCTGAAAGATGCAGCACTGAGGTCTCTCCTGATAACAGGTGAGTAAATCAGAATTCGGATTTCGGCTGATTTTAGAGGAATATTTGTAATGTTTCAAAACTCAACACTTAGAAACTTTTTCAGCAAAAAGCAGGCAATGATATCCTATGGAAGGAAATTCAAGTTACCGGTAAGTACGGTTAAAATTACTTTTGAGGATCAGTACTGGGCTGAAAGATGCAGCACTGAGGTCTCTCCTGATAACAGGTGAGTAAATCGGAATTCGGATTTCGGCTGATTTTAGAGGAATATTTTAAAGTTCCAAAACTCCACACTTAGAAGAATTTCCAAGTGAAACCAGTCAATGTTAGCCTATGGAAGGAAATTCAAGTTACCGGTAAGTACGGTTAAAATTACTTTTCAGGACCAGTACTGGGCTGAAAGATGCAGCACTGAGGTCTCTCCTGATAACAGGTGAGTAAATCGGAATTCGAGATTTCGGCTGATTTTAGAGGAATATTTTAAAGTTCCAAAACTCCACACTTAGAAGAATTTCCAAGTGAAATCAGTCAATGTTAGCCTATGGAAGGAAATTCAAGTTACTGGTAAGTACGGTTAAAATTACTTTTGAGGATCAGTACTGGGCTGAAAGATGCAGCACTGAGGTCTCTCCTGATAACAGGTGAGTAAATCGGAATTCGTATTTCGGCTGATTTTAGAGGAATATTTTAAAGTTCCAAAACTCCACACTTAGAAGAATTTCCAAGTGAAACCAGTCAATGTTAGCCTATGGAAGGAAATTCAAGTTACTGGTAAGTACGGTTAAAATTACTTTTGAGGATCAGTACTGGGCTGAAAGATGCAGCACTGAGGTCTCTCCTGATAACAGGTGAGTAAATCGGAATTCGTATTTCGGCTGATTTTAGAGGAATATTTTAAAGTTCCAAAACTCCACACTTAGAAGAATTTCCAAGTGAAACCAGTCAATGTTAGCCTATGGAAGGAAATTCAAGTTACTGGTAAGTACGATTAAAATTACTTTTCAGGACCAGTACTGGGCTGAAAGATGCAGCACTGAGGTCTCTCCTGATAACAGGTGAGTAAATCAGAATTCGGATTTCGGCTGATTTTAGAGGAATATTTGTATGTTTCAAAAATCAACACTTAGAAACTTTTTCAGCAAAAAGCAGGCAATGATATCCTATGGAAGGAAATTCAAGTTACCGGTAAGTACGGTTAAAATTACTTTTGAGGATCAGTACTGGGCTGAAAGATGCAGCACTGAGGTCTCTCCTGATAACAGGTGAGTAAATCGGAATTCGTATTTCGGCTGATTTTAGAGGAATATTTTAAAGTTTCAAAACTCCACACTTAGAAGAATTTCCAAGCAAAAAGCAGGCAATGATATCCTATGGAAGGAAATTCAAGTTACCGGTAAGTACGGTTAAAATTACTTTTGAGGATCAGTACTGGGCTGAAAGATGCAGCACTGAGGTCTCTCCTGATAACAGGTGAGTAAATCGGAATTCGTATTTCGGCTGATTTTAGAGGAATATTTTAAAGTTCCAAAACTCCACACTTAGAAGAATTTCCAAGTGAAACCAGTCAATGTTAGCCTATGGAAGGAAATTCAAGTTACTGGTAAGTACGATTAAAATTACTTTTCAGGACCAGTACTGGGCTGAAAGATGCAGCACTGAGGTCTCTCCTGATAACAGGTGAGTAAATCAGAATTCGGATTTCGGCTGATTTTAGAGGAATATTTGTATGTTTCAAAAATCAACACTTAGAAACTTTTCAGCAAAAATCAGGCAATGATATCCTATGGAAGGAAATTCAAGTTACCGGTAAGTACGGTTAAAATTACTTTTGAGGATCAGTACTGGGCTGAAAGATGCAGCACTGAGGTCTCTCCTGATAACAGGTGAGTAAATCGGAATTCGGATTTCGGCTGATTTTAGAGGAATATTTTAAAGTTCCAAAACTCCACACTTAGAAGAATTTCCAAGTGAAACCAGTCAATGTTAGCCTATGGAAGGAAATTCAAGTTACCGGTAAGTACGGTTAAAATTACTTTTCAGGACCAGTACTGGGCTGAAAGATGCAGCACTGAGGTCTCTCCTGATAACAGGTGAGTAAATCGGAATTCGGATTTCAGCTGATTTTAGAGGAATATTTTAAAGTTCCAAAACTCCACACTTAGAAGAATTTCCAAGTGAAACCAGTCAATGTTAGCCTATGGAAGGAAATTCAAGTTACTGGTAAGTACGGTTAAAATTACTTTTGAGGATCAGTACTGGGCTGAAAGATGCAGCACTGAGGTCTCTCCTGATAACAGGTGAGTAAATCGGAATTCGTATTTCGGCTGATTTTAGAGGAATATTTTAAAGTTCCAAAACTCCACACTTAGAAGAATTTCCAAGTGAAACCAGTCAATGTTAGCCTATGGAAGGAAATTCAAGTTACTGGTAAGTACGATTAAAATTACTTTTCAGGACCAGTACTGGGCTGAAAGATGCAGCACTGAGGTCTCTCCTGATAACAGGTGAGTAAATCAGAATTCGGATTTCGGCTGATTTTAGAGGAATATTTGTATGTTTCAAAAATCAACACTTAGAAACTTTTTCAGCAAAAAGCAGGCAATGATATCCTATGGAAGGAAATTCAAGTTACCGGTAAGTACGGTTAAAATTACTTTTGAGGATCAGTACTGGGCTGAAAGATGCAGCACTGAGGTCTCTCCTGATAACAGGTGAGTAAATCGGAATTCGGATTTCGGCTGATTTTAGAGGAATATTTTAAAGTTCCAAAACTCCACACTTAGAAGAATTTCCAAGTGAAACCAGTCAATGTTAGCCTATGGAAGGAAATTCAAGTTACCGGTAAGTACGGTTAAAATTACTTTTCAGGACCAGTACTGGGCTGAAAGATGCAGCACTGAGGTCTCTCCTGATAACAGGTGAGTAAATCGGAATTCGGATTTCGGCTGATTTTAGAGGAATATTTTAAAGTTCCAAAACTCCACACTTAGAAGAATTTCCAAGTGAAACCAGTCAATGTTAGCCTATGGAAGGAAATTCAAGTTACTGGTAAGTACGGTTAAAATTACTTTTGAGGATCAGTACTGGGCTGAAAGATGCAGCACTGAGGTCTCTCCTGATAACAGGTGAGTAAATCGGAATTCGGATTTCAGCTGATTTTAGAGGAATATTTTAAAGTTCCAAAACTCCACACTTAGAAGAATTTCCAAGTGAAACCAGTCAATGTTAGCCTATGGAAGGAAATTCAAGTTACTGGTAAGTACGGTTAAAATTACTTTTGAGGATCAGTACTGGGCTGAAAGATGCAGCACTGAGGTCTCTCCTGATAACAGGTGAGTAAATCGGAATTCGTATTTCGGCTGATTTTAGAGGAATATTTTAAAGTTCCAAAACTCCACACTTAGAAGAATTTCCAAGTGAAACCAGTCAATGTTAGCCTATGGAAGGAAATTCAAGTTACTGGTAAGTACGGTTAAAATTACTTTTCAGGACCAGTACTGGGCTGAAAGATGCAGCACTGAGGTCTCTCCTGATAACAGGTGAGTAAATCAGAATTCGGATTTCGGCTGATTTTAGAGGAATATTTGTATAGTTTCAAAACTCCACACTTAGAAACTTTTTCAGCAAAAAGCAGGCAATGATATCCTATGGAAGGAAATTCAAGTTACCGGTAAGTACGGTTAAAATTACTTTTGAGGATCAGTACTGGGCTGAAAGATGCAGCACTGAGGTCTCTCCTGATAACAGGTGAGTAAATCGGAATTCGGATTTCGGCTGATTTTAGAGGAATATTTTAAAGTTCCAAAACTCCACACTTAGAAGAATTTCCAAGTGAAACCAGTCAATGTTAGCCTATGAAGGAAATTCAAGTTACCGGTAAGTACGGTTAAAATTACTTTTCAGGACCAGTACTGGGCTGAAAGATGCAGCACTGAGGTCTCTCCTGATAACAGGTGAGTAAATCGGAATTGAGATTTCGGCTGATTTTAGAGGAATATTTTAAAGTTCCAAAACTCCACACTTAGAAGAATTTCCAAGTGAAATCAGTCAATGTTAGCCTATGGAAGGAAATTCAAGTTACTGGTAAGTACGGTTAAAATTACTTTTGAGGATCAGTACTGGGCTGAAAGATGCAGCACTGAGGTCTCTCCTGATAACAGGTGAGTAAATCGGAATTCGTATTTCGGCTGATTTTAGAGGAATATTTTAAAGTTCCAAAACTCCACACTTAGAAGAATTTCCAAGTGAAACCAGTCAATGTTAGCCTATGGAAGGAAATTCAAGTTACTGGTAAGTACGGTTAAAATTACTTTTGAGGATCAGTACTGGGCTGAAAGATGCAGCACTGAGGTCTCTCCTGATAACAGGTGAGTAAATCGGAATTCGTATTTCGGCTGATTTTAGAGGAATATTTTAAAGTTCCAAAACTCCACACTTAGAAGAATTTCCAAGTGAAACCAGTCAATGTTAGCCTATGGAAGGAAATTCAAGTTACTGGTAAGTACGATTAAAATTACTTTTCAGGACCAGTACTGGGCTGAAAGATGCAGCACTGAGGTCTCTCCTGATAACAGGTGAGTAAATCAGAATTCGGAGTTCGGCTGATTTTAGAGGAATATTTGTATGTTTCAAAAATCAACACTTAGAAACTTTTTCAGCAAAAAGCAGGCAATGATATCCTATGGAAGGAAATTCAAGTTACCGGTAAGTACGGTTAAAATTACTTTTGAGGATCAGTACTGGGCTGAAAGATGCAGCACTGAGGTCTCTCCTGATAACAGGTGAGTAAATCGGAATTCGTATTTCGGCTGATTTTAGAGGAATATTTTAAAGTTCCAAAACTCCACACTTAGAAACTTTTTCAGCAAAAAGCAGGCAATGATATCCTATGGAAGGAAATTCAAGTTACCGGTAAGTACGTTTAAAATTACTTTTGAGGATCAGTACTGGGCTGAAAGATGCAGCACTGAGGTCTCTCCTGATAACAGGTGAGTAAATCGGAATTCGTATTTCGGCTGATTTTAGAGGAATATTTTAAAGTTCCAAAACTCCACACTTAGAAGAATTTCCAAGTGAAACCAGTCAATGTTAGCCTATGGAAGGAAATTCAAGTTACTGGTAAGTACGATTAAAATTACTTTTCAGGACCAGTACTGGGCTGAAAGATGCAGCACTGAGGTCTCTCCTGATAACAGGTGAGTAAATCAGAATTCGGATTTCGGCTGATTTTAGAGGAATATTTGTATGTTTCAAAAATCAACACTTAGAAACTTTTTCAGCAAAAATCAGGCAATGATATCCTATGGAAGGAAATTCAAGTTACCGGTAAGTACGGTTAAAATTACTTTTGAGGATCAGTACTGGGCTGAAAGATGCAGCACTGAGGTCTCTCCTGATAACAGGTGAGTAAATCGGAATTCGGATTTCGGCTGATTTTAGAGGAATATTTTAAAGTTCCAAAACTCCACACTTAGAAGAATTTCCAAGTGAAACCAGTCAATGTTAGCCTATGAAGGAAATTCAAGTTACCGGTAAGTACGGTTAAAATTACTTTTCAGGACCAGTACTGGGCTGAAAGATGCAGCACTGAGGTCTCTCCTGATAACAGGTGAGTAAATCGGAATTCGGATTTCAGCTGATTTTAGAGGAATATTTTAAAGTTCCAAAACTCCACACTTAGAAGAATTTCCAAGTGAAACCAGTCAATGTTAGCCTATGGAAGGAAATTCAAGTTACTGGTAAGTACGGTTAAAATTACTTTTGAGGATCAGTACTGGGCTGAAAGATGCAGCACTGAGGTCTCTCCTGATAACAGGTGAGTAAATCGGAATTCGTATTTCGGCTGATTTTAGAGGAATATTTTAAAGTTCCAAAACTCCACACTTAGAAGAATTTCCAAGTGAAACCAGTCAATGTTAGCCTATGGAAGGAAATTCAAGTTACTGGTAAGTACGATTAAAATTACTTTTCAGGACCAGTACTGGGCTGAAAGATGCAGCACTGAGGTCTCTCCTGATAACAGGTGAGTAAATCAGAATTCGGATTTCGGCTGATTTTAGAGGAATATTTGTATGTTTCAAAAATCAACACTTAGAAACTTTTTCAGCAAAAAGCAGGCAATGATATCCTATGGAAGGAAATTCAAGTTACCGGTAAGTACGGTTAAAATTACTTTTGAGGATCAGTACTGGGCTGAAAGATGCAGCACTGAGGTCTCTCCTGATAACAGGTGAGTAAATCGGAATTCGGATTTCGGCTGATTTTAGAGGAATATTTTAAAGTTCCAAAACTCCACACTTAGAAACTTTTTCAGCAAAAAGCAGGCAATGATATCCTATGGAAGGAAATTCAAGTTACCGGTAAGTACGGTTAAAATTACTTTTGAGGATCAGTACTGGGCTGAAAGATGCAGCACTGAGGTCTCTCCTGATAACAGGTGAGTAAATCGGAATTCGGATTTCGGCTGATTTTAGAGGAATATTTTAAAGTTCCAAAACTCCACACTTAGAAGAATTTCCAAGTGAAACCAGTCAATGTTAGCCTATGAAGGAAATTCAAGTTACCGGTAAGTACGGTTAAAATTACTTTTCAGGACCAGTACTGGGCTGAAAGATGCAGCACTGAGGTCTCTCCTGATAACAGGTGAGTAAATCGGAATTGAGATTTCGGCTGATTTTAGAGGAATATTTTAAAGTTCCAAAACTCCACACTTAGAAGAATTTCCAAGTGAAATCAGTCAATGTTAGCCTATGGAAGGAAATTCAAGTTACTGGTAAGTACGGTTAAAATTACTTTTGAGGATCAGTACTGGGCTGAAAGATGCAGCACTGAGGTCTCTCCTGATAACAGGTGAGTAAATCGGAATTCGTATTTCGGCTGATTTTAGAGGAATATTTTAAAGTTCCAAAACTCCACACTTAGAAGAATTTCCAAGTGAAACCAGTCAATGTTAGCCTATGGAAGGAAATTCAAGTTACTGGTAAGTACGGTTAAAATTACTTTTGAGGATCAGTACTGGGCTGAAAGATGCAGCACTGAGGTCTCTCCTGATAACAGGTGAGTAAATCGGAATTCGTATTTCGGCTGATTTTAGAGGAATATTTTAAAGTTCCAAAACTCCACACTTAGAAGAATTTCCAAGTGAAACCAGTCAATGTTAGCCTATGGAAGGAAATTCAAGTTACTGGTAAGTACGATTAAAATTACTTTTCAGGACCAGTACTGGGCTGAAAGATGCAGCACTGAGGTCTCTCCTGATAACAGGTGAGTAAATCAGAATTCGGAGTTCGGCTGATTTTAGAGGAATATTTGTATGTTTCAAAAATCAACACTTAGAAACTTTTTCAGCAAAAAGCAGGCAATGATATCCTATGGAAGGAAATTCAAGTTACCGGTAAGTACGGTTAAAATTACTTTTGAGGATCAGTACTGGGCTGAAAGATGCAGCACTGAGGTCTCTCCTGATAACAGGTGAGTAAATCGGAATTCGTATTTCGGCTGATTTTAGAGGAATATTTTAAAGTTCCAAAACTCCACACTTAGAAACTTTTTCAGCAAAAAGCAGGCAATGATATCCTATGGAAGGAAATTCAAGTTACCGGTAAGTACGTTTAAAATTACTTTTGAGGATCAGTACTGGGCTGAAAGATGCAGCACTGAGGTCTCTCCTGATAACAGGTGAGTAAATCGGAATTCGTATTTCGGCTGATTTTAGAGGAATATTTTAAAGTTCCAAAACTCCACACTTAGAAGAATTTCCAAGTGAAACCAGTCAATGTTAGCCTATGGAAGGAAATTCAAGTTACTGGTAAGTACGATTAAAATTACTTTTCAGGACCAGTACTGGGCTGAAAGATGCAGCACTGAGGTCTCTCCTGATAACAGGTGAGTAAATCAGAATTCGGATTTCGGCTGATTTTAGAGGAATATTTGTATGTTTCAAAAATCAACACTTAGAAACTTTTTCAGCAAAAATCAGGCAATGATATCCTATGGAAGGAAATTCAAGTTACCGGTAAGTACGGTTAAAATTACTTTTGAGGATCAGTACTGGGCTGAAAGATGCAGCACTGAGGTCTCTCCTGATAACAGGTGAGTAAATCGGAATTCGGATTTCGGCTGATTTTAGAGGAATATTTTAAAGTTCCAAAACTCCACACTTAGAAGAATTTCCAAGTGAAACCAGTCAATGTTAGCCTATGAAGGAAATTCAAGTTACCGGTAAGTACGGTTAAAATTACTTTTCAGGACCAGTACTGGGCTGAAAGATGCAGCACTGAGGTCTCTCCTGATAACAGGTGAGTAAATCGGAATTCGGATTTCAGCTGATTTTAGAGGAATATTTTAAAGTTCCAAAACTCCACACTTAGAAGAATTTCCAAGTGAAACCAGTCAATGTTAGCCTATGGAAGGAAATTCAAGTTACTGGTAAGTACGGTTAAAATTACTTTTGAGGATCAGTACTGGGCTGAAAGATGCAGCACTGAGGTCTCTCCTGATAACAGGTGAGTAAATCGGAATTCGTATTTCGGCTGATTTTAGAGGAATATTTTAAAGTTCCAAAACTCCACACTTAGAAGAATTTCCAAGTGAAACCAGTCAATGTTAGCCTATGGAAGGAAATTCAAGTTACTGGTAAGTACGATTAAAATTACTTTTCAGGACCAGTACTGGGCTGAAAGATGCAGCACTGAGGTCTCTCCTGATAACAGGTGAGTAAATCAGAATTCGGATTTCGGCTGATTTTAGAGGAATATTTGTATGTTTCAAAAATCAACACTTAGAAACTTTTTCAGCAAAAAGCAGGCAATGATATCCTATGGAAGGAAATTCAAGTTACCGGTAAGTACGGTTAAAATTACTTTTGAGGATCAGTACTGGGCTGAAAGATGCAGCACTGAGGTCTCTCCTGATAACAGGTGAGTAAATCGGAATTCGGATTTCGGCTGATTTTAGAGGAATATTTTAAAGTTCCAAAACTCCACACTTAGAAACTTTTTCAGCAAAAAGCAGGCAATGATATCCTATGGAAGGAAATTCAAGTTACCGGTAAGTACGGTTAAAATTACTTTTGAGGATCAGTACTGGGCTGAAAGATGCAGCACTGAGGTCTCTCCTGATAACAGGTGAGTAAATCGGAATTCGGATTTCGGCTGATTTTAGAGGAATATTTTAAAGTTCCAAAACTCCACACTTAGAAGAATTTCCAAGTGAAACCAGTCAATGTTAGCCTATGAAGGAAATTCAAGTTACCGGTAAGTACGGTTAAAATTACTTTTCAGGACCAGTACTGGGCTGAAAGATGCAGCACTGAGGTCTCTCCTGATAACAGGTGAGTAAATCGGAATTGAGATTTCGGCTGATTTTAGAGGAATATTTTAAAGTTCCAAAACTCCACACTTAGAAGAATTTCCAAGTGAAACCAGTCAATGTTAGCCTATGGAAGGAAATTCAAGTTACTGGTAAGTACGGTTAAAATTACTTTTGAGGATCAGTACTGGGCTGAAAGATGCAGCACTGAGGTCTCTCCTGATAACAGGTGAGTAAATCGGAATTCGTATTTCGGCTGATTTTAGAGGAATATTTTAAAGTTCCAAAACTCCACACTTAGAAGAATTTCCAAGTGAAACCAGTCAATGTTAGCCTATGGAAGGAAATTCAAGTTACTGGTAAGTACGATTAAAATTACTTTTCAGGACCAGTACTGGGCTGAAAGATGCAGCACTGAGGTCTCTCCTGATAACAGGTGAGTAAATCAGAATTCGGATTTCGGCTGATTTTAGAGGAATATTTGTATGTTTCAAAAATCAACACTTAGAAACTTTTTCAGCAAAAAGCAGGCAATGATATCCTATGGAAGGAAATTCAAGTTACCGGTAAGTACGGTTAAAATTACTTTTGAGGATCAGTACTGGGCTGAAAGATGCAGCACTGAGGTCTCTCCTGATAACAGGTGAGTAAATCGGAATTCGGATTTCGGCTGATTTTAGAGGAATATTTTAAAGTTCCAAAACTCCACACTTAGAAGAATTTCTCAAGTGAAACGCAGTCAATGTTAGCCTATGGAAGGAAATTCAAGTTACCGGTAAGTACGATTAAAATTACTTTTCAGGACCAGTACTGGGCTGAAAGATGCAGCACTGAGGTCTCTCCTGATAACAGGTGAGTAAATCAGAATTCGGATTTCGGCTGATTTTAGAGGAATATTTGTATAGTTTCAAAAATCCACACTTAGAAACTTTTTCAGCAAAAAGCAGGCAATGATATCCTATGGAAGGAAATTCAAGTTACCGGTAAGTACGGTTAAAATTACTTTTGAGGATCAGTACTGGGCTGAAAGATGCAGCACTGAGGTCTCTCCTGATAACAGGTGAGTAAATCGGAATTCGAGATTTCGGCTGATTTTAGAGGAATATTTGCACAATGGTGAAGGGAGGGGGCGGGGCCTGAGGTAACATCTGTGCAAACGCGCCCCGTGGCGCGTTTTAAGTTGGGGGATTAAGTCCCTTGAATCATGAGGGTCCCTACGGGCAAACTAGCCCACCAGGAACCTCCAGTATGCGCCAGGGTGCTGCGTTGCAGAGACATGTACAGAGGCCACACCCCTTTTTACACCTCTCTGCAACACAGCTCTGTGGCGCTTTCTGGACGTACCTGTTGGGCTAGTTGGCCCCCAGGGACCCTCAGGATTGAAGGGGATTTAATTCCCCATCTTAAAATGAGCCACGGGGCCTGTTTGCACACATGTCACCTGAAGCCCCGCCCCTCCCTTCACCACTGTGCAAACGCGCCCCGTGGCGCGTTTTAAGTCGGGGGATTAACTCCCCTTGAATCCTGAGGGTCCCTGGGGTGCAACTAGCCCACCATATACTCCAAAAGCGCCACAGAGCTGCGTTGCAGAGAGGTGTAAAAAGGGGCGTGGCCTCTGTACACCTCTCTGCAAGGCAGCTCCCTGGCGCATACTGGAGGTTCCTGGTGGGCTAGTTGGCCCTCAGGGACCCCCAGTATTCAAGGGGAATTCATTCCCCTCTGCAAACGCGCCAGGGGCGCGTTTGCAGAGTGGTGAAGGAAGGGGCGGGGCCTGCGGGCCCGATCGTTTTTTTTTTTGTTTTTTTTTCTTCCCCCCTGAAGTGGGGCTGTGTGGCCCCCTTCCTTTTCCCTATTTTTAGGCCCTGGGGACCCCATCCCCCAGGGCCTTACCCCTTTTTTTATAAAATAAAATAAAATAAAAACGGGAAGGGGGCTGCGTGGCCCCCTTCCCTGGGTTTGTATTGGCCCCGGGGACCCCATTCCCCGGGGCATGGCCTCTTTTTTTCTTAGTTGGAGGGGGCTGCGTGGCCCCCTCCTCAGGCCATTTAAGGCCCCAGGGACCCCATCCCCGGGGCCGGCCTTGCACTTTTTTAATTTTTTTTTATATTTGTTACTTTGGGGAGGGGTGCTGCGTGGCCCCCTCCGTGGCCTCTTATGGCCCCGGGGACCCCCTGAGCAGACCTAGGGGTCAGGGTGTTTCTACCCTGCCCCCTTTGTGCGCTTATGCGCACTTGTTTCTGTCCCTCGGTTCTACCGAGGAGATAAAATGGCTGCCAACATTTCCTGAATCGGAATGTTGACAGCCAGCTGACAGCCAATTAACATGCAGCTCGTGCTCGGGAGGATCCGCGGCCCTAGATATCACTATCTTTTTACTTTTGATTTTCTCAGCAACTACTGGAACGGATTACACCATTTAACAAAAGGGTTCTTTCTGAACCAAGAACTACCTCTTTGCCAAATTTGGTGTAATTCCGTTCAGCAGTTCGGGCTGTAGCCGTGTCTAAAGTTTCCTATGGAAAATTGCATGGGGAAAACGCGTTTTGGGACCCCCTTTTTCTCGGCCCCGCTTGACAAATCCCCCGAGACTTTCAGGGTAGGAGCGGACCGGAGCGGGCCATAAAGTTTGAAAATTTTGCGAAGATACGTCAACCGGCAAGAGAGTTATTTCAAATAGAATGTCGCGGATTTCCTATGGATAATAGGTTGTAACTATAACTATCTACTGGCGACCGCCAGTAGATAACATATATATATATATATATATATATATATATATATATATATATATATATATGGGACAAAAATATTAGTGACCGATATTTTTTCTTTTCAATATTTTTGTAATTTCAAATATAAGTATAGGAAATTGATATTTTTGGGGTCGATATTTTCGTCTCGATATTTTTGTAGCATGATATTAGTGTTGTCAATAATATGTCACTGAATCAATATCATGTTTAGGGGCGTACATATCTCATTTGTATTTGAAATATGTAATAGGAAATTTTTGATTAAATAATAAATACATTGACTAATCATATATTTTTGTGCACAGTGCCAAACAGGAATATGTAAACAGGGCTCAAATGGGTAGATATGTGTAAAATACTAATTATATGGGTAAGTTTAGAAAAAGGATAATTATTTTACCTCAGAGGCTGCGTCATCCTATAGCACCAATAACTGTAACGTTTATTTGTAATGACAGGGATTTTTTTAGTAGACTTGTCAGTCTCTCTCATGGAATATGTGATGTTGCAACGCGATCAAAATGATCGCGGTATGTAACATCGCAGCTTTTACAACGCAAGTCGTTACAACGACTTGCGCTGGAGGGCGCTGGACTTAGGAGTAGTAAGATTTACTATTCCAACACCAGTCTACGTACAGTAGGGAAGGTGTTGGAATAGTAAATCTTAATATTCCTTAGGTTATAGCGCCCTCCAGTGCAAGTCGATGTAACGCTTGCGTTGTAATGGCAGCGTTCTAAATGCATCGCGGTGTAATCACCGCGATGTAAAGGATGTTTCCCCTCTCATGAGCAAATATTTTTATATTTTGCTGAACTACTCATTCTTTTACATAAATATGTAAAAAATGGTGCTGATTGTAGTGTCGCCCCCTTACTGACGAAATGGTATAGCGGGGGTAATTAGCAATATGCCCCTGCGAGCTAATGCATTTTTGGTTTATCCCACACCACATGGGACTGTGTTAATAAAAGAGGCGGTTGCCGGGTGTGGCCTCAGAGAGGGACCCCCGGGCATGATAGCGATACCAGCGCTCCTTTGTGTCCCAAAGTGTAATTTTGTTCTAGGCCTACTTATCCCCTTTTGCATTCCGAAGGCTCAACAAATTGAATATTACCTGCAAACGACGATCCGCTACAATATATTTACTTTTAAAGGTGGATCTCATTAATAACATCTCCTAACAAAGCCCATAGTGCAATCATATAAAAGCCTGGCATCCAGGCCGAGGGTGACTGGAGAGGGAACAGAAGGGGAGCTACAACAAGAAAGACTAGATCTAGCTGATTGTCACCACACACATAATGGCAAACATCCCAGCAGTGAAACCTTTCATAGTGGAAGGTGCCCCATTGACGCAGGCACCTAAGTGGAAAGAGTGGGTGGAGAGAGTACTGCTCTAATTTGAAGCCATAAAGGTGGATAATGCTATAAAAATGGGCTCTGATACTTTATTTAGGAGGAAGAGACATCTATAAAATATCCAAATCTATCAATGAAGCTGCACCAAAGACACACCTCACCCTCATAGCAGACTTAGCGGTTCATTTCAAACCGATGGCAAGCCAGGACTACGAAAGCTTTGTGTCTCGCCAAGCGAGACAGCAGGCAAAAGAATCCGTTGATGTTTTCTATGCGCGTCTGAAGGAACTAGCCAGTACATGTGGTTTCAATGGCGAGAATGAGGAAATAAGAGGGCAAATAATCCAAGGGTGCGCCTCAGCTAAACTCCGTGAGTAGATCCTGGAAGAGTCAGGCAAATATCTAGCTGACATTCTGATGCTAGGCCAGACTGAAGAACTATTCAGGGTTCGAGCTGCACACATGGAAGCAGATTTATAAAAACCTTTAAAACAGAACCAGTCAACATAATAACCCTGGCTCCTACAGCGCAACAAGACAGGAGAGTGGGTACGAGGACCGGGACCTGTGGATATTGTGGCGGAACCATTCATTGAACCTCGGAGTGTCCGGCAAGGGACAAGAAGTGCACAGGGTTTGGAAAAATCAATAATTTTATGAAAGTATGCCGCTCAGGAAAAGGGCGAGTACTGTGCACCACTGTCAATGCAAACCCAGAGGTGCAGGAGAGAAACAGTGACATGGATGATGGTGAGAATGAGGAACTCCCGTTCACTCTGTTTTTATGATTGCCACAGCTTCTCAAACCACGAGGCACCTACCACAATGCCAGATATGGCTTGGAGATCATTTATCCACTGCGGTGGTAGACACAGGTGCAACGATCAACATAATGTTGGCGGGAGCCTATGGTGCCATGCGGTCACCCCCACAGCTTCATCCTGCCACAATCATCGTCTTTGCATACATTCAAGACCACCATCACATTTGGTTCCCAATCAGTGGACTCCCAAGTATATGTCACCGAAGAAGGTCATGGCATGCTTCTGGGGTGCAGAGCGGCCGAAGCTCTGGGCATTGTAACGTTTACATTTGGAATACATCAGCAGCCATAACGCATATACTGGACAAATTTCCAAAGGTGTTTGAAGGTATTGGGTGCCTGAGAGACAAGGAGATACATCTGCATATAGAACAGTCAGTGCAACCGGTAGCTCTCCGACAATGGTGCTTTGCATTCCATCCAAGACCTCTTGTGAAAAAAAGAGCTAAACAAGCTTGAGGCCACAGGCTTCATTGAATAAGGGAAAGGGCCAACCCCGTGGGTATCGTCAATTGTCATCGCAAGGAAACCCAAACAGCCGTGAGAGGTGCGAATTTGTGTATTCATGCGCCTGCCAAATGTTGCCATAAAAAGAGAACAGCACCTTATCCCAACAATTGATGACTTAATTGGCAATCTCATTGGAGCCAACTGTTTTTCTAAACTGTATTTGCCCTCAGGATATAACCAGCTTGTTCTTGCTGAAGAGTCTCGTTACATTACAATATTTTCAACAGATGTGGGACTAAGGCGCTACAAACGTCTGAGCTTTGGAATTTCAAGTGCAGCAGAAGTATTGCAAAATGTAATTCGAGAGCTTCTCATAGACCTCCCTGGAGTGGTAAATGTCAGCGATGACATCTTGATTCATGCCAAAACCGTGCCAGAGCACAACACCCGGTTAAGGAAAGTGTTGCAACGAATTCAGGACTTTGGTCTCACCCTGCATTGCAACAAGTGTGAATGTCTACATAAAAGATTACCCTTCTTTGGCTATGTCTTGACTATGTCTTCTCATCTGAGAGAGTTGCCCCGGAGCCAGGGAAGGTATGGGATATCAAGGAAGCCCCAGCACCTTCCACTGTGACCGAGGTGTGCAGCTTCTTAGGCATGGTCAATTATTGCGGTTGCTTCATAAAAATCCTCACAACACTGACGCTGCCTCTACCTCTGGTCGTGGGGCCCTGAACAAGAGGCTGCATTTCAGGCCACTAAAGATGTCTTGCCATCCTCCACCATGTTGAGCTACTTTGACCTGAGACAAAATACAATGATAGCAGTGGATGCCGGCCCTCGAGGGTTAGTAGCAGTTCTGATGCAGAGATTCACTGATGAAGATGACTTGGCCCCGTAGCTTTTGCAAGTAGATCCCTGACCAACACCGAACAAAGATATTCTCAAATAGAGAAGGAGGCCATTGCTATCCTTTGGGGATGCCGCCATTTCCACCTATATGTGTATGAGAAGCCCTTCCTGGTCACCACTGATCATAAGCCATTAATTCCACTATTCACAGGAACCACGTCAAAGCCACTACCTAGAATAGAGAAGTGGACGCTTCAATTACAAGAGTACAACTGCTGAGTCGAGTAGAGCCCTAGGTCCAACAACCATGTGGACTATTTGTCCAGGCACCCTCGTGCAGCCACTCCTGAGGAAGAAGTTGACGCTGATGAAACTGAGGAGTATGTGTGGTACATGGACATCCCGCCCCATAGTACTATCCATTGAAGATCCTTGTTGTGCCACCAACCAGGATGACTGTCTCTAGAAAACTCTGGAAACTGTGAAGACAAACAAGTGCCACAGTTTTACTAGCCAACGGGCTCTACTCACCCCTGAAGCCCGGCATGTAAGGGAAACTCTATATCATGTTCGCCAAGAATTGAGTGCTGATCCACATGGATATCTGTTGCGAGGACATCGTCTGGTCATCCCTGCCAAGCTCGCTAGTGGGGTGATTCAACTGGCCCATGATTGTCACCGCAGCATGGGATGTATATATTTTATATATATTGGGACCGATTCACAGAACTAATCTGAGATAAAATCCTAAACTTACTACTTTTGGTATTCCCCGAAGGCATTTAGTAGTAGTAAAGTTAGGACTCCTAACTTTACTACTACTAAACTGAGATAAAATCCTAAACTTACTATTTTTGGTATTCACAGAAGGCATTTAGTAGTAGTAAAGTTAGGCCTCCTAACTTTACTACAACTAAATGCCTTTTGTGAATACCGAAAGTCGTAAAGTTAGGATTTTGTCTCAGTTTAGTAGTAGTAAAGTTAGGAGTCCTAACTTTACTACTACTAAATGCCTTCTGTGAATACCAAAAGTAGTAGGTTTAGGATTTTATCTCAGATTAGTTCTGTGAATCGGCCCCATTATTTGTAAAACGTAGCTATCACTCCACAGGAGTATTCTGGCCATATGTAGAATAATATATATTGCTCCGACGGAGACTGCCGCCTAGTGCGGACAGATTAGATAAGTGAAAGGCACAGAGAGTCAGAGGCTCCAAAGATCCAGGTTTTCAAGCATTTCCTGAAGCAAATTTATGAGTGCATGAGGTGGCGGTGACAAGGGAGGGTATTCCAGGCTTTTGCCCCAAGAACGGCTACCGATTTCCCCCCCTTTGGGTTTTAATAGGTTACTGATGAGGACCTAAGGAGGCTTGTGGTAACATAGGGCATGAATCTAGCTGTTAGGTATGTAGGTCCTGATGCTCTAAAGGCACTGAAGATGATTACAAGAATCTTGAATAGTACTCTTTTGTAGACAGGTAACCAGTGCAGTGACTTTAGAGCTGCTGAGGCTGAGGAACGGCACAGAAGTTTATGCACCAAACGGGCTGCCGCATGTTGAACAGTCTGAAGCTTTTAAAAAATTGTCTTGTTGGCGTCTGCATGAAGGCTGTTACAGTAATCCAGTCTGGAGGTAGTTAGGGCTGCTGTCACAGTTTTTCTTGCCGTACATGGGAGTAAGTGAAAGAACCTTTTTAGGGATTTTATCAGCTGGAAACACTTCCCAGTCACCGCTAGAACTTGTGGACGAAAGGATAGAGTTGTATCAAATTTCACGCCAAGATTGTTAACTACCTCTACTGTGTTAGGAGGAGGGGGTTGTCAATCGGCCACCAGAAACTAGGAGTGAAAGTGTTGGATTTGCATAGAAGCATGATATCTGTTTTTTTAGTATTACACTTCAAGTGGTTACATTTCATCCAGTGAATGACCTCTGTGAGACATAGTTGGAAGTTCTCTTCTGCGCTGGTAGAATGTTTGTCTAACACTAGGATTAACTGAGTGTCATCAGCATAAGAGGTGGTTTCAATATTAAATGATGATGTCAATTCTATGAGGGGGGCCATATATACATTGAACAGCACTGGGCTTAGTGCGGAACCCTACAGAACACCTGTGTGCAAGCATTTCTAGGCTGACTGATAGTGTCCAAGAATGACTACTGTGCTACAGTTCGTTAGGAACGATTTCAGCCAGGCCAGGGCCAGATGGGAGATGCCACAGGCTTTCAGGCGGTATAGTAGGATATCATGGGAGATGGTATCAAAGGTGGCTGATTGATCTAGAAGGAGTGGCACTGCATTTTTCCATTCATCCAGAGCAGATTTGAGGGACTCAGTGGTATGTGGTAGTGCAGATTCTGTGGAATGTGAAGGCCAATTGACTCGACTGCAGAGTATTAGTTTCTTCTAAAAAAGTAGTCAATTGACTATTGACCAATTTCTCAGTGATTTTAGGGAGACAGGGTAATAGGGAGATGGGCCGGAGGTTGGAAACAGTGGTAGGATCAGGTAATTGCTTTTTCTGGAGGGGCTTGACTGCCGCGATTTTCCAATCTGGGTGTACTTCCGCTAATGAGAGTAATTAATTAATTATGCTGTTAATGAATGGGTTGACGGTGTTGATAATGGTGTGTAGTACCTCCAAAGGGCAGAGATCAAAAGGGGATGACTTGCAGGAAAGAATGGCTTGGCAGGATTGTTCCATACTAATAGTGTGAGAAGATTGGGATTCTGAAAGTAAGTCTATAGCGGGGGGATGCCACCTTGAAGTCAGTTTGTAGATTTTGTATTTTCTGTTCAAAGAAATCAGCTATTTGATTGCAAAGAGTCTGTGATGGAGGGATCTCATGTTCATGTATTTTTGGGTGCGTGAATGATTTTAAAATTTTGAAGATAGTTTTTTGGTCTTAATCAGCTAGTGTAATTTAGTGTAATATACTTTCTTTTCCAATTGATGATAGGTTTTAAGGCCCATATGAATTGGGTAAGTTGCTCTAGTTTACAGTCTCTTCGCCATCTACGTTCTAGCTGTCTACATTGTAGATGTAGTTCTGTCAGCTTTTGAGTGTACCAGGGGGATGAGACTTTGGTGGTGGGTTTCTTTTTTAGTGCGACTGGGGGGCCAAGGAGTTGCTGAGCGTGTACATCCATAAATTGAAGTGTTGGGTGTCTATGGTGGGATCTCCTGATAGGCTGGGTCTGAGGTCCAGCCCATCATTCCTGAGGTCTGGATTAGCGATCATTTTGTTCCATATCTGCACCAATTTAGGGGTATCTTGGATGGTACCCAATGGGGTATTAGTGCAATTGTGTTTAATCGCAAAGGGAATGAACCTGTTGTTAGAAATGGGGGTCTCCAGTTGGCAGAGGTAGGTACCTTTGTCCAAATAGGGACCCTTGCTTCTAGTCAGGGTAAGGGGGATACACACTTTAGATAACCCCTGCTCACCCCCTTGGTAACTTGGCAAGAGCAGACAGGCTTATCCCAAAGGCAATGTGTACCAACACACACAGTAACACAGTGAAAACACCACAAAGGGACACCAAACCAGTTTAGAAAAATAAAATATCTTTATCTAAACTAAACAAGACCAAAACAACAAATATACAACATACACAGTTAAAAAATATGACTTTCAAAAGGTTTCAAGACTATGGATGAGTGACTTTTCAACAAAGTACCTATAGATGCGTCAAAGTTCCAAAAGCCAAACAGCCGCAGAGTCAGAAAACAAAGAGATGCGACACTCCTGAGACCTTGGGGAGGCGATGCGACAGTTCTGCGACACGCAGAGGACGAGTTGCGTCGAATCCGGTCTGTATGGGGAGTGATGCGTTGATTCTTCGTGACGGTTCCGGTTCACAGGTGATGCATCGGGAAAGCATGCCACACAGGTACGATGCGTGGAAATCCGGGATGCGTTGGCGATCGATACAGCGGCGTCGAGTGGCGATGCATCGGTCCTCTTCAGCCACGATCCTTCGATGTGTCGATTCTTGCAGCGGCGATAGCCGCTGCGACGGTTTTCGCAGCGGCTCAGCGATGCGTGGAAATTCTTCTTGCGCCATGGAGATGCATCGAGAAAACAGCCGCAAGGAGAGGGATGCATAGATTGTAGCAGTTCTTCATGTTTCTTCTTTCTTCCAGCTCCCAAACAGCAGCCACAACCTCCAGAGGCCCAAACCTGGCACAGGCACCTCTTGGCAGGCTAGAACTCACAGCAGCAGAGTTCAGGGGAGCTGGGGGTGAAGTATTTGTGTCCCTGAGACTTCAGACCAGGAGTCCAGCACACTTCAGGCCCTTGGAGATCTCCTTCAAGCAGGGGACACAGCACACAGCAAAGTCCTTCTCCTTTCATTGGCAGAAACAGCAACTGTAGGCCAACTCCAGACACACAGCAAGGGCAATCCTTCTCCTCAGTCTCTCCAGCTCTTCTCCTTGGCAAAGGTCCCTTTTGAATTCACGGAATGATCTAAAAGTCTGGGGTTTTGGGTCTGATACTTATACCCCAAAATGTCTGTATTCTCTTTGTGCAAGGGGCTCTGAGCCCAATTCAAACCAGTTTTGGGGGGCACTCTGCAAGTGCACAACAACATCCATGGTCAATGTGGGCCTTGGCTCCAAACACACCACAGGGGGGCGGAGCCAGCATTGTGGAAGGCAGGCACAGCCCTATTCAGGTACAGGTGCTACTCCTCCCACCACTCCAAATGCAGATCAGGCCTATTCAGCCTAGTGCTGATTCATCCAGACTCCTGGAGCCACTGCACCTTCCCAGCCCCTGTCACTCCAAAGCCAGACAGTCAATCCACAAACAGGCAGAGGCACACAGGATGGTTGAACAAGAAAATAGCCACTTTCTAAAAGTGGTATTTTCAAACACACAATTTAAAAACCATCTTTACTAAAAGATGTGTTATCAAATTCTGAGTTCAGGGATACCGAACTCCATTTTTCTATCTTATCCCTACGGGAAGATAGGCTTGTTAAATGTTACAAAGCATTGCCCATTCTGTCCTATGAGGCAAGATAGCCTTTCAATAGTGAAAAACGAAATTGGCAGTATTTCACTATCAGGACATGTTACACACACCAGTACATGTCCTTCCTTTCACATACACTGCACCCTGCCCAGGGGGGTACCTTGGGCCTACCATAGGGGTGCCCTATATGTAAGGAAATGGAAGTTTAGGGCCTGGAAAGTGGGTGCACTTTCCAAGTCAACATGGCAGTTAACAACTGCGTGCGGGCACCGAGGTGGCAGGCCTGAGACATCTCTTCAAGGCTACTCATGTGGGTGGCACAATCAGTGCTGCAAGCCAACTAGTAGCATTTGATTTACCAGCCCTGGCACTCTCAGTGCACTTTACTAGGGACCTACTGGCAAATCAAATATGCCAATCATGGATAACCAATCACAATACCAATTTATACAGGGAGCATTTGCACTTTGACACTGATCAGCAGTGGCAAAATGCCCAAAGCATCTAAGCCAGCAAAAACAAAATCCAGCACAGCATCAAAAACACAGGTGGTAGAGGCAAAAATTTAGGGAAAACCACACCAAGGATGCCAGGTCTAACACGTGTGATCTGACCATGACATGGGCGCTGGGGCATCAACCTTTAGGGAGCAAAGATTTGAGCAGATACCATCCAGGGTATGTCCAGCACTGTGTGTGGCGGAGCATACCAGCTGCTCCAGTCCCGAGGTTTCTAGAGTATCTAAAAGGTTTCTGACTCCGGGTTCGTTCTTACATTCTAATTGTAGGTTGAAATGCCCTAAAAGGGTAAAGTTGGAGTATCTGAGAATTAAAGGGCCTAGAGAGTCTCCCAGCATGACTAAAAAGCAAGAATTTGGACCCAGTGGGCGGTAAATCAGAGGTTCCGGGAAGGAATATATACCCTTACAACGCATGCGAATACATCGCATGCAATTACAACGCGGTCGTTCCAACGCATGCTGGACTTAGGAATAGTATTATTTGCTATTCCTACTCCAGTTTGCGCAACAGCAGGGAAGGTATTGGATTCTAAATCCAACACCATTGCGCCCCCTTCAGCAAGTCGTACTAATGACTTGCGATGTAATGACATGCGCACTAACAACGCGGTCGTTGTAACGCGTTGTAATGGCATGCATTGTGGAGACAGCGTTGTAAACGTTGTTTCCCCCGGGAAGGAGGCTGAGCCATCAACTTGAAACCAGAAGCCAGGACTGTCTGACCCTTTCAGGTCTATGAGTCCGAAAATAGAACATTGAAGCGTATTACGGTATAATATACCAAGTCCTCCTCCCTGTGATTCCGGTCTGTCTTGTCTATGTATAGCATATCCCTGAGGGAGGGCCTGGATAATATCCGGCCAACACCACTCCTTAAGCCATGTTTCTGTAACAAAAAGGATATCTAGATTGAGGTCTAGGATCATGTGATGGATGTTTTGGGCATGCTGACATAAGGAACATGCATTGATCAGCCCACCTAGCAGTGAGTTGGAAGGGCACTCAAACACTTTAGTAAGTTTAGGCTGGGGGCTGAGTTCTAGTTTGCATTTCCTACATGTTATTGAACCTTTCCAATTATCAAGATCTATGCAAGTATTGCAGTTCTGTTGGGTGTTATTGAAGGCAAGCAAGACATATCTTGTTAGCATCGTACCTGAATAGAATTGGGCAGCATAACTGGCGCTGGCCGCATTCCGGACGCGAATGGGAGCAGACGGGCTTGCCTTTGGCCGGTCAACACAATATTTTATATGTCATGTTTTATATTCACACATTTCACGTTATATAATGACCGGCATTGAATTAAAACAACTCTTAAGATGCCCATACTTAGTTATCTATACTTATTGTAGTAGGTCGTAGTACACTGCTTTTGCAACCGAAAATGCATGAAATATGCCATGGCTTTTCTTCAAGAATGGTAGATGGTGTGCTTAAAAATACAAAAATATAATTTGAATATTGCTTATCAATGCCTCATATTGTGTATTAGATTTACTCTGCTTCCAGTTTCCTGTTACACAGGACTATCATTACTGCATTATTTACTGCATGCCTTTTTCTTAGCCATTTATCTTTATTGTACGCAATCACAATTCAAGACCCTGTGATGGCCTTACATTCAATTGACACCAATTGGACTGTGCACTTTTTATACTCCCTATATTTTCTTATACCGCAGTCAGACAATTATTTATCAAATTATAGAATAATGTCCTTGGGCTTATTCAACGTGTTTCCTCTTCAGTGTTATAACACCTGCTAAATGAACAAGCATTTGCAATGCAATAGGTCTCGCATTATTAAAGTTTGAGCTATTGGCATTGCAAATAATAATGTTTGTTAGATTTTTTTTGTTGTCAAAAAGTATCCCATCAGTAACATAAGCAATAAAAAAAAAATACACAAAGCGAAGAAAGGGTGCAGTACCACAGGCTGTTACTAAGTGTCCTTAATGCAGTTATAAAACGAACCATTGCGGCTGAGCATATGTTTCCATTTTTTTAAATTACTTATGCTACTGCTGGGATATTGTTTGATAAAAATAAAATCTAACAAACATTATCATTTGCAACACCAATAGCTCAAACTTTCACTAATGCGAGACCTGTTGCATTGCAAATGCTTGTCCTTTTTGGCTCGTATATATTGTTTTATGATTTTATCAGTAATGCTTTTGAGGTCTCATCAAGTAAGATTGCTGTAGTCAGTCTGCTTTATGATCACATGTGGTCTATGTAAATCAAGAGGAATCCCTGCTGTATAAGCTTGTAAGATTTGTCTAGCGCTTTGTCTAGTGCTGCTGTCTGTGTCTGGTGACAGTGGTATTTGTATAAGTTTTGATTTTTCCACCATGCTCCTTCCAAGCAGATAATTAGGAATCTACCTGGAAGAAGCAGGAAGATAAAACTGAAGAATTTTTATTTGAAAATTGGAGACAATTCTACATACATTCTGAAAACAAATATAACTATGTGAAACTGCATATCCAGTATTTTTTAACTGCTAGTTGGATATTCATATAAGCTCTCTGGGGAGGGTGAGCTCTCGACACCCTTATGAAGCATAGCACTTGGCTGACACACCATCAAAGTACTGGAATACTTTATTAGTGCATCTTTGGTACCGCTGGATTTTAGTCATCTTATGTCCAATTTGAAAGGCAATCTGCACCAATTAGACCTTTAAAAAAAAACACTGGCGTAGGCCTCCCGACCTAACTTTGCAAGAGGAACTATCATACAGGAAGTTTGAGTTATTTGCTGCACCCATTACAACAGAAGGTATTTATGCTAAAGTCTTTCAAAACCTACCAGTCTACCATGAAGAACATCAAATAACGCAAGGGTTCAGTGGTAGGGAAAAAACTGAATTGAACTAAGCACGCAGGAGTGCAGTTTATTCTGGAGTCAAATCGATGCCTGGATTAGTATGCAAGAAAAGTGTGTTTTTTCCATTAAATTTCCAAACACCGAAACATGTACAAAACAAACATGATGTGTTAATAGTTGAACAGGCAGTTACCTCTTCTGATTCATTGAAGCTATCTGCGACCACTCATTCTTGCAAGGATTGTAGCAATGGGCTGCAGAGATCTCTTGGCTGATCATCCTAAAGCCTCCAACTATGAAGAGGTAATTGTCCATGACAGCTGAGCCGTATCCTCTCACATGCACCATGCTGGGTGGCAGGTTGCTAGCCATGGGCAGCCATCTCTGGGCAGCCTCATAAAACCTCATCATAGACCAGGGTCCCTCCTGTTGGAGACCGGTCAACGTGGAGCCAAAGAAGTCCCCCAGGGCTACGAGGGTGGCGTCCCCTTTCATCCTCAGCTCCCTAACCTGCTGCCGAAAAGCAGGAGGGAAGAGATGAAACTCTGGCCTTTGGAGCAGCTGGTGGTAGTTGCAGGCCATGAACTCCAAGCAGGCGTCCCTAAGGTCATGCGTGCCATAGACGTCCGCCAGATTGCAGAGCTCCACGCAGTTGTCCAGCTGGATCCGGGTCAGCAGGAGCTCCAGCATGGGGTGACCTGCAGATAGCAGGCGCTCTCCACCAGATCCTCGAGCGTCTTCTGCTCAAGGGTCACCTGGGAGGTGTTGATGAACTCGATGACCAGCTCCAGCCCTGGGATGCTCTGCCCCTGCAGCTGCACCGACTGCCCCGGCTGGGACTCCCTCATGTCCGAGCTGTGACAGCGCTCGGAAGTAGTCGCTCCGCTCGATCAGCTTGCTCTTGCACACCTCGTAGTACTTATCCCCCAGCAGGATCTTGATGTTCTCCTCGGAGGACATGGTAGCGGGTGGCTGGGCTTCTCCGGGCTCCGCTCTGCAGCGCAGCGGAGCTCCACGCACAGCATCACACTCCATTCCAAGCCAAAAAGGCAATGTTTAGCATCCCATGCCTTTTCCCAATTAGCAACAAACGCTCCGGCACATACATGCCCCTAGCGTACAGTGGGGCCGGATGGGTAGAGACTCTCCCCGACTTGCACTTACAGAGCTCGGGGAGAGCCCTCCGCACATCCTCACTATTTTAATTAGCCTTTAACGCTACTTCCTCCCTTACAAGGTCGGTGCCTTGTTGTTTTCGGGTGCACGCAGAAAA
Source organism: Calotriton arnoldi (assembly GCA_963921515.1). NCBI lineage: Eukaryota > Metazoa > Chordata > Amphibia > Caudata > Salamandridae > Calotriton > Calotriton arnoldi. The sequence continues at coordinate 38,421 of CAWUFW010004175.1, forward strand.
GGCAAGTTCCTGGAGTAGATATGGCCGGGACGTAGCGTCACTTCTTCTTCCTGCTTTTTAAACCAATCCCTGCCGGCTGGCCGCAGGCTGTCTCCTCCTATGCCGGAAAAGAAAAGTAAACAGATCACGGAGAGTGCACCTGCTTACGGCGCGAATCCATTGTGGGACCGATGTTCTTTGAGGGATGCCCTGCCTCTCTGACGGGATGTGTGCTGAAGGGCAGTGCAACTCTGAAACATCGCTTTCGGTTAGTCCTGGCTATTTTTAGCTCCTCGGAAAAATAAGGTTTTCGGATCCATACTTACTGTGGTAATCGTAAAACTGCCATTCCCAGTATGTTTCGTTATGTTGACTGAAAAAAACAAGGCATCTGGAAAAAGAATTACAACGGGAAAGGAGGCAACGGAGGGTTGCGGGAAGAAAAGTAGAAATTGAGAGAAAAGGGGAATGAGTAAGACAAAAGGCAGATAGTAATGAGAAGGGATGGGTCTGAAAGAGAGTAGAGGTAGAGAGCGAGAGACAGGGAATGGCATGAGGAGAGCTGGATCAACCAGTGGTGCGCGCGCACCACAGAGGAGCGGGGGAGGAGCGCGGCAGCAAAAGCGAGACGAACGCGCGCTGCTGCGCGTTCTGGCCACCGTCGGGAATGGGCGTGGCAAGGCGGGACATGCGCCCGCCTTTGACCAATCGCGTGCCGTCTCCGTCAAAAACGTACGCTCCAGCCAATGTGGGCTTCCGAGAACAAAACCACACGCACGAGCGTGTGGGTCGTTTTCAGAAGCCCTTTCTAAAGGTCTCGTGCTGCGCGAGCAGTGCTGAGCACTGCAACGCTAGGCGCGAGACCTAAAAATGATCAGCATATGCATCGAGACAATATGAATATGCTCTACATTTTCAAGTCAATTTTACAGCCTTCTTGCTTTAGGGTGTGCATTACACTTGTGTAATTTGAGCCCTTGACCAGATACATTTTTGGGAGTGATTTTTTATATTGTTTCCTTATTAAAATCATATATTGATGATTTTGAAAGTTTGTATTTTCATGTATATTGGTGTGAATCACATCCATAATGTTTAGTAACTATACGCTATGTAGTGTGAAAATCTACATATTTGATCCAAAAACAGATACTCCCAAATGGTGCACAAAATTCTTCCCAGGTGAAGGGTCAGATGGGCAATATTATCCAACATTCAGGGGGACATTTACTAAGGATTTGCATCGTGGTTGCTTCACTTTTATGGCGCAGCCCCGATGGCAAATCCTTTGTGGCATTTACTTAGCCACGCAAAGCCACTTTGCATGATTTAATAAATATAAAGTAACTCAAGGCAGTGCATAGAGCTGCCTTCCTTTACTTTGCGTTGGGTAGGCGTTACATGGGTGGAGCATGGGCATTCCCATCCACCCTCCCATGGATTGTGGCGCAGTCCCAGTTTTACAAAGACTTGTAAAACTGGGAATGCGTCAAAATGCTAGACCTCCCTTAAGCAGGTGTAACGAGAAGCAATATCTTTATTTCTCCTTGTTACTTCCACTTTCTCTGTGTGCTGCATTCTGCAGCACGCATAGCAAGAGTAATTTGCCTGTAAGTATTGTTTTTGTGCAGGAAGATTTCCCTTTAATGCAGGCACCCTTGAACCATGATGCAAGGGTGCATGCATTGGCACTAGACAGCCACAAGTGCACCATCAAAGGGAAAGAGCTGAAGAGCATCACATCTTAGCAGATACAATGCTTTTAGCTCTCTGCGATTCACACAATGCTGCACAGCAACTTGTCTTGCTGCACTGAATTGCATGAATTGTATGTAAATATGCCCCTCAGTTTAGGAGAGTAAATGCTGACAACCTCACTGATGCAGGCAAGATTTTCCAAGTGCTCAGGTACTAGGCTTGGTAATCATAAAGGGCCCAATTATGAGTTTGACGGTGCAGGAGTGGACCGCCACCCCAGTGACCTGCTACCGCACCGACAAACCAGTGGTTGCACCACCCACCAGATTGCGAGCTTCCTCATGTCTTGTGGGCTTTTTTGGAGGTCCCACAGCGGTGCCCCTGAAAATGGGAACTTCAATGAGAACGCCAAAAGATCTTCCTGCACATCATGGACTGTAAAGTTCATGCCATGCAGGAACTGGGGTGCATGCAAACAGGAGAGCAAAAGTTGTGCCCCCCTGCATGCATCCCCATGCACATGGGCAACAGGGGGCACACCCATGACACCACTGGTGATCCTGAAACTCATATTATACATGGCAGTGCCACAGTCGGCACCACCAACATATTGCTGAGGCTGAAGGCCGCGTCACCACCAGGGAACGATGGTTCCCTGCCGGCTGCAGTGGTGCAGTGGCAGTACGACCGCCCAACTTGTAATGGACAAGCGGCCTGCCGGTGTGGTGGTGGTTGAACCGCCACCACCACGCTCCCGCGAGCCTGGCGGTCCTCGGACTGCCAGACTCGTAATTAGGCCCAAAGTGTAGTCTAATTAGAATATACAACATTTTTCCAATATAATTAATCAATTTTTTTTAAACAGCTTTAATACCATGGCAAATAATGGTCATTTGGGCATTGACGTGTGTACATGTTAACATGTAACCAACACAGAGAGGGATATTCTCAAGAACGTGCGATAAACATTGCCAAAATAGGCTAACGCAATTTACAACATCGCCGCCCATCGTGGGAAAATAACTGTGTTAACGTCTTATTCCCAACACGGCGGTAACATGCGATAGTTTCCCGAGAACGCAACAAATGTCCGCGTTACAACCACCGCGACGGCGCTAAAAAAGGAAACCCGAACGTGAAAAAAGTTGCGATGGGCCCAACCGCGATAGAAAAATCGGGGACAAGCAGCTCCAGGCTTGCAATTCCCACGTCAGGCGGGAAAAATCACCATAAAAGCATCAAAAAAACAACAAAAAAAACATAACAACTGCGAAGCACAATGGAGGTAGCAGGAGCAAGTACAGAGGACAACCCGGACCGCACAAGCCCCACGGAGGACCAGCCTGGGACCTTGGGGTCAGGGAAGGGCAAAGAGAAGAAGAAGAGGAAGACGCGTTTCAGTCCGGAGGAAAACAGGATCCTGATTACGGAGGTGACAGAACACCATCAACATATGTTCGTCACCTCCACTGTGTCATTGGCAACAATAAATGGAATATGGCAGTCCATCGTGGACAAGCTGAATGCAGTCGGAGTGCTGAGGAGGACAATGGACGAGGTCAAGAGTCGCTGGAATGATGTGAAGCGCAAAACCAAGCAGAAACTCGCAGACAACCGCAAAGCAGCAATGAAGACTGGGGGTGGGAGTCCTGCGCCACAGGAGGAGCTGGATGAGATGGAGGAACTGGTGTCCACAGTCATCAGTGTGGAGACGGTGGCAGGAGTCGGGGGACCGGACACTGCTCAACATGACCTGACACAACAGCAACAGGGTGAGTAACCACCAGGGCCTGGGGGAACAGGGGGAGATGGGCACAATGGCACACATGCACAATGGAGTATAGCACACTGCACAACCACAATGACTCTGGATCATGTCCCTGAACTCCTTGCCATACTGCAGCACACATAGTAACAGCAAGTAGTCCCCCGTCCACAATGTGCCCAGAGGGGGCCCTCCCCACACATCACCAATTTCACAACAAACCCATGCACATGTGCTGAACCCACCCAAGCTGCGGATCCGTGAGCCCCACTGACAATGCAAGTGACACTGCATGACGATGAGCATGTCTGCAGGCCACTCATCATGACATGTTGCACGCCACGACACCGAGGTGGCTGAGTGTGGTCCACATCCGTTAGGAGCAGGTCACACACTGACACATCCACGTGCACAAACAACCCCTGACGGCAACAAGACATCTGCGGACAAACCATGCCCAAGAGTCCCAACTCCCACCAAGAGCCCAATTTACCCAAGTATGCAACATCTCAGCACTGCATAAGCACAGAAGTCAAAGGCACACCGCCTGAAAGGGAGAAGGCCAAGCAAAGTCTGAGCTGCAGGGGAGACTCTCCCACAATGCAGCACACACACAAGAATCAGAGCACATCAACATTGACAACAATGTGGTACAAACTGCAACACTTGCACAACAGAACAGAGGACACAACTGCTGCCGCTTGTGTGTAGAAACTGGCCAATGACATTTGGCATAGCAGGAAACAGTGACATGATAATGGACAAGTAAACCCCACATCCCTGATGGTGCACATATGTCCACTGTCCTGCTTCAAATAGGCAGCACATCCTAAACAGTCACAATGTACATTGTCATGCAGTCTGTTCTGATACTTGGCCAATGCGTGAACATACATGGACCACACTGTTGAACTGCATCTCCCCTTTACTTTGCTGAGGGATAATCATCTACTCCTGCAGAGCAGACCGAACACCTCCTCACTGATGACGAGGAGGACCACCCCACCTTCGACGCCGACGCCCTCCAGGAGCTCATCGGCAGCTTCGGCACCCCACCCCAGGAGCAGGGCAGCCCAGCTGCATCGAGGAGACCCCACCCCCTGCACAGACCACACAGCAGGAGGCACCCACCACCCCGGCTGTCTCCCAGGCCCCCCACGAACAACACATGGCCTTCCAACGCCATGTGTTAGAGGGCCAGAAGGAGATGGCTGATCAGGTGCGGGTGGGGTTCGACCTCATGGCAGCCAAACTAGATGCCATCCATGGGTGTCTACGTCCCATCAGGGACCACTTACAGTCCCTAACGGACACCCACAGTCCGCTCCATGGTCTCCAACGAGTCCTGGCTGACATCGCTGGAGTCCTGACTCGGAGACAAGAACACCTGTCTGGTCAGAGTGGCTCCAGCGATGTCAGCCGGGAGATAGGACACATGCGGAGGCTCATGGAGGACATGGTGCGGATTGAGGCGGAAAGGATGGCTGCCACTGCTGCACATCAGTGATATGTGGCTGGGCTCTACCATGCCCTGCAGATCCTCATCATGGCATTGCTGCCACAAGGCCTGGCGCAGATGAATGCTGCTGCTCCTACACCATCAACATCTCCGCCCCTAGATGTGTCAGTGCCACACAGTGCTGCAGCCGAAACACTACCACCGCCAGGTGAGGCACATCACACATCAGAGGGCGAAGATGCGGATGAATCTGCCTTAGTGGTGAGGAGGAGGCGGTAGCATTCATCTCTGCCATATGGCCTGTTTCTGCTTGGTGTGGCCCTTTGCATCATCACCTTCCACTGTCCCCAGATGCACTCTGCGGCACTCACCTGGACCTCGACATGGACTGCCATATACTGTTTGGTTACCAATGACACAGCAATCAGACTGCGGACTGAACTCTTCCTCTTCCGATGAACTTGTCCTTCCCTAATGGACTCTGGCTGGCCCTCCACGGGGCAACAATGTCAAGTGGGGTGTGCATGGCTCTGTACTGCTCCAGCTGCTACCCTCCAATGAATGTAAATAAAACATTCAAATTCACACAGATGTGTCATGTCTATGAACCTTCAAGTATGACAGTATGGATGAATGTCGGGTCACTGATTCGCCCTCATGTCCATTTTGCACATGTTGTGGGGCTTGGGTCACATGGTGCAACTTTGCCGATTGCGGTCCGGGTGGCGCAGACACTACAACGGAGACACACGCAATGGTTACTTCCTTGTCCAGGCCAGAACTGAACCACGCCCAGATCCCCGGGCTCATCGTTCACACCCCTACGCTGGGCTGGCATACGCCAGGCCAGCCCACTCCGCTTACGCTCACAGGGGGTGACGACACAGCTACATGTCCCAGGTCTTCCCCGTAGTGATCTGCTGGTCACAGGTCTAGTTGTCAGCATGCCACAGCCACTCCCTGAGGGCTGGTTTACACCCACACCACACCCATCCAGCACAGGCGTCACGGGACATGTGACCCTGCCAATATAAGGGGCCCACCACAGCACATCCCCCACTGCCGGAGGTGACATGATGGCGTCCGCACCACGAGACTCAATCATGAGGGTGCCGTGTCTTGCGTTGCACTGAGTTAGTGGCACCCAATGGCCTGCGTCCGGCACGGGCCGTGGCGATGACTTGCGTTGCAGAGAGTTAGTGGCACCCGATGGCCTGCGTCCGGCATGGGCCATGGTGATGACGTGCGTTGCACTGAGTTAGGCCCACCTGAAGAGCTGAGCGGGTGTGCAGCCTGCGATGATGCGTTGGCCTCGATACGGCGTCCAGCGAATCAAGACTCGAATTGAACTGTGTGCCCTGCTGGACCGCAGTGTATGCGCAGGCAGCAGTCAGCACACACATGACTCCACGGTGCAGTGCCGCAGGGTGCGCTGGGGGCCTGTGGCATGGAAACCAGCGACCGGCTGAGGAGGTTGCACCAGCACGTGGAGGGCCCTCTTGGAGACACGCCAGTGGCTGCAGGTGAGCATTTAGGCCTGGGTGCGCAGGGGCGGGCAGTAATCCTTGGGCGGTGGACTGGTCTGGGGACCAGGGCTGGGGTGCAGCAGGCGCACAGGATCGCGCAGGCACCACCAGTCATGGCAGCGGCCACGTGGCTGGGTGGGGAGCGCCGCCCTGGCAGACACGAGCCTGCGTGCGATGACGAGATGTGCGCGGGTTTGCTTGGGACGTAGTCACCTCGTCTCCAGTGTGAATATGGCCGTTGAATGTGGTCGGGCACATGTGTGTAGGCCTATGGTCACGATATGGCGGACACAGAGGCACATGCAGTAGTTACTGTGGTGGCCATCCCGGAAGTGGACCACGCCCAGGGCCCTGGGCTATTCATTCGTGACATACGCCGGCCAAGGCCACTCCGCTCAGGCTTACAGGGGGGACCACATGGCTACATGTCCAAGGTCTTCCACACTGCCTGGGGTAACCTGCTTGCGTCCACTGTCCACTACACTGCATACACCAGCAGTAGATGTCCACATGGACCTGTCTGTGCTCTGCATACTGCAGTCTGTCTAGCACATCTCCGCCACACTTGGCATTGTGTCCTTTCTTATTGCTGGGGCACTTGCCTCCTTCGCACATTCTTGGTTCCAACCTCTCCCCACATTCTGCAATTGTGTGGCAGAGGGGCTCTGCCTTTGTGGATGGTTTGTCTACATGTCTGTCCCCTGTTACCACGGTTACTTGTGTTGTCGTGTCCGGTAGTTGGGCCTGTTGTTTGGCATGTTGTATGTGATTTTGTTACGTGTGCTCTCCCACGGTTGTGAGTTGTGTGGTTGTGGAGTTGAGGTGTGTGGTGTGTTCAGTTAGTACTTACCAATGAGCAGTGCATTGCCATGGGTGCCATCCTGGTAGCGCTGGTTGATGATGGACTGTCGGAAGATGTATGTATCATGCACACTGCCTGTGAAGTTGGCGATGACATTGGGGAGCTGCCCCCGGTGGTCCACTATCGCCTGCACATTGATGGCATGCGTGTGCTTTCTGTGGCGGTTGTTGTGCGCAGGGTCGGCAGGGGGCACAAGTGGTACATGTGTACAGTCAATTGGCCCCGACACGTGCGGTAAGGCAGCTATGGCGTAGTTCCCTTGCATGGTCTCCAGCTGTTCATGCACAGCGTGGGGGAAGTGAAGGTGCAGGGGTATCAAGATGATACAAACCATGATGTTTACAGGTATGATGAGTCCTGCATGATGAGACCGTTACAGATGTTTGTGTGGTCGTCACCTTCCTTTTCTTTCCTGCGGAGGATACGTGCACAAGGACTTCTGTTACAGTATGTTTGGACTGGATTCATCGTACCTGTATGCATTCCGGTTTATCCAAGTGCAATACACTGTGCCAGGTTACGTTTGTGACTATGAGGACGCTTGACCATTGTCACCATTTCTCCAACAGGTTTCTGACTACTGATTTCGGGATGTGGAATGGTATTGGGGAGTTCCCGCAGCATTTACAGTTTTTGGATCCACACGTTGCCCTGGTGAAGTTCCCCGTTGGGAATGGAACGCGTTGGCTGAGCTTTTCGTCTTGTTGTTTATGTATTTGTAATAAAGTTCTGTTTTTCCAATACCGTTGACTGCTGGACTTCATGACCTGGGAGGGAGGGTCCGGGGGGTGGTTGCGGTGGGTGTTGTGGCCTTCTTGGGTCTTCCAGCTGCATGATCAGTGGCTCCATGACATGTGTTGGTCTTCAGATGTGGCTCTAGGCTGGGCTCCCTTTCATGCTGCAGGTTGTCGTCCTGCTTGACACCAGTGAGAGGCAGCTGTTGGATACCTGCTGCTAACGCGCCTTATAGCCTGTTTTTGTCCGGCATCGCAGATCTGGCTTGTCGTTGAGAATATCGCGAAGTGGTGTTTTCGTGTGTTTTTGCACGGAACCGCCTACTCTGCATATCATTAGCGTTAATTGTCGCTCTCATCCGTGGCGATGTGTTTTGCGGCAGCTATCGCGGGAAAACTGGCGATGTCGGCAGTTTGCACCAGCTTGTGAATGGGGCGGTGAGTCTATCGCCACTTTTGCGGCGCTAAAGTGCCGATAAATCGGCGATAAGTCCTTGAGAATATGCCCCTGAGCCTCTTAACCAAGCTGTGCACCAGCAGTCCTTACTTTAAAAGGTGTTGACTGATACAACTGAAAGCCATTTTACAGAAGCTTACAGTGAGTGAGACTCGGCGAGATTCATTTGCAGCAGAGATCCAAAAACGTGGTGGTCCAAAATAGAAAAAAAACTAGGGGGTGGTTAAAGCAAGAATGAAGCCACTTCCTCACAAAAACATCTGTGGAAATATAGCACGGTATATTGATGCTCCTCAAATATATAGCGTAATGTACCTCCATAATATAACACAATGCAATATATTTGCAAAGCTAAACCATAGAGAACAAAGGGCAACGAATCATTTAAAAATGAATACAACACAGCAACCAAAGTTCAAACCAACAACAAAATATGTCAATAACACAGCACCAAACACAACACCGCTATTATCAACATATCGCATGCAGACCAAACAAAAAGTGCCACAACAAATACATATAACCTTTTTTTGTCGCATATTAACAACTCTATAAATCTTTTTTTAATAATACGGGGGTACAATCGATTTACAACACGCACTGCCCTGCTGTACACCTAAGATATGTAATAATGCCAGTCACGAATGGTGTGTGAACCCACTCCTGGTCTCCGAAGAGGAAGTTAAAACAGAAACCTTCAGCCTAATTGTGAAGTCAAACATTGATTAGATCTACTTGTATTGTGTGCACCGAGAAAACATTCCTCGCGTAATGATAAAGGCGAATGTTGCGACTGTGCTTACACAACGGGGCTCCTCACAGCTGCGAATGTAAGACAAATCTGAAAATGTATCTAATTGAAAACCCAGCGGGAAGGCCTGCATGATTGAAGAAACATGTTTGTGCATAATGTGCATAACAGAAACTGTTTAATACACAAGTATCATTACAACTGATTGGGTTAGTAGCTATTTCTCTCCTAGCATCCGACTGAAATATCACCCTCACGACCCCCACTGTACTGAAAAACTTTCTTCCTGCAATTAGAGCGTTAACCACTGAATTCAAATCCAAACCTGACTGTTTGGTTTGAATAGAAGATTCCTCTCAGAACTGTGATCCCTACTTGCCTTCACTTTTCCTTCAAGACACTTTAGTTTAAGTAGGTCAAATAAGTCTCGCTTTTTGGTTTCACATTACCCCCGGTTGGATCGATAAGTCGTTCGCAAATGATTTAGCAGAGAATACTTAAAGTGGGATGCGCGACTGGAAGTAGGATGCGCGGCGTGAACCTAAATGTGAGAATTCACACATGTTGAACAACTTTCAAATAGACTTTTACCACCAATTCCGTTCACATGAATCCTTTTTTCAATACTAGTCGCGATTTAAATGTGGTATATGCCTTGTTGAATTTTAGGTCTGGCGTTGTGAGACAGTGTTTACTGCCTCACCAGACTACTGTTTTGCCGAAAAATAATTCATAATTTACATATTAGAGGGGATTTTGATCAGCAGGCTTCATCAATTGGTCTCTTGGAGACATCATTACTAACATTTCATGCAACGCAGGCCAGCAAGGAAAATTGCGGCACTTCATTGTAGTAAAGGGTATCTAATAACATATGTCACATTTATGCTGTCTCCTAGCACTGGCTGGCACACAGTGTGCTGCCCAGTGCCAAAGCAGGCACCCTTACACCATGGTGCAAGGGCATCTGTGTTACAGGCAGGATGGTTTTGTGCAGGCTTTGCATGGCTTAGTAAATGCCAAGAAGCATTTCGTGTAAGGGCTGTGTCATAATTGTGACTCCACCCTGACACAAAACCTTAGTAAATCTGGGCCATGTTTCTTTTTCCTTTGCCCGCTACAGTACAGAGCATGGGGCAATTGGTTAGTCCACTAAACCCATTGCCTCCCTTCACTTTTATTAACTGTACAAAACTTGTGCACTTTGCTCACACCCACTTAAAATAGTTCCTTTCTCTTCAGTGGCAAAGCTCTTTCAAAGAGTGCTTTTAAATTTTTCCTTTTTGTATGTTAGAAATGGATATTTACTTTGCCAGCACTTTGGGATCCCAGTTGATGGTGGTTTATTTCGTGTCTACTTTTTAAAGTTGCTGTTGCAAAGTGTTTAAGTGGCATGGTAGCTGCCTGCAGTTTGAGTGCTTAGCTGGGTGTGGATTTTTCTTGTTGACTTCAGAAAAGAATACTAAATTGGCACAGCTGAAAGCCCTTTAAAATATCACTGGCAAGCAAAATCAGATATTTAAAAATAATATACCATTTTAATTGGAGGCACATAGTGGCTACATTAAGGTGGCGGACTTTTTTCTTTTTGTCACATATTCTTGCAATACAAAAAGAAAAAATTACCGTTGCACCAGCATACCAAGGCCAGACATATTTGCTTCGCCAGTGTTTGTTACATTTTGTGCGAACAGCTAGCAAAACTCCAAAGATATAACTTGCTATGAACAAAGCAACACGAGTGCCCCTCTTTCCTTGAATCTATATTTTTGTTTTATTCATATTTGTACCGTATTTTCATTTTTTTCGGCTTTCACAAAACTACTTTTATATACTGTTCGGGATGAATGATATCGGAGAGCAGATCTTACCCTGTTGACTTCTGCATACCCACATAGAATCATTACTTGAAACCCTGGGTTCCTCATTGAGTCAGTATTGGAGGCCAGGGACCCCTAACCCAAGCAATTTCTAACATTTGAACCTCAAAACAACACACAAAAATACAAAAACAAGAAAAACACCATACAAATGTTCAAATATTGAAATGTTTAGCTTAATTCACAATTAAATATAGAAAACGTTGTCACATTTTCAAATGTGCTTCTTTATTTGAGTATACTGTATTCATTTTAGTTTATCAATGTTAATATTTTTTAATTTTGTAAAACAGATGTGGACCCCAGTGGCGTAACGAAACTTCAGGTGGCCCCCCTGCAAAGTTCCTGGTGGGGGCCCCCACGCTCCAGATCCAGTCAGGAGCTCTCAGTGTCACACAGTGCTGGAGGGGCCTCCCTGGAGCTCAGAGCCCACCCCCCTCCGCCCGCCTGCACGTTGGGGGCTTCTTGGGCTAATGTTACGCCACTGCGTTTCAACATCCACGTGTTTTGGGCAGGGATCTCAGTCCACTTCCTCTATAAGAAGCCCATTCATTCCAGATTTTGGTGTCACCCCTTGGCCATATAGACTGGCCTTTCCAGATTCATGGAATAATTAATACCCCTCTTCCAGTGCTCCAATGAAGGAGGGCAAACATCTGTCCAGTTTCGAGCAAAGATCTTCATTTGCAACCAAGAGACCAATCAGTAACAGTCTGAGTTTGTAGCGATTTCTATCTAGATCAATAGAAATTAGGGTGCTTGGGGTGCGACCAGCCCAACACCTCTTCAAGCATCAGCAGGAGCCCTTTCCAAAAGCAGCAACCACCCCACAACCCCAGACCCTATGTTTAAAATCCCCATGTGTGGCTATGCAGGGAACTCATTAGACCCATTTCCCATAATTTCTGTTGGGTAAGGTATGTACAATGAAAGTAAGTTAGTTGGATGATCCTAAAATGTGACGCGAAGACTGATTCCCAGGGAAGCACATGCCTCCCTCCAATCGCCTTCGAAGAGCGAACCTAGATCTCTCTCCCTCCCCTCATAGAGGTGGGGAAAAGGTGTCAAGAAATGTATTCACTAATGTTCTATAAATTTTCAAGAATGTATGCATCTGGGACTCTTCTGTCGGGAGTTTATCTTCTAAAGGGTCAAAGTTATGGAGGTCTTCATGTCGCCCCTAATCATGGACGCCAATTCACCAACATGCTAGGGGTAGCAGAAGTAATATCACATGCCCTTTGGCCTTCACTTTCACTCACACACGTGCTTACACATACACACACATTCATAAATAAACACACTCTGCTTACACATACACATTCAATAATACACACTCTCTCACATAAACACACACTCACCCGTAAGCACGCACACAGCATACATTTAAAATAATGTTTTTTTACTTACCTCAGCTGTCATATAACTGCTATTTGTACTCCATTTTCTATAGATAGAAATCAAGGAGAGTGGAGACACAACCAACATCCATAAAGGCGAGCTGTTCCAGCGTTCCTGCCACTGATTTCACAACCTCTGCGGTCTGGGGTGCACAAAGGCAGGGCCAGGGGTCGCAAGGGGGAAGCCAATGGTCGGAGCAGCGACCCCTGGTGATCCCTAAATCGCGTCCATGCTCATAATCTAGAGCCACAGGGCATGTTACAAATGTAAATATTTGAAAAATTGGGAGTGATGTACTTCAAATTCTTGCTGTAGTATTGCAAAGGACTTTATTACTGTCATGGCCATGGCATCGCAAGTTTGGAGATCCCTATGGTGTCCCATTGTCAGAACACCCAAAGTTCCGCCACTTGTCGGAGCCAATCTCCGGTCAATAAAGGTGCTTCTTTGGAAAGTTTATGTTTACACCCCAGGGCTTTAGTTGTACTGTACCATGTCTGAAGACCACTCTAGTAGTGGGTGGAGGAGAAGGAAAAGAAATCCCTCCATATAGGAGATGCCACAGGGGTGTCCCTGCCTGGCCCATTTTCTGATGCATAAGCCGGGTTCTCCGGTATCATACCATCACTTATTTATTATCATGAATTGTGCCACCATGTAGTATGAGGTGATATGAGGTGCTGTAATGCCTCGAGGCAGCACTATTGTAAAAGCACTATTCTAAAAGAATCCTTCTACATAGCGCAATGATCCCTCTGAAGAGCAACACTCAATGTGTCTGTGGACGGGGAAGCGTTTGTAGAGTTTTGTAGCATCATTCTATCAGTTGGTTATGATAAAAAAAACATTTTGCATTTTTTCCCAATCTGATGAGTATTGGAGCTCATGTCCAGTAATGCTAAGCCGAGACAAAGCAGGCTTCTGAAAAGACCACGGGTTAACATTTTTGAATGCGTACTTCAAGTTTTTAATTAGGGGTAAGACTGCTGAAAGTTTTATTTAAAGGGTATAAATATTTATCTATTTACTGGTAAGCCAGCTACATTCTACTTCCGGACCTGTGATATCAGGGGAATGCTGTATTTTGTTATCCACACTGAAATTACACTGTTACATAGCACTTCTTAAACAATCTTAATCATTAAGTAAAACACAACTAGCAAGTGAAAAGATGTATATCTGAACCTGGTTGAGTTGCTACCAATCACCAGGGTCACAGATCTCTCCAAAATACCTGAAACTCGTCTTAGGGAGCCTTACAAAACAATGAAGATAAAAATGTAATTATATGGCTTCACTGAATTTTTTATTTCACCGCAAAAATAGCTCTTAACTCATACTGCTTGGAGAATAGTAATGTGAAAACCCTATGAAACGACATGTGTTTAGTACAACAGCTAGCCGCTTAAGTGCAGATGTTCTAAAAATGAGGCGCTCCCCATTAACAGCGATGTTGTATTGTGTGGACACATCATGACATGTGTAGTGGGATTATACAAGAGCAGGGATTTGGAATGGAGAAGTGAGGGTGGCCAGAAGCCCCAGATTTGTATGGTAAGAATAATAGGACGGTATTCAGAAAATATGTGGCCAAGATTATATACAACTGGAAATTGAGATCCGATATTATCCATGCTAAAATAAGCGAAGATGATTTGCAACAAGATGATTGATGCCTGATGTCTATGTGTCTATTAAGGAAAGCAGAGTATGGACGAATTGCAGCGATTCCGAACAAATCCCTTAAACCAGCATTCTCCCTGTACCTCAGACCCGTTAGGTGAAAAAAAAATGTTTGAAAGCGCAAGATGGCAGTAACAACCACAATATTTAAAATATATAATTCACATTTTATAGACAACATCAATAACACTATACATGTCAAATAGAAAAGGGTTGGTAGAATCAATGTCCAATCTGGGGTCTAGAAGCTTCTCACAAGCTTTTAAAATTGGTATCCATATTTTTCGGCCAGATATATAAAGGGTTTTACTGGTTGAAAAACCCCCATTTCACTAAATCAGCGGGCTTGCGACTGGTAAAAACATGTTTCTAATTTGCTAAACCCATTTAGCGGTTCAGAAATGTTTTTAGGAATGATTACAGATTTTTGATTCTGAAGGGGTGGGTCTGAGGCATACATTCCTAACTGCGAATCAGTAACAAAGGTATCAATAGTTTGCAACACTTATTCTGGTCACAAACCACTGACAAGTTACTGACCCCCAAGTCATAGTAACTGATTTGCAAAGCAAATGGGTCATCCTCTTTGGATCCTTCTCCCCTTTGCGATTCATGGTGGCAGTTTCAGAAGCTGTAGGAAGAGGTCCAGGCCCACTCGGGCTACTTTGAAAAAAGAAATCCATTTTGAACTTCTTTCACAGAGGTGGTGGTTAAAATTTGTTATGCAGGTGTAGTATCACATAATTTCAGTAATTTTATGTTATGCTTGTTACTCAAAATTCCCAAAATTATGCTATTACTCTACAGTAAGTAATTGTATGCAGTTTGCAAGAAACAATTAGTGCGAGCACAAGAGAACTTCAAGAGCAACAGGAATGTGAGTCAGTGCTGTTTGCAGCACTTGCATTTTTTGCACTATTTTTAGCACCAAATATGTCCTTTTGCCAAAAATGGAAATGAAGACACATTTCATACTAAAATATAGCTCTAAATGCCAGTTTTGCATTTTGAGTAATCTTTCCTAAATTTCTCGTATTTCTCGTATTTCTACACATAAGCAAATGAAGTAAATTTCGCACACCTCTAACGGTCTGCTTTCCTACGCAGGCCACCATCACTGAAGGTAGCCAAACCGAGGGAATCATAATTTGCAATCTCCCCACTGAATAATAATTAGGCGTGTCATTCTGTTACCCGCCTCTGATTCCTTATTTTGCAAATAGACATATTAGTACTTAGGTCGGATCACAAAATAAGCATCACACTTAGGAGAAGGTTATTTGAGGAGGGAGAGTTTCCCTGCCTCTGTCTAGTAGTGATTCTGTACTGCTAACAAGAGGGTTGATTTCCAAGCCTTAGAAGCACCATGTCAGTCTGGACGTCACCCATGCAACAGTAACGGACTCCACTGACTGGATACCTAAAGTTGACCAGCAAACAGGTGATAAAAGTGACAGGCTTCAGGTAGAATAAAAAAACACTATGCACATCCAGTGCTGCTTAGTAGTCCTTAACCACAGACGCGAGTAGAATGGATTAAATCAGTGCAGTGAGGCACATTTCAGCGCCTTGGCGAGCTAAAACTGGCCCTGAAATAGCCTATTATTTTACCTTCGAAACTGTTGCTGCCAAGTTACGTAAGTCTACACAAGTAAGTCACCAAACATTGCACGATAAACATGTTTTTTTACATGTTTGAAAAGTGACAGTGGTCTGTAGTTTCCCAGAAGTAAAACCGGGCCGCAGTATGGAGGCGTGCGTGCCAGTGATCCAGCAAAGCAGCCACATCTCCTTAAGTCCAAAAAGTCAGGTGTGCTCTGCAAAGACAAAACAGTCCTTCACATCGGCCTTTCTTTCTAGGCTGTAATTCAAGCCCAGCAAGGACAGGTCTCAATTTGTACATCCAGACATTTACTGGCTCCCTGCGGCACAAACGACACCAAATCCATTCTGCTTCTACTAGTGAAGGGCTGCGTTCAACAAACAGAACAAACACAGACTGTAGACTCCCGAGGGCTACAGCACAGGAACCACACAGACAGCTGCTCTGGTCCTCATGCTGTCTAATCCCTGTGCTCGTTCATCAGGTAGGCGTCGGGTGGCACTGTAAGGTACTGTGCTGAGGGGGCCCCCTGGAGCTCGGGGTCCCCGCGCCGCAGGGGCTGCGGGGGCCTGTGTTACGCCCCTGGTGGACCTCCTGAGTAGGTCTTGTGGATCCTGTGAGTCTTTGCATCACAGTTTAAAAATAACTGAGATAGGATATATCACTCTGCAACTCAGTTGTCATCCTTAGACCATGTACCTACTAGGGTTGTGTATATGAATATTTCTTCTTCACTCTCCCATTTACTTTGCACTAGTACATCACTTGTCATAGGATTCAACTGCAGTCTGTTCATTTGATAAACTGGCACCAGAGAGTTGCTGATGTACATGCCCAATACAAAAAGTATTCCTATATCTAGAAGAAGAATCAGCACCTTTTCATTACAAATGAAATTATGGGTGTAGTCTCCTAAAAAGAAAGCATGAGTTGGATGGCTGTATATTTATGCCAATTAAAAGTGGCCAATGTGGGCAGCCTCTGCTTCCCGTTGTCATGCGGTGGGAAGAAGTTGTACATTGAAAGATTAGTCTTCCATGCAAAGCAATTTCCAGAGAACCCATCTGGGAAACTGCTATCTCATTTGCTCTTGCTCTGCTCCATGTTCAAGTTCTAAACAGCCCAAGTTTGCAGATGACCTGGTCTCTCCGTTTATTGGAATGGCAAATCCACACAGTGAGGTCACAGACCTCGGTGCCACTTTAGGGATATTGCACTTGCTCATTAAGGGGGTCGTTATGATGGCAGGCGGATCGCCACCGCCCGGCCGGCGGTGGCGATCCACCCACCATCACATCCTTATTTATCCCCGTCATATTATCATGGTGGGGGGTATCGTGGCGGACGCAGAGTGCGTCCGCCGCTTTTCCGCCGGTCGGCAATCGTTACGATTGCCGGCCGGAAATGGGCACTAATATGGTGGCGGTGCCTACCAGGCACCGCCATCCATATTAGGATGGGTGTTCTCAAAGACCTTTCCATGGTGGCGATGCCGCCATGGAAAGGCTGGCGGAATTGCTTGGGGGCCGTTGCAGGCCCCGCGGGGGACGAGGGGCTGCACTTGGGGGTACCTATGGTACCCCTACATTGCCATGCACAAGGTGGCAGGCACCGCGTGGTGCCTGCCACGCTGTGCATGGCAATGCACAACATGCCATTTTGACATCTACTAATGGCGATGCGGCGGGCGCAATGTAATTTGTTTCATTTATTTAGTTATGTACTTAACTCCGTTCGGCCGTATGCCGGAGTTTACTACCCCCCACCCTACCCCTCCCCCGCCCCGCCCCACCGCCCCGCAGCACTCCCTCCAGGAGCCACGACTGGTATGATCTCATCATTTCTCCGAATGATGCAAAACAAACTACAGTACTCAAAATTACTATTGAAATAGGTCGACTAAGTTCTCGCTGGAATATCGTGATAGCAGTGCTGGGCAGTAATTTAAGTGGCGAATGGAAATATTTTGAATAAAAAGTATTGTGTCAGGAATATCAGATTTTCAAAAATACTGTTGACAGAAATATCAGAGGTAAGAATATTGTTTTAAGTGTTGTTTTTAATAGTGTTGTAATAAATATTGAATTAGAAAATATTGGTGAACATAATATTGTTTGTAAATGTCATTTTGCATGAATTTTATTGTAGTATGTTTCATATTATGTTTCATATTTTTATTTGAGTGTTTAGTAAAAAAATTATTTTTTGTGAAATGTTTCAAATTTGAATTTTTTGTTGTATTAATGTGTAAAAATAAGGCATGTCTAATTGTTTTTAGTAGCAGGATGTTGGGTTATTAGGGGATAAGGAGGGTTAGATTTTTAAAAAGTGAATATTTTAATTTAAAATTATATTATTAGTATGCAATTTAATAATGCAAAAAATATTGCAGAGTAAATATAAAAATAAATATTTTAATTATAAAAAATGGCAACATTTAAAATATATTGTATGAATATAGAATAAATATGTATTAACTATGATATATTAATTTACATTTTTTGTATATTTATATGTTATACATTTATTTATGAAAACAATTCAAGCAAATTATAACTAATGGCATTTTTTATATGTTTAATATTGGAATATGTTATTTTGTCAGGAATATATTTTCCTCAATGTATTAATTTTAATTGCTAAAAAAAGATTTATTACTTAATTTGAACATGTATTTTGTATATATATTTAATTTTATGATAATAATTTTTGGAGTATATGTTAGTAAATATTTATAAGCATATTGATTATTAATATTAATAAACATTATTGTGTAAGTTAATGCTTACTTATACATATATAGATATTTATTTTCGGTTATTGTGTTTTTAAGTAATTTTTATTTCATGTTATAGATCCTAAAGAACGTGTGACTATGTACTATTGATTGTGTAAATAATTTTTTTAGTGTGGAGCACTCTTGTATAAAATTCTTTATATTGTAGTGGAAATAGCAAATGTCACCCCTTTAGTGTCTAACACTTTTCACAAATAGGTTTAGATTGGAGTGGAAATAGTACATTTCACCCCTTTAGTGTCCAACACCTTCCCTAACTTGGTTTAGATTGGACTGGGAATAGTAAAGGTCACCTCTTTAGTGTCCAACACCTTCCCCAAATTCGTATAGATTGGAGAGGGAATAGTAAACATCCAACTCCTTCAAATTGGTTTAGATTAAAGTGGGAATAGTAAATGTCACCCTTTTATTGTCCAACACATGCCCTAAATGTGTTTGGATTGAAGTGGGAAAAGCAAGTGTCACCAATTTACTTTCCAACACCTTCCCTAAATTGGTATAGATTGAAGTGGAAATAATAAATGCCACCCCTTTACTATCCAACCCCTTCCCAAATTGGTGTATATTGGAGTAGGAATAGTAAACGTCACACCTTTAGTGTCCAACACCTTCCTCAAATTGGTATATATTGGAGTGGATTAGTAAATGTAACCACTTTAGTGTGAGACACCTTTCCCAAATTGGAGTGGGTGTAGTAAATGTTACCCCTTGAGTGTTCAACACCTTACCCAGATTGGTTTAGGTTAGAGTGGGAATAGTAAATTTGACACCTTTAGTGTCCAACGCTTTCTTCAAAATGGTCTATGTTGGAGTGGGAATAGTAAATTTTACCCCTTTAGTTTCCAACACCTTCCCTAACTTAGTTTAGAGTGGAGTGGGAAAAGTAAATGTCACCTCTTTAGTGTCCAAAACCTTCCCAAAATTGGTTTAGCTTGGAGTGGAAATAGTAAATGTCACTCCTTTATTGTCCAACACCTTTCCCAAATTGGTTTGGGTTGAAGTGGGAATAGTAAATGTCACCCTGTTACTGTCCAATACATTCCTGAAATCAGTATAGATTGGAGTGGGAATAGTAAATGTCACCCCTTTAGTTTCCAACACCTTCTCCTAATTGATATAAGTTGGGATGGGAACCCCAATCTAGGAGACACACCTTTAGTGTCCAACACCTTCCCCAAATTAGTATGGATTGGAGTTGGAGCAGTAAATGTCACCTCTTTAGTGTCCAACACTTTCCCAAAATTGATATGTGGGAGTGGGAATAGTAAATGTCCCCCCTTTAGTGTCCAACACCTTCCCCAAATGTGCTTAGATTGAAGTGGGCATAGCAAATGTCACCCAGCTACTGTCTAACACCTTCCCAAATTGGTATAGATTGGAGTGGGAATAGTAAATGTCACACTTTTAGTGTCCAACACCTTTCCCAAGTTGGTAGACATTGGAGTGGCGTAGTAAATGTTACCCCTTTAGTGTCAGACACTTTGAGTGGAAATCGTAATTGTCACCCATATAGTGTTCAGCACGTTCTCCAAATAGGTATTTATTGGAGTGGTAATGGTGAATGTCACTGCTTTAGTATCCAACACCTTCCCCAAATTGGAATAAACTGGAGTTGGAATAGTAAATATCACCCCTTTAGTGTCCAACATCCTCCCCAAATTGGGACCTTATTCCGATAACGGGCGGGCAGACCACCGCCCGCTAACACGTTGGTCAGGACACCGATTGACAAGCAGGCGGCGTTCCGACCACCCAATTATTATGCGATCTCCGGGCTTGCGGTCAGTAAAGGGAGCTTTAACACTGCAGCTTGTGCTGCAGCCCTGCAGTATAAAAGAGCACTTTGAGTACATCCATGCACTGTGTCCCATGCACCATGTGGTGCATGGCACACAGTGTATGGATGTGCTTGACGGCACTACATGTGCCCACTGGGCCACTTTGCCATGGCCATGAGGGACAGGGGCCCTGTTTGGGGCCCCCAAAGTCCCTTTTCAACAGCCTTTTCATGGCTGTCTGACCGCCATAAAAAGGCTGTTGGAAAGGGACAACATAATTCTGATGGCGGTGCCTGCCTCTGCACCACCTCTTGTCAGGATTAAGATTCTAACTGCCCCCCATCGGGATCAGATGACACTGTCGGAGGCAGCAGTATTTCCCTTGACCTCTGCGTTGCGACCACCTGCACTGTAATGCGGCAGTCAAACCGATGGCCTCTCTGTTGGGCAGACCACCACCGACAGCCTGTCGGTCTGCCTGACATCGTAATTAGACCCATGGTTTGGATTGGAGTGGGATTAGTAGCTGTCACCTCTTTAGTGTTCAATACTTTCTTCAAAATGGTTTATGTCGGAGTGGAAACAGTAATTGCCACCCCTTTAGTGTCCAACACCTTCCCCAAATTGGTTTAAATTATCAATAGTGATAAACATATTGTTTTAAATGTTAATGGTTAGTTATAATTATATACATGTTTCAGTTGGGTTATTGTGTTTTTAAGTAATTTTTATTTTTTGTTACAGATCCTAAGTTATATTTGAGTACAGACAACTGATTGCATATATAACATTTTTACTGTGGAGCACCTTGTATAATATTTTAGATTGTAGTGGAAATAGCTAATGTCACCCCTTTAGTGTTCCACACCTTTCCCAAATTGGTTTGCATTGCAGTTGAAATAATAAATATCACCCCTTTAGCGTCCAACAGTTGTTTTTGAAATGGTTTACTTGGAGTGTGATAATGTCATTTAATCATTTTACAGTGAAATACTTTTTTAAAAATTGTATTTCTATGTAGTTGGAGTCATTTATGTTATGTACTTAGTATTGTTATTGTTTACAAAGATATTAAGTAATTAGTTGTATATTTGTAATAAATAGCAATATTTATTACATATTTTCATAGACTAAGCACAAGTAACAATTTTTCAATTTTTATTTATTTTTTCATTTATTGTGTAGGTTTTACATTTTTGAACAAATATACTTCTAAATAAAAATAAACATTTATACACAAAAATATTTTAATACTTTTTCATTATTAAATAAATAATGTTAAACATATTTAAATAGTATCATACGTTGGACATTTTACAGATTTTTTTATATTGGTTATTTTTTTTAACATTTCTTAAATTGTTTCATATGCATATTTTCAACATAAATTTAGCACAACTTTTTCAGAATATTTGAAATAATTGTATATTTTACCATTATTTAATTTAAACTTTACAATTTCTTAACATTTTTGACAACAGTTTTTGACATGTTTTAAAAGTTTAATAGATCTGGTATATTTTTAATAAAATATTCAACAATTTGTACGTATTTCCCCTTTCATTTCTATGGAGACTATGGGGCCGATTCCGATCTCGGCCGGTAGGGCTCCGAATCGGATTCGGCTTTACCGGATCCAATTCGGAGGCCTTTTTTCCGACCGATTCGTACAGTCGTCCCAGCGAGCAAGTACGATGCAAGCGCACGCGAAATCGCCGACCGACTCGTTCCCGGGTCCGAACCGCTCCGACCGACTCGTTACGGACAGGGCTCGCACCACGCAATGGAGACGTTTCCCGACCAAGCGAGTACGATGCACGCGTCGGACGGCCGGAGCGAGTCGGAGCGTCCGGCTCACAAAAGCACCCGGAGCCGGACTTGGGGGGTCTGTGTCGGACCCCCCTGCACGCGTAGCCGCACGAGTCAAACACAGGGGGGACCCAAGGGTCCCCCCTACACATGCATGTACGGTGCGAGTTGCCCCGACGCGTACCCACTGTAGGGGGCCCCCCTGTTTGCGACGTGCTTATTCAGTCAATGGGAGCCCGTGTACGCGTTGTACGACCGGCTCCCATTGACTTCAATGGGAGTCCGACCGAATCGAGTCGGGCAGCATACGGCCGCATCGTACTCGCTCGGTCGGACTGGGGGAGTCCGGCTCGGTCGGAAATCTCTCCGGATCCGGCTCGGTCAGAGAGCTTTCCGACCCAGATTGGAATCGGCCCCATAGTCTTTTTTTAAAAATTCTGTTAGCAGCATTTTTTTTTTACTGTTAACTTATGTTTTCTGGGACCCAGGTCGTGGCAAAGTGCTACTGTTTGTCGGAACAGGAAAGTCCATTTCAAAGTTTTTTGGGGTTTTAAGGGTAGGTGGGATGTAGGGGGAAGGTCTAGAGGTTAATTATAGTAATGTACTAAAACTATGGCCCTGATTATGAGTCTGACGGTCCGAGAACTGCCAGACTGGTTGGGGTGCAGCTGTGGCAGTCCAGCCACCACTGCACCGGTGGTCTGACTGCCATATTAGGACTTTGCCAGTCGGACTGCCATTGCACGACAGAAACCATCAGGGAACTGCATTCCTTTGCAGTCCGGCGGCGCTCTGAGGGCTGCAATATGCTTGGTGGTGCCCTGAGGCACTGCCAAGCATATTACAACTTTCCTCACCGCCAGCGGTGTCATGGAGGTTCTTCCTCCATGTAACTGATGGTTGTGAGGAAATAAAGGGGGCCCTACAGGACCCCTCTTGCTCCTGTGCACAGGGGTGCATGCAGCGGGGCACATGTTGTGCCCCCCTGTAAATTTGCACCGCCGGTTCCTGCACGGAAAGGAATGCATGATACAGTGCATTCCTTCCCATGCAGGAACATGCACTGGAAGTCCAGTGGAGGTGCTGTTTAAGGCTCACAATGAGCCTTTAAACAGCACCGATGTGGGACCGTCATGCCGCCCACCCGCCAGACCACAAAATTACTTGCAATCTGGTGGGTGGGCAGCTGTGAGTTTTAGCGGTCCTGGATTGGGGCAGCGGCGTGTTGCCTGCTACAGGACGGCTACAACTCGTAATCAGGCCCTGAATTTCTTAATAAAGTCACGTAAAATCTTGCAAAGTAGTGCAAAGCCATACATTGGTATTGACTTTCCAGTGCAAAATGTTTTTTGTTCTTGAAAGGTGCCATCTTTTGGATGCAAAAGTGCTTTACATTTCTCTACTCTGCTTTGCCTCACTTTGCGTCACTGGGGTGTTATAATGTGTACACATGGAGGACTTTTCATAAACTGCTTTTGATACTGTGTTTTTTAGTACTACAAACATATTACAAAATACTATTCACAAACCTAGGTCCAGAGTTTACTCCTCTGACTCACCTATACGTATATGTGTGGAGATGTCTGCCCTGACTGCATAGTCTCCGTACCTGTAAGTATATGTTTTGTAGTAAATCTGTGAGCGACAGAGTCGAGTGGCTGAAAAATGGGGAATGCTTACTAATGAAGGGAAGGAGATTAGGGAGGAGTAAGGAGGGGTTTCAGGAAAGGTCAGAGAACGATTTATCGATGTACATCAACCCACCCACAAAAGAATAAGCCTATAACTATTCACAAAATGCACTTTTAAACTTTTTACAGCCCAAAATGTACTCAAAACAGTAGTAAAGTTCTCCACAAAGAGCTGCCGTACGTCTAGCTCCTCACATTGCCAACCAATGGTATTTCTATCCCCTCTTAAAAAAAAATACGGGAATTAGGGGCTTAACATAAAAGCCTAAAGGAAATAATGTTAAATTACATTAAATAATTAAAAAAAAAGTTCTAAATCTTAATTAATTCTAGACTTGTTTTGTAAACAAAATACATATTTTCAATTGAATTATAATATATGTAAATACCATTTTATGCATGTGAAAATTAATTTACCGATCATACATTTAATTAAAATATAATTCAATTCATTTTAATAAATTCTATGCAACAATTTTTATAATTATTATTGCATGATAAAAAGTATTTTTTACCTTAGGTGGGATTTTCTTTTAATTGGAACTTCTGAAAAATAATTTTAATTAATGTATTTGTTTACATTAATTAAAGATGTAAAACAAAAATAATTTAGATGTGGAGCAACATTTTCTATTTGATTCTACATAATGAATATTGTATGGGGCGTGGCTAAGATTGCGTCGAGAGCAGTCACCTTACTGTAAGACTCTGATCCGGCCTGGGCCCATCTACTGTATCAAAGAGGATCATCGAGCCCCCAAATCTAGATGGGAGATTTTCCTTCCAGATGCTGACTGACGGGGGGTGTTTAGATTGCCCTGACGGGACCAGTGACACCGCAGTCCAACCTGCGCTTGTTTTGGGCTCTGGAGGGAGAGCGCTGTGCTCTCAGCTGGTGCAGGCAGCATTTCGGGGTGAGTGCACAGCAGCTTCAGATTGAGTGAGCTGGATGGGGGCATGACCCCCTTTCTGGACACTACGAGGATCTGAGCGGCAGCGTGAGGTGCTGAGGGCTGGCGGGCCGTTGGCGACTCGGCTGCGAGGCCCCATTTGGGTCAGGAGTCACTATGGTGAGAGCAACTCCCTCGAGGAGGACAACGCCCCCCGGTTAGGGTCCCCTTTGTTTTTTTGCATCAGGAACGGAGCTCTGCAATGGAGCTTGAGGCCTACGCTACAGACTACGCTCCTGATTGGAGCATTGGGGACAGGCTGGTGAGTGCAGTACCGTACTTGTGAGCTGTAGGCTATGTGCCCTCCTTTTCCTCTCACTCCCTGTGCTCATGGGGTCCCTAGGATGCGCCAGTGGAAAGATCGGTGCCCATAAACAGGTTGGTGGGGCCTCCAGGTGACCATTTGGAGGACAAAGGAGGGAAGACATTGCCTTCTGAACTCAAAGGGCCCCAAAGGACATCTTGGCCGCAGTGTGGCACTGATGGTAGACACAGAGATTTTATTTCACCCGGCAATGGCTTTGCTTGAGTATTTACCCCGGAGGGTGCCCCCCTCATGTGTTGTGGGCCCCACCAGTAGCGGCTCCTCGAGGGAGTGCTGCAGGGCGGTGGGGCAGGGCGAGGGAGGGGCAGGGTGGGGGGTAGTAAACTACGGCATACGGCCGAACAGAGTTGAGTAAATAAATGAATAAATAAAACGAATTACATTGCGCGCGCTGCATCGCCAAATGGCCCCACCCCACCACCCCGCAGCACTCCTTCGAAGAGCCGCTACTGGCCCCCACTACTGTCTATGGTGGTAGACTAAGGACCTGTGGGACTGAATGAATGCACCTGTTAAGTCCCTCGCTGGATACTTGTGTGCCCAGGCCATAACTGGCTATTTATAGAGGACAGAATTAGGTCCCCTTCATTGCAATATCAAGACTTTGAGGGTGGCAACTGTAAGGTCATGGTCCGGCCAAAAGTCCCCAAGCCCCCATTCCAGAAATCTATCATGGTCATGCTAAAGGCTTCCCTTGTGCTGGTGGACTTGATTCACCAGTTTGAAAGCACCCTAGAGAAACACACAGGGATGATTGATAAGGTCCTACAAGCTATTCACAATTCCAAAACTGCTATGGAGGCACAACTTGGGGCGATTCAAGCAGAGACTGGGTTGCTGCAGGCCAACCACGCCAAACTCATGCAGAGGGTGGAAGAAGCAGAATCCTCCCTGATCACAATGCGACCCTTTCTGGTAGCCATGCAGGACCAACTGAAAACTGAGGTACAGCACCTCTGGGCATGAGCGGAGGACATTGAGGGGCACTCACAGGGCAACAATATCCACTTCCTGGGCTTCCCTGAGGAGTCGGATGGCCCCAATAGAGAGCTCTTCCTTGAGGACTCACTGATGACTATGGTCCTGGTGGCATGAATCCCAAAATGTTTCTCTATCAACAGGATGTATAGCATCCCTAGTCAGCTCCTCCACCGGATGCTCTGCGCACCGGGTGATAGCGCACCCTTCTCAATTACAGAGTAAGGGATCTACCGCTGAAAATGTACCATGCAAAGGGCAAACAACATCACGGCGTACCCGGATTACACAGCGGAGGTTCAGAGACGACGCAACACCTTTGGAGCGGTCAAGGCACAGTTATGTATTATGGCATCATTGTATGTGCTGCTTTTTCCGGCTAAGCTCAGATTTGTGGATGCTAATGTAACTTATTTCTTCCCCTCCCCAGAGGAAGCTTGGACGTGGCTGTGATCCAAGACCAGCCAGGAGTGACTGAATATGATCTGTTGGGCTGGTCAAATGGGAGGCCCCGGTACCGCCCGCGCCAACCTTGGTCCCGCCCCACTGAGGAACAGCCTGCCAGGGAATGAGCACAGGTGGTGGCAGAGGTCTCCCTACATGGCGCCATCAGATTTCAGGTTCTGACCCCAGATACAGACCATGAATCAGTGCTGGGAGCCCTCAGCTCAGTGACATCAGAGTGGGAGACCACAATCACGCCGGTTGGATTGCCTCAGAGGGAGATGCCTCAACTGGGACATTGAGCTGATGGTGAGTGCAGGGGACCACGGATTAGGGTGATTGTGGTGGGAGGGGAGGAATATGAGAGTCCCCAGATGTTCCTGTATGCTTGGAGTGAGACTCTTTGGCACACAAGCTCTGAATTTGGGCCCATGAAGGCCTGCTTGTTAACTATTATTATGAAGCCTCATTCTTGGTTCAAGCCACCAGAGACTTCCGCAAGGACTATTTAGCACTAATATATGTATTAGTTGATTGTATTGTATTGCATTGAATCAGGACATTGTGGCATGATGCACGTTAGCGTCTAAGCCAGGGGTGTGGGAATTGTTTTATTGCAGTTTCATATCTATATGCTGAGAAGGCAGAGCGGCACTGAAGGGGGACAGGGGTGGCGGAGGGTACTGTGGAATGCTCAACTTGAGCTCCAAGTCTTGGGGTGTCCTTAGGTATATATGGCTACAACATATAATGTACTGACCTGGAATATCCGAGGCATGGCCACTCCGGTGAGGTGACACGGGGTGTATGCATACCTTAGGCCCAGACACATACATAGTGTATGCCTTCAGGAGACACATATTAACAGTGTGGGACTTGAAAATGTATCCTTGCACTGGAGTGAGCAGGTATTCGGAAATGGGTATTCCGCTCATGCTAAGGGTGTTCTTTTCTGGATTGACTCAGGGGTGTCATTTGTGCACTGTGGAGTGGTGTTAGATACTGAAGGCTGTTATGTTCTACTGGAGGGAATGCTGGATGTTCGACCCCTGAGAGGTAGTGTCCCTCTACGGACCAAACACACTCCAGGAAGAGTTCTTCCACACCCTGTCTCTAGCCATACTTGTAGTTTTCAAAGCTCCAGGGATCTGGGGAGGGGATTTTAATTGTATACCCCACACAGACATGGATCACTCCATACTCCCCTTTCCAGGACTCAAGAAATCCACGCAATTAGACACGTGAGGCAGAGGACAGAGGCAGCGCATTTACATGACATCGGGCAGATGGGTCCCCCTGGGGAGATAGAATACTCTTACCATGCTCCAGGGCACCAGGTACACACTAGACTAGACTACATTCTCTGTAATGCAGAGTTATGTTAATGTTAATGTTAAAAATAATTTATAAAGCGCACGTACACCAGGTGGTTTCATGGCGCTGTAAAAGGCTCTATGTGCTAACAAGAAGAACATTAATTATAGGCTTGAGAAAATAGCCATGTTTTCAGGGACTTCCTAAACTGCAAGAGGTTCGTACAAGACCGTATCTCCAGCGGGAGTGAGTTCCACAGTTTGGGCGCAAGAGTAGCAAATCTGCGGCCTCCTTGACGCACCCGTTTGAATGTCGGAGTGGTGAGGAGTGAGCGGTGGGCAGACCGCAGGTTACGTAAAGGAGTGTGCCTAGATATCAGGCTATTAATAAATACGGGGCTGTTGCCTTGCAAGGATTTAAAAATAAGGCAGCCTGTTTTAAAGGTGCAGCGCTGAGAAATAGGAAGCCAGTGCAATTTCTTCAGCAAGGGAGTCGCTGGTTGCCATTTAGGTTGTCGAAAGACCAGTCGAGCTGCATGATTTTGGGCCATCTGGAGCCGTTTGAACAGATAGAGTGGCATACCCAGATATACAGAGTTGGCATAGTCCAGATGTGACAGGATGGTGGCTATTATGACCTGGATCAGGGCTTCCTGAGTGAGAAGGCGATGTATCTTCCTGATCTTGCGCATTTGAAAAAAACACTTAGAGATGACCGCGCCGACCTGGGTTTTTAGTGACAGGTCATTGTTGAGGAGACTCCTAATGTTTTAGCCGAAGGGAAGGGAAGGGAGGGGATCCTAGCTCAGGAGGCCAGTAGTGGGGACCCCAGTACTTGTGACTGTCCCCAGTAAGAACAAGTTCTGTCTTACCCGGGTTCAATTTGAGATGGTTGTGGTCCATCCATTGTTGGATGTGCCGCATAGTAGCCTGAAAATCGGTGACCGAGTTGTGTGAATTGTCAATCCTGAAGAGTAATTGGAGGTCATCTGCATAGTTGAAGACTGTCACCTTCCTATCTTTGAGGGACTGAATCAGGGGAGCAATATAAAGATTAAATAGGTGGGGAGAAAGAGCTGAGCCCTGTGGAACGCCACAGGTAGTTTTACGCGGGGGAGCCAAGAAATGACCTTGACAGACGGCCTGGGAGCGATCTTCCAGAAAGGAAGTGAGCCAGAGAGCCGCCGTACCTTGAATACCAGCATGTTTGACACGGTCAGACAGAATAGTATGGTCGACCGTGTCAAAGGCGGCGGAAAGGTCCAATAAAACCAGTGCCAGGGTGCAGCTTCTGTCAGCATTGTCCCGGAGAGTGTCCAGGACAGCGAGGATTACAGCTTCAGGCGAGTGAGCTGGCCGAAAACCTGCCTGATGAGGGTCAAGGTATTTAGATTCCTCCAGAAAGTTAGATAAACATTTAGCTACATGGGCTTCCAGTACCTTCGCCAGGAATGGGAGCAAGGAAATCGGGCGAAAGTTAGACAGGAACGCGGGATCAGCTCCAGGTTTTTTTAGAAGGGGTACCACTATAGCTTTTTTAAAGGCCATTGGGACTTGGCCAGATGAAAGTGACTCATTCAGGAGGGCGAGTGCAGGGCCCGGGTAGACTGCGAGGCAGTCTTTAAGTATATGTGGTGGGCAGCAGTCAGAAGGGGCACCTGATTTAACTTTTACTAGGAGATCCTGAAAGGTCTCAGTGTTAATAGAAGGAAAACAACTAATAATACGGTTGTTTCTGTGCAGGGCGGGAGGATTCGGGGTAAGAGAGTGCTTGGGAATACTAGCCTTGATAGTGGTGATTTTTTCAATAAAATAATCATTTAATGAATTGCACAGTGCTTGGGAGGGCGTGGCCTTCAGAAGGATTCTCTCAGGGTTAGATAATTCATTAATTATAGAAAATATTTCTTTAGAGCTTTTGTTGGAACTCAGGATACGTGCAGAAAAGTGAGCGACTTTAGCCGTGAGAATGCTCTTCTTATACTCCTTCCGAGCTGTGATATAAAGGAGTTTTTTGTCGGGGGAGTACTTCAGTCGCCACTGCCTTTCTAGTTGGCGCAAAGCCAATTTCTGGGTTTTAAGTTCAGTGGAGAACAATCGCTGAGCATCTGCACGACGAGCTAATTTAACTTTTTTAAGGGGTGCGTGCTTGTTATTGGCATTAAGTAGCCACTCAGATATGTTCATTTCTGTGGCATTGATGTCAGTGCCAAGGGATGGGGCTGTGTTGGATAGTGTGTCAAGGAAATCTTTTTTATTGACAGTGTTCCATTTCCTAGCAAAGCTGCCTTCGGCCGTACTGATTTTCTTGATGGCCGGGAGGACCAGTGAGAATTTTATTAGATGGTGATCAGACCAAATGCAAGGGACAGTTATGAGGGTAGAAGTGGTCAGGCCAATAGCCCAGACTTGATCAAGAATATGCCCTTTCAGATGGGTGGGGGATGAGACTTGTTGGGTAAAATTTAAGTTTGTAAGGAGATCAGACATCTCAGCCGATTGTGCCCCTTCATGAGGGTCATTGTACCAGTAATTAAGATCGCCTACGAGGAGGACCTTGGCATGCTCAATCATGAGCTTAGCCATCTGTTTGCTGAGTGAGAGGGGAAAATGAGGCATCTGATGAGGTGGCCTGTAAATTAATACGCAGACGAAGGAATCGTTAACGGATTCAAGATGTATTACTATATTCTCTGCCTCCTTGAGAGCGAGACATGTCAAGGAGCTGAACTTAAAGTCAGTATGAATAATGGCTGCGACCCCACCCCCCCTGATTTACCAGGCGGACGGTTGGCATGAATAATATAGTAGTCGGGGGGCAGTGCCGCCAACATATCAGGCGATACCAAAGGGGATGATGGACGGAGCGCTTGAGCAAATCAAACACTCACCCCAGTCAACTGATCTGGGTTTAATCCATCATCATTCTTTAGCTCACTCCACCACCCCAGTTCAGACATGGCCATATGCAAATCAGTCTGACCCTGTGCCTCATGGGAACAGTCCAGCCCGAACTGCCAAGCCATGTCTTCCCTGGACCGGAAACAAGCATCCTGGGACCGGTTTCTGGCTATTGAGCCGTCATCAGCCAGGCTAGCTTGAATCCAGTGGCAAAGTGAGCAAGGGACCCACGTCTGGGCATACCCTGCCAACTTAGGGCGAACAAAGCGATACCAAAGGGGATGATGGACGGAGCGCTTGAGCAAATCAAACACTTACCCCCAGTCAACTGATCTGGGTTTAATCCATCATCATTCTTTAGCTCACTCCACCACCCCAGTTCAGACAAGGCCATATGCAAATCAGTCTGACCCTGTGCCTCATGGGAACAGTCCAGCCCGAACTGCCAAGCCATGTCTTCCCTGGACCGGAAACAAGCATCCTGGGACCGGTTTCTGGCTATTGAGCCGTCATCAGCCAGGCTAGCTTGAATCCAGTGGCAAAGTGAGCAAGGGACCCACGTCTGGGCATACCCTGCCAACTTAGGGCGAACAAAGGGATACCAAAGGGGGTGATGGACGGAGCGCTTGAGCAAATCAAACACTCACCCCCAGTCAACTGATCTGGGTTTAATCCATCATCATTCTTTAGCTCAAACCACCCCAGTTCAGACATGGCCATATGCAAATCAGTCTGACCCTGTGCCTCATGGGAACAGTCCAGCCCGAACTGCCAAGCCATGTCTTCCTGGACCAGAAACAAGCATCCTGGGACCGGTTTCTGGCTATTGAGCCGTCATCAGCCAGGCTAGCTTGAATCCAGTGGCAAAGTGAGCAAGGGACCCACGTCTGGGCATACCCTGCCAACTTAGGGCGAACAAAGCGATACCAAAGGGGATGATGGACGGAGCGCTTGAGCAAATCAAACACTCACCCCCAGTCAACTGATCTGGGTTTAATCCATCATCATTCTTTAGCTCACTCCACCACCCCAGTTCAGACATGGCCATATGCAAATCAGTCTGACCCTGTGCCTCATGGGAACAGTCCAGCCCGAACTGCCAAGCCATGTCTTCCCTGGACCGGAAACAAGCATCCTGGGACCGGTTTCTGGCTATTGAGCCGTCATCAGCCAGGCTAGCTTGAATCCAGTGGCAAAGTGAGCAAGGGACCCACGTCTGGGCATACCCTGCCAACTTAGGGCGAACAAAGCGATACCAAAGGGGATGATGGACGGAGCGCTTGAGCAAATCAAACACTCACCCCCAGTCAACTGATCTGGGTTTAATCCATCATCATTCTTTAGCTCACTCCACCACCCCAGTTCAGACATGGCCATATGCAAATCAGTCTGACCCTGTGCCTCATGGGAACAGTCCAGCCCGAACTGCCAAGCCATGTCTTCCCTGGACCGGAAACAAGCATCCTGGGACCGGTTTCTGGCTATTGAGCCGTCATCAGCCAGGCTAGCTTGAATCCAGTGGCAAAGTGAGCAAGGGACCCACGTCTGGGCATACCCTGCCAACTTAGGGCGAACAAAGCGATACCAAAGGGGATGATGGACGGAGCGCTTGAGCAAATCAAACACTCACCCCCAGTCAACTGATCTGGGTTTAATCCATCATCATTCTTTAGCTCACTCCACCACCCCAGTTCAGACATGGCCATATGCAAATCAGTCTGACCCTGTGCCTCATGGGAACAGTCCAGCCCGAACTGCCAAGCCATGTCTTCCCTGGACCGGAAACAAGCATCCTGGGACCGGTTTCTGGCTATTGAGCAGTCATCAGCCAGGCTAGCTTGAATCCAGTGGCAAAGTGAGCAAGGGACCCACGTCTGGGCATACCCTGCCAACTTAGGGCGAACAAAGCGATACCAAAGGGGATGATGGACGGAGCGCTTGAGCAAATCAAACACTCTCCCCCAGTCAACTGATCTGGGTTTAATCCATCATCATTCTTTAGCTCACTCCACCACCCCAGTTCAGACATGGCCATATGCAAATCAGTCTGACCCTGTGCCTCATGGGAACAGTCCAGCCCGAACTGCCAAGCCATGTCTTCCCTGGACCGGAAACAAGCATCCTGGGACCGGTTTCTGGCTATTGAGCCGTCATCAGCCAGGCTAGCTTGAATCCAGTGGCAAAGTGAGCAAGGGACCCACGTCTGGGCATACCCTTTTTTTGCCAACTTAGGGCAAACAAAGCGATACTTTTGACTGGGGGAGAATGTTTGCATTGTCAGCATTCCGTCCATCATTTGTTTGCTGTAACACTTATCGCCCTAAGTGGGATGGGTATGCCCAGACGTGGGTCCCTTGCTCACTGTGCCACTGGATTCAAGCTAGCCTGGCTGAAGAAGGGTGACATACCCTGAAACCGGTCCCAGGATGCTTGTTTCCGGTCCAGGGAGGACCTGGCCTGGCAGTTCGGTCTGGACTGTTCCCATGGGGCACAGGGTCAAGACTGATTTGCATATGGCTGGGTCCAAACTGGGGTGGCGTAGTGGGCAAAAGAACGATGGATTTAACCCAGATCTTTTGACTGGGGGAGAATGTTTGCATTGTCAGCATTCCGTCCATCATTTGTTTGCTGTAACGCCAACATATCAGGGGCAGAGTCGACAGTGAGCCAGGTTTCAGTCAGCAGTAGAATATTGGGTTTATCAGTAGTCAGGAGGAGGAAAATGTCCAACTGATGTCTGACCAGGGAGCGGGTATTGAGGTAGTAAATAGATAGGGGCAAAGCTCCGAGTTTAGCCTGGCTGTATAAAATGTGCTTGGGGGTGGTGGGAGTCTGTATTTCTGGGAACGTGCTCCGTTTAATAGAGATTCCACATTTCGATGTAAGAGACAAGGTTTCCGGGCGAGGTGCAAGGGGGTAGAGTGCATGGTTTTCAGTGTTTCCGAGGAGTAAATAGTGGGACGGGCATAGTGACTGGCCCCTGGGGCCGGATGGGCGCGGACGGGCGCAGACAAGCTTGCCTTTGGCGAGCCTTCGGCGCGCCGCTGGCGCGCCCGCTGCACGCGTCCGCTGCGCTCCCGCGCTGCGGGCTGCATTTACCTCCGTACTCCGCCCTCAGCTCCGCCCTCTCGCAGCGTGATTGGCTGCTACCGGGGGAGTCTCTAGGAGCAGCAGGGGCCGGACAACAGTCGACTAAAGCGTAAGGAGCGATTGCGAAGCACAGTGATACAATTCAAATTCAATTTTAAAAGAGCATTTCAGATTAAAAACCAGTGATTTTAAAAAATGGTAATAGCGCGACTTAGCAAGGCCTATAATCGTATCCTGATGGCAGAGAAAGCCTAATGGGGATCTCCCGCGCTGCGGGCTGCATTTACCTCCGTACCCCGCCCTCAGCTCCGCCCTCTCGCAGCGTGATTGGCTGCTACCGGGGGAGTCTCTAGGAGCAGCAGGGGCCGGACAACAGTCGCCTTAAGCGTAAGGAGCGATTGCGAAGCACAGTGATACAATTCAAATTCAATTTTAAAAGAGCATTTCAGATTAAAAACCAGTGATTTTAAAAAATGGTAATAGCGCGACTTAGCAAGGCCTATAATCGAATCCTGATGGCAGTGAAAGCCAAATGGGTTATGTCCTACAGTGATCAATTCTGAATACTTGGGATGGACTGTTTTGGATGACAGCCCTATCAAGTTCTCGTACAGATGGGGGGGAGTTCGGGTGCCAATATCAACATGGCAACTACAGATGGAGGCCCTCCTTTACATGGTATACAGAGACACTATCAGCACATACTTACTTCATTACTTTGAAGAGAATGAGGGGTCCAGGGCAATCAATCAATCAATCAATCAATCAATCAATCAATCATTTGTAAAGCGCACTACATACCCGCGAGGGTCTCCTGGCACTGGGGGGGGGGCGCTACTGATCGAACATCCAGGTCTTGAGCCTCCTCCTGAAGGTCAGCAGGTCTTGGGTCTGTCGTAGGCTCAGTGGGAGGGTGTTCCATGTCTTGGCGGCGAGGTGGGAGAAGGATCTCCCGCCGGTGGTTGTTCTTCGGATGCGCGGGACGGTGGCGAGTGAGAGGTCGGCGGAGCGTAGCTGGCGGTTGGGGATGTAGAAGGAGAGCCGTCTGTTGAGGTAGGCTGGGCCGGTCTTGTGGAGTGCCTTGTGTGCATGGATGAGGAGCTTGAAGGATATCCTCTTGCTGATGGGAGCCAGTGCAGGTCCCTCAGGTGGGGGTGATGTGGCCGTGGCGTGGTACGTCGAGGATCAGTCGTGCCGGAGGCATTTTGGATGCGTTGTAGTCGTTTGATGAGCTTGGTCGGGGCTCCCGAGTAGAGGGCGTTTCCGTAGTCGAGTCTGCTGCTGACGAGGCCTGGGTGACTGTCTTTCTTGTATCTGTCGTGATCCATCTGTAGATCTTGGCGGAGCATGCGGAGGGTGTTGAAGCAGGAGGAGGATACGGCGTTGACCTGCTTGGTCATTGAGAGCGTTGAGTCGAGGATGATTCCCAGGTTGCGTGCATGGTCGGTGGGTGTCGGGGCTGCTCCCAGTGCCGTCGGCCACCAGGAGTCATCCCAGGCTGAAGAGTTGGAGCCGAGGATGAGGACCTCTGTCTTGTCCGAGTTCAGCTTCAGATGGCTGGTCTTCATCCAGTCGGCGACGGCCTTCATTCCTTCGTGGAGGTTGGCTTTGGCGGTGATGGGGTCCTTGGTGAGGGAGAGGATCAGTTGAGTGTCGTCGGCGTAGGAGATTATGTTGAGGTCGTGCTGTCGGGCGACGTGTGCGAGCGGGGCCATGTAAATGTTGAACAGTGTCGGGCTGAGGGAGGATCCCTGGGGTACGCCGCAGATGATCTCGGAGGCTTCGGACCGGAATGGGGGAGGCGGACGCTCTGGGTTCTGCCGGAGAGGAAGGAGGTGGTCCATTCCAGAGCCTTGTCTTGGATCCCTGCGGTGTGGAGGCGTGCGCGTAGTGTGCGGTGGCAGACGGTGTCGAAGGCGGCAGAGAGGTCTAGGAGGATGAGTGCTGCGGTCTCGCCGTTGTTCAGCAGGGTCCTGATGTCGTCGGTGGCGGCGATGAGGGCGGTCTCGGTGCTGTGGTTGCTGCGGAACCCTGACTGGGAAGGGTCCAGGATTCTGTTTTCTTCGAGGTA
The DNA here is from genome assembly GCA_963921515.1 of Calotriton arnoldi. Taxonomy (NCBI): domain Eukaryota; kingdom Metazoa; phylum Chordata; class Amphibia; order Caudata; family Salamandridae; genus Calotriton; species Calotriton arnoldi. The sequence continues at coordinate 74,366 of CAWUFW010004175.1, forward strand.
TTGGGTTAGCTGTCTGTTGACGATTTTCTCGATGACCTTGGCTGGGAAGGGGAGCAGAGAGATGGGCCAGAGGTTCTTGAGGTCTCTTGGGTCAGCCTTGGATTTTTTCAGTAGGGCGTTGATGTCGGCGTGTTTCCAGCTCTCTGGGAAGGTCGCGGACTCGAGGGAGAGTTTGATGATGTTGCGCAGGTGGGGTGCGATGGAGCTGCTTGCTTTGTTGTAGACGTGGTGCGGGAAGGGATCAGACGGAGAGCCAGAGTGGATTGTGCTCATGGTCTTGATGGTGTCATCGATGCTCACGCTGGCCCAGGCTAGCAGGGGGTCATGGTCGATGGTGTGCGGGGGGTCTGTTGTGTTGCTGTCTGTTGGGTCTGTCTGGGTGTTGAAGCTGTCGTTGATGTCTGCTATCTTGCGGTGGAAGAAGGTGGCGAGGGAGTCGCACAGGGCTTGTGACGGCGGGATGTCGTTGGTGTTGGAGCTGGGGTTGGAGAGTTCCTTCATGATGTTGAAGAGCTCCTTGCTATTGTGTGCGTTGTTGTCGAGGCGGTCTTTGAACGAGGTTCTCTTGGCGGCCCTGATGAGGTGGTGGTGGTTGCGGATGGCGTCCTTGTGTGCTGCGCGGTTGTCCGGAGTTTGTTCGTTGTGCCACTTCTTCTCTCGTTTCCGGCAGGTTTGCTTGGAGGCTAGGAGTTCTGGGGTGAACCAGCTGGCCCTCTTGCTGGTGTCTCTGTGGGGGGGTTTCTTCAGCGGGGCGAGGGTGTTGGCGCAGTCTTCGATCCAGCATCTGAGGCTGTGGGCAGCGTCGTCGGTGTTGGAGGGTTCGGTGGGTGGGCTGAGAGCGAGGTTTGCATGTAGTTGGTCTTCGGTGATTTTGCTCCAGCAGCGGCGGGGGATCTGTTTGGTGCGGTGGTGTGTGGTGGGTTTCTGGAAGGTGAAGTGGAAGGCAATAGAATTGGACACGATGAAGGTAGTCATGCGGGGACATTGGATTAAGACCACTTGGGGCGGCGAGATCCTCCCTCACCTGTAGCATGTCTCATCTAGAAGCGTGCCTGAGAGTGGCTGAAAAGGAGGCAGTAACAGTGGTTGAGGCATTGGCTTGATGGAGCTCTGTAGTCAATATAGAGAAGAGACAGGATGACTCAATAATATTGATTATAAGGTCTCCCTATCTCACCAGCATGCCGACGGTGACAAACCAGTGCGCACCATTGCATGGCAGCTGTGGTTGGCTATACCTAGAACTTTCATAGGGCTGATCCCAGACTTTCCTGGGAATACTACAAACATATAGGCAGACACCAATGAGGTCTTTGTCCAGTACTATGAGGCACTGTATTCCCCCTCTGGGTCCTCCCCCGGAACGCATTTAGGACTATATGCGTGAGGTTGCCCCCCCTTGGCTAATACAAGAATTAGAGCAACCTTTAGAAAATTAGAAAAATCAGGTGGCGGTCCGTCACATGGCCCAGAATAAAGTTCTGGGGACAGACGCGTTTCCTGTGGAATACTATGCGATGTACAGAGTGGCCCTCGCCCCAATTAACTTGGGGTTTACCAGGAGGCTTACCGACAAGAGGTCCTCATTGTAGTATTGACCAAACCCTGCAGAGACCCCCTTGAGGTGGGCTCCTATCGCCCACTATCGACTCTTAACATTTATTTTTAAATTTTGAGCAAGCTGTTTGCCAATAGGTTGCATCCCTTGCTTCAGTCACTGGTTCACCCAGGCCAATAGGAGTTTATCCCCCAAATGGCAACCTATTATAGTACACGCAGACTGTGTCATGTTCTGAGCATGCTGGAGGGAATCCCGGAACTCCCAATGCCGGTCTTTTTAGATTTTGAGAAGCCATTCAACACCCTGGGGTCATCCTATTTGCTACTTGTGTTGAAGGTCCTAGGGGATGGGACATGAGTTCATCAGGTTGATCAAATTGCTCTACATGGCACCGTGAGTCAGGGTGAGGACGGAAGACCAGATATGGTGCCAGTTTGAGGTCGGGACAGGTACCCATCAAAGCTGCTCCTTGTAGCCCATAATTTTAACATTTGCTATGGAACTTCTTGCGGTATTTCTGTGGACCAGAAGCCCAGACTGGGGCCAGACTGGGGCATGGCAGTGGGACCAGATTGGCACACCTACTCCTGGGATCCGCGCACTTCCAAAGGTGAGAGGGTAAGTGATTCCAATAATGGCGGGCCAGGTAGGAGAAGACTTTACCCCCTGTAGGGATTTCCTAAAACGGGGAGTAATAAGGAGGGATTTCTCCCCAGAACATAAGGATCTGCTCGGCTGGTAGGGGATACGCTTTTTAGTTAAATAACTGGGTCCTTTCTCATTCAAAGCTTTATGAACTATGCAGCAGATCTTGAACTTGATTCTCTGACGTATAGGGAGCCAGTGTAGTAGTCGCAAATGGGGAGAGAAACCATTCTGGCTGGCATGTTCCTGAACAGTCAGGCTGCTGTGTTCTGAACCCCCTGGAGTTTATTCAATAAAGATTCGTTTGTTGCAGCCAAGAGTGCATTACAATAGTCCAGTTGACTGATAACTAGTGCCTGAACAAGAGTTTTTTGCACAGAGTGACATACTGGAATTCTTTGGAGATTGACTGGCCTCAGAATTAATTGGGGGAAGTCCTGTCTCTTTCCCTTACATAGTGTGGAGTGGGCGGTGATGATGGGGCTAGGGCCTGAAAAGTTGCCCTGTTGTTTTGAGACCTTCTGCTACCTTGGCCCTAATGTGTAACATGCATACAGGGACCTCCTTGGTGGCAAACACAGTAGGGTTCTGACATCGATGTGTCCGTCCCTGGGTTTCTGGACACGTTTGCCCCCTGTTGCCTACGGTGCATGCTTCTATAGCCAAGATGGTAGTTCTCTATTGGCTTCTATACTTTTTTGTAGCAATACCTGTGGTGCTGACAAGATCCTTCTTTGGACAATTATGGGTGATGACAATCATCACTCATAATTGCTTGGAAAAGAGTGACAATTCAAACACTTCAGCAGCCGCTGATGGAGGGAGGCTTGGGGGTACCTGACCTTGAGTTCTGTTTTGCGGCAGCAAGGTTACAGTGGCCCATGCGATGGCTAGTTGGAGACACAATGGGGGAGGGTAGAGCAATTTGGGAGGAGCTGGGAGAGGTTGGTGTGTTGGACTGTATGATGACAGCTGGCGGCCCATCCAGGGGAATGGGAATGCTAGCGTGTGTAGCTAAACTTTGCTGAAATAGATATATCCAGCCCCGGTGCAGGCGGATGCCTTATGCCCCACAGTTACCACTGTGGAGTGTACCTAGGATGAAAGCCCTGCTAGTGGCACATGATTCAACCCCATAGTGAGAAGCAGGGGTAACTCAAGTAGGTGATTTGTATAAGCTAGAGGCCGGTATCTTTCTAACTTATAATGTATATGTATTAGAGGTAAGAAACTGCCAGGCAGTGGGAGAAGAGGAACACACAGGTACACTATGGGCTACAGTGCATCCTAATGCACAGGCTGGGCAGATGGGCGGTCACAAAGCTATTCACAGCTCTGCAGGCTTCTGACATGAATTACACACAGAGCAGTAAGCCAAGATAGGAGGAGTGTTTAAGGACCGCAATTGACAAATAAAAAATTGGGGATGGCACTGGAACAAGTTAAGCGTGTCTCGCGAAATGCCCGCAGAAGTTCACACAGCTTTATTACCTACATCAAACATACCTTACACCGCACTGGCTCCACAAGATGTTCCCAGGCATGACACTGCTGTGCCCGCATTGTGGAGACCCAGATGCTACCTTTCTATACATGGTGTGGGATTGTCGGACACTAGCACAGGTGTGGGTGCTGGTGATGGAGCACATCTCAGTAATAATTGATGTACACTTGTCCCCTGATCTTTATTATGCCTACTAGGGATTGCAAAATGGATGAGATGCACCGAACAATACATGAAACTGGTAGACCTGGCCATGGCTCCATTTAAGTGCCTGATAGTGATGTCTTGGAAGGCAACACAGCCCTCATTAATTGATTGTTGGCTCCAAGTAGTACATAAATGGGCACCGGCGGAGGCAGATGCCATGTTCCATGACATGCAGCTTAGAGGGAGAAGTGGAGCTGCCACATTATAGGATACATATGTACTCAAAGTCCTTGACACACTAGACACCAACATATTATGGTTAACTTTGTTTGGAGGCCCAGGATAGATATCAGCTAAAATGGTAGTACCACTGGGAGGCCCACTGGGGCTGGCCTTTCCCCCCTGCCCTACTGGAAGCCTTTGGGCTAGATATTCTGCGACCCCTGAGCTCGCCGCCCCCGTACAGCTACTCCTGTTACAGATATTGCTCTTACTGAGTTCATGTTATTGTCATTAAGGTGCCACTCCAAAGGAACTAGTCTGTTGTTAGCAGCTTTTGTTATTATAACAGTAATTTGCATGTTTTAAGCAGCACCCTGCTTCAGTGGAATGCTACTGATCATTCAACCTATTGTATTGTATCCATTGTATTAATTTCTATGAATACCAATTTATCTTCTGTTTAGTCTGCAGGTTCATTACCATGTTGATGCATACAATGTGAACGTAAGTCCTGATATATCTATTTACAATAATGTGATCAGATGTTGTGATATATAAAATACCAAGAAAGACAGAAAAAATAATGAATGATGTATTCAAAATTAAGTTAATAGTTAGTACTACAGAATGTATTTATAGTAACATATAGCATTTCATTTTTTTGAGGTTTTTATTTTAATAAACTTTTTTAATTTGACCTTTACTTAACCATAGGGAGACTCTATAGTTAGGCTGGAGATTGCCACATGGTAAAGTTTAGGGAAAATTTAAAAAGATTAATAACTCATAACAAATCCTAAATATTAATGTAAATTAATCCTACATATTAATGTTATATGTAGAACAAAACACAAAAAATGACAGAGCTAAAAGTGGAATCTTTATTTACATTGTTTATTAACCCCTTCGGTGCTTATGACGAGCTGGACTCGTCATGGCACACAGTGCTCGTGTGCTCATGATGAGTCCAGCTCGTCATAAGACTAACCACGGGGAAGCGCTGGCGCTCCCCGTGGGAATCCGATCGTCGGGTTTTTTGGGGGAAGGCAGGGGAAGGACTTCCCCTGCCTCCCCCGCACTCCCCATCAATCGACGCCAGCGCGCAAGGCGCGCTGGACGTCATTGAGGGTTTCCTTTCTCCGACGCGCTGGAAGCCATTTGCTTCCAGCGTGTCGCGGAAATAAGGTGAGTTTTGGCTCGGGGAGGGGGTTTGATTGGAAAAGAGACATCGAGGAAAGGAAAGGGTTTTCCTTTCCCCGATGCCTCTTTTAGTGCATTCCTGCTGCACGATCATGTGATCGTGCAGCAGGAATGCCCACGAGGTGTTTTACGCAGCTGTAGTGTAGGAAAGGCACTATACAATTCCCCAACGAGGTAGCATTTACTGATTAGCCGGTAGAAAGTACTCCAGTTGAGTAGAGGTATTGCACAAAACGGTGGCATCTTCGTGGATAAATATGCAGGGCAGGTGTAATCCTCGATAGAGGTCTCTGCATCCTTGATTTTCTCGAGCGCAATCATCATGTAGAATTCGTGAGCGTGGTTAAGCAGATGTGCCTTCTCTCCATTTCCACCCTGAAAAGTGAGATGTAATCCTCGATGGAGGTCTCTGCATCCTTGATTTTCTCGAGTGCAATCCTCGTGTAGTTCCTGTGACCAGGAGGTTCCCTCTCCTCGTCTGCCGGTGAGATCCTGCTCTGACCCTTTATAAACAAGAGGCATGTGAACGGGCCTAGAAGCCCCGCTCGTTTGGCCCTGCCACACATTCGTGAGCGTGGTTAAGCAGATGTGCCTTCTCTCCATTTCCACCCTGAAAAGTGAGCTGTAATCCTCGATGGAGGTCTCTGCATCCTTGATTTTCTCGAGTGCAATCCTCGTGTAGTTCCTGTGACCAGGAGGTTCCCTCTCCTCGTCTGCCGGTGAGATCCTGCTCTGACCCTTTATAAACAAGAGGCATGTGAACGGGCCTAGAAGCCCCGCTCGTTTGGCCCCGCCACACATTCGTGAGCGTGGTTAAGCAGATGTGCCTTCTCTCCATTTCCACCCTGAAAAGTGAGCTGTAATCGTCGATGGAGGTCTCTGCATCCTTGATTTTCTCGAGTGCAATCCTCGTGTAGTTCCTGTGACCAGGAGGTTCCCTCTCCTCGTCTGCCGGTGAGATCCTGCTCTGACCCTTTATAAACAAGAGGCATGTGAACGGGCCTAGAAGCCCCGCTCGTTTGGCCCCGCCACACATTCGTGAGCGTGGTTAAGCAGATGTGCCTTCTCTCCATTTCCACCCTGAAAAGTGAGCTGTAATCCTCGATGGAGGTCTCTGCATCCTTGATTTTCTCGAGTGCAATCCTCGTGTAGTTCCTGTGACCAGGAGGTTCCCTCTCCTCGTCTGCCGGTGAGATCCTGCTCTGACCCTTTATAAACAAGAGGCATGTGAACGGGCCTAGAAGCCCCGCTCGTTTGGCCCCGCCACACATTCGTGAGCGTGGTGAAGCAGATGTGCCTTCTCTCCATTTCCACCCTGAAAAGTGAGCTGTAATCCTCGATGGAGGTCTCTGCATCCTTGATTTTCTCGAGTGCAATCCTCGTGTAGTTCCTGTGACCAGGAGGTTCCCTCTCCTTGTCTGCCGGTGAGATCCTGCTCTGACCCTTTATAAACAAGAGGCATGTGAACGGGCCTAGAAGCCCCGCTCGTTTGGCCCCGCCACACATACTCTCGGTATGCTACGTCTTCCCGCCCTTTCCCCACTATGATGGACAGCTTACTCAAAGGACCCCGGCGCTTTCGGCGCGGTGGCAAAGTTACAGACACACAGGTCACTGGAGACAATTCTTCTGGTCCTTTACGCAGCTGTAGTGTAGGAAAGGCACTATACATTTACCCAACGAGGTAGCACTTACTGATTAGCCAGTAGAAAGTACTCCAGTTGAGTAGAGGTATTGCACAAAATGGTGGCATCTTCGTGGATAAATATGCAGGGCAGATGTGGCTTCTCTCCATTTACACCCTGAAAAGGTAGCTGTAATCCTTGATGGAGGTCTTTGCATCCTTGATTTTCTCGAGCGCAATGCTCGTGTAGTTCCTGTGACCAGGAGGTTCCTTCTCCTCGTCTGCCGCTGAGATCGTCCTCTGACCCTTTATAAACAAGAGGCATGTGAACGGGCCTAGAAGCCCCGCTCGTTTGGCCCCGCCACACATACACTAGCGGTATGCAACATCTGCCCGCCCTTTCCCCACTATGATGGACAGCTTACTCAAAGGACCCCGGCGCTTTCGGCACGGTGGCAAAGTTACAGACACACAGGTCACTGGAGACAATTCTTCTGGTCCTTTACGCAGCTGTAGTGTAGGAAAGGCACTATACATTTACCCAACGAGGTAACACTTACTGATTAGCCAGTAGACAGTACTCCAGTTGAGTAGAGGTATTGCACAAAACGGTGGCATCTTCTTGGATAAATATGCAGGGCAGGTGTGCAGAATTCGTGAGAGTGGTTAAGCAGATGTGCCTTCTCTCCATTTCCAACGTGAAAAGTTAGCTGTAATCCTTGATGGAGGTCTTTGCATCCTTCATTTTCTCAAGCGCAATTCTCGTGTAGAATTCGTGAGCGTGGTTAAGCAGATGTGGCTTCTCTCCATTTACACCCTGAAAAGTTAGCTGTAATTCTTGATGGAGGTCTTTGCATCCTTGAATTTCTCGAGCGCAATGCTCGTGTAGTTCCTGTGACCAGGAGGTTCCTTCTCCTCGTCTGCCGCTGAGATCCTGCTCTGACCCTTTATCCCCTTCGGTGCTTATGGACGAGCTGGACTCGTCATGGCACACAGTGCTCGTGTGCTCATGACGAGTCCAGCTCGTCATAGAGACCACCCACGAGGAAGCGCTGGCGCTCCCCCGTGGGAATCCGATCGTTAGGTTTTTTTGGGGGAGGCAGGGGAAGGGCTTCCCTGCCTCCCCGCCCCATCAATGACGTCAGCGCGCTGACATCATTGAGGGTTTCCCTTTCTTCCCGACGCGCTGGAAGCCATTTGCTTCCAGCGCGTCGGGGAAATCAGGTGAGGTTTGGCTCGGGGAGGGGGGTGTTTGTATCAAAAGAGGCATCGAGGGAAAGGAAAGGGTTTTCTTTCCCCGATGCCTCTTTGTCATTCCTGCTGCACGATCATGTGATCGTGCAGCAGGAATGCCCACTAGGCACCAGGGTTTTTTTTATTTTTGTGTTGGGGAGTGGCCAAAAGGGCAGGGTTGCTCCCTTTTACGGGGGTGAATATTTTATTTATACTGTTAGGCCCACCTACCCCTTAGCTTGGCTGGTGGATTGTGTGTGGACTGGTGCATTATTTGCATATGTGATTGTAATGTTTTTTTTTCTCCTTTTTATTCTAGTGTAAAGCTTTTGATTCCTGTTTGCGGTTTCGGCAGTGGTGGTTCTGCAGTTTTGCGTAATTGCATTTATTTGGTAAGAAAAATATTTTTGTTGTGTGTACTCCAAATGAGTATTATTGTCATGCATGAATGAATTTTTTTGTAAGTGGTGCCATAATGGCAGCATATTTGTTAGTGTTCAGAGCATGTGTAATTTTTTTCTTCTTCTTTTTAGTGGGATATTGTTGATCCTTACTGTGTCTGTGCAGAGTAGGTGGTGGTGAGTCTAGCTGCTTCTGTCACGTGAGTGGTATAGTGTTGGAGTATATAGGTCTTTGTGATAAAGCTACATTTTGTTTATTTCTTTTTTTTTACAAAGGGTTTGTTGTTGTTGTTTGACAAGTAACCTTTATTAGTAAGCATTATGGCTAGCCGTAGAATTACTGCTCAGCAGGTGGTTGGTTTGCTTCTTGAATCTTCCTCTGAGCAGGATTATGAGACTGACAGTGCTGACACAAATTTCCTACCACCCAGCGTTCCCCCAGGTCTCCCGATAAAAATGGTGCCTCACTTGTGTGGGAGGCCCAAGTACCCGCGACAGGCAAGGGCCCACAACGTAGTGAGGCGACCTCAAAATTGCCTATCTCAAAACCACCTGGTTTTGCAAGGGGGTCACCTGGGTTTTGGCCCCGTGCTCAGCGGCCATCTAGGTAAACCTACCAAACCCACACATTTCTGAAAAGTAGACACCTGGGGCTTCCAGGAGGTATGGCTTGCGTGGATCCCCAACGTTTCACCCAGAATCCCTTGCAAACCTCAATTTTAGCTGAAAATCACTTTTTCACACATTTTGTGTGGGAAAGTGTGGCATCACTGGCCTCACACAGATTTCTACCACCCAGCGTTCCCCAGGTCTCGAGTAAAAATGGTGCCTCACTTGTGTGGGAGGCCCAGTACCCGCGACAGGCAAGGACACAAAACGTTTTGAGGCAACATCAACATTGCCTATCAATAAATGTTTTGGGCCCTTGCCTGTGGCGGGTACTTGGGCCTCCCACACAAGTGAGGCACCATTTTTATCGGGAGACCTGGGGGAACGCTGGGTGGTAGGAAATTTGTGTGAGGCCAGTGATGCCACACTTTCCCACACACAAATGTGTGAAAAAGGGATTTTTTCAGCTAAAATTGAGGTTTGCAGGGGATTCTGGGTAAGGAAACGTTGGGGGATCCACGCAAGCCATACCTCCTGGAAGCCCTCGGGTGTCTACTTTTCAGAAATGTGTGTGTTTGCTAGGTTTCCCTAGGTGTCGGCAGAGGTAGGGTTCAAAAACTACAGCTAGGCACTTTGCCAAAAAAGGGTCATTTTTCACTGCGAAATTGAGGTGTGACCGCGTTGCGTTTTGCGCCGTTTCCTGTCGCAGGCACTAGGCCGACCCACACAAGTGAGGTACCATTTTTCTCGTAAGACTTTGGGGAACGCGGGTGGGTGGGAAATTTGTGGATCCACACAGATTCCAGAACTTTCCACCACAGAAATGTGGGGAAAATGTGTTTTTTGACAATTTTTTATGTTTGCAAGGGATTCTGGGTAACAGAACCTGGTGGGAGGCAGTGAAGTCACCCCATCCTGGATTCCGCTGGGTGTCTAGTTTTCAAAAATGTATAGGTTTGCTAGGTTTCCCTAGGTGCCGGCAGAGCTAGGGTTCAAAAACTACAGCTAGGCACTTTGCCAAAAAAGGGTCATTTTTCACTGCGAAATTGAGGTGTGACCACGTTGCGTTTTGCGCCGTTTCCTGTCGCAGGCACTAGGCCGACCCACACAAGTGAGGTACCATTTTTCTCGTAAGACTTTGGGGAACGCGGGGTGGGTGGAAATTTGTGGATCCACGCAGATTCCAGAACTTTCCACCACAGAAATGTGTGGAAAATTTGTTTTTTTGGACAATTTTTTATGTTTGCAAGGGATTCTGGGTAACAGAACCTGGTGGGAGGCAGTCAAGTCACCCCATCCTGGATTCCCCTGGGTGTCTAGTTTTTAAAAATGTATAGGTTTGCTAGGTTTCCCTAGGTGCCGGCAGAGGTAGGGTTCAGAAACTACAGCTAGGCACTTTGCCAAAAAAGGGTCATTTTTCACTGCGAAATTGAGGTGTGACCACGTTGCGTTTTGCGCCGTTTCCTGTCGCAGGCACTAGGCCGACCCACACAAGTGAGGTACCATTTTTCTCGTAAGACTTTGGGGAACGCGGGTGGGTGGAAATTTGTGGATCCACGCAGATTCCAGAACTTTCCACCACAGAAATATGGGGAAAATGTGTTTTTTTTGACAATTTTTTATGTTTGCAAGGGATTCTGGGTAACAGAACCTGGTGGGAGGCAGTCAAGTCACCCCATCCTGGATTCCCCTGGGTGTCTAGTTTTCAAAAATGTATAGGTTTGCTAGGTTTCCTAGGTGCCGGCAGAGGTAGGGTTCAAAAACTACAGCTAGGCACTTTGCCAAAAAGGGTCATTTTTCACTGCGAAATTGAGGTGTGACCGCGTTGTGTTTTGCGCCGTTTCCTGTCGCAGGCACTAGGCCGACCCACACAAGTGAGGTACCATTTTTCTCGTAAGACTTTGGGGAACGCGGGGTGGGTGGAAATTTGTGGATCCACGCAGATTCCAGAACTTTCCACCACAGAAATGTGTGGAAAATGTGTTTTTGGACAATTTTTATGTTTGCAAGGGATTCTGGGTAACAGAACCTGGTGGGAGGCAGTCAAGTCACCCCATACTGGATTCCCTGGGTGTCTAGTTTTCAAAATGTATAGGTTTGCTAGGTTTCCCTAGGTGCCGGCAGAGGTAGGGTTCAAAAACTACAGCAAGGCACTTTGCCAAAAAAGGGTCATTTTTCACTGCGAAATTGAGGTGTGACCACGTTGCGTTTTGCGCCGTTTCCTGTCGCAGGCACTAGGCCGACCCACACAAGTGAGGTACCATTTTTCTCGTAAGACTTTGGGGAACGCGGGGTGGGTAGAAATTTGTGGATCCACACAGATTCCAGAACTTTCCACCACAGAAATGTGGGGAAAATGTGTTTTTTTGACAATTTTATATGTTTGCAAGGGATTCTGGGTAACAGAACCTGGTGGGAGGCAGTCAAGTCACCCCATCCTGGATTCCCCTGGGTGTCTAGTTTTCAAAAATGTATAGGTTTGCTAGGTTTCCCTAGGTGCCGGCAGAGCTAGGGTTCAAAAACTACAGCTAGGCACTTTGCCAAAAGGGTCATTTTTCACTGCGAAATTGAGGTGTAACCACGTTGCGTTTTGCGCCGTTTCCTGTCGCAGGCACTAGGCCGACCCACACAAGTGAGGTACCATTTTTCTCGTAAGACTTTGGGGAACGCGGGGTGGGTGGAAATTTGTGGATCCACGCAGATTCCAGAACTTTCCACCACAGAAATGTGGGGAAAATGTGTTTTTTGGACAATTTTTATGTTTGCAAGGGATTCTGGGTAACAGAACCTGGTGGGAGGCAGTCAAGTCACCCCATCCTGGATTCGCCTGGGTGTCTAGTTTTCAAAAATGTATAGGTTTGCTAGGTTTCCCTTGGTGCCGGCAGAGCTAGGGTTCAAAAACTACAGCTAGGCACTTTGCCAAAAAAGGGTCATTTTTCACTGCGAAATTGAGGTGTGACCACGTTGCGTTTTGCGCCGTTTCCTGTCGTAGGCACTAGGCCGACCCACACAAGTGAGGTACCAATTTTCTCGTAAGACTTTGGGGGACGCGGGGTGGGTGGAAATTTGTGGATCCATGCAGATTCCAGAACTTTCCACCACAGAAATGTGGGGAAAATGTGTTTTGTTTGACAATTTTTTATGTTTGCAAGGGATTCTGGGTAACAGAACCTGGTGGGAGGCAGTCAAGTCACCCCATCCTGGATTCCCTGGGTGTCTAGTTTTCAAAAATGTATAGGTTTGCTAGGTTTCCCTAGGTGCCGGCAGAGGTAGGGTTCAAAAACTACAGCTAGGCACTTTGCCAAAAAAGGGTCATTTTTCACTGCGAAATTGAGGTGTGACCGCGTTGCGTTTTGCGCCGTTTCCTGTCGCAGGCACTAGGCCGACCCACACAAGTGAGGTACCATTTTTCTCGTAAGACTTTGGGGAACGCGGGGTGGGTGGAAATTTGTGGATCCACGCAGATTCCAGAACTTTCCACCACAGAAATGTGTGGAAAATGTGTTTTTTGGACAATTTTGTTATGTTTGCAAGGGATTCTGGGTAACAGAACCTGGTGGGAGGCAGTCAAGTCACCCCATCCTGGATTCCCCTGGGTGTCTAGTTTTCAAAAATGTATAGGTTTGCTAGGTTTCCCTAGGTGCCGGCAGAGCTAGGGTTCAAAAACTACAGCTAGGCACTTTGCCAAAAAGGGTCATTTTTCACTGCGAAATTGAGGTGTGACCACGTTGCGTTTTGCGCCGTTTCCTGTCGTAGGCACTAGGCCGACCCACACAAGTGAGGTACCATTTTTCTCGTAAGACTTTGGGGGACGCGGGTGGGTGGAAATTTGTGGATCCATGCAGATTCCAGAACTTTCCACCACAGAAATGTGGGGAAAATGTGTTTTTTTGACAATTTTTTATGTTTGCAAGGGATTCTGGGTAACAGAACCTGGTGGGAGGCAGTCAAGTCACCCCATCCTGGATTCCCCTGGGTGTCTAGTTTTAAAAATGTATAGGTTTGCTAGGTTTCCCTAGGTGCCGGCAGAGGTAGGGTTCAGAAACTACAGCTAGGCACTTTGCCAAAAAGGGTCATTTTTCACTGCGAAATTGAGGTGTGACCACGTTGCGTTTTGCGCCGTTTCCTGTCGCAGGCACTAGGCCGACCCACACAAGTGAGGTACCATTTTTCTCGTAAGACTTTGGGGAACGCGGGGTGGGTGGAAATTTGTGGATCCACGCAGATTCCAGAACTTTCCACCACAGAAATATGGGGAAAATGTGTTTTTTTGACAATTTTTTATGTTTGCAAGGGATTCTGGGTAACAGAACCTGGTGGGAGGCAGTCAAGTCACCCCATCCTGGATTCCCCTGGGTGTCTAGTTTTCAAAAATGTATAGGTTTGCTAGGTTTCCCTAGGTGCCGGCAGAGGTAGGGTTCAAAAACTACAGCTAGGCACTTTGCCAAAAAAGGGTCATTTTTCACTGTGAAATTGAGGTGTGACCGCGTTGTGTTTTGCGCCGTTTCCTGTCGCAGGCACTAGGCCGACCCACACAAGTGAGGTACCATTTTTCTCGTAAGACTTTGGGGAACGCGGGGTGGGTGGGAATTTGTGGATCCACGCAGATTCCAGAACTTTCCACCACAGAAATGTGTGGAAAATGTGTTTTTGGACAATTTTTATGTTTGCAAGGGATTCTGGGTAACAGAACCTGGTGGGAGGCAGTCAAGTCACCCCATACTGGATTCCCTGGGTGTCTAGTTTTCAAAATGTATAGGTTTGCTAGGTTTCCCTAGGTGCCGGCAGAGGTAGGGTTCAAAAACTACAGCAAGGCACTTTGCCAAAAAGGGTCATTTTTCACTGCGAAATTGAGGTGTGACCACGTTGCGTTTTGCGCCGTTTCCTGTCGCAGGCACTAGGCCGACCCACACAAGTGAGGTACCATTTTTCTCGTAAGACTTTGGGGAACGCAGGGTGGGTGGAAATTTGTGGATCCACGCAGATTCCAGAACTTTCCACCACAGAAATGTGGGGAAAATGTGTTTTTTTGACAATTTTATATGTTTGCAAGGGATTCTGGGTAACAGAACCTGGTGGGAGGCAGTCAAGTCACCCCATCCTGGATTCCCTGGGTGTCTAGTTTTCAAAAATGTATAGGTTTGCTAGGTTTCCCTAGGTGCCGGCAGAGCTAGGGTTCAAAACTACAGCTAGGCACTTTGCCAAAAAGGGTCATTTTCACTGCGAAATTGAGGTGTAACCACGTTTGCGTTTTGTGCCGTTTCCTGTCGCAGGCACTAGGCCGACCCACACAAGTGAGGTACCATTTTTCTCGTAAGACTTTGGGGAACGCGGGGTGGGTGGAAATTTGTGGATCCACGCAGATTCCAGAACTTTCCACCACAGAAATGTGGGGAAAATGTGTTTTTTTGGACAATTTTTTATGTTTGCAAGGGATTCTGGGTAACAGAACCTGGTGGGAGGCAGTCAAGTCACCCCATCCTGGATTCGCCTGGGTGTCTAGTTTTCAAAAATGTATAGGTTTGCTAGGTTTCCCTAGGTGCCGGCAGAGCTAGGGTTCAAAAACTACAGCTAGGCACTTTGCCAAAAAGGGTCATTTTTCACTGCGAAATTGAGGTGTGACCACGTTGCGTTTTGCGCCGTTTCCTGTCGTAGGCACTAGGCCGACCCACACAAGTGAGGTACCAATTTTCTCGTAAGACTTTGGGGGACGCGGGGTGGGTGGAAATTTGTGGATCCATGCAGATTCCAGAACTTTCCACCACAGAAATGTGGGGAAAATGTGTTTTGTTTGACAATTTTTTATGTTTGCAAGGGATTCTGGGTAACAGAACCTGGTGGGAGGCAGTCAAGTCACCCCATCCTGGATTCCCCTGGGTGTCTAGTTTTCAAAAATGTATAGGTTTGCTAGGTTTCCCTAGGTGCCGGCAGAGGTAGGGTTCAAAAACTACAGCTAGGCACTTTGCCAAAAAAGGGTCATTTTTCACTGCGAAATTGAGGTGTGACCGCGTTGCGTTTTGCGCCGTTTCCTGTCGCAGGCACTAGGCCGACCCACACAAGTGAGGTACCATTTTTCTCGTAAGACTTTGGGGAACGCGGGGTGGGTGGAAATTTGTGGATCCTCGCAGATTCCAGAACTTTCCACCACAGAAATGTGTGGAAAATGTGTTTTTGGACAATTTTGTTATGTTTGCAAGGGATTCTGGGTAACAGAACCTGGTGGGAGGCAGTCAAGTCACCCCATCCTGGATTCCCCTGGGTGTCTAGTTTTCAAAAATGTATAGGTTTGCTAGGTTTCCCTAGGTGCCGGCAGAGCTAGGGTTCAAAAACTACAGCTAGGCACTTTGCCAAAAAAGGGTCATTTTTCACTGCGAAATTGAGGTGTGACCACGTTGCGTTTTGTGCCGTTTCCTGTCGTAGGCACTAGGCCGACCCACACAAGTGAGGTACCATTTTTCTCGTAAGACTTTGGGGGACGCGGGGTGGGTGGAAATTTGTGGATCCATGCAGATTCCAGAACTTTCCACCACAGAAATGTGGGGAAAATGTGTTTTTTTGACAATTTTTATGTTTGCAAGGGATTCTGGGTAACAGAACCTGGTGGGAGGCAGTCAAGTCACCCCATCCTGGATTCCCCTGGGTGTCTAGTTTTCAAAAATGTATAGGTTTGCTAGGTTTCCCTAGGTGCCGGCAGAGGTAGGGTTCAAAAACTACAGCTAGGCACTTTGCCAAAAAAGGGTCATTTTTCACTGCGAAATTGAGGTGTGACCGCGTTGCGTTTTGCGCCGTTTCCTGTCGCAGGCACTAGGCCGACCCACACAAGTGAGGTACCATTTTTCTCGTAAGACTTTGGGGAACGCGGGTGGGTGGAAATTTGTGGATCCACGCAGATTCCAGAACTTTCCACCACAGAAATGTGGGGAAAATGTGTTTTTTGGACAATTTTTTATGTTTGCAAGGGATTCTGGGTAACAGAACCTGGTGGGAGGCAGTCAAGTCACCCCATCCTGGATTCCCCTGGGTGTCTAGTTTTCAAAAATGTATAGGTTTGCTAGGTTTCCCTAGGTGCCGGCAGAGGTAGGGTTCAAAAACTACAGCTAGGCACTTTGCCAAAAAAGGGTCATTTTTCACTGCGAAATTGAGGTGTGACCACGTTGCGTTTTGCGCCGTTTCCTGTCGCAGGCACTAGGCCGACCCACACAAGTGAGGTACCATTTTTCTCGTAAGACTTTGGGGAACGCGGGGTGGGTGGAAATTTGTGGATCCACGCAGATTCCAGAACTTTCCACCACAGAAATGTGGGGAAAATGTGTTTTTTGACAATTTTTTATGTTTGCAAGGGATTCTGGGTAACAGAACCTGGTGGGAGGCAGTCAAGTCACCCCATCCTGGATTCCCCTGGGTGTCTAGTTTTCAAAAATGTATAGGTTTGCTAGGTTTCCCTAGGTGCTGGCAGAGGTAGGGTTCAAAAACTACAGCTAGGCACTTTGCCAAAAAGGGTCATTTTTCACTGCGAAATTGAGGTGTGACCGCGTTGCGTTTTGCGCCGTTTCCTGTCGCAGGCACTAGGCCGACCCACACAAGTGAGGTACCATTTTTCTCGTAAGACTTTGGGGAACGCGGGGTGGGTGGAAATTTGTGGATCCACGCAGATTCCAGAACTTTCCACCACAGAAATGTGGGGAAAATGTGGTTTTTTTGACAATTTTTTATGTTTGCAAGGGATTCTGGGTAACAGAACCTGGTGGGAGGCAGTCAAGTCACCCCATCCTGGATTCCCCTGGGTGTCTAGTTTTCAAAAATGTATAGGTTTGCTAAGTTTCCCTTGGTGCCGGCAGAGCTAGGGTTCAAAAACTACAGCTAGGCACTTTGCCAAAAAGGGTCATTTTTCACTGCGAAATTGAGGTGTGACCGCGTTGCGTTTTGCGCCGTTTCCTGTCGCAGGCACTAGGCCGACCCACACAAGTGAGGTACCATTTTTCTCGTAAGACTTTGGGGAACGCGGGGTGGGTGGAAATTTGTGGATCCACGCAGATTCCAGAACTTTCCACCACAGAAATGTGGGGAGAATGTGGTTTTTTTGACAATTTTTATGTTTGCAAGGGATTCTGGGTAACAGAACCTGGTGGGAGGCAGTCAAGTCACCCCATCCTGGATTCCCCTGGGTGTCTAGTTTTCAAAAATGTATAGGTTTGCTAGGTTTCCCTAGGTGCCGGCAGAGCTAGGGTTCAAAAACTACAGCTAGGCACTTTGCCAAAAAAGGGTCATTTTTCACTGCAAAATTGAGGTGTGACCACGTTGCGTTTTGTGCCGTTTCCTGTTGCAGGCACTAGGCCGACCCACACAAGTGAGGTACCATTTTTCTTGTAAGACTTTGGGGAACGCGGGGTGGGTGGAAATTTGTGGATCCACACAGATTCCAGAACTTTCCACCACAGAAATGTGGGGAAAATGTGTTTTTTGACAATTTGTTATGTTTGCAAGGGATTCTGGGTAACAGAACCTGGTGGGAGGCAGTCAAGTCACCCCATCCTGGATTCCCCTGGGTGTCTAGTTTTCAAAAATGTATAGGTTTGCTAGGTTTCCCTAGGTGCCGGCAGAGCTAGGGTTCAAAAACTACACCTAGGCACTTTGCAAAAAAAGGGTAATTTTTCATTGTGAAAATGTGGTACGTCCATGTTGCATTTTGAGCCATTTCCTGTTGTGGGCACAAGGGCTACCCACACAAGTGAGGTACCATTTTTATCGGGAGACTTAGGGTAACACAGAATTGTAGAGCAACTGTTATTACCTATTGACTTTCGATGCATTTCTGCCTTCCAAATGAAAGACAATGTGTAAAAAATAAGTCATTTTGAAAAATGACCTATAATTCTCATGCTAGTATGGGTACTCCCAATTTCGGAAATGTGCAAATATCTACTGTTTCTAAAATCTACATTTTGTTCCCATTTCAGAAATACATAGGTGTCTTTCATAACAATTTTTCCATGTATACATTTTCCCAAAATAATTGCTATATACCCGGTACTTAAAAAAAATCATTGCAAGATGTTGCTCAATTATTGGCTCTGGGTTCGTCGGGTTCTTGGTGAACCTACAAGTCCTATATATCCCCACAACCAGAAAGGTCCAGCGGATATAACGGTATATTGCCTTCAAATAGCTGTCATAATTAGAAGAAGTTACAGGTGAAAATGTTGACACAAATGGCTGTTTTTTTCAACTAATTTTCAATTTTTCCTTTATTTAACTGTTAGTTTCTATGAGGAAAACTTTAAGGATCTACACAAATGACCCCTTGCTGAATTCAGAATTTTGTCTACTTTTCATAAATGTATGGCTTTCCAGGATCCATTATTAGTTTCATACCCATTTCTACCATTAACTGGAAGGAGGTTGAAAGCACAAAAAATAGCAAAAATAGGCCATGTCCCAGAAAAATGCCAAAACTGTGTAAAGAAATTTGGTTTTCTGACAAAAGTCTGCTTGTCCCTGAAAGCTGGGAAGATGGTGATTTCATCCCCACAACCCCTTTTTTGATGCCATTTGCAGGGAAAAATCAAGACGCTTTCATCTGTAGCCCTTTTTTGCCTTTTTCCCAAAAAAAACAAAATTTAGCTGTATTTTGACTAATTTCTGGGTCCCCTCCAGGGAATCCACAAACCCTGGGTACCTTTACAATCCCCATGATGTTAGAAAAAAGGACGCAAATTTGGCATGGATACCTTATGTGGTCAAAAAGTTACAGGGGCCTAAGCGCGCACTACCCCAAATAGCCAAAAAAAGGCTTAGCACAGGAGGGGAAAAGGCCTAGCAGCGAAGGGGTTAATGTAAATATAATAAAATAAATTAAAATTATTCTTCCAAAATTTCAGTTTTAAACAAATATCCCATAAAGCAAAAATATATATATACATTTTCACTAAACATTATTAAAGGTGATGTATAAAATTATTTAAGTGTAACTAAATTATATTGCAATAAAATTAATTGTTCCACCAACTTTTAAAGGCAGAAAAGTATATTCAAATATTTTGTAATTAAATTTAAAACATGTACTATTTTTATAAATTGCTTTAAACATCAAATTATATTTATTTCTATTTTTAACTATTTTAAACATTTCAATTAAATCTACCTTTATTTCCTAAGCGATTTTATTGTAAGTTCCTTCCTCCATAATTTTTAATGTTGAAGTATCAGTGGGTGGTCATGTGAGGTGCTGGACTTTTCCCCAGGGTTGGAGAGGTGTATGTCTCCATTTTTTTGTAACTTTACACTCAGGTTGTGTGAATAGTTCAATTTTGTGACATAAACATCCCACACAGTGATAATTGGACCCCTCCTACTGTGTAGCCGGGCCAATGTGATGGCATCCAGTTTAGCTCTGGCCTTTTCAAAAGCTCTCTCAGCCAGTGCCTCAAGTCAGGTGCTGTACAGGCCTTCCACAACATTGCTGTTCGATGTTTGAAGAGTACCAGTCAATAAACCTGCTAATAAGTATGTTCCCCTTGGTGCTTGGATGTACACCCAGCAGGTAGAACTTGGGTATGAGTGGTATTGTGTGGTCCACTTTTCCAGATACAGTATCTGACACCTCCAACCAAGCATGCCTCAGCATCTGGCAATCCGAAACCATGTGCATGAAGCCAGCATATGGTGTGTGACATCGGTGACATTTAGAGGATGCCCTCGGAAACATACCTTGAATCGTTTTTGATTTCTGGTAGGTCTGATGCAAGTAGTTAAATCATTTTTATTGGAACCTTGGAGGCTTCCTTTGCCTGTTGCTTGACCCTTACCCATTGTATATCAGTCAGTTCAGTGTGTAAGTCTATCATCCACCTGTTCCTGACTGTCAATTATGATGTGCACCACTATGAGTGGAGGGCCATATATAAAATAGTTATGACTTTCTGTGAGTCAACATGCATGATTTGTAGAGGCAGTGATGTGGGCGGCTCTGAGTGAACCTTTCCCCATTGTGTGGACATGGCTTGTTGTATAGTGTTGTATGTTAGGAACTGACATGGTTGCATCTTGTAATCGTCTCTTATTTCTTGTAAGGTCTGCATGAGGCCTGCTGCATCCAGGTCTTCAGCAAGATGTACTACAGCCTCTATCCCTATACATGCTTCGTGATGTGTCAGCATCTGCTGTCAACAAATGGGTAGCTTGGGGGGCATAAAGGGGCTGAGCTTTTGTAGTATGGACATATTTGTTCCAGCATCGTTGGACAGTTCTCATCAATTGGGTTTCGGAAGATCACATCAGGTATTATGCATCAGTCATGTCAGGATGTGATCCTCACCTAGGGCTCGCTGGACATCCACCTTCTCGTCTTCATTTGAAGTGGTCCCCAGCCAAAGCATCAACCGTTGAAGTTGTAGCCCTGCTCAAAATAACTCATAGTTTGGGGCTCCCAAACACCCTTCTGTAAATAACGTTGTGTGGAAGCTAATACAGTGCTTTTTCTGTCAGTCACCCAGATGAGATCTGGTAGAAGCCCATGGAGCTCACTGAAGAATCACCTAAAAAGGAATACTTGCAGGGCTACAAATAAGTATAACAGTTGCAGTGATATTATCATTTTGGCTATTGCCAGGCAGCCCAGTGGGGACAGTTTCAATGACGTTCAGGAGGGGAGAGATCGCCTGATTAAAGCAATTGCCCAGTTTAGGTTGCCATCAATTAAGTCTTTATTCTAGTGGTAGATGTGCTCCCCTAATTATTTAAACATATTAAAGTGCCATGAAAATCTGGTCTGCAGTACCATCTCTCTGCTGTGTTTGGGCACCTGTGTTAACAGGAACAAGTAGAATTTATTCTAGCTAAATTTTAAACTGGATATCTCTCTGAACTCATCAAGCAGTTCCATCAGAGGCGAGAGAGATGGTTGTGTATACCACAAATACATTAGGGCATCGTCCACATAGAGTGAGACTATATGCCAGTCCACCCTGACCTCCACTCCCCATTGCTGTGCCTTAGAGTGCATTAGGCATGCCACTGCCTACATACTAAGCGCAAAAATGAACCGGGAGAATGGGCACCCCTGTCTGGTACCCCTGTGGATTTCAAATTTGTCTGATATTATCTTTCTCTACTTGACCCTTGCTATTGTTTTATTGTATAGCATGTTCACCAATTGTATGTACTTCAGGCCGATTCCCATATTTTTGAGAACCGTGAGAAGATATGTCCATCCCAAGGTATCAATTGCATTTTCAATGTTAAGTGACACCACTAGGTGGTCAACCGGGTCATCTGAGTGGGACCCCAGCAATCCCAGCAGTCTACGGATATTTAAGAAAGTATTACGGTCTAGTATAAAACTGTTTTGGTCACTGTGTACCAGAACACCGATTATTGGTATCATTCTGTTCACCATTAGCTTCCCTAACATTTTATAATCTAAATTTAAAAGTAAGAGGGTACGATATGATGAACATCCAATGGGTCTCGATCTGGCTTGGGTAG
Source organism: Calotriton arnoldi (assembly GCA_963921515.1). Lineage (NCBI taxonomy): Eukaryota > Metazoa > Chordata > Amphibia > Caudata > Salamandridae > Calotriton > Calotriton arnoldi. The sequence goes on from CAWUFW010004175.1 coordinate 95,995, forward strand.
CACCACTATCAGGGCTTTCCTGAGGGACTCCGGGCATATGCCCAATTCTTCACCTCTTCATACATTTTCAGAAATGTCAAGGTGAGGTGCATACTGTAAGTTACATAGTATTTGATGGAAAACCCATCCATACCTGGATTTTTATTATGTGCTATCTGGGTTATGGCCCTGCGCATCTCTTCCACCTGAATTGGTCCATCTAGTTCTGCTTGTTGGAGTGGGTTAATCTGGGGCTTGCAGGAAAGCCTGTATCTGGTCACTAGTAGGACTATTGTCCGCAGAGTATAGCGTGTGATAACAATCAACAAATGTGGCATTCATTTCCATAAGTATTGTACCACCTGGGCCTCATGGGGGGGGGGTGGGATATCTCCCCCCGGGGTAGCCACCCAAGCTTTTTGCCGGCTCAGTCACCCTCCCCGTGTTGTCATGCCAAGCGTGCCCTATAATCTAGATTAATTTATCCATCACTCAATTTCATATATGTTGGTCAAAGGTCACAGAGGGGTCTAATTCCATCCGGATGCGATGGGGCTGGATTTTCAATGTTGCAAAGTTCTCTCTCAGTATCAAAGAGTTCCCTGTGTAGTGTCTGCTTGACTCCCCATGTTGTGTTGATGCAATGCCCACGCATGACCACCTTAAAAGCTTCCAATTCCATGGCTCTGGTCATGGCCGAACCCTCATTTACGTTGAAGTATTGTGTAGCATGTGCTGCAATGGTATCACAGTATGGCATGTCCAGCACTAAATCCGCAAGGTCAGTATTTTAGGGCATGGCCTGCTCCCCTGTACTGTTAATTTCAATAAGCAGTACAGCGTGGGCAAGGTATTCTGCCCATAGTGAGCATAAGCACAGCTCATCGCTGCCAAGAAATAGGTTCAACCATGTGTGGATGTCATAAACTGGGGAATAGAAAGAGTACTCTATTTCTGTCGGAAGTAGTTGTCTCCGTATTTTATTTACCCTCCTACTCTCCATCCACTGATGAAAGTGTTGCATAAGCCTGCTGCACAAAGCTACTCCCACTGGTGGGGTGGACCTGTCCATTTCTATGTTAGTGACACAATTGTAGTCGCCTCCCTAGAGACATGGTTCCTGTGGATTGCGCATATTCAACTGATTCAGGAAGTCTGAGTGTTGCATGTTCGGTGCATAGACCACAGTCAGTGAGAGTGGATCACTATACAGATGTCTTTCCAAAACCACACTCCTGTCCTCTGTGACAAATGTGTGTGTCACTTCTATGTAGGAACCCCTGGACAAATTTAGATCAGCACCCCCTTGCAAAGGCAGAAAAGACCGTGCTAGATCGTGCTATATACTTTTCCCCTCCATCTCTTCTGCACTTTTTGTAATTCTGTGGCTACTAAGTGTGTCTCCTGCAAGCAAGCTATATGAACGTGGGGGTGCCTGAGGTATGTATACACTTGATGTATTTTTCTGGGTGTCACCATGCCCCATCTGTTCCATGTCAGGAGATTTTACGTTGGAGTCAGAGTAAGGGGTCGATTCCGATTCGGGCCGAAAAAAGCACCGACCGACTCGGATCCGGAAAAAATACCGACCGACACGTACCCGTGGCGCACGACACGCCAAGTACGATGCAAGGCGCGAAAAATCCGACCGACACGTACCGAAACAAAGTCGACCGACCGAGCCGCACGGAAAGCAGCAATCCGGCCGGAAAAACACGCGAATCCAACCGACCGACACGCACCCGGAACAAATCCGACCGAAACGTACACGCGAACTCCAAACCGCAAAGTACGATGCAAGGCGCGAAAACCACGAGCGAGTCGGACGGAGGACAAGCCGTACGACCGACACGCATACAAAACCGAGCCGAAGCAACACAATACACCGCGACCGACGCGTACGCAGCATAGAAAACTGCACAAACACAGCGTGAACGAAACGGAGAACACCGTACGAGACCAATGCAGGGTCCGACTCGGTCACAAGAACGTTTCCAACATACACAAACAGCACAAAGGAAAAATCACCCAAAAAAAGGCCAAACAAGCAATTACCAAGCCAATAAATACTGGAGGGGGTGGGGACAGAGAACAAAGACACACCCACAACTCCACCTATATAAAGGACACAAATCACTACCATGAGCCTTTGCAAATGCCATTCCACTGCCAGCACCCAAGAGAAAGCAACCACACACCCACAGCTCATCCCTCACACAAGCCACACACCATCAGCACACCAACAAATACCTACCTCACATACACCCAGCAAAACACACACTCACACACCCTCACCTGCACACCAACACACACATCACCCACCATCACCACCCATCACCATGCCCCCCAAGAAGAATCCCAAGTTCCTAGATAGTGAATTGGAAGTCATGGTAGACGAGATCCTCAGGGTGGAGCCACAGCTGTTTGGCACACTGGTCCAACAGACCCCCATGTCGCAGAAAACCAAGATGTGGGAGAGGATCATCAACAGGGTGAACGCCCAATCACCATGTCGGCGCACCAAGACCGACATCCAGAACAGGTGGTATGACGTGCGCAGGAGGGTACGGGACATGCTGAAGAAAGACTACATCAACAGCCAATACACCGGCAGTGGCCCTCCTGCCAAGCCAATATACCTCAGGCCCTGGGAGGAGAAGGTGCGGGCCATCCTTCCGCCAGTGAGCGTATATGGACTAGAGGACATCCCAGAGCCTGGTGAGTACACAACAAATGTACACAATATACTGCCACAAAACACACACATCACTGTCAAGGGGAGAGTCAAACCATGCACTCATAGCAATTACACAGCAACCAGAACAGAATCATCCCAAAATGTGTATGTCAGTCAGATAAACACAACACATGCCATCAAAAAAGTCACATCCAACTGTGCCAACACATGTACAAACACAACCACAACTACAGCTAGGCAGTGGCACAAATAGAACTAACAAACACATCCCCACATGTAGCCACCACAACAACACCAACACACAGTGAAGACCACTCAAAGGAAGGAATTCTGTGTATGCTGGCCAAGTCAGTGTAGCCAATAGCATCATGGGAGTCGCAGTCACACATATTGCCCCCCACAACTGTCCCATCAACACCACCATGAACCATGCGCACATCACAGGGAGTGGAGAAGGACTCACAAGATGGCTGACACTGGCTACTGCTGTGGGGAGCACAAGGCCCTGCTGGCAACTCTGCACCAACAAACAGCAGGACACCACTGACTGACATCCTGAGAGACAACTTACACTCCCTGCAATGCAAGCACGTTCCATGGTGGGATAACTGGCTGGCTGGGTGGGAAGGGGGACTTGCAGCACTGACCATAGTCACAAGCACCTCCCCTCACACACCCCCAACACAAACTCCACAGTACCCACCTGGTAGAATGCAATGCCCTCCATCCTAACACAAGATCCCACAAAGAACCACCACCCTGGGTTATGTTGTGTGAAGCACAGGGACACTCTTGGGACTCTTAGCCAAACAACTGCCAGGACAACACTCCCAGCCATCCTGTCAGCACAGCCAGCCCACCCCACAGGGAAGCAGAGTCAAAAGGAAGGAAGCATGGGCATGCTGGGAAGGGGGAGGAGGCAATGGCATGATGGGAGTCGTAGTCACAGACATAGCTCACCCCCACAACTGTCCCATCAACACCACCCTGAACCATGCTCACATCACAGGGAGTGGAGAAGGACTCACAAGATGGCTGACACTGGCTACTGCTGTGGGGAGCACAAGGCCCTGCTGGCAACTGTGCACCAACAAACAGCAGGACACCACTGACTGACATCCTGAGAGACAACTTACACTCCCTGCAATGCAAGCACGTTCCATGGTGGGATATCTGGCTGGCTGGGTGGGAAGGGGGACTTGCAGCACTGACCATAGTCACAAGCACCTCCCCTCACACACCCCCAACACAAACTCCACAGTACCCACCTGGTAGAATGCAATGCCCTCCATCCTAACACAAGATCCCACAAAGAACCACCACCCTGGGTTATGTTGTGTGAAGCACAGGGACACTCTTGGGACTCTTAGCCAAACAACTGCCAGGACAACACTCCCAGCCATCCTGTCAGCACAGCCAGCCCACCCCACAGGGAAGCAGAGTCAAAAGGAAGGAAGCATGGGCATGCTGGGAAGGGGGAGGAGGCAATGGCATGATGGGAGTCGTAGTCACAGACATAGCTCACCCCCACAACTGTCCCATCAACACCACCCTGAACCATGCTCACATCACAGGGAGTGGAGAAGGACTCACAAGATGGCTGACACTGGCTACTGCTGTGGGGAGCACAAGGCCCTGCTGGCAACTGTGCACCAACAAACAGCAGGACACCACTGACTGACATCCTGAGAGACAACTTACACTCCCTGCAATGTAAGCACAGTCCATGGTGGGATATCTGGCTGGCTGGGTGTGAAGGGGGACTTGCAGCACTGACCATAGTCACAAGCACCTCCCCTCACACACCCCCCAACACAAACTCCACAGTACCCACCTGGTAGAATGCAATGCCCTCCATCCTAACACAAGATCCCACAAAGAACCACCACCCTGGGTTATGTTGTGTGAAGCACAGGGACACTCTTGGGACTCTTAGTCAAACAACAGCCAGGACAACACTCCCAGCCATCCTGTCAGCACAGCCAGCCCACCCCACAGGGAAGCAGAGTCAAAAGGAAGGAAGCATAGGCATGCTGGGAAGGGGGAGGAGGCAATAGCATGATGGGAGTCGTAGTCACAGCTCTACATCCCCCACCACATGGCCCAGCAAGCTCACACTCACGCATGCACATCCCACAGAGAGTGGAAAGGCCCATCAAAGATGTCTGACACTGTTGCTGTGTCGTGGGGAGCACAAGGGCATGCTGGGTACTGCACACCAACCAACAGCAGGACACCACTGTCAGCCATCTTGCCATTGCTCTCACACCCACACACACTGAACTCCACACAAAAGCAAGTAAGTATGGGAATGCTGGGAAGTGGGGTGGAGGCAATGGCATGATGGGAGTCGTAGTCACAGACATAGCTCACCCCCACAACTGTCCCATCAACACCACCCTGAACCATGCTCACATCACAGGGAGTGGAGAAGGACTCACAAGATGGCTGACACTGGCTACTGCTGTGGGGAGCACAAGGCCCTGCTGGCAAATGTGCACCAACAAACAGCAGGACACCACTGACTGACATCTTGAGAGACAACTTACACTCCCTGCAACGCAGGCACGTTCCATGGTGGGATAACTGGCTGGCTGGCTGGGTGGGAAGGAGGACTTGCAGCACTAACCATAGTCACAAGCACCCCCCTCACACACACCCCAACACAAACTCCACAGTACCCACCTGGTAGAATGCAATGCCCCCCATCCTAACACAAGATCCCACAAAGAACCACCACCCTGGGTTATGTTGTGTGAAGCACAGGGACACTCTTGGGACTCTTAGCCAAACAACTGCCAGGACAACACTCCCAGCCATCCTGTCAGCACAGCCAGCCCACCCCACAGGGAAGCAGATTCAAAAGGAAGGAAGCATGGGCATGCTGGGAAGGGGGTGGAGGCAATAGCATGATGGGAGTCGTAGTCACTGATATTGGTCACCCCCACAACTGTCCCATCAACACCACCCTGAACCATGCTCACATCACAGGAAGTGGAGAAGGACTCACAAGATGGCTGACACTGGCTACTGCTGTGGGGAGCACAAGGCCCTGCTGGCAACTGTGCACCAACAAACAGCAGGACACCACTGACTGACATCCTGAGAGACAACTTACACTCCCTGCAACGCAAGCACGTTCCATGGTGGGATAACTGACTGGCTGGGTGGGTGGGAAGGAGGGCCGGCTGTCAACCAAACACAACCAATGCAGACCATGTTCACACCCCAGAAAATACATAGAAATGCCCAAATAATGCAGGACAATGTGCCACACCAATATCAACCCCTGACTGTGACGACTTAGGACAATGCAATGTACAAGCCCGCACCCAGAGGCACAGTCACAACTGTCATGTGTGTCAACCATTGATGCCTGCAGAAACATGACATACATTGTTTGTGTCTCCCAAAAACAGGTGATGATGGGGACACAGCAGCAGACGCTGAGGAGTCCCAGTCCCAGGCTCAAGAGGATGCCGAGCTCACTGGCGTCGTACAGCCTCTGTCCTCCTCGGACGATGAAGAACAACCTGGCACATCCGGTGCAAGTCAACATGCAGCACCAGCAGGACCACCAGCTGCAGCACCAGCAGGACCACCAGCTGCACCCCTGCACCCACCCCTACAACGACTGTCACCACGAATACCATCCCTGCCGACATGGACAGAATAAGGAGCAACACCAGCACAGTGACCCTGGACCAACCTGGGGCCATGGACACCACCACCACCACCAACCCCCAAGGTGGACCAGGGTTATCTGTGCGTGCCACTGCACACACTGCCCATGTCAGCAGGGGTGGTGGGAGGAGTGGGAGACAGAGGTCGCTGCTTGCAGACGTTGCTGGTGTGCATGATGACCCACAACTGGTACGCATAGCTGATGCGTACCAGTCCAGCACCGGAGAGGTCAGCCAGGTAGTGGGGCTCCTCAGAGACATTAAACAGCAGCAGGCTGCCCATCATGCCCGCTTGGACTCCCACATGTCCCACGTGGAGTCACACATGTCCCGTGTGGACTCACACATGTCCCGCGTGGAGTCCAAGTGGGATGCACTGCATGAGATGACGGCGGTGCACAGGGACATTTTACAATGCCTCCGCCAGATGAACAGCAACCAGTCCACACCTCCCTGTGTGTCAACAACATCTGGTGCCGAACAAACTGCAACTGCCACAGGGAGGGAGGAGGACTCTGGCGGAGAGTCCCCTGCACCGCAGCAGCCTGCACTTGAGGGCCCCCCCCAAGAAGAGGGGTCGTCCGATGAGGGAAAAGTGAGAGGCCGATGGCCAAGCGCAACTCCCAGGAAGCCTGAACCTGTTCTGGATGTTCGCCTTTGTGCACAGACTGTTCACCCTGTTGACGGCAACACTACTCCCACACATTGCATGGGGAGTACAAGTTGGACCAATGTGTCAGACAACTGTGGCCCCGATACTGGGGATCCTGTCTACCCGGACTTTCAATTCACCTAGGAACTTTGGATTGCAAGATTTATGTACAGCACAACCCATCCTATGCACTATTAACACAAATGTATCACAATAAACACACTAATACACCATAATTGCCTCTGTCGTGATTCCAACGTGGGTGCTGTTATGGGGATGATGAACTGCAAAATTACACTGTGTATGCGAACTGCAACAGCAAGGACAACACAGGCATGTGAGTACAGGCAACGTGACACACATGAGGGAGACACACCACCAGGGCTACACAACACATACACACCTAGGCCATCTGACTCATTGCCTACACTGATGTTGCCAGGGAAGACGGTGCAATGCACAGACACCACACCCATTCCCAGTTGTAGTCAAGTAGCCCACAGGTGCAGTAAGCAAATGGCAGTCAAATGTGTGACCACAGACAACGCACATCACAAAGTGAAGCACAGGTTTATTACACAGTTGCAACATGCCGTAACCACTACAGATGCAAGGTAACCCCACCTGGCAGCGGGCACACAGTCAACAACTGTAGACGGAAGGAAGTCCATGGGTGTGGCGCACATCACCTGTAGGGACACAACAGCTACCAGCCTGGATGTGCAATCACATCGTCGGTGGACACAGTTGACCAAACGAATCTGAAAGTACCCTGTGAAGGACAGAAATGACACACAGTCAAAAGCAATGGAGTACAGGACAGAACAGCAAAACTCATGCACAATACATGTTACAAGATACCCACCCAGAACCAAGTTAGCATGTCAACACTGTTGGGGAGTACAGCCCACCTGTCACCACACATCGCAACACACATCCAGTCAAGTAGCCCATGGACACACTCCAACAGCACCAGAGCACCACCCACACATCATGCCAACTCACATCATTGACATGACACCTCAGGATACTCACATTCAGCTAAAGAAGTTGGTGATGAGCTGTGTGCGGACATCACCATCACCATCATCATCATCATCGTCACTGGCATCGTGGTCCAGGCCAGGATCCTCCACAGGTGGCGGATGTTGGTCATTGTCATCCTGGATGAGAGGCAACTCCTTCCGCACTGCCAGGTTGTGGAGCATGCAGCAGACGATGATAATCTTGCACACTTTCGCAGGGGCATATGGGAGGGACCCTCCGGTCTTGTCCAGGCAGCGGAAGCGGCTCTTCAGGAGACCAAAGGTCCGCTCAATCACTCTCCTGGTCCGACCATGTGCCTCATTGTAGCGCATCTGGGCAGGTGTCACAGGGTTCCTGAGGGGTGTCAGCAACCACGGCATGTTGGGGTATCCCGAGTCACCTACGGACAGACAAGTGCACATTAGCTGACTTGGAAAAGTGGGCGGAATACTACAGATCAGATCACACACAATGGCACAAAGTCAGTACACACCGACAAGCCAGGCACGCTGGTTCTGCATCTGTGCCATCATCCTGGGGATGCGACTACTCCTCATCACAAAGGCATCGTGTGCTGAACCAGGGAAACGGGCACACACGTGTGTGATGGTCATGTCTGCAAGACACACCACCAGTGCATTGACCGAGTGGTAGTGCTTGCGGTTCCTGTAGGCCTGCTCCTGGGCCTGTGGTGGTACCAAAGCCACATGTGTCCCATCAATGGAGCCAATTACATGCGGCATCCTCCCCAGGGCATAAAAGTCACTCTTCACGTCAGTGAGTCGTCGCAGTCTAGGGAAATAGATGTACCGGTTCAGGAAGAGCAACATTGCCGCCAAAACATCGCGGAGCACACGGCTGAACATGGTCTGTGACATCCCACCAGCAGTCGCCACAGTATGTTGGAAGGTACCAGTGGCAAAGAAGTGTAGGGCTGCCATCACCTTCACCTTGGGGGTCAGCGCTGTAGGATACGGCCGGCCAGGCTGCAAATGTGGGGACAACTGCACTGCCAAATCCTCAATCAGCTGCCTGGTGAAGCGGTACCGTCGGATGCTGTCCCGTTCCACCATCGTTGCCAGGTCTGGGAATGGCCGATGGACAGCAGGAGCCCTGCAGTGCAGAGGAGAAGTAAGCAAGATTGTCAGTCACCCCACATATGCGGCATTGAACACACTCAAGATCCCAACATACATCATTATGAGGCACAACTACATGAAGTGTGCAGTACCGGAAGGACATGTATGGTACATACATGGCCAACATCTGTCAACACGGTCCAACAGGTGGCATCAATTTGTCCCAGGTTGGCCCATTGGATATCATGAGGCCGTGTCACAGTTCCCATCTCCTGCTGCCGTGTCACAATAACCCCCCACAGTGACATGTGAGGACAGATGCCAGTCACATGAACAGTGATGCGTTGTACCGCAATGGACCGATCGGTGCCTCCGGCCGGCCCATTGCATTCAATGTGTGCGGGTACGCGTTGTACCCCTGTGCGCGTTGAACTGCAATGGACCGATCGGTGCCTCCGGCCGGCCCATTGCATTCAATGTGTGCGGGTACGCGTTGTACCCCTGTGCGCGTTGTACCGCAATGGACCGATCGGTGCCTCCGGCCGGCCCATTGCATTCAATGTGTGCGGTTACGCGTTGTACCCTGTGCGCGTTGTACCGCAATGGACCGATCGGTGCGCACCCATTGACAATGGGCTTGCCTGGCAACGGACGCGTTTTCGAATTTCGAACGAGTCGGTTGCTGGAAATTCAGTTGGTCACCCACAACAATGTTGCAAAATCATGTATGCCATGAAGTTGAGGATTTGAAGGATGCTGTGGGCGTGTTTTGGTGCTGCTATTCCATGGATTGGCCAGATTCAGAAGATGCAAACGACTTGGACCTATCACTTTGGACACAAGGGACAGTATCTGCCTCTCCAGCACATATATATTGCTGGCTGTTCCCCTGAGAGCTCACTTGCCTGCACTACATGCTCCAGGACGACATCTGCCACTGCACTGCTGCTGTCTCTGCCCCTCTGGACCCTGCAATGGCACGTACTGTGGAGAGAGCCCCAGCCTTCAGCCTTGAAGAGAACCAGGCCCTGCTGGACAGCCTACTTCCACAGTACAGCAAGCTGTATGGGACACCAGGGGAGCAGGTGAGTGTTCTGTGCACTGCCTTTCTGAATGTGCATTTTGTGTGACTAGCAAGGCTGAGAGTCTGCACGCCACTGGCTAGCAGGCTCACTGAGTAGTTGTCACCCCCCATAGTGTGTAGTGACTTGCACTGGACAGGTATGGTGCAGTGACAGTGCATTTGAACATGGTTTTACTTCCCATGCAATGATACCATGTAGTGACGTCTGGCAAACTGTCCATGGTCAGCTTTGCACTGCCTGTGTCCATCATGTGCCCCTGTGATTGAGACATGTATATACAACTGTGTCATGCACGAATATGTTGCATGTGTGGTAATGCCTTTTCACTTTGTCATCCTGACAGGTTAATGCCCATCGGAAGCAGGAAATCTGGAAGGACATCGTCCGGGCTGTCCGGTCCGTGGGGGTCTACAAGCGCCGGATCCGCAACTGCCAGAAGAGGTGGCAGGACCTTCGGGGCTGGACCCGGAGGATTGCACGGGTCCAGCTGAAGCTGTCGCCTCCTCGCAGGAGGGGCGGAACACGGACCCTGACCCCCACATGCTCCAGATCCTGGCGGTGGTGTTTCCAGACCTGGATGGGCAGCTGAAGGCCAGACAGCAGCAAGGAGGGGTGAGTCAAAGACTGCACTGTGAACTCTGTATCACATGCTTTGTGCCCTCCTCTGGCCTGGTTCAACTGCCACAGTGCAGCAGTCATGTTGTCCAGGAGCCATGTCCCTCTATTGTGCACTGCCCACTGCTCATCTGATACCCAGGTGTGGCCCTTACATTCAGGGAATTGTGTCACTTGGGACTGTGTCCTTGCAGTTTGCTTCACTAAAGGTGGGGGACAGCATCTGTTTCCCTAACTCTGTTGTGGGCATCATGGGTGGGTCCATTGTTCACACAACGCCTGGGTTTGGACATGTGATCTGCGTGTTGCTTTGATATGCGGTCCACTTGCTGAGCCACCACATGTGCCTGGGGTATGTGGCACACGCCCATGCAGCGGGTGGGAACAATGTTTGGGCCCCAGGAGTGTGCAGATTACGTGTGTCACACATACATAGCCAGCTATCCACTGTCCAGGGCACATCCCTCATTCATGTGGAGCAGGACAGTCATGCCTACTCCAGGCCATGCAATGCACTCTGTACTCCCACTCCCGTGTATCAGCTGACACATTGTGCACAGTGATTTGACCCCTCAGGTGTCTGCCTCTGTGTCAGTGTGCTGTGGATTAGTTGCCAGGACTGCTGGGGTGTTTCTTGGTAGGGGCTCAGCATGCCCCTGGAGATGTGACCATAGGAGACGATACTTGTGTGTCACATAGGTGTTTGATCAGCTGCCCGTGCAGACTGGGGTATGCGAATGTGATGTTCAGGCAGCTGTTCCCCATTCACAGCAAATTGTGAGGGGCTCAGGTTCAGAGGGTAGTGTCACAGGTCTCCCATATGTCCAATAGGTGTGACCTGGACAGATGAGGGTTGAGATGATGTATTGTGTGGGGGATGTACATGTGCACTTGTGCAGCTCCAGGACTTGCATTCCCCATGACCTACTATTGTGACACAGTGCATAGTGTTGTTGTCTGGCTGCCAAGTCATACATCACTGAGACAGTGATGTATGACTTAGCAGTCATGCCTCTGCCATGGCATGTGTCAACTTATTTGTGGTCCTGCAGGGGAGTGACATGTGCTACATGCACACCATAGTGGCGCTGGCTATCAGGACATGGGTGCATCATGGTGTCTGTCGCTGGTATGCATCACATGCATTTCCTATTTGACTCTGGGCATCCCTTTCATCCGGAAACCTGTACTGACTCAGTGTCCTCTGCACTGTCCAACTACTGTGTACTTGGTGCATGTGTCCACACTGGGGTGTTGCAATCCAACAGACACCAGACAGATGGGTGCAAGGCCATGTGGGATGTGAGTGCCATGCTTGGCATCAGACTGACAATTGGCTTCTCCTGTTCAGTTAGGGCACTTTTAGCAATGTACAACTAATGATGCCAGGGCTTGCTCTGTGATGTGCTGTGCTCACAGTGGTGTGTGCGTTTGGTGCAGGTGACTGATGTCTGTCTGTTTCCCCATTGTTTGCAGATACATCCACGGCCACGGAAGGGGACAGCTCCACGGACCAGGAGGAGCCAGAGAGCCAGACTGGGTCAGCAGCCGAGGAGTGGTCGGAGGGACCCAGTGGCACGGAGGGCGAGGGGAGCCACACCGAGGAATCCTCAGCACCATCCACCTCAGCTGAGGACCAGAGCAACTCGGAGGATGACTCCCTTGTGGAGGCGGGTGTCAGCAGCCACCACACCCCAGCTAGTGTTGCTGTCCCCGCCACCACCAGCACCACCACCGCCCTCCCATCGGCTCCCATTCCCAAGGTCCGTGGAGGCTCCCATGTTCGGGAGCGTGTCTCCTTTGGCCCAGGCACCGCACCCCCTGCCCCTGTGTCCCCTGCTGCCCTGAGTGAGGAGTCTGTGTACCTCCTTCGCCAGCTCCATGTAGGGCAGACAGCCATGCTGAGTGTCCTCCATGCGCACACCGCACTGTTGACTCAGCTGGTGTCGTTCATGGAGGGCATCTCATCGGGCATGTCTGACCTACAGAGGGGCAACAGGTCCATGGACTCCTCCCTGACGGCAGCAGTGTCCCTCCTCAGACAGTCCCTCACCCCTCCTGCCTCTGCTCCATCCACACTCCCCAGCACCTTGCCCGTCCCAGGCACACACCAGCACACACACATCCAGCACACAGACACACACGCCACAAACTAAACGCACACGCACGCACAGTCAGGGGACTGAAACCAGACTCACAGGGGATGGGGCCCTGGTACACACACACGCATCCACGGGCACTGCACAGTCCTCAGTTGCCTCTCCCTCCAAAGCACCCTCCCTTGCCTCACCTGCAACCCCAAAGACCCAGCGCCTCTTCCTCAGTGACCTCGGCCTCTTCCCCTCCGATCCAGCTGCCCCAGCATCCAGGGGGAAGAGGAAGCCCCCACACGGAGCAGAGTGCCCCTCGCCCCCGGACACCCTCCCCGAGGCGCAGGCAGACTGAGGCCCCCACCCGCAAGTCCCCCGGAGTGGTAAGAGCAAGACCCCGCCGCCACCCTGCAGCTCAAGCACCAGGTCTCCTTCCTCCATCCCTCAGGCCCCCACTCCACAGGTGCCCCCACCACACCCTGCCCCAGAATCCCCCACCCACAGATATACCATCCCCAAGAGGCTCCGGCCTTCTCCCCTGCCACTTGCTCTCCCGGCACCACACCCCCGCTGCGCTTGTCTGTGCCACTGATGTGGTGAGGGTGTCCTCCCCCTCTGTCCAGCCCACCTTGCCTGTTCCCCATTCTCCTCCCCTGGTGGTAGGCACTGCAGTGGAGTCCACTACCACCCTGTCTGACTTGGGCACTGCAGTGGCGGACCTGTCCACTCCATCTGCAGGGTCCACTGCAGTCGTGCCGGCACCCACAACATCTGAGCCATGCCCCCCAGTTGTGCCGGCACACACCATGTCAGACACCTCCACTGCAGTTGTCAGTGGCTCTCCAGCACCCACCACCCCTTCCCTGCTTCCTCCTGGTGAGCCCTGATCCTGTCCCTGCGGTGCCTGGCCTACCCCCCGGTTGCCCCTCCTAGTGGATTGTCCCTGGTTTTGTGCAGGCATGTGTAGGGTGGCATCTGCCACTGTCACCCACTTGTGACTTTGATGATGGACTGGCCATTGGCCTTTGTTTATGTTCTACTGGACTTCTACTTTTAATGCCACATATGCTGAATAAAGCAACTTTCTGTTCTCTAGTGCTTTTGCTTCTGATGTACATGATGTTGATGATGCTAACAATGCCCTTGCTGCAGTGATGGTGATATTTGGTCTCATGATAATGAAGTGTTACTGTGCAGGAACCCATGTGGTCCAGGGGGTATGTGTCCTATCCTGTGGTGTATCCATGTCATCCATAGCAGCATCTGAGGGTGTCATGTGTTCAGTATTTGGCAATGAGATTTCCTACTTAGATTGGCAACTTCACATCTGTGGCTTCCACCCCTGCACATCTGTTGTGCCTGCCATTGTTCTATTCGTCTACTTCCCTGACCGTGTGGCCACCTCCAGTGAACATGCAGGTTTGGGCATCAATGGGGAAGGACTCATCTGTGTTGTCAGTGCAACATTGCTATACAAGTGTGTTGGATCTGTGCTGATGATTCCGTTGGCACTTCCATGACCAGGCTGATGGGACGGGAGCCCTCATTTGGTGCTAATTGTTGATTGTGTGTCCCATTGCTGCCATGGTATGGTATCTGTTCGCCTCACATCTGCAGTCTCCACAGGGTATCTGCATGTGTGTGCCCATTGGTGCAAATATGTGGGTCTGCATTCGGATGGTCACTTCTGTCATTGTGTCATTGATGATTGTTGATGGTGTCAGCCCCCATGGGTGTTGTTTGTCTGCACATGGCCAAAGTTATGTCTTATTTGCACTGCAGGATTTGGCTCCCCCAATTTATGTTGCAATGGGACACATACACTACTTTGCCACTGATGTGTTTGTTGTTCTGTGACCAGGAATCATCCATGCAGTTTGGCAGTTGCACCTCTTACTTTGTCAACACTTAGCTTTTGGTCACTGTGATGATGGGGGTTTGGACCCCATTGCCACAATGTTCAAAATGTGCTGCAGCTATGGACCCCACACTTGCCTTTTGGTCACTGTGATGATGGGGGTTTGGACCCCATTGCCACAATGTTCAAAATGTGCTGCAGCTATGGACCCCACACTTGCCTTTTGGTCACTGTGATGATGGGGGTTTGGACCCCATTGCCACAATGTTCAAAATGTGCTGCAGCTATGGACCCCACACTTGCCTTTTGGTCACTGTGATGATGGGGGTTTGGACCCCATTGCCACAATGTTCAAAATGTGCTGCAGCTATGGACCCCACACTTGCCTTTTGGTCACTGTGATGATGGGGGTTTGGACCCCATTGCCACAATGGTCATGTCCTGCTTGCGTTGTGTGTGCCACACACATATTTGTGTGGCACATGTGCTAGGGGGTCACATTGTATGTTAGAAGTCATGTTCGGTGTTGTAGGCATTTGACACAGTCTACACACGCTTGTCATGGTGTTGGGGGGATGTCTTCTTCTTGCATTCCCTAGGTTGTGGTGTGCTGGTTGTGTCATGCATTGTCCATCCTATGGGTGGGGGTGGTAGTGGTGGTAGGCATCCTGCCCCCCCTGAGTGAGGGTGGTAGTAGTGGTAGGCATCCTGCCCCCCCTGGGTGAGGGTGGTAGTAGTGGTGGGCATCCTGCCCCCCCTGGCTAAGGGTGGTAGTAGTGGTAGGCATCCTGCCCCCCCTGGGTGAGGGTGGTAGTAGTGGTGGGCATCCTGCCCCCCTGGCTAAGGGTGGTAGTGGTGGTAGGCATCCTGCCCCCCTGGGTGAGGGTGGTACTAGTGGTAGGCATCATGCCCCCCTGGCTGAGGGTGGTAGTATTGGTAAGCATCCTGCCCCCTGGCTAAGGGTGGTAGTAGTGGTAGGCATCCTGCCCCCCTGGGTGAGGGTGGTAGTAGTGGTGGGCATCCTGCCCCCTGGCTAAGGGTGGTAGTAGTGGTAGGCATCCTGCCCCCCTGGGTGAGGGTGGTAGTAGTGGTAGGCATCCTGCCCCCTGGGTGAGGGTGGTAGTAGTGGTGGGCATCCTGCCCCCTGGCTAAGGGTGGTAGTAGTGGTAGGCATCCTGCCCCTCCTGGGTGAGGGTGGTACTAGTGGTAGGCATCCTGCCCCCTGGGTGAGGGTGGTAGTAGTGGTGGGCATCCTGCCCCCTGGCTAAGGGTGGTAGTAGTGGTAGGCATCCTGCCCCCTGGGTGAGGGTGGTACTAGTGGTAGGCATCCAGCCCCCTGGGTGAGGGTGGTAGTAGTGGTGGGCATCTGGCACCCCCATGGCTAAGGGTGGTAGTAGTGGTAGGCATCCTGCCCCCCCTGGCTGAGGGTGGTAGTAGTGGTAAGCATCCTGCCCCCCTGGCTAAGGGTGGTAGTAGTGGTAGGCATCCTGCCCCCCCTGGGTGAGGGTGGTAGTAGTGGTGGGCATCCTGCCAACCTGGCTAAGGGTGGTAGTAGTGGTAGGCATCCTGCCCCCCCTGGGTGAGGGTGGTACTAGTGGTAGGCATCTTGCCCCCCTGGCAAAGGGTGGTAGTAGTGGTAGGCATCCTGCCCCCCCTGGGTGAGGGTGGTACTAGTGGTAGGCATCCAGCCCCCCCTGGGTGAGGGTGGTAGTAGTGGTGGGCATCTGGCACCCCCATGGCTAAGGGTGGTAGTAGTGGTAGGCATCCTGCCCCCCCTGGCTGAGGGTGGTAGTAGTGGTAGGCATCCAGCCCCCTCTGGGTAAGGGTGGTAGTGGTGGTAGGCATCATGCCCCCCCTGGGTAGGGGTGGTGGTGCGCATTCAGGCCCCTGTGTGCATATGTGGCATTGGTGATGGGCATCCCGCCCCTATGGTGCTGCTGTTGCTGGTGTAAGTATATTCTACATCCCTGTGTGTGTGTGTGATGTGTCGTGTACGTGTTGTATGTGTTTTGTGGTTGGTGTCTGGCTTACCTTCTGCGCCGTACGCGTCCGTGCCTGTTCCGGTAGTATATGTAGAATATTGGTATGATCGGGACGAAGGGATTCATGGTTGGTTCGTGTCGTTCGTCCTTCTCGTTGCTTCGCGTCGTTCTCGTCGCTTCGCCTCGTCCTCGTCGCTTCACGTCGTCCTCGTCGCTGCCGTGTTCGTCTCGGAGCCGTGGATCGTGTTGTGGCGCGAATCGGAGCTTATGTGCGCCTCTCCCGGATGCTTTGACGTGCCGTGCGTAGCGACGGGTTCGGCGCGTACGGAAAGCGCATCGTACTTGTCCGGCCGGACGGGGCTGCATTTTTCCTTCCGTGCGACTCGATTCGGCGTTTCCGGATTCGCCTCGGTCGGAGAACAGGACCTGGTTTGGGTGAGTACGGCTCGGCCGGATTCTTTGCTGTTGTGCGCATCGTACTTGCTCGTTCGGTGTGCTGTACGGATCGGTCGGGAAACAGGCTTTCGCATGGCTTTTTTCCCGACCGAATGGTGTTGGGTGCGCCTCCGACCGAGATCGGAATCGGCCCCTAAGTGTGTTGTTTCCCATCTGATCTATCTACAGCAAGTTTCTTTTCCTCTAGAGGTGACCTTAACCAGGCCCATATGTGCTCTTTTGGAATTCTTTGAAAATACTCATGATGCTCGTTATCACCCGAACGAGGATACTGCGTTGTTTACTTTCTGGATAGAGACAGGCACGACTGGGACTCACACTGTCACTGGTATGGGAAGTTACATGTGTGTCTAAGCGAGAGCTCAGTCACCCTCCAATAATTCCCTGTGATGCATACACCTGTTCCAGCAGTTCTAGAGTCTAGACGGTTGCCTACACATATAACAAGTTTTTTGTCAGCACACACTGAAAGCATGTAACTGTACCAAGGTACTGAGACCCGGGCCCGTCTGGTGTTGAGTGAACTGTGATTTTATGATTTGGGCATTTAGCCCCCCTTTTAAAAGCTTGGTTCATCTTTTGTCACATACATTTTGTCTTGGCATATGGTGAAAGAAACAGCGGGTCGAATGACTAACAGCCTGCTTCAACCTACCAAACCTAGGGGCATATTTACAAGCCCCTATCACCACAGGAACGTCACTTTTAAAGACGTTCCTGTGGCGATACGGGCTTCGCCTTATTTACAAGGCAGTGTTAAGCCACTTAACGTGGCTTAACGCTGCCTTGTAAATAAGGCACCCTTTCTCGCTATACTTAGCGTGCAAGGGGTGGGCAATGGGTGTTGCGGTGGGCGTTCCGCCGCAACACCCCTTGATTTTGACACTGCCCCCTATTTACAAGGGTGGCATAAATAGGTGGAAGCACCAAAATTAAGATAAAATAAAACCTGGTCTTAACACGGCCAAACGAGGAGAAATGCTTTATTTCTCATCGTTTTTGCTGTTTCTTTGTGTGATGCATTGTGCAGCACACAAGGAAACAGCAAAACGGCATGCATGATTGTTTATGTGCATGAAGGTGTCCCTTCCTGCACATAAACAATAAATTTAAAAATGACGAGTTGCAACTTCTATGTGTGCTGCACAAAGCAGCACACATAGAAGATACAAATCGCCATTTAAGATTGTTATGTCCCTTCCTGCACATAAACAATCATGCATGTTGTTTTGCGGTTTCTATTGCACCTTCCTGCACATAAACCATCATTCCCCCAACACAGGCCCCCTTGTATTATGGTGCAAGGGTGCCTGCATTGGCTCTAGGCAGCTAAAATTAGGGCCAGCTTAGGGGGAAATGCAGGTCTGCACCATATTGTTGTAAATAAGGTGCAGTCCTGCGTTTCAGAAGTGGCAGAGTGTAGCGTTAAGCCAAGAAGGCAAATACTGCGCTCATCACTTCTTTGTAAATATGCCCAATAGTGTGTAGGAATTATGAATGATACCTTAGTCTAACACGTGTGATATTGATCTATCTCTTTTCCAGAATTAGTATGGGACTACAAAGAACACTGCCCCCTCCTTGATCAGATTACCGGTATCTCCTAAAAGCTAGGGTAAGGAGTAGTTGCTTAGCATTAATTTGTGATAACTTAATCAGTTGGTATAAAAGATGACATAACAGTAATACTGTTTACTTAACAGTGCATGTGGTTTCAAGAGGCATGATCAGCCTTTCTCCCAACACGCATGACATTTAGTAGTGTTTTGCAGTGACATTCCCCTGCTTGCTCACAAGTGTATTTTTAATTATACACATTTTTTTATTTTTAAATGACATAGTTTCTTTTGAAAAAAAAAAATCTGTACTTTTGTGTTGAATATGTCCAATATTATACTGTTGGTTATGATCTTTCCCACATAGGTTAACCTTCTAAGACAGTTCAAGGCTCAGGTAGGAGTCACCTGGGTGTTTGATAAATCTGCTGCAGTGCCACATAAGGTAAATTGAACCTGTATTCTATGCATAGGGATCATAGAGCCCTGATGAATGCCCCAGACCAGATAGGCTAGTTATTGTGGGCAGAAACGTGTTGGCTAGTATGAGACGGGTTTGAGCCACCTGGTATAGTTTTTTTAGATATACCAAGAGTACTCACTAATAAAAGTGACAACCGAGGACATCTAAGGTATTTTTAGATTATCTGGATCCCATTTTTGTCCAGTAGTTTTATTCAAGAACTCCTTCCTACCGTCAAGTCTTTGAGGAGTTTGAGTCCACCCTGGTGGCATTATCCTATCAGGGTGGGGAGAGGATGCCGATGATGAAGCATGACACTATTATGTGTGTGATGCATCCTCTTCCCGCCAATGATGAAGCATGATACTATTATTTGTGTGAGGCATCCTCTTCCCTAAAGGATGGCTTTCCCACTCAGCCTGACAGAAGTCCTGTTATGTCTGTTTGGCACAAGTGCTGAATACTTTCCTGAAGTTTAGGAAGTTGTGTTTCTTGTGACCTTCTGCTTTCTTGTACCTTGGTGAGCTCCCATACCTTTTTGGGATGTACTAGATACTTTGGAGGGATGTACGGGAGCCTATCCTCCACCTCTCTTGTTTGCGATTTAGCTAGTGACCTTCAGCCTCGTCATCTGTTGGGTTGTCTGCTTTGGAAGGGAGCCCCCATATAGTCCTCTCGTCCCCATGGAAGTTTCACAGTGCATCCATCTGCTGCCTTCTATTGTGGTCCCCCATGTTTGTGACCTGGTGCAATCTTTGACTCAACAACAACTTGAATAACAACATTGCCAACACCCCCACCCCTTTGACTGGGGATTTACTGGTCATTCCAGAGTTTAAATCAAACACAAATCTAACAATGTGTGCATCCATTGACAATATGTTTGTATTCCATGCGGTAAATGTGGGAGTGTAATGATGCCTTCATTGTGTTTCATTCAGGCTAGCCCCTACTCCTCTGTTGGCCACCTGCCGCCCCGGCAACCCCCTCCCCCACACAGGGTTTGCCAAGAGTTTGTTTGCAGAAGTCAGCTTACCAGTGCTCCATTAGTTTATAATGTCCAACCTGCTTTATGCGATGCCGTTAACTGATCGAGGAGAGAGTGCCAGGCCCTGACCCTATCCGTCCCTCGAGGCACCAGATCCATTAGTGGCAGTCTCAGAGTCTGATCCATGATCTGATGACAGAATTTTGAAGGGATTCTTGCCCTGTTGCAATACTTTTGCCACCACCAGTGCTCTTTCCTTGGTGTCCTGCTCTGAGGATGATCTGTTGCCATGTTTCTGGTTGCATCTCTTTCCTGGTTTTCTCTTCTCCTAGCCCCCTTTATGAGGGATTGTTCTTGTTAAGGACAACTCACTCTTCTCTTGCAGCCTGGTCCAGGTTTCATCTGGTGTCTGAAAGAAGTTTGTCACCCCGCATTCTATCAACTGTAACTTTGCAGGGAATAGGAAGGCGCTGTTTGACTGCCATGTAGGAGTTTTGCAGCTGCTGGACCTCTGCAATTTAGTCTGGGTAGGCTGTAATAGTAGACCCTTCATATTGCCATGGGCTTTTTGTTCTGAAGATCTGCATCTATTCTGAAGATGTTCTGAATCTATGTCTCTATAATTCAATAGACGTATGATTACTAGGCTTGGAGCCGCCGCCAGCATTGGCCCGGGATGTGGTGCAATCTCTCAATGGATAAAAATTTCAAAACCTTCCCGCGAGCACAGTAGTCATCAGCCATTGCTTCAAGAACATCTCTATGTTCGGACACTCCACGCATTCCGGGATCCCCATGAAGCGCACATTATTGCATGTCAACTGCCCCTCAGTGTCTTCTGCACTCTGTTGCAGGCGCTGTATTTCAGCTTTCATTGTTTGCAACTGTGAAAGCACCTTCCTGAGGGTGTGACGCATTGCAGTTAGGGCAGATTTCTTGTCATCTACTCTGTCTGATAGCTTCCTATGATCTGCTCAAAGTAAGACGATCTCTAGGGAAAACGTGTTAATCTATGCCTCTATGAAGGTCTTGGTGTCCTATCATATTCTGTCAAACTTCTCTGAATGCTATGCCAGGGCTGATTTCTCATTGGTAGTGGGGATCCCCCCTCATATCTTGTATCCAGGCAGTCCAATATGCTCTTGGCTGGTAGTGGTGATGGCTTGGGCTCCTTGGGTTCCATCATCCTGTGGTGTAAGGTATGACCACCCACCTACCCACCAACCATCTCATGCGCCTTCTGTGTAGAGGGCCTAGTACACAGGGCTCATGTTGTATTACTCCTGTGGCATTTAATGGCACACTATGATACGATGAATGATGTTCCCCAAAGCCTGCTGATTCCATTGAGCTTGATTCCCTGCAAGCATCACCCAGAACCCATGAACCAATAGAGTACCTTGAACCTGCTGTACTAGGGCCTTGGTGTTGTTTTTAATTATGCATGTTCAAGCAAAAAGATACAATTGTATCATGGTTAATTGGTTACAACTGTCAGGTTGCACCTGCCCGTCCTGTAAGGTCAAAGCGAGTGTACTAACACATGTTTCCTTTAAGGGTTATTGTGAACCTTCCGGACTGCTATGTGCTCCACATGCCACACATGAACAAGCTACATCAGTTGAGCCTTCAAGATGGTATATGAACCACTCCCAACCCCGAGTCTTGGCTTGGCCTTACTCCCTGAGGAACAAGCTTCACCCTTCCCACTCACCTGAAGAATCCAGCCAGAACTGAGAAGTGCTCCAGTCTCCTTCAAGTCCAAGTTGAACCATTGTTTTCCATGGCTCCAGCTCCCTTGACACCTCCTTCAACTCTTACTCCTGCACAGCCACTCCTGTTCTCCCCACAACTTCCTGAGTCAAAGCCTCAAGAGCATCTTCGAACTTCAGACAAGTGGAAGAACAAAGCTAAGTACTTGATATCAGGTTACTGCGCACTAATCCTCTTATAGTAGTAAGCAAGACAGAGGGTAAACAGCCATTAGTACGCGACTTGTAGTTCGCATACCATTACAACGCATGTGCTGTAACAACGCGTAGCCTTTACTACGCATGTTATTACATCGCATGCGCTGTTACAACGCATGCGTTGTAATGCGTGTATACTCACGGTTGGCTGCGCCCGGAATTGGAGTGACGACCCCTCCGGCACTAACGAAAACCCGGCGCCCAGATGGCAGGCAGCGAGGCAGCGATGACGGCAGTGGGGCGGAGGCGGCCTCTGTGTAAAGTCAGGGTATGGATTGGTGAGCTGTGGGGCCTTGAGCGGCGTGGCTGGAGCAAGTAGGGGTCAGGCGCTGGTGCCCGGGGCAGATCTGCAGGCTCCTGTGCACTGGCTGGGGGCTTTTTGGGCAATTCTGCTGTCCTCACCGCCTTTGATTGAGAACGCATGCAGCCGAGGACAAGGGACGTGCACCGAGGAGAGAGAGGTAAGAGGGGCTGTGTATTTTTAAAGGGTTTGTGTTTGAGGAGTAGTGTTTTTGGGTTTAGGGTAGTGTCGTGGGTCGTGCAGGTTAGTGTTTATGTGTAGGGACAGGAGTGGGGGAAGGGGGAGGGTCGTGCAGGGGTTAGTGTTTTAGGGGTTAGGGTAGTGTTGTGATGTTTGTGTAGTGTAGGGTAGTGTCGGGGGTGTCGTGCTGGGTAGTGTTGGAGTGTAGGGAGCGGACTAGGGGAAGGGGTAGGGTCGTGCAGGGGGTAGTGTTTTAGGGTTTAGGGTAGTGTTGTGGTGTTTGTGTAGTGTAGGGTAGTGTTTTAGGGTAGTGTCGGGGGTTCGTGCAGGGTAGTGTTTCAGTGTAGGGACAGGACTGGGGGTAGGGGGAGGGTGGTGCAGGGGGTAGTGTTTTAGGGTTTAGGGTAGTGTTGTGGTGTTTGTGTAGTGTAGGGTAGTGTTTTAGGGTTTTGGGTAGTGTCGTGCAGGGTAGTGTTTGAGTGTAGGGACTGGAATGGGGGAAGGGGGAGGGTCGTGCAGGGGTAGTGTTTTAGGGTTTAGGGTAGTGTTGTAGTGTTTGTGTAGTGTAGGGTAGTGTTTTAGGGTTTAGGGTAGTGTCGGGGGTCATGTAGGGTAGTGTTTCAGTGTAGGGACCGGACGGGTGTAGGGGCAGGGTCGTGCAGGGGGTAGTGTTTTAGGGTTTAGGGTAGTGTTGTGGTGTTTGTGTAGTGTAGGGTAGTGTTTTTAGGGTTTATTATTATTATTATTATTAGGAAGTTTGTAAAGCGCAATGGTTACTCCCAACGGAGTGTCCCCGCTCTAGGACAACTGAGAGCCCCATACCCATGCCACACTAATCGACTACCTACATAACCTCTCAGCAAGGAAGGCAGCAGAGTTATTGACGACCGCCCCCTGAGTCACGGAAGAGCCAGGTTTTCAATTTCTTACGGAACCAAGGTTCTGACTCAGATATCCTCAAATCCACAGGAAGCTTATTCCAGGCCTTAGCTGCCAGGAAACCAAAAGATCTTCCGCCAACCCTGGCCCTCCGCACCTTAGGCACAATCATTCTCATACTGCCAAGAGATCTCAAATTCCGAGAAGGTTGGTAAACCGCCAGAAGGGGGGTCAGAAAGCGCGGCCCCCTTTTCCTAAGGATCCTATGGCTGATACAGAGAGCCTTAAATGTAACTCTAGCCTGTATTGGGAGCCAGTGTAGTTTTTTTAGAGCTTCTCCTACCGGGGCCCTCCTGGGAATATTCAGGATAAGCCTAGCTGCGGCATTTTGGACCTTCTGCAAGATGTTCAGATTTTTTGCAGTCACCCCTAGATACAGAACATTGCAATAGTCAAGGCGAGACGTGACCAAAGCCTGTACAATAGTTCTTTTAGCATCCAGGGGGAGAAGGTCCAGAATCTTCCGCAGCATTTTCAAAAAGCCAAAGCAGGTTCCGGCCACAGCAGAGATTTGCTGAGTAAAGGAGAGTGCTTCGTCGAACCACACCCCCAAATTTTTCACCTTGGCTTTCGGCACCGGGCAAGGTCCCAGTTCCTCAGGCCACCAGTGCTGTGACCAGAAAGAGGGCTGTTTTCCTACGACCAACACCTCTGTCTTCCCTGCATTCAACTGGAGGCAACTCAGTCTCATCCAGTCCATAAGCTCTCTCAAACATGTTTTAAAATCAGCAGCCCTTCCTGATTCTTGTTGTTCTAGGGTCACAACTAGCTGAGTGTCGTCAGCGTAAGATACCAACTTAATTCCATGTCTCATCACAATATCTGCCAGCGGGCGCATATATATATTGAACAGGGTGGGGCTCAGAGCAGATCCCTGCGGCCCCCCTGGTTTAAAGGACAAACTCTGGACTTAAATGGATGTTGCAGAACCTGAAAGGTTCTGTTCTCCAAAAGTTCTTCAGCCACATCCACGTGACACCTCCGACCCGACCTCCCTAGCCTCTCCAGCAGGAGGCCTTGGGACACCGTGTCAAACGCGGCACTCAAGTCCAGCAAAACCAGAGCAGTTGTTCTGCCTTCATCAGCTGCAGTCCTCAGCACTTCAGCTGCTAGGAGAAGGGCAGACTCCGTGCCATGCAATGGCCTAAAACCGGCCTGGGTGTCATGAAGAACCTGCCTCTCTTCTATAAACCTTGACAGTTGGCTATTCAGATGTTTCTCTGCAATTTTTGCCACATAAGGAAGTAGAGATATGGGTCTTAAATTTTCAGGGATGGCGGGGTCCAGTGAGGGTTTCTTCAGCAGAGGGACCACCATGGCATGTTTCCATCTGCTGGGAACCAGTCCTGTGCTAAAGGACAGGTTCATAAGTGAGGTGAGAACAGGGGCAATTATTTTTTTCCCTAATTGGAGAAATTTAGGAGGGACCGGGTCCAGAGGTGATCCCGATTTCACAGCCTCCATCAGCCCCAGAACCTCGTTTTCCACCAGAGGACAGAGGATAGACTTATCCTTGGTAAAAGGTGCCTCCATATTAAACACAGGAACATAGCTCCTACTACTATCTGGGAAGGAGGCAGATATCCTGTCGATCTTATCAATAAAATAGTTGGCGACCTTATCACAGTACTCCGTAGAAGCAGGGAGTGCAGCAGTCACCCGTTCTAGAGAGGATAGTTGCTTCACTACCTGAAAGATGGTTTTGGAAGAGTGTTTGGCTAGCTCAATTTGCCCTGTATAATATTCCCTCTGCACTCTCCTAATTTGACGATGGTAGAGCTTCAAAGCATCTAGATATTTCTGTCTATTTACATCCTGATAGCTCTTCCTCCACTGGCGCTCAAGATGCTTACATCTGGTTTTCATTAGCGCCAACTCTTCCGAAAACCACTTCGCCGAAGCGGATGTACAGGCATTTTTACATTGTTTGAGCGGTATCAAGGAGTCAACCGCCTTCGTCATCCAGCTAGAGATAGAGTCATCGTCATTTAGGGTAGTGTTGTGGTGTTTGTGTAGTGTAGGGTAGTGTTTTAGGGTTTAGGGTAGTGTCGGGGGTGTCGTGCAGGGTAGTGTTTGAGTGTAGGGACTGGAATGGGGGAAGGGGGAGGGTCGTGCAGGGGTAGTGTTTTAGGGTTTAGGGTAGTGTTGTGTTGTTTGTGTAGTGTAGGGTAGTGTTTTAGGGTTTAGGTTAGTGTTGGGGGTCGTGCAGGGTAGTGATTGCATGTAGGGACCGGATTGGGGGAAGGGGAGGGTCGTGCTGGGGGTAATGTTTGAGGGGTTAGGGTAGTGTTGTGGAGTATGTGTTATGTAGGGTAGTGTATATGGATGTCGAAATTAGCGTAGTGTTGGGGGGTTATTTAAAAAATGCGTTGTAAAAGTATGCGGGGAATTGGGATCTGTTGAAAAGACAGTTTATATGCATTTTAAAGCACTTGCGAAGTAATGGTATGCGTTATATAAAAATGCGTTGTAATGGTACTTGCGAACTAAAAACAATGTTGTAAAAGTATGCGTTGTTTTAGTTTGCGAAGTATCGACATACATTCAAGACCGAGTATCAGCATCTTCAAAGAGTATAGAATTTTCCTCCATGCGTTCTCTGTGATTTCCTCCAGCGCTTCTTGTTTGTACATGCTCCGGTCCCTTCTTTCAACCTTGGCTCTTGAACTGTGATTGCACAAGAACTAAAGACTTTAGCTCTGTGTTTCTCTGATGAACAGTAGTGCCAAGAGAAAGCAATTCAGAGCATTTGATATATGTATAAACCTTATACCAAGATCTGCGTTCTGAGTTTAATCCTTGGGAGTGCCAGTAGCTCCAATCTGTATTCCGAGTTTAAGTCTTGGGATTGTCCCACACTCAAATCTGTGATTTTGGTTTTTCTACTCTCATGCCGTGCTGCTGATGAAACCTGTAAATAGTGTATGTCACTAAAGTCAATGCATGGTCATTGTATAAAAAGGCCTGTTAGTGTACTAATGGTGACTACCTCCTATTGTTATTTCCAGTGTATTGGTCATCGCAAAACCAGAGGTTCTGGTCCAGTGCATATCGACCTTGCAGATACAGAAGTTCTCAGGAGCGACAAATCCTGTTACGCAGTGCAACACAGCCTCTGAGTAGATCCATTACCACAATTCTCTCTTTTCTTCTTTTATCCAAACATCCCAACCGACCAATGGTGGTGCTTGGTTTAAGGAGTTTCTGTTCCTTGAACAAACTCGGTCCTGAGGGGGATAGGTGGTCCAGCATCGGCTCCAGTATATAGTCTCTGTGGTTGGGACCAGGAGAGTGCATGACAACATTCATCTCACGAGAGGGACAAAGCCTATTTTAGTCTTTGAAGCAGGCCTGCTCTCCCAGGCCTCGCTTCTTGCCACCTTGAGGGACCACTCCTCACCCACCTCTGCCACAGGCAGTGTCTGTTTCCCTTGTAGGTGGCCAGCCTGCTGCACAGTCATGTCCACAGTCCCTGCAGATAGAGCACCGCAGGGGTGAGTGGTGGCCCTTCACCTGAAATCACACTCCACGTGGACAGCGCCGCTTCCATCAAAGCCCCCACAACACAGCTCCGCTCAACCCCTCTCATTCTTGTCATGGGCTGCCCCGACGGCAGCTCCAAGACTTCTGCAGCGTGGCTCACAGCTCCCTGGGTGCCTTCTCAGGACACTTGAAATTGATGGGGTCACCCCCTTCAACTCTGCATCGGGGGCCCCATCTCCAGCCAAGGAGCCCCGGTGATCACCTCTCCCCACAGCCTGGGTTTGCAGCCACATCTAGTAGCATCCCACGTGGCAGCTGTAGTAGGCTGGCTCAGTCTGGGTCGCTCACACCGGTCTCAGCTCAACTATGGAGCAATGCTATGGATCTCGACATGGCAGGAGAGGTTTGCACCCTGGGGGGCTCAGGGATGGTGGGTAATTATTGCAGGATGGTGAAGGGTTAGTAAGGGTCTCGCACAGAGCTCAAATCTGTGCATCTGTTGCGCCTGCCATCTTAGCCACACCCCCTACCAAAAGCAATCACTTAATTATAAAATGTGATTTTTAAGCTCAAATATTAGGTGCATAAAGCATTAATTAATATCATAAAGGGTATATCTTTAAGTAGGCTCTACATTTTTATTCTGCCTTTCATGACTTCTTCCTGCAATCTCTTTCTTCTAGCCTGTACGTACATCTCAGCAGTACAATTAGGAAATGCCAGCCTAAAGTAGAATATACTGTCCTGAACATTGCTA
This sequence comes from Calotriton arnoldi, assembly GCA_963921515.1. Classification (NCBI taxonomy): domain Eukaryota; kingdom Metazoa; phylum Chordata; class Amphibia; order Caudata; family Salamandridae; genus Calotriton; species Calotriton arnoldi. The sequence continues at coordinate 123,835 of CAWUFW010004175.1, forward strand.
GTGTAGTGAATTCGTCTCAAAAATGTCAAATTCTGCTTGAGATTCACTAAATGCTATCAAAATGAGTAATGTGCTACAAACACAATTTGTCAACAATGGACATTTGTCAGCACAGCGCTGCCTGGATAGTTTTGAGGAAAATAAGAAGGACTTCACCACAGTAAACAAAAATAATAACAAAAATAAATTGACAAAGCATAGTAAATAGACATGTCAGATAGCCGTGGGTGAACAATCTGATCTCATCACCACCCTTTTCACCCTTCTTCGTGATTGGGCAATAGAACAAAACCTCACTGATTCTCACTCTTGTGGGATTTAGCCGAAAGCCAAAACATTTGCTTTTTTTATTTCACTATTTGTCATTCCTGAAGCACAGATGACAAAAAGAGTTAGTTATCACATTCAAAGAAGTTGTATTATAGAAACAATTCACAAAACCTTTACTGTTTTGCAGTGGAACAGTTGGGAGCAATCTGCTAGCATTTTTGCAATGAGATTATAATACTTGAGTTTTTAGTAGCAGGCTAGTTACTCAATGATGTGCTGCCTATTCAAACATGATCAAGAATGTATTTTCAGTATTATTTACTTTAACATTTGAAAATAAGCATTTGCTTTTTTATTCACTGAGGAGTGTGTAAGGGCGCTGTGCTTGTGTGAGTGCTTACATTAATTAACAAGTGAGTGCACGGATGGAGTGGTGAATGAGACATAGTCTGGGAGTGTGGCTTTATCAAAAGAGTAAAATGCAAGAGACCCCTATTTCTCAACTTGTCAAATATTCTGACAAACCAGCATCCACATCTGTGATTGCATGAACTGGAGATACATGTGAATGAATGGACAAAAGATGCCAAGTAATGCCACCAAGATATGAGGATCACCTTTATGCCAGCTGTTGGTTTCACCATGCAAAGAATTCCAAAGTCATGTTTATGCCATAGATAGACATTCTTATCTAAATGATGCAGGTTCAGGACCCTGTATTTGCCAAACCCCACAAATATTATGTCAAGTACAACATTACCTAGATGTGGGGACGACCTTGTCATGAATGCCCACAATATGACAAGAATGAACCAACATTTTCAGGGCCAGCAGTAAGCCAGAAGTAGGCATCATAATGCCATAGGTTCACATAATATACTATAAACTGACACCATTGGGTCAGTGCTAGCATTATATCTGAGGTGGGTGTCATCAAGCCATGGAAGTCCACAGTATATCAAGAATGCCTATCAATATTCAGTAGGCAGCATTGTGTTAGGGGTTGACACCATCTAGCAGGCGCAGCTAGCACAGGAAAGAACGGTGGGGCGGGGTGGGGTTGGGGGAAGGTGGCAGATGACGGTATAGGTACAATTAAAAAAATTTTTAAAACACTTACCTTGCACTCACCGCATCGCCGTCTTGGCGATGCAGTGCGTGCAAGGTAGTGTTTTTTTGTTTATTGAATTTTACCTATCCCATGATCTGTCGACTTTCCCGTCGCACCGCCCCACCGCTTTTACCTGTGCCGGCCGCGACTGCCATCAAGCCATATGAATGTACATAATATGCCAAGTATTACGGTCATTATTGTCACAACAACCATCATCGTATCAGGGCCACCATAATAACAAACATCGGTACCGTCATTTCATAGCTGTTCACAGTACACAAAGAATGATCACCATATTGCCATCAAATGTATATTATGAGATGGATGTCCACATTTCTCCAAGAACTAACACGATTATGCTAGAAGTAGGCTCATCACAGATGGAGCCATTATTCTGCAGAATCAGCAGATGCTGCATAAGGAGAGTCCGCTCAAATGCCTTAAGTGGCTTGAGATGAAGAGGTTTGCTTTACGAGTTGCAGTTACACAGACAGCAGTTACATTAACTCTACCACACACGGAAGCACACATATATACATATACGTACTCTCACACAACTACAGTGACCCACATGAAGATAAAAATGCAGTCTTCATGTTAAAGCACAAACTTGTAGAAGAACTATATATTTTCTTTATATAAGAATATGCATATTACATTCATCCATTTAATAAAGTGTACCTAATAACTATCCCAAAGTTTGTACTTTTTCTTTTACTGATTTCCATTTAAGTGAGAGATGTAATTCGGTTGTGACAGTACTTCCCATGACATCATTGTCAATGCTTCTTATTTTTAGCTGATTTTCTTTAGGACTTGTATCCTAATGTCAAAGTTACAGTGGAAGCTTTCTGACAAAGAGGTGGGATGCGGCTTGAACCTTTGACTGAAATGCATTGAACTGGATGTGCATTTTGAGAGTTTGTGGAAGGAAGCTTTCCTTTCAAATAAAAAATTGGGTAAATTCATGGGTCAAAAAGGGGCTTTTTGGAAGTAAGATTTGGGAGAAGAGCAAGAAAAGCTTTAGGTGTGTTTAAGATTGAAGTAATGGCATTAGTAATGGGATCGATTGGGCAATGCAAAATAGTAAACAAGTGTAATCAAAACTGCCCCATGTGCCATCATGTGGCATTGGCAGGTACACTAAGGACACAATCCAGAGCAAGTGTGTGGAGACAGGTGAGGGACATAGAAGGTATAATCTGAAAAAATTATTCATGCAAGCAACCAATCCAGATCTGCAGGCCTTGCACTCGGCTATAAATAGGGCACTCGTTTATTTAGGACTCTACATGCTTCTCAGCTGATCTCAATTGAGTGTTGTTTTTCGAGAATGCATATCATGATCACAAGCCCTCCTCAACTGCAGTTAAGATGGTCCTCCAGTTGCTTCATGACATGATGCAGTCCAGGTTACCGTTTAGGGGAATTAAACTATTACTAACTGTAGGAAAGTAGGATCTGCCTCTTATGGTTACCCCCACTTTTTTCTGATGTTACACTGTTTTTCGACTTTAGTCTGGCTGGGGCCCTGCTATCCAGGAACCCAGCCTAGCTTCTTCCTCTCTAAATTGATTCCATGTACCTTAAGTACACTTCAGATTGGATTCTGGGGTGCCCTTATAAGTCCCTAGTATATGGTATACTATGTACCCAGGGCATAGGTACCCCAGAGGCCTACCAGGGCTGAAGCATGTATTATGCCACCCCTGGGCAGCCTTCCAAAATGACACCACAGGACTGCTACAGCAGCCTGAGTAAGGTGGTGCATGCACCCCTTACTGAGATATAGGTTCACTATATCTCACCCTATCACTGCACATATAATCCTTTCAGTCACCCCTATGGCAGGCCTTATCAATCCTGAAGGCAGGGTGCTTGGTTATATGTGAGAGGGTGCCCATGCATGAGCAGAGCCCCTCCGCAGCCTTCGGAATCTCCTCTCAGGGGTTGTCTGTGGTGCAGCCTGACCATATACTCTTAAGTGCATTATATCCTCACAGTAAATGCTAACTTTGGGATGGCTGCACGGAAACATGTCGTGTTTGGTGTCAAACACCTTGGAATCATACCCCCACACCAGTAACTGGTGTGGGAGTATGATCCCACCCTTCTAGAGGGAGAGACATGACAGCACCGGTATACCCGGTACCAACTAAACAGCCCTGGCATCACAAAATGGATGCTGCAGCCACAGACACGAGTCTGGCCTCCTGCTGCTGACCGAAACTCCGGCAGGGGAGGCCTGGACAATAGGTTTCCTGTCACAGGGAGGTGTTACCACCTCCCAGACAGGCCTTAGTGGATTGGGGCTGGGTGGGTGCACTCCAAGAGTGCTTTGAAGTCCTGCACCGGGGGCACATTTGGTGTCCTCGTGCATACCCCAGTTCAAACCGGTTGCAGGGGCTGCCAGCCCCTGCTCTGGCACGAATCTGGACAAAGGAAATGGGTGTAGCCACCCCTCTTTCCAAACCCTCCCATAGGTGGGTCCCCTGAGTTAGTCCAACCCCTTTCTTAGGTATAAGTAAGGAACCCCTGGCAACAGGACTTTAGATATCCCTGGACGAAACTCTGCAACTGAATCCTGGAACTTCGATGCTCTACTCAAGACTAGAGGACTGAAGAAATCTCCCTTGGGGTCAAGGAGTGACTCCCCTGCTTGGCAGGCACCAACAAAGGATTTGCCAGTCTGCATCTCCGAAGCTCCCGCCGGACTCCGAAGTAATTGCAGCCTAGGAAGAGGATTTCCGGACTTCTCAGAGGCCGACCCGAGTCCCCAGCAAAGCTGAGACCCGCAGCCCTCACGAGTGACGTGGAACTGGAACTCCTGGACACCGTGCACATTTGCTAGTGCACTAACTTCTCGACGTGTCTTGAAGTCCTGCTTTGGGTTACTTGTAGCCCAGGCCCCGAGCACCATTTGCTTTGAAGATTGTGAGCCTACACTCCACGAGTGTTCCGTGGGCCCGCTTCCTGCATTTCCGCTTGGGGCTCCTTTGCGATCCCTGGTCCGTCGACTGGTGGGTCTCTGTGAAGGTAACTCTGATTTTACTTGGGCTTCCCTGGTTGTTACAGACTTGCCCTGACTCCCCACCACGTGGTGAGTCTCTCAGACCTTACTGGTCTGCACAGAAGCATCTTTCTCCTTTCTGCGTGGGTTGCTGTTGCCAAGGCTTGTTGTATTCAATCCGGACACCAATGCTGCAGCACTCAACATCCTTTATGGGACAGCTCGAATCCAGCTCCTGGTCATCGTTGACACCTCCTGGGCCTCGTGGCTGAAGAGTCAAGCTTCACCTCTTTCACCTGAAACACCCAACATCGGTGGGCATTCGACTATCGTGCCCCTGGTCACTGGCAAGTGACCCAGACTCTGTCCCCTCTGCTTTCAGGTTCTTCTCATCTCTGATCCAGGCTTGGATCTCTTCGGACACTTCGCATCTTCCCAACAGCAGCACTTCTTTGCAGGCTGCCATTGAAATCGACGGCTCGACCCGACACCATTTGACACTTATGCACCCGGCTTCCCTGGGTGAGGTAACTCGAGTACTCCAGTGCTCCCGTGGGTGTTGACCCTAGAACTGTCTAAGTCCAAGAGGGTTTGGTCCTAGTCCATTTCTAAGTGTCCTTAATCTTTAAAACTCTAACCGCGACTTTCCCATAGGCTTTAACGGAGCACGCGGCTGTGTTCACACACTGCACACGGCCCCCGTGGGTCCCCTGCGTCACTACCTTGGGTGGTTCCTTGGGGTCCCAGTGATTCTACAGGCTCTAGGCCTTGTGTCTACTTAAGTCGTGGTTCTTATACCACTTTCTTAATATATGGTTTGGTACTCCCCTGGGGCTAATCGTATATTGTGCTAATTTACTGTGCTATTTGATTTGTAACTTGTGTACTTTGACCTCTAGCCTCATAAAGAGACTATTGGGTAGTGTTTAGTAATAAATACATATATTTTATATATATACCTGGTGTGGTTATCCTTTCATTTGGTCATTCATGAGATTATAGACTGGTAAAACAAACAGCTTAACACTCCTTCAAGACTTAGCCTGAAGGCTGCTCTCCATAGCTACCACTAGGATAGCTTTCAATAAAGGTTGTCTTTAAACCTATCATCAATAAAGGTCGTTTGGACTGGTGCAAGGTGCCAACTATAACTAGTGGACAGCATATACCAGGCCAACTTCTCACACTAACCAAACACTTCTGATATTTTTATTGCATTTTTATGTTGCGCAAACTCAGCCCAAGTGTATTGGAGCAGTTTACATGAGCACTACATTACACCAGGTCACCTTCATTTTTTTTGTCATGCACAGGGAGAATAATTATTTACCCAGAATCACAGTTTGCATGGGTTAATAAAACCCACATTACGGCAGTGGAGTGAGCCCTGCTTGGTCCAGCAGCAACATCTGACTTCTGATGAATGTGTGACTACGAAGGAGACGTCCTCTACACTCAGCTATGATGCCGGTAGCTTAATAAAGCTCATGTTTAAACCTATCCAAGTGAGGGACCAGTTGGGTTTTATTTATTACATTTTTCTGCATGCTTTGATTGGATACCACAGCTAGGGAGTCCTTGTACCCAGAAGAAGACCTGAGACCTTTTAAGGCTGCTGTATAGGTCAAAACATGTTGGTAATTTATGAATTCTTGATGGCCGGGTGATTAATTATACTTCACTATATGACCATTTTTTATGTTTTTAGTGATATCAGTGGTACCCACTATTAAAGGAAACCTTTGAGTATACCCCTAGGTATGTTTTAATTGCTTTTGCCTGAAACAGGACCAAAGTAACTGTCCTCAAAACAGATTTATAAAAACTCTCAGGGCATTGTTCCCTCGGGTGAGTCTGCTGGGTTGGGATTGTTCCTACCCCAGTGTGAGAGGTCGTCAAATGATTAAGCATGCCTTGATATGTTAAGGATAAGATGACCTCTCAAATATCTTTTGATGACCTTCTCTTCTAAGAAGTCCGAACTGAAAATTAACAGTGGCGACCATATTATCTTCAAGTATTTTTTTGTGTTGATTTTTAATTAATTCCATTACAAATTAAGTTGACAAAAAAAATGTAATCAGAAAATACATGAACAAGAGAAAGGTTAAAAAGTATATATACAAAAATATATTCAATGTATGTCTTCGTAGCAAATCGTTCCAATAAAACTGTATAATATATATTGTGCATCTATACGTTTCAATTCAATATTCCCTAACATACAGGCAGACACATACTCCAGATATTTGACAAAATGACATAATAATTGTGGGTATAACACACTTAAACATTGAATCAAAGTTACCCTGCATGATCCTATTTGCAATCACAGCATGTTGATCTGACGCTGGGACTCAAACCTGGTTTCCTGGTTCGATAGTCGGCAGGACTACTCCCTATTCTGACTCTCTTTGACATCAGCATAACTTCTTTGATGATTACGAAGCAAAGGTCAGTCAACCTTACTCATCTTGCACCTGTACCTGATCATGGTGCCAATGCTATGACCATGCTGCTGTAGCTCCAGCTCTCCCTAAGCGCAGTTATCTACTGACCGCTCCTAGGATGACCTGCTGTGTCTTACAGTCCTTGCTGCTTACTGTCCCCTTCTGTTACTCTTATCTGCAATTACCATTCCTGCTCCCACTGTATGTAACCTTGTTTAATCTCCCATCACACATACCAGAATTTGTTTAATGTTTCAACTTTATATCAAGTTCCAGTCAGTTCTCAGTGCCTGACAGTCATTATTGCACTGTCAGCCTGGCACATCACCATTACCTTGACTGCATATTTTGAAGAAAATTGGCCTCATTCACAAAGGTAAACATACATGTTTGTGTAAGTTTACTCTTTTTCGGTATTCACAAAGACTCCACAGTTGGGGTGGAGAACTCAGAGCATAAAAAGATAGGCCTTCTTTGCTGCCTGCTATTGACTAAAAACTCTGAACAAATCTGCACCAAACTTGCATGAAACTAGAACTTTACTTCGGGAAGTGACTATGCTAAGTATGGTGTAATTCTGTTCATTAGTTTTTTGAGAAAGGAGTTTTACAAAAATGTGTTTGGTGCGGTTTGAAGAATTAGTAGATGGGGCCCGAATCACAAAGGTAAAGTTAGACCAAAAGTCTATCTTAGACTAAAAGTCTAACTCTACTACTACTTGGTATTCACATAGGTAAGTTACTACTAGTAACTTTACTACTAGTAATTTTGCTAGTAGTAACTTTACTAGTAGTACGTTTACTAATAGTAGAGTTACTAGTAGTAAATTTCCTTTGTGAATACCGAAACGTAGTAAAGTTAGACTTTTGGCCTAACTTTACCTTTGTGGATCGGGCCCATAGAGTTATTCAGACCATTAATGTGCATATTGTCCACAAACCCAGGTTCGTGGACAGTTCTCAGATCCTAAACTAAAAAATAAACAAATCAGACTGGATAAGAGAGCCTTTTTGCTGTCATCCATTTCAGGTCAGCGACAACAAAAGTGGGTCAGTGGACAAGAAAACTGTATTTACTTGACTGCAAGAGAACGTTTTCTCTTGCTGCTGCCATTACAAGACATGAAACACAGTCTCCCCATCTTGTAAAAAGAATAAAAGTCAATACAGGAGGGCTAGGAAGGCACAAGCGTACCCCCAGGCATAGATAGGTGTACCCCTAAAGGGCCTCACCTAAAATTTGAAATTAAAATTATTAATTCATAGTGCGGGGTCTACAAACATGATACAGCTCCCAAACACCAGATGAGCATAGCCTCCATCCTCTGAAGCCTGCAAACCCAGCACAGAATCAGCGTATGACAGTCCTAGACCCATGTTCAGACCCCTTTCATAGTTCACAGGCTTGTTGCTTGATTCATGAATTCCGAAGCCCATGGACCCATGTTGGGTTCCTTATTGTAGTTAGTGTAGTCTCTACAGGGTGTGATGACTACACTAACCATTTGGATTTGTTAAAGACTTGATATTTGGGACCCGATTTAGAGTTTGACAGATGGTTGCTCTGCCACAAAAATGACGGATATCCAGGGCCAGAATTTCTACCAGGAGCTTTGTTCCAAATAAACAATGCAAAAAGAAATGTTTTTAGAGTACACTTTAAGCACGCTTTAAAACCATTTGTCTTTGAATAGTTTATTTAGAAGCGCTCAATGTAGGGATATGGCCAGCAGATTCCCAGCAATAAAACTGGTCCTCACATCAGTGAGACCAGACCCTACCCTGTCAGAGCACTAAAATGCCTGGTAGCCAGTCCGACCCTGTGGATATCCCATCCGCATTATTACAAGTACTATAGGACATATAACACTTGTAATAAAGTGGAGAGGATGCCTGTAATTTCTGTGACACAAACCCAATAAGAGGAAGCAGAGATATGAATTTTAAAATTGTTAAATAAAAATAGCATCAAAAAGTGCAAAGTGCAAACCATTGGTAACTGATGAACAGATTGCTGAAGGCGGAGGACTCAATGAAACCATCGATGAAGGCAGGAAAAGATCTATCTGACCGCGAAATTCTTAAGCTGGCCCGAAGTCGGGACTTTTTCACCACGTTTTGGCACTTCTACAATAAGACAAAATACATTATATCTACATTAAATTATTGGTTTAGGAGTAGGCTGGGATCAGATTGAGATTTTGGAGGTGCATCATTGGTGAATGAACCCTATTTAAAAGCACAGTGGTCCATCGTGGTTGAGGACAGTTCACAAGCATTTTTAGTGAAAGTTTTTGTAAGCATGCATAAATGTGCTGCAAGAAGAATGAACCCTAAAGTCCCTTAACAGTGTTATTTTAGTGCATTTTTATGCTGTACTGCAAAGATCTTTGTTCTGCCCTGCCACCATTGGGCAAGCAAATGCAGGGTCTGATGTGTGGTCCTTTGAGGGTGGTTCAATGGGCCTCGCCACAATTAATTATTCCTTTTAAGCCCATTTACACCTTTTACAGACTCCTAAATAGGCTCATTGTTGTTAAATTGTTCTGCAGTTTTCAGCAAAAGAACACTTCTATATCTCCCTTTGTTCCCTTTTTTTAAACTTGAGCCTATCTTGAAAGAGCTGCATGAAACTGAAAGCATGTCGAGTAAACTAACCATGCTAAATTTCTATACAATTTGTGTATATTTGCAAACAATTGTAAAATTCTTAGAAAATTAGTAACTGTCAAGATATCTCTACAGTTAAATATTTGAATACCACCTGACATCACTTTGTTCCATAACTATTTTACAACTGAACATATTTGTGCCAAATTAAACAAAGGCAAACCTGTTAGTAAGGTTCTAATTTCAAGCATACTTTGTTGCAATTCTTTCAGAGTTTTTATGGGATTTAAAAAGGAATATGCTTACTTTATTATCATGTTTATTTTTGTCCCTTGGTGACTCTGCACAAACGTAGCTACTAGTGCTATTTGAATTATAAACATTTTAAACTACAGATTTGTCAAATTGTGCCAAAGCTACAAAAAAAGCAAAATAACATTTGCAATAGAAAATTAGACCTAACCATAACCACACTCTGGCTCTTTGGAAGTGTGTACATTGCACTCAGGTGTTAAATTAAGTGCCCAGATAAATGTAGGAAGGGGATGCCTATATATCAGTGAATGTCACAACTTGCTCCCTGCGTTCTCGTGTCCACCACTAGGGGGCTGAATTGTGGGACTCTCCAGTGTCATAATAAGCTTCTGAACCCTCCCCTTCATGCCTATACTGATTCCAGCCATTTGGACACTATTTGGGAATTGACATCCATGCTGGGTTTTGTGAAAGCCAGCCTGCTAATGCTTGAAGCCAGCCTGCTCATGTTTGACACTCTGTTACCTAGAATTCCCTGCTGACTGCTTCGTCTCCACCCCTGCAGGCTAAGGATGGGAGGAGGAATTCAGCTCACCTGTGGCTGGCTGCTGCTAGCCTGCTCACACCTGATGCATGTGATTACTGTGAGCTCTTTTAAGCCCCAGCTCCCTTCAGTCTAAGGTTGGTCATTATAGCTGTGTACCTGTGAGACCGACCCTTGTTTCCAGTGTTTCCTGAGCTTTTGCTATCCTTGTTTCCAGTGTTTCCTGAGCTTTAGTTATTCCTTGTTACTGAGCTGCTACAGTAGTTTACCTTGTTCCTGAACTAGCACTGCCTGCAGTGCTACCTTGACTCTTGAGCCTTAGCATTCCTTGTTCCTTAGCTGCAGCAGTTTCCCTTGTTCCTGAACTAGCACTGCCTGCAGTGCTGCCTTGGCTTTTGAGCTTTTGCTAAATTCTTGTTCTTGCTCCAGCACTGCCTTCAGTGCTACTTTGTTTTCTTGACTCCTGATCCAGCACTATTCCAGTATTTCCTTGTAGCCTCCCCTTCAGTATATCCTTTTCCAGTCCCTGCCTTTCTTCCATTTCCTTGGTTCTAGTTCCTAGTTTGCTGTCTCTCTATTCTGCTGTCTTGCTTCTATTACCTTGTATGTTTGTTACTTGCTTTCTGCCAAGTGTGCCCTGTGATTTTCTTCCTTTCCGGTTAAGCACTCCTCCTTGCTAGCTCCTTGTCTATTGTGCTTGTGTTTAGTTCTACACCCTTGCTGTTACGGCCTTGCGTGTTCCTGTTTGATTGCCAGGATCCGTGGGCACAGCTAACGACCTAGGTGGTGTTTCATGTTCACTGTGAGTATTGTCTTTGAGTTACATTTATAACATCATCATAGGTTTTAGCTCCGCACACCCTGCCTTTGCATGCATATCCTACATGTAGGTATTTGCAGTCAGTATCTGTAACAGCAATTGTGGGTGAGGAACTTACTGAGCTTCAGTCTTACCGTGTGGAGCTCCCGAGTGCTTTACCCCACATTCCCTTGTCTTGTGGATTGTTACCTGCCTTGTTATGTTGGCCTAGGCCTGGCTGCCATGCTGCTTTTCTTTGCGCACGTTACACTGAGCCGGGCCTCCCTCGCCCTTTGCTCGTGCCAAGTTTTTTTGCACTGTCTGCATTTTCTGTTGTTCACCTTTTTGGGCTCAGTCTGCACAAACATGTACAAGGTCGCATAACAATGTATTTTGGTTCTTCCTGATATGGCCAGTCTCGCGCACCCAGACATAACATTAGGTGCAATTGCCATGAAGAATTTGGTATGCTTTTAATACTGTGGTTTACTAGCGCTTAACGCAGACTTGGAGAAATCCTTTTCAGTGAGAAGAGCTATGCTGTCCTGCTGATGTAATTCTGCATCTAGAGACTGAGGTATGGGGGTTCGCTAGTCAAAGCCCAGAGGTCTTCTATTATTATAATAAACTATCTTACTGCAAGGGGAGGGTGGTAATGTTATTTATACGTTTATCCACTGAGCTCTGAGATGCTTTCCCCGTTTGTATTCTATGGAATTGTAACCATGCTGCTTATATTAGTCATATGCATTATGCTATTAGTACTGACACGTGTACTGTACAATAGAGCACGTAAGTTGGAATAAACATTTTAACCTATCCAGTGTCTCTTCCTACGCACCTTGTGGACAAGTACGAGTGAGTGACGAAAGAGTGTTCTTGCTTCTGCGAGTCCTGAGATAAAGATACCGTGTTCTGGGTTGTCCAATCATTGGTACTTGGGTGCTAATGGGATGCTAAGCTAGTTGGGTTGGGGTTTTTGGGTGCTACGGTATATGGTGGCAAACCACTGTATTCCGGGGTCCCATTTTCCTGTGCATAGCTCTGTGTATGTGCAGAAACCTTATGACATGGCGCGACCACCGTGGGGCAGCTTAACTGCGAGACGCTTGAGTAGTACTTGTGCTTGTCCACAATCCCCTCGCGTACGCTTCCGGAGGCGTATGTGACGGTGATACCTCCTATATTGAATGTTTTATAGGTTCTTTCAAGCTTGATGTTATTAAAAAGGTTAGTTAAAAGACCCATTTTAGTGCTCCCTGTTAGGTTGTCGAATATAACTGTTTAGTCATGGCTGGTGTGGCGATTGCTGCACATAGTCGAGAGCACTCCGAGACCACTTACGGGTGTATGGAGTGCCTGATACAGGGATCGATTTGGTCTTTGTGGTTCAAGCCGATCCGGCTTACCACTTTGAGGTGTTTTACACTTGGATCACTTTTGAAGCGGTGGAGGCAGATGATAATCTGTTTCATGAATATAAACCCACCGTTATTCCTGCTGCCTATCGACCCTATACCACTCTTGAAGTACCTCTCACGGCTTGGCAGCACCGTGTTTGGTTTAATGGCGCCCTACCACAACCAACTACCGCAGTTCGTTTAGGCCCCTTATCAATTCAGGGGGCCACTTGGCCTGTATTGGCCGGGTATACCCCGCATCCAAATTATCTGGCATTACCGCTTGCGGAACTGCGCACTATGCATACCGAATTGGTACGAGTGCATCGAGCCCTAGTGACATACGTTACAGGTAGCCTACATGGAGCTGCTCCTGTGGTCGCAGGCCAACCAGCTATAGCCGCTGGAGTGACCATAAGTCCTGTCATGGTAAATTCTGTGATGGGCAAACGTCCACAAAATAAGGACGACTATCCTTACTGGCTTGCAGAAAAGTTCGATCAGATAGAAGCAGTGTTTCCCCATACATCCCCAGTAGATAAACATCGCATCCTCACGATAAGTTTGCCAAAAGACATAATCCCCGATTTGACATCATGTGAAAACTGGGGTAAGGTATTCGCAGCAGTTTATTCAAAATGTTTTGGAACTCCTTCCATGACGGTTCTACCCTCTGTAATTAAAAAAGTACAGGATGAACATGGCCCTGAAGCGGCTGTGGAATTAGGGATGAGACTAGTGGGAGTGTTTGATGTAGTAGCTGAGCTGATCCTTGGAAATGTCAAGGGCGATGCTATGAACTTTCAAGTAGCGAATGCTTTGGCTTTGGTCCCAGAGTTGGACAGGCCCCGCGAATTACCGAAAATTATTGCCCGGGCTTATAAAACAATTGGAAGAAATAGCCTGGGCAACAAGCCTTTTGTAAAAATGCAAACTCAATCGCAAACACAAGTTACACAAACAAAAAGTGCATCTGAGAAAGATGATAAACCGGTCTTCACTAAAAAGAGTTGGAGACAGAAAAAACAGGGTAAGCAACAAAAGAAGCCGGGGTCGAGAGGCGCTTCCCCAGTTTCGGTTTCTTCTGAACGTACTTATGATTTACGTGATAGGTCAAGGATTAAATCACCAGAAAGGTTTCAGAGCTCTGATACGCGTTCTCCTCGTTCTTCACAGGCCCAGACGTCGTCACAGGCTGGTGGAGGAGGACGGCAAGATAGAGGAAGGGGCCAAGAGGCTCCCCAGGAGCGAGACCAACCTCGACAACAAGTCAGAGGGAAAGCAGAAGACTTTCATCTTCCTCGACCGCAATTTCAGAAGAAAAAGTTGCCGCTGTAACAGCGAAATATGCCTCAGACCGTGAGAACGAGACTCCAGAATTGGACGTGGGCAGTGACCCTCCTAGACAGCGCCGCGGAAGTTACCATAGTGCGGGAGGCGCTACGTCCTCATATGGAGGCGACAGCAACTGAAACATTCGTTACTGTAGAGACAGCTGACACGAGAGTGGCACCCCCTGACAGACTTTACAACATAGTAATACAAATTGAAGGTGACATACCGCGTGAAATAAAAGGGATTTTTTGGGAAAATCTAACCTCTTCATATGACATTTTGTTAGCAGAGGTGGATTGGCCACCCCCATTCGTTTTAGCTGCACATAAAGGAGAGGAGGTAATCCTTCCAAGCTTCTCACGGCATGTCCCAAAAGACAAAGCTGAAGCACTTGCAGCTGAGTGGTCTGTGTACCTGGCACCAGCGTTATACCGCAACCATGTGGGATGGGATGAAGAATCACCTCCTCATGCAATACCTTTGCGGTCACTACCGCAGCCACAACCCCAATATCCCATCAAACGGCAGGCAAAAGGCCCCGTCTCCGAAATTCTGACACAGTTGGAATATCAGGGAGTAATTGAACCATGCGTATCACCTATGAACAATCCCCTTTTCGTGGTTTCTAAACCCGATGGATCGTACCGCTTAGTTTTGGATAACCGGCATTTAAATACTCATTGTCGGAACTTTGCGGTGCAAAATACACACAGTTCTGCGCTTGTAGACAGTCTTGTTCGTAAAAAATACAAAACGACACTTGACCTTTCAAACGGTTTCTACACGCACAACCTAGCCCCGGAGAGTGGTCAATGGACCGCATTCACTTCCGGTGGTAAATTATTCCAGTTCCGGCGTTTACCCATGGGCTACAAAAATAGTCCGGGTATATTCGCCGCCCGTGTTGTTTCTTTGTTAAATGACATTGATCAAGACGCATGTTCGTACGTAGATGACATCTATCTGACGGACGACGAATTATTTCAGCATTTGTCCCGTGTGGACTGCATTATTCTTGAATTTGCGGAGCAGGGTTACAAATTTAACTTTACTAAGTCACACATTGCTGAATTTACCGTTCTGTTCTTGGGCTATGAGCTCAATAACGAAGGTAAGGGCTTAGCCCCCATTTCTTGGAAAAATGTGCACATTTGTGCCCCCAAATACTCTGAAGAAACTTCAGTCTTTGCTGGGTTTCTTGAATTTCGGGCGTACTTACATTCCCGAATATGCCCAGCGTATCAAGCCTTTGTATGCTTTGATACAACCTACTTATTCAAGGTCTTGCTGGCTGCCTGAGCATACCTCGATTCTGCAGTCTTTGCAGACAGACCTATTGGAGTCTAAATATCTTTTGACTCGTGATAACCACACAAACCTGGTGATTAGAATAATTCCGGGGGCGGTGGGATTCACATACTTAACCTTTAATGAAGGTGATACAGTACCCATCGCATACAAGTCACATCTGTACACTTCCGCTGAATTGCGCTTTACATCTGTCGAAAAAGTTCTAACTGCAGTGCAAATGGCGATTCTAAAAGAACGCGCACTGGCACAGGGTAAGCGAATTCTGGTGGTAACACCCTGTCCTGCCCTAGAGGCAGTAACAAAGGCAAGTGTACCGAACTCAAAAGCAATGCATCCCCGTTGGATACAATGGGCTACATCCTTGACGTCTTCGGACGTCACTTTTGTTTTTGATTCTTCTCTTCAGACTCAGGAGTTTTTGCAGTATGAATTCGTTCATCCTCCTCCTTTGTTTTTACTACCGCTTGAGGATTACAAATGTGTGATCTACACCGATGGTTCGGCGCAACCGGCCACTGGGTCCAAGCACGCTTATTCAGCTGCATGTGCTATTGTTGCGGGTTCCTTTGTAGATGGTAAGTTCAAATCCTCTGCAGTGCATACTCGCACACTTGGAGATAGTAACGCACAATTGGCCGAGCTGCATGCATTGCTACTTGCACTTGAGTTCGCTTCTCAGGATGAGACCACTCTTATTGTATGTGATTCTTTTTACTGTGTACAATCTTACAATGACAATCTGTTTTTCTGGTCGAAAAACGACTACAAGGACGCAAAAGGGAGCACAATTAAGCATAAAATGCTTTGGGTTCGAGTGGCAGAATTGCAACAACGTCTGCCCCTCACACAGGTGGTTCACACCTTAGGCCATCAGCGGGTGGGCGCACACGCTATTGGTAACGATCTGGCAGATGAAGCTGCCCGTTCAGCAGTAGTCACGTGTTCAGTAGCAGCGGTTACCAGGTCCATGTCTAAAATAGACCCTGTAATATTAGCAGCTATTGCTGCAACCAAGGAAGGTAATAATTACCCTACAGGTTTCCCTTCCAAGTATTCTTACACATTAAGTCCCGATCAGGTTCCTTATGTAACTATACCTGACGTTGGAGATCGGCTGATCCCCAACGCGGACCGCAGGAGTGCCTTGATATCAGCTGCACACGAAGGCATGGCTTCTGCTCATGCAGGTGTGTCAGCTACGGTTTCCATCTTGCAGCAGCGTTATTGGTGGCGTGGGTTATATAAAGACACTCGTGCTTTTGTGCTTTCTTGCGACGTTTGTCAACAGATTAAGCCTTCCACAGTAACACGTCCACCACAAACACCGCTCTGCATTGCTAACAGACCCTTTGGGTGTGTTTACTTGGATCACTGCGGTCCATTCTCATCAGACACTGCCTATAAATACATCTTAGTGGCAGTGGACTCGTGCACACGGTTTCTCTGGGTCTGGCCACAACGGAGTGCTGACGCCCGAAATGTAATCAGGGATTTGCGTGTCTTTGTGGGAATTTTCGCATGCGGCACCTTCCATTCGGACCAAGGTCCAGCGTTTGCCTCTAGGGCTTACAAGGATGCAATGGCTTCGCTTGGGGTGCGGGTGAAATTTTCGTCTCCGTATAGGCCTGAGGGCAACTCTATCGTTGAACGAATGAACCGTGACTTAAAGCAATCCTTAACAGCTAGGGTTATAGGTACTGGCAGGAACTGGCTGGCCCATTTGTATACCGTTCAGCGTGCACTTAATAATCTCCCTAGAAGACCTCTGGGTGGGCGGACCCCATACGAAATGCTCTTTGGCATAAGAATGTTTGTGCCTGACCTTGAGGGTCCAGACATCGCGGCGCAATCCGCCAAGTTTGATGTAGATAACCATTCTGCTATGTTACAGGACTTACAAGAAGCCCGAGACAAACTTGCAACTACACATTTGCCTTCAGCCACAGATCCTGCGTTGCAGATTCCGGTAGCCGGCTGGCTTCCAAAGGTTGGAGAACTGGTTCGAGAAAAGGTTGAAAACAAAAAGAATTCGGCCCCTCTTTTCGTGCACCGGTTCCAGTTCTGGGCTTGAAGGGAACACGTACAGTCATTTTACCACCGCTTCCTGGTCGCAAGGAGAACAGATACATCTCAGTGGAAAATGTCAAGCTACAGCGCCTGGCCGATCCTGAATAGTGTCACACCAGCGGTCTCTTGTCCTGCCATTTATCGGACATATGTTCATAGTCCATCTGCGCGAACGATCGCTGATGCTGTAATTGAGATGGTTGATTTGCCTGAAACTACGATTGATCCCCAACTCTCCACCAATATCGACGAGGACGAGTATACTTATCCTGCATCAGAATCGGTGGCACATCAACCAACAACGCCACTTGGCCCGACTCGTTATTCCTTTGATTCGGATTCCACATCTTCAAAAGTCCCATCCAAGTTCAGTCTTTTTGTATCCTGGTTTAGAGACAATTTTTTGATTCCACCCTGGACATACCTCTGGTTGGTACTTTTCTTGATTTTTTGTTCATGTCCATTGGCTTTGTCACAGTGTTTTTTCTACTGATTAATGGTCACTATTTACCTGAACGCTCTGCTGTAGACTATGTTTCTGGAACTTTGGCTCCTCATTCCTCGTCTCACATCATGAAGCGTGACCACACATTTGTGAACATTTCAGCTTTCCCAGTTGCTGATGGCATTGTATGGGATGCAGTGAACTATCAAATCCATGGTCCGACGGAAATTATTAATGTACCTAATGTCCTTCGTGTTTCAATGGGTGATGTAGTACAAAATAATATTCATTCTGATGATTGGGATGTGCATGCCGTTGAAGCATTGTTTGCCGATTTAAAATATTATGCATCTTTTAATGCTGAAGATTTATATATGAATTCTGCGAATTATGCCGATTTGTATTGTTACCAACATTGGGGTAATCATTTTCTCCATAAGCCAAGTGCCCTGCGTAGTTCTGTTAACTACACCCAATGGGAACATTGTCCAAACCCCTTGCCAGGTAGCTCACAAACTCTTCGAAATAAGTTTACCTATCTCACTGATTTTAATCGGTCAAACCCCGCATCCTATTATTTTAGATTAAATACCACGTCAACTCAGAAAATTATGTTAACACACACCAAATTGCTTTATTCGGGTTCCTTTTTAAGTGCCCTAGCAGTGGGTGGTTATGAGTACTGGGATAATACAGTGGATTTAAAATCTATTTGGGGCTCCAAGCCATGGCAGGTACAGGGAACCGAGGCGTTGCATCGTGCTTGCATCATCCCTACCCAAATTATGTTCCTGAATGCTTCCATCTATCAAACTACGTGTTGGGGCTTAGCTACCACTAAACAATTAAACTCGCCCTCAATTCCATCCCTTTCGAGTTTTCCCAATGATAGCTCACGTTTTAATCTGTCCCTGACGACCCTACAGGCTCTATTACAGAATAATTCATTTAATGTTTCCAAACTGGATCAGTCACCCTGGTTGGTATGGCCTATATCATCTAATGCATGTCAAATGCGTTTTCACGACTCAGGAACTAGATACACACAGGATAGGCCTGATCCGAGATTTACTGCTTCCCGTACTGTCACTACATATTCTGTTGGTAAATTATGCAAACAATGGCTGCAACATTCGTCCCTTGATTCTGTTAAACAACATTTGTCCCTCCTTTCAGGCAATATTGATCTGTCCGACTTTGTTTTGGGACCTCATGGTCCCCGACCTAAAAGATTCATTTATGAGACATATAATGAACTCTGGAAGCTATCACAAATGGAAGCTGCTTCCCGTCTTCGGGAGATAGATCAAGCAAATTTGGAAAAGGTGCTTGCTGTTGTTGACAATAGTATTAATACCCTGTCTTCTCGCATTTATACTTTAGAGAATATTGTGTCCTCTGTTGTTGATATTGTACAAGATGATGTTTCTGTGTTATATCATGGTCAGAATCAATTGCGTTCGGTTATGCAGTTTGCATGGACTTTACAAACGCTCAAGTTAGGTAAAGTTCCTTGGCATTTTTTGAACACCTCTGCCTTGTTTCTACCTTTTAACTTAACTGACAAACAGCAATTTATGTCCATGAAAGATGCAACTTACACTCTATTACATATCGAAAAGATGGATCCTTTGCCGTTCTCTGTTGCAGAACTCGATTCTGCTGTATGGCTAGTCCATGGGGTTATCGCTTTACCTTTTTCCTTGTTTGAATTTGACTCGTGCATGAAACATTATCCTGTGGGCCGTTACCGGCCCTTGGGCAGTGCTTTCCTGCATGAACTCTGGTCCTTGCCTTTCATGTATAAATGCCTTCGGGACGGCAAGGAAGTCTTTCTCACGGGGAGTACTGCGACTCGACTATGGGTCATTCGCTTATTTGTAAACACATTAAATTGCATGGCTCATGTAGCGTTTCCTCTCCTAATCTTGCTTGTGTGCTGAAAGGTATTCCTGCTCCTGTTATTTCACCTACTTTCACTCTCCTTTCCAATGGTAGTTATTTACTTTTAAATAACGAAAACTGTTGTGGCCTGCAGGCTGGCATTCCTTACATTGTAACAGTTTCGCACAGGGTTGTCTGCTGCAAAAATGTGCTTTTTCCTCCCCCTCATGGCAAGGTTGATATCTCTATTTGGCCTTCCATCCCTACCATGGAAGCAGATTTCAATAGACTGAGCAGAATAAAGGCACTATTATTAAACGAGGAAGTTATGCTCACGTCCGCCCGGGAGACATTCATTCTCCAGGTGGCGAGTACCCACAGTGAAATACAGGCCCTTTTAAACACTAATCTCCCCCAACATTTTGGGGAGTTAATACATCGTATTTTTAACGCATCTAACACTGAAGGCCTAGTACACTTTTTAAGGTCGTGGGGTCGGGCTTGGTGTCCTCCTTCCAAACTATTTTTGGTGCCATCCCGGCTTTCATACATTCTATTTTTTCCAGTGTCTTTGGCGGTTTCCCATTGATCCTCGCTTTAGCGGCTGGTGTCTTGCTCTTAATTTGCTTTCTGCGCAATGGCTGCTCCCCGATGGGACCTGCTCGATCCAGAACGCCTCCAGCTGCTCCGTGAGCGCCTTTTGGCTGGTTTTGGTGTCTTGCCATTGGCGACACTGAGTGTGTCATATACTCTTTCATTTCGCTTTGCGTATTTCACTTGCGTGCAACCTGTGATGACTTGTGTCCGCTGTCCTTTCACCTGGACTCTGGATTATTGCCTCTCCAATTCGTCATTGTCTGTTCCGGATTTTGTTCAGTTGATGGGTCCCTTAGAGGCCCATGAGCAGGACTGTTCCGTTGCTGGCTGTATGGCGCGTGCGGCTGCACTGGGGATTTTGGCGCAATGGGATATCTGGGCGGCTGCCCAGGATCTCCTACAACGAAGCTGTTTCGATTATCACGCAAGCTGTCCCGCATTGCTTCTGGATGCTCCCTTTGTTGAGGAGCATTCCTGCTCTTTTGATCTCATGGATTGGATGGCATCTATGTTTTTGACAATTCCAATGATGAACTCTTGGAGGGTATGGCTTTTCTCTGCACTTACACTTTCATGGATTGACCTGCCATTCGCCGTTTGGGCGCTCCCTGTGCTCCAACGGCTGTGTTTTTCCTCTGATGGGCCTCTGTCCTGGCCGCTGGACTGACCAGGGGAGGGTGTCTTGTGGATTGTTACCTGCCTTGTTATGTTGGCCTAGGCCTGGCTGCCATGCTGCTTTTCTTTGCGCACGTTACACTGAGCCGGGCCTCCCTCGCCCTTTGCTCGTGCCAAGTTTTTTGCACTGTCTGCATTTTCTGTTGTTCACCTTTTGGGCTCAGTCTGCACAAACATGTACAAGGTCGCATAACAATGTATTTTGGTTCTTCCTGATATGGCCAGTCTCGCGCACCCAGACATAACATTAGGTGCAATTGCCATGAAGAATTTGGTATGCTTTTAATACTGTGGTTTACTAGCGCTTAACGCAGACTTGGAGAAATCCTTTTCAGTGAGAAGAGCTATGCTGTCCTGCTGATGTAATTCTGCATCTAGAGACTGAGGTATGGGGGTTCGCTAGTCAAAGCCCAGAGGTCTTCTATTATTATAATAAACTATCTTACTGCAAGGGGAGGGTGGTAATGTTATTTATACGTTTATCCACTGAGCTCTGAGATGCTTTCCCCGTTTGTATTCTATGGAATTGTAACCATGCTGCTTATATTAGTCATATGCATTATGCTATTAGTACTGACACGTGTACTGTACAATAGAGCACGTAAGTTGGAATAAACATTTTAACCTATCCAGTGTCTCTTCCTACGCACCTTGTGGACAAGTACGAGTGAGTGACGAAAGAGTGTTCTTGCTTCTGCGAGTCCTGAGATAAAGATACCGTGTTCTGGGTTGTCCAATCATTGGTACTTGGGTGCTAATGGGATGTTAAGCTAGTTGGGTTGGGGTTTTTGGGTGCTACGGTATATGGTGGCAAACCACTGTATTCCGGGGTCCCATTTTCCTGTGCATAGCTCTGTGTATGTGCAGAAACCTTATGACACCCTTTATTGTTAATGTTGTTTTATATATATGACTTGCACGTCCGTCCTCGGTGTAGTTAGTCTGAATGCTAAATTGCCTCGTGAGTGCCCTTCCTTTCTGAGTCTTAGCCATCTTGTTCACTTGTGCAGGCTTCTCCTTTTGATCCCTTTTCTCTTCTGACTTCCTGCGTGATCCTGGGCAGCACTGTACTCCTCTTTCTGTTTCAGTTTTCTACTCAGTCGCCAGTTCTTTGCCCAAGTCCCTGACTGTGTCCCAGACAGTCCCGGACAGTCCCTGACAGAATGACCAACCCATATTTTAAGGGACGCTTGTGAGGTTTCTTTGCATTCAGTTAGCTGCCATTTTTTTAAAAAAATCCACCCAGTCAGTTCATGCCAAGATGTTTAGCATCATTTCCAGAAAGTCTGCGTATGTTGGCAGAAATCCATTGTCAAGGCAGCGCAGTTCTGTACACCCTGTTAGAAAGTCCTTAGACTCTAGAGATTGATTCATGGAACAAAAGAGACTTTTATGTGCTAAATATTATTCCCTGTGGTTGGCTGATCCTTCTATGTTAGATTTTCATTCTATCTGTAACCCTGATGCTCACCTGATGTCAGCCAGTGACCTACAGGAGGAAAACGAATTTCTGCAAACCTTGTTAGCAGCAGAAAGACAAAATAGTAATTCAAAGAGTGATACTGTTAAGGGAAATTTTTCTGAAGTTTGTAACTCAGAGATCCTCTGTCAAGACTATGTTTTCTTTGAAGACAATTTCCAGACACATTATTTATCAACACCTTACCAAACTAGTAGTTCAATGGCACCAGTTAAAGCTTGTTTAACCACACAACAGACAAACGATATACCTTAGTCTTGTGATCCAGTGACGATCACAGTCCCTGATACTAAAGAGACAATGTTTAACCGCTTAACCGCGGCGGCAATTCCGCCGCAGTGCGGCGGTTTAATTGAGTGGGCGGGGCCGCGTCGGCCAACGGACGTGCGCAGCACTACGGAGGTAGTGCTCGCGACGGCCGTTGGCCGACGGGCGCATCGAAGGGGTAATGCTACATACAAATTACACAATAATCAGATTAACAAAAGAGAAAAAACACCTACTAGAACACAGACAGGTATTAGCCAGTTTAACCAAAATCCAAGATTTAGTTCTGTTGCTTGTTGTGAAATTGCCAAGCATACCACTGTCTTTGTAGAGAAAGATCTACAGTCTTCACAGGATATAATTAAATCTAAGATTCTTGAATTACAATGAGAGAATAAAATGTTTTAGACCCTGTTAAAATGCTATAACCCAGAGTTCAAGTGGAAATGTAAAACCCCTGTACAGGACTACTTTTCCACATCTATGTTAGCCTCCTTAGAAATGGAGAATGAAACTTTGCGCTCTCTTTTGGGTTCCCCTAAGAGCTGGTCCAGCGATTGTGTGAATAATACTGTGGCTGATCACTCAGATTCCACTCAGAATAGGCATAGTACCTTGTCTCACAGGGCAGTTAATATAGGTATTTGTTTGAAGTCAGAATTTTCTAACTCCTCGTGTTTTGTCTTCCAGTGCTACATTACATTTAGGCACTACATCTGAGATGTGTCCCTCCACTTTTCAGGAACTCCAAATGCCAGGCAAAACAAAAAACATCTCTTTGCTTTCTTTTCCTGGTAGTGAGGTCAGTTCTATCTCAGAGATAATCCACAGACAGGCCATTGACATACAGGCAAAAACTGAACCCGTGACCCACTTAATCCCTGATGTGACAATATCATGTGATTCAGACCACACTCCTGATTTAACTGATGCGACTGAAGCCAACCTCTTCATTGAGAAGGAACAAAATCCTGACCCCTTGTTTGCTCTCCTGCCTTCAAGTACACCACATATTGAGAAGTCAGGAAATATTACTCTATGCTCTGATGCATCTGTAACACCGTGTAATATAGAGGAAATTGAAAATATTTCCATAGACCAAGTAATCTCTGACTTGTTTCCTCTGACTAAGACATGTGAACTGCCAAATGGTAAAGGGAGTCTTGTCATCAGAGACTCTAAGATAAGCAGGATTCTTAGCCATCCCGAAGAAAGCGCTACAGTGTGTTTTAATGAGCCAAAGAACTGTGAAGATTTCACTATTGACAACAGGGAATCTACTGTTCACCTGCTATCGCCATTCCCAGAATTTAAAGTCTGTCATCCTTGTGCCGCTCTGTCATCAGCTAGTCTTCTTGCAGAGTCTCCAGAATCCTCAGCTGTCCTGCTGCTTTCAGAGTCTCCAGAATCCTCAGCCGGCCTGCTGCATTCTGAACTTCAGCCTGCAGCCTGCCTGCCATCTGAGCCCGAGCCTGCAGCTTGCCTGCCATCTGAGCCCGAGCCTGCAGCTTGCCTGCCATCTGAGCTCGAGCCTGCAGCTTGCCTGCCATCTAAGCCTGAGCCTGCAGTTTGGCTGCCATCTGAGCCCGAGCCTGCAGCCTGCCTGCCATTAGTACCGGAGCCTCCAGATTCTCTGCATTCAGAGCCCATGCCCTTAGCTCACCTGCCTACTATGTCACAGTCTCCAGCTGTCTGACATCAAAGCCAGAACTTCCAGCCTGTCTGACTTCAGAGGCAGAACTTCCAGCCTGTCTGGCTTCAAAGCCAGAACTTCCAGCCTGCCTGACTTCAGAGCCAGAACTTCCAGGCTGCCTGCCTTCAGAGCCAGAGCTTCCAGTCGGCCTGCCTTCCGAACCAGAGCTTCCAGTGAGCCTGCCTTCCAAACCAGAGCTTCCAGGCTGCCTGCCTTTTGAACCAGAGCTTCCAGGCTGCCCGCCTTCCAAACCAGAGCTTCCAGGCTGTCTGCCTTCCAAACCAGAGCATCAAGGATGCCTGCCTTCCGAACCAGAGCTTCCAGGCTGCCTGCTTTTTGACCCTATGCTTCCAGTTTCCCAGCCTTCAGAGGTCTCAGTACGCATATGTTCAGTCTCTGAATCTCTAGCATCAGAGACACAACTCTCAACATGTAAGCCTCCAGGGCCTGGGTCTCCTGCATACCTGCTTCCAAAGTCTCCTACATGTGAGTCTTCTATATGTTTTCCTCTAGGGTCAGAACTTCAGGTCTGCTTCCTGTCACCTCCTTCGTCTACAGCCAGTTTGCCTTTGACCTCTGTGCCTCCTGCCAATCCATTATCTGCTTTTGACCCTACAGTCAATTTGCCTTTGTTTTCAGAGTGCTACTCTAGCCTGCCATCATCAGGACTTCATACACCTTTAATTCAAGCTTCTAAGTCCCAGTTACTGGATTTGGAGTCTTCAGGTTCTATCTTCAATACTGCTGTTAATTTACAGCCTATTATCCTATCCGCCAGAACATCACCAGATTTCCTGCAGTCCTCTGGTATCTTTCACTACATCTCTGATGGAAATGAACTTACTTCTTATGAGCAAAGGCTTTGAATCCAGTTCCAGATTCCGGAGCCGGTCTTTGCAGGGAGTGTACTGTCACAACTTGCTCCCTGCGTTCTCATGACCACCACCAGGGGCCTGAACTGTGGGACTCTCCAGTGTCATAATAAGCTTCTGAAACCTCCCCTTCATGCATATACTGACTTCCAGCCATTTGGACCCTTTTGGGAATTGACATCCATTCTCAATCCATGCCGGGTTTTGTGAAAGCCAGCCTGCTCATGCTTGAAGCCAGCCTGCTCATGTTTGACACTGTGTTACCTAGAATTCCCTGCTGACTACTTCGTCTTCACCCCTGCAGGCTAAGGATGGGTGGAGGAATTCAGCTCACCTGTGGCTGGCTGCTGCTAGCCTGCTCACAAATGATGCTGGTGATTACTGTGAGCTCCTTTAAGCCCCAGCTCCCTTCAGTCTAAGGTTGGTCATTATAGCTGTGTACCTGTGAGACCGACCCTTGTTTCCAGTGTTTCCTGAGCTTTTGATATCCTTGTTTCCAGTGTTTCCTGAGCTTTAGTTATGCCTTGTTCCTGAGCTGCTACAGTAGTTTCCCTTGTTCCTGAACTAGCACTGCCTGCAGTGCTACCTTGACTCTTGAGCCTTAGCATTCCTTGTCCCTTAGCTGCAGCAGTTTCCCTTGTTCCTGAACTTGCACTGCCTACAGTGCTCCTTGGCTTTTGAGCTTTTGCTAAATTCTTGTTCTTGCTCCAGCACTGCCTTCGGTGCTACTTTGCTTTCTTGACTCCTGATCCAGCACTTTTCCAGTATACCCTTGTAGCCTCCCCTTCAGTATATCCTTTTCCAGTCCCTGCCTTTCTTCCATTTCCTTGGTTCTAGTTCTGGTTCTAGTTCATAGTTTGCTGTCTCTCTATTCTGCTGTCTTGCTTCTATTACCTTGTACGTTTGTTACTTGCTTTCTGCCAAGTGTGCCCTGTGATTTTCTTCCTTTCCGGTTAAGCACTCCTCCTTGCTAGCTCCTTGTCTATTGTGCTTGTGTTTAGTTCTACACCCTTGCTGTTGCGGCCTTGCGTGTTCCTGTTTGATTGCCAGGATCCGTGGGCACAGCTAACGACCTAGGTGGTGTTTCGTGTTCACTGTGAGTATTGTCTTTGAGTTACATTTATAACATCATCATAGGTTTTAGCTCCACAGACCCTGCCTTTGCATGCATATCCTACATGTGGGTATTTGCAGTCAGTATCTGTAACAGCAATTGTGGGTGAGGAACTTACTGAGCTTCAGTCTTACCGTGTGGAGCTCCTGAGTGCTTTACCCCACATTCCCTTTATTCTTAATGTTGTTTTATATATATGTCTTGCACGTCCGTCCTCATTGTAGTTAGTCTGAATGCTAAATTGCCTCGTGAGTACCCTTCCTTTCTGAGTCTTAGCCATCTTGTTCACTTGTGCAGGCTTCTCCTTTTGATCCCTTTTCTCTTCTGACTTCCTGTGTGATCCTGGGCAGCGCTGCACTCCTCTTTCAGTTTACGTTTTCTACCCAGTCGCCAGTCCTTGCCCAAGTCCCTGACTGTGTCCCAGACGGTCCTAGACAGCCCCTGACAGTGAATGCCCAAAAGTTGACTTAAATAGGTGAGGATGAAATTTACATTCTGATTCCTTGCCCACCCCTCTCAAACTCCTCTCTCAACTGACCGGAAGGAGGCATAGCCATCATACACAAAGACACCCTCCACCTCACAACCAGCTCGGATGACCACTCACCTGATATGGAGCACCTCCACTTCCAGATCCAGACCAATCCGAACGCCACCCTCGGCGGCACCCTCATCTGCAGACCTACCAGACCCCACCCCCTTCTGCAAAGCCATAACTAACTTCATCCCTCACCACACTCTTGCCTCAATGGACTACATCATCCTCTGTGACCTAAATTTCCACCTGGACAACCTCGAAGACCACAACACCTCATCCTTTCTAGAGAATCTCGCCACCATCGGACTGAAACAACTGGTCACAACGTTAACCTTCTCAGCAGGACACATTTCGACCTCATCTTCTCCGCAAGCAACAACATCTCAGTCAGCCACTCCTCCGAGCCACACTGCATCCACGTCTCCTTCAACAATCCCACCTTAAGCCACCATGCCTACCACATTCATTGCAGAAGTTGGAACAAGGTCAGCAAAAACCAGCTCAACACCTCCCTCAGAAAGACCCCACCCCAGACATCCACGGATGCCAACACCTCAGCACACAACCTCCACCGCTGGATCTCCAACTGCACCACCACACTGGTCCACCTGAAGAAACCTCCAGGCAAGCAGCCCTCCAAGAAAGCCAGCTGGTTCTCCTCTGCCCACCAAGGCTCCAGGCACACCTCCAGACTGCTCGAGAAAAGATGGAGGAGCAGCAAGATCATGGCAGACCACATAGCCTTCAAATTCGCTGTCACCACAAACCACTGCCTCATCAGAACAACAAAGAAAGCAGCCATCGAGGAACGCATCAATGCCTATGCACACAACAGTAAATAACTCTTTGCCATTGTCAAAGAATGTGGCAAACCCAGCACGTAGAAAGCAGACATCCCCCTCTTCAGACCCCTGTGACAACCTCACCACCTTCTTCCACCGCAAGATCAAGGAGATCTATGACTGCTTCGCAACCCAAGACTCACTCACCCCACCCGCAACTACTGCACTCAATGGCTCCAGTGCCCTTCACACCTTGACCAACTGGACTACCCTCACCTCTGATGACACCTTCAGGATCATGAAGAACCTCCACTCCGGAGCTCCCTCAGATCCCTGCCCTCACCACATCTTCATCTGAGCTGGCACCTTCATTGCACCCAAACTCTACCACACCATCAACTTCTCCATTGAGTCCACACCTTTCGCTGAAGACTGGAAGCACGCCGAGATCAACACCCTTGCTGAAGAAACCTTCTGCCGACCCGACGGACCTCAAGAACTACAGACACATCTCTCTGCTCCCCTTCCCAGCCAAAGTCATCGAGAAAGCCACCAACGCCCAACTCTCTGAGTTCGTCAAAATGAACAACATCCTGGAATCTCACAATTGGGCTTCAGAAGCAACCACAGTACTGAGATCACTCTCCTCATCGCTACAGACGACATCTGCACCCTCCTTGACTGAGGCAAGACTGCAGCGCTTATCCTCCTGGACCTCTCAGCCGCTTTCCTTCTTCCACAACACCCTCTGTGCAAGACTGCACAATGACGGCATCCGCGACAAAGACCTAAAATGGATCTGCTCCTTCCTCACTAGCTGAAAGCAGAGAGTCAGACTTCCAACATTCAAATCAGAACTCACAGAGATCAGCTGCGGAGTGCCTCAGGGATCCTCCCTGAGCCCCATCTTTTTCAACATCTACATGGCCCAGCTTGCAGCCATCATCAGAAGCCAAGTACTCAAAATTGTCTCCTATGCCAACAACACTCAGGTGATTCTCACCCTCACAGATGAACCCCAGCTGCCAAGAGCAACTTTGATGATGGGATGAAGGCAGTCGCCACCTGGATGAAGGACAGCTGCCTCAAGCTTAACTCAGATAAAACCGAAGCCCTCATCCTGGGCTTCTCCCACTCCACCTAGGATGACTCTTGGTGGCCTGCAGTGCTCGGAATCCCCCCACACCCACAGACCATGCAAAAAACCTCAGGATCATCCTGAACTGCTCGCTCTCAATGAACTGCCAAATTAACGCCCTCACATCCTCCTGTTTCCAGACACTCCGCCTCCTTCATAAGATTTTCTAGTGGATCCTCACTGAGTTAAGGAAAACGATCCCCCATGCCCTTGTCAGCAGCAGAAATGACTACTGCAATGCACTCTATGGCGGCACCACACAGAAACTCAAAAAAGAACTGCAGACCATCCAGAACGCCTCTGTCAGACTCATCCTGAACATCCCATGCCTCAACCACATCACCGGCCACCTGAGAGACTTTCACTGACTACCTGTCAACAAGAGTATCCCCTTCAAGCTTCTCACGCATGCCTATAAATCCCTGTACAATGCTGGACCTGCATACCTCAACCACCGCCACTCCTTCTACACTCCCACCAGACATTTCCACTCCACCAACTGGCCCTGGCCACCGTCCAATGGATCCTCAAAACCACAGCTGGAGAAAGATCCTCCTCCTACCTCGCTGCAAAGACCACTCCTTGCCTCTGCACCTCAGCAATCACCATTTCAGTCTCATTTCAGGAAAGACCTCAAGACCTGGCTCTTCGATTGACCTGCAGACCCAGCACCCCTACCCAGTGCCTTTAGACCCTCACGGGTGAGTAATCGCACTTTACACAATTGTTTTATATATATATATATATATATATATTTAGACTCCACTCTCCCCCAACTCGTAGAGGAAATGAGCACACGCGGGACTCCAGGGGAAATGCAAAATCCTTCTTTATTATGGCGTAAGCATGACGCGTTTTGTTTTAGATAAAACTTCTTCAGATGCAGCCAAGGATATAGCAAGTGCTTCTCCCGCCCTCTCTTTAAACAAGATGCCTCGCTCCGATTGGACAGGCTTCACTGGTGTTTCAGGCACTGGGAAAGGCGTAAACCCAGGAATCTGGATCAGCGCGGAGCAGACACCAAGCGTCAGTACTAGCCCCAGTGGGCGGTGTCTGCTCCCTTCACCCCAATGCTCACCGAGTTCTTTACAGTGGGCGGTATTGCAGTTCACCTTGTCCCTTCCCGGCAGGAGCTCGTGCACGTCGCCTCAGTAGGCAACAGCGTCCCTCACGAAGTCGTAGTCCACTGTTAATGGCCGAGCTGATTGCAGGTAAGCGCTGCATTGCAGAGAGGTGCAAAAAGGGGCGTGGCCTCTGAACACCTCTCTGCAACGCAGCTCCCTGGCGCATACTGGAGGTACAGGGTGGGCTAGTTGGACCCCAGGGACCCTCATGATTCAAGGGGACTTAATCCCCCAACTTAAAACGCGCCACAGGGCGCGTTTGCACAGATGTCACCTCAGGCCCCGCCCCCTCCCTTCACCATTGTGCAAATATTCCTCTAAAATCAGCCGAACTACGAATTCCTATTTACTCACCTGTTATCAGGAGAGCCCTCAGTGCTGCATCTTTCAGCCCAGTACTGATCCTGAAAAGTAATTTTAACCGTACTTACCAGTAACTTGAATTTCCTTCCATAGGCTAACATTGACTGGTTTCACTTGGAAATTCTTCTAAGTGTGGAGTTTTGGAACTTTATAATATTCCTCTAAAATCAGCCGAAATACGAATTCCGATTTACTCACCTGTTATCAGGAGAGACCTCAGTGCTGCATCTTTAAGCCCAGTACTGATCCTGAAAAGTAATTTTAACCGTACTTACCAGTAACTTGAATTTCCTTCCATAGGATATCATTGCCTGCTTTTTGCTGAAAAAGTTTCTGTCGATTTTTGAAACATACAAATATTCCTCTAAAATCAGCCGAACTACGAATTCCGATTTACTCACCTGTTATCAGGAGAGACCTCAGTGCTGCATCTTTCAGCCCAGTACTGATCCTGAAAAGTAATTTTAACCGTACTTACCAGTAACTTGAATTTCCTTCCATAGGCTAACATTGACTGGTTTCACTTGGAAATTCTTCTAAGTGTGGAGTTTTGGAACTTTATAATATTCCTCTAAAATCAGCCGAAATACGAATTCCGATTTACTCACCTGTTATCAGGAGAGACCTCAGTGCTGCATCTTTAAGCCCAGTACTGATCCTGAAAAGTAATTTTAACCGTACTTACCAGTAACTTGAATTTCCTTCCATAGGATATCATTGCCTGCTTTTTGCTGAAAAAGTTTCTGTCGATTTTTGAAACATACAAATATTCCTCTAAAATCAGCCAAAATACGAATTCCGGTTTACTCACCTGTTATCAGGAGAGACCTCAGTGCTGCATCTTTCAGCCCAGTACTGATCCTGAAAAGTAATTTTAACCGTACTTACCAGTAACTTATATTTCCTTCCATAGGAATCCATTGTCTGGTTTTCAGCAGAAAAGTTTCAAAGTGTTGATTTTCACAAACTACAACTATTCCTTAAAAATCGCCTGTATGACTTAAACGCATTCTTTCAACTGTTTACAGGAGATGCACCAGTGCTGGATACAGGATCCACCACTGAGTAAGAAAAAGTAACGATAACACTACTTACCTGCTAAGTGAATTTCCTCCCATATGATAACATTGGTGATTCTATGTGAAAAAGTTTCTAAGTGTCAACTTTTAAAATACAATAATATTCCTTAAAAATCACTACTGTAACCAAAACACTTTTACTCAACTGTTTACAGGAGATGTCCCAGGACTGAATCTAGGATCCAGTCCTGTGGTTAGAAAAGTAATCCATAAAGTAACTAATTGCATTTAACTAGAAATTCACATTGAGCTCAATGTTGCATTGTGTTTGAAATTGTGTTGCCCATTGCAACAACTGTAACTACTATACTTAAAAGTCTATTGCCTATTTGCAAAGTATTTAAACTAAAGTAATTCATTCTGAGAAAGTATATTTTGTAATGTAATGTATAATGTAATTACAATGTAATTTAAAAAATAAAATATGTAAAAATAAATAATTTAAAAAATTAGTAAATCAGTATCAAAAAAATAAATATAACAATTAATACATTTAAAAATTGTCATTTACAAAACCTTTGAAATTCACTGAAAAAAACCATAGGTTTCAGACATGTTATAGTTAGGAATTAGCATTTAAAAAACCTTTGAAATTCACTGAAAAAACCATAGGTTTCAGACACGTTATAGTTAGAAATTAGCATTTAAAAAACCTTTGAAATTCACTTAAAAACCATAGGTTTTAGGGACAGTTATAGTTAGTTGGACATTTCACTCGTACAAAACCATAGAAATTCCCCGTTATAGTTAGTTCAGCTAACTATAACTCGCGCCTCAACAATGCACTGCTGATGACGTCACATATTACATCACTCATGACATGGTCAGTGACATCACTGAAGACATCACTGATGACATCTCAAATGACATCACTGATGACATCACTGATGACATCATCCACGTGATAATCTGATGCACCTCCTCACACCCTGATATAACCTTTGATACACCCACTCTAAATTACAGACTGCCATTCGCAAAACCATAGACACTCCAACACCAATAACTACATACCCACTCCCTGATTCTTAGGTCTACACACACATCCACTCACTCACCCGTACAGTCACTCATACTTACGGTCACTCAGTACAGGACTATCATATGCACTCATACTCCTATATAGACACTCAAACACCGCCACTCATCCATAGAGGTACTCACATACCTAGTCAGTCATGCAAATAATTAAACACACTGCCATTTACTCACCTATACAGTTATACACACACCAGCTCACTTACTCATACAAATACTAGCACATTCTTACGCTCTTATACAATCACTGATACAAGCACACACTCATCCATACAGTCACTCTCACAATCACACACTCTTGCTTATAGCTATTTATATACTCCAACACACATATATACTGCCTTTCACATATGTAGTTACTCACACATGTACCACTGGGACATACATTTACTCACAAACACACTCTTACCCACCCATACAGTCTATCACAGAGGCACTCTTGAAACCATCCACCCAGTGAATCACCCACTCACACATCTATGCACAGAGTCGCACACACCCCACCCACACAAACACTCAGGCACCCATACAGATACTCAGACAACTAATCAATAACTCATATAGACACTCATGTAGCTATTCACAAACCCATGCATCCACTTACACAGCAATAGACAGACGGATACAGACATTCACCCAGTTTAGTCACTAACCCATGCATTCAGTAAGATACGTTTAATCACTCACTTATAGAGTTAGTCACGCACCTACTAAATCATCCATACAGACACTTATACACCCACTCATTCTTCAATACGCCTTTCCCTATATATATTAAACATATTTAAACTTTAAAGAAACACACAGTCACTGGATGATGTCATCAGTGATGTCATTTGAGATGTCATCAGTGATGTCATCAGTGATGTCACTGACCATGTCATGAGTGATGTAATATGTGACGTCATCAGCAGTGCATTGCGGGGCGCGAGTTATAGTTAGCTGAACTAACTATAACGGGGGAATTTCTATGGTTTTGTACGAGTGAAATGTCCAACTAACTATAACTGTCCCTAAAACCTATGGGTTTTTCAGTGAATATATATATATATTCACTGAAAAAACCATAGGTTTTAGGGACAGTTATAGTTAGTTGGACATTGCACTCAGTACAAAACCCGTGAAATTCCCCATTATAGTTAGTTCAGCTAACTATAACTCGCGCCCCGCAATGCACTGCTGATGACGTCACATATTACATCACTCATGACATGGTCAGTGACATCACTGATGACATCTGAAATGACATCACTGATGACATCATCCAGTGACTGTGTGTTTCTGTAAAGTTTAAATATTTTTAATATATATAGGGAAAGGCGTATTGAAGAATGAGTGGGTGTATAAGTGTCTGTATGGATGATTTAGTAGGTGCGTGACTAATTCTATAAGTGAGTGATTAAACGTATCTTACTGAATGCATGGGTTAGTGACTAAACTGGGTGAATGTCTGTATCTGTCTGTTGCTGTGTAAGTGGCTGCATGGGTTTGTGAATAGCTACATGAGTGTCTATAAGAGTTATTGATTTGTTGTCTGAGTATCTGTATGGGTGCCTGAGTGTTTGTGTGGATGGGGTGTGTGCGACTGTGCATAGATGTGTGAGTGGGTGATTCACTGGGTGGATGGTTTAAAGAGTGCATCTGTGATAGACTGTATGGGTGGGTAAGTGTGTGTAAGAGTGTGTTAGTGAGTGAATGTATGTCCCAGTGGTACATGCGTGAGTAACTACATATGTGAAAGGCAGTATATATGTGTGTTAGAGTATATAAATAGCTATAAGCGAGAGTGAGTGATTGTGATAGTGGCTGTATGGATGAGTGTGTGCTTGTATCAGTGATTGTGTAAGAGCGTAACAATGTGCTAGTATTTGTATGATTAAGTGAGCTGGTGTGTGTATAACTGTATAGGTGAGTAAATGGCAGTGTGTTTAATTATTTGCATGACTGACTAGGTGTGTGAGTACCTCTATGGATGAGTGGCGGTGTTTGAGTGTCTATATAGGAGTAAGAGTGCATATGATAGTCCTGTACTGAGTGACCATAAGTATGAGTGACTGTACGGGTGAGTGAGTGGATGTGTGTGTGTAGTCCTAAGAATCAGTGAGTGGGTATGTAGTTATTGGTGTTGGAGTGTCTATGGTTTTGCGAATGGCAGTCTGTAATTTAGATTGGGTGTATCAAAGGTTATATTAGGGTGTGAAGAGCTGCATCAGATTATCACGTGGATGATGTCATCAGTGATGTCATTTGAGATGTCATCAGTGATGTCATCAGTGATGTCACTGACCATGTCATGAGTGATGTAATATGTGACGTCATCAGCAGTGCATTGCGGGGCGCGAGTTATAGTTAGCTGAACTAACTATAACGGGGAATTTCACGGGTTTTGTACGAGTGCAATGTCCAACTAACTATAACTGTCCCTAAAACCTATGGTTTTTTCAGTGAATTTCAAAGGTTTTTTAAATGCTAATTTCTAACTATAACGTGTCTGAAACCTATGGTTTTTCAGTGAATTTCAAAGGTTTTTAAATGCTAATTTGTAACTATAACGTGCCTGAAACCTATGGTTTTTCAGTGAATTTCAAAGGTTTTTTAAATGACATTTTTAAATGTATTAATTTTTATATTAATTTTTTCATACTGATTTACTACATTTTTAGAAACAATTTCTTTTACATATTTTATTTTTTAAATTACATTGTAATTACATTATACATTACATTACAAAAAATACTTTCTCAGAATGAATTACTTTAGTTTAAATACTCTGCACATAGGCAATAGACTTTTAAGTACAGTAGTTACAGTTGTTGCAATGGGCAACACATTTTCAAACACAATGCAACATTCAGCTCAATGTGAATTTCTAGTTAAATGCAATTAGTTACTTTATGGATTACTTTTCTAACCACAGGACTGGATCCTAGATTCAGTCCTGGGACATCTCCTGTAAACAGTTGAGTAAAAGCGTTTTGGTTACAGTCGTGATTTTTAAGGAATATTATTGTATTTTAAAAGTTGACACTTTGAAACTTTTCCTCATAGAATCACCAATGTTATCCTATGGAAGGAAATTCACTTAGCAGGTAAAAACTGTTATCGTTACTTTTTCTTACTCAGTGTTGGATCCTGGATCCAGCACTGGTGCATCTCCTGTAAACAGTTGAAAAATGTGTTTAAGTCATACAGGCGATTTTTAAGGAATATTTGTAGTTTGTGAAAATCGACACTTTGAAACTTTTCTGCTGAAAACCAGACAATGGATTCCTATGGAAGAAAAGATAAGTTACTGGTAAGTACGGTTAAAATTACTTTTCAGGGTCAGTGCTGGGCTAAAAGATGCAGCACTGGGTTCTCTCCTGATAACAGGTGAGTAAATCGGAATTCGTATTTCGGCTGATTTTAGAAGAATAATTTAAAGTTCCAAAACTCCACACTTAGAAGAATTTCCAAGTGAAACCAGTCTATGTTAGCCTATGGAAGGAAATTCAAGTTACTGGTAAGTACGGTTAAAATTACTTTTCAGGACCAGTACTGGGCTGAAAGATGCAGCACTGAGGTCTCTCCTGATAACAGGTGAGTAAATCAGAATTCGGATTTCGGCTGATTTTAGAGGAATAATTGTATGTTTCAAAAATCAACACTTAGAAACTTTTTCAGCAAAAAGCAGGCAATGATATCCTATGGAAGGAAATTCAAGTTACTGGTAAGTACGGTTAAAATTACTTTTCAGGATTAGTACTGGGCTGAAAGATGCAGCACTGAGGTCTCTCCTGATAACAGGTGAGTAAATCGGAATTCGTATTTCGGCTGATTTTAGAGGAATATTTTAAAGTTCCAAAACTCCACACTTAGAAGAATTTCCAAGTGAAACCAGTCAATGTTAGCCTATGGAAGGAAATTCAAGTTACTGGTAAGTACGATTAAAATTACTTTTCAGGACCAGTACTGGGCTGAAAGATGCAGCACTGAGGTCTCTCCTGATAACAGGTGAGTAAATCGGAATTCGTATTTCGGCTGATTTTAGAGGAATATTTGTAGGTTTCAAAAATCAACACTTAGAAACTTTTTCAGCAAAAAGCAGGCAATGATATCCTATGGAAGGAAATTCAAGTTACTGGTAAGTACGGTTAAAATTACTTTTCAGGACCAGTACTGGACTGAAAGATACAGCACTGAGGTCTCTCCTTATAACAGGTGAGTAAATCGGAATTCGTATTTCGGATGA
This sequence comes from Calotriton arnoldi, assembly GCA_963921515.1. NCBI lineage: Eukaryota > Metazoa > Chordata > Amphibia > Caudata > Salamandridae > Calotriton > Calotriton arnoldi. Next base: position 160,319 of record CAWUFW010004175.1, read on the forward strand.
TTTTAGAAGAATATTTGCACAATGGTGAAGGGAGGGGCGGGGCCTGAGGTGACATCTGTGCAAACGCACCCGTGGCGCGTTTTAAGTTGGGGATTAAGTCCCCTTGAATCCTGAGGGTCCCTAGGGGCCAACTAGCCCACCAGGAACCTCCAATATGCGCCAGGGGCTGCGTTGCAGAGACGTGTAGAGAGGCCACACCCCTTTTTACACCTCTCTGCAACGCAGCTCTGTGGCGCTTTCTGGATGTACCTGTTGGGCTAGTTGGCCTCCAGGGACCCTCAGGATTGAAGGGATTTAATCCCCAACTTAAAACGCGCCACGGGGCGCGTTTGCACAGGTTTTTTCAGTGAATATATATATATATTCACTGAAAAAACCATAGGTTTTAGGGACAGTTATAGTTAGTTGGACATTGCACTCGTACAAAACCCGTGAAATTCCCCCATTATAGTTAGTTCAGCTAACTATAACTCGCGCCCGCAATGCACTGCTGATGACGTCACATATTACATCACTCATGACATGGTCAGTGACATCACTGATGACATCTGAAATGACATCACTGATGACATCATCCAGTGACTGTGTGTTTCTGTAAAGTTTAAATATTTTTAATATATATAGGGAAAGGCGTATTGAAGAATGAGTGGGTGTATAAGTGTCTGTATGGATGATTTAGTAGGTGCGTGACTAATTCTATAAGTGAGTGATTAAACGTATCTTACTGAATGCATGGGTTAGTGACTAAACTGGGTGAATGTCTGTATCTGTCTGTTGCTGTGTAAGTGGCTGCATGGGTTTGTGAATAGCTACATGAGTGTCTATAAGAGTTATTGATTTGTTGTCTGAGTATCTGTATGGGTGCCTGAGTGTTTGTGTGGATGGGGTGTGTGCGACTGTGCATAGATGTGTGAGTGGGTGATTCACTGGGTGGATGGTTTAAAGAGTGCATCTGTGATAGACTGTATGGGTGGGTAAGTGTGTGTAAGAGTGTGTTAGTGAGTGAATGTATGTCCCAGTGGTACATGCGTGAGTAACTACATATGTGAAAGGCAGTATATATGTGTGTTAGAGTATATAAATAGCTATAAGCGAGAGTGAGTGATTGTGATAGTGGCTGTATGGATGAGTGTGTGCTTGTATCAGTGATTGTGTAAGAGCGTAACAATGTGCTAGTATTTGTATGATTAAGTGAGCTGGTGTGTGTATAACTGTATAGGTGAGTAAATGGCAGTGTGTTTAATTATTTGCATGACTGACTAGGTGTGTGAGTACCTCTATGGATGAGTGGCGGTGTTTGAGTGTCTATATAGGAGTAAGAGTGCATATGATAGTCCTGTACTGAGTGACCATAAGTATGAGTGACTGTACGGGTGAGTGAGTGGATGTGTGTGTGTAGTCCTAAGAATCAGTGAGTGGGTATGTAGTTATTGGTGTTGGAGTGTCTATGGTTTTGCGAATGGCAGTCTGTAATTTAGATTGGGTGTATCAAAGGTTATATTAGGGTGTGAAGAGCTGCATCAGATTATCACGTGGATGATGTCATCAGTGATGTCATTTGAGATGCCATCAGTGATGTCATCAGTGATGTCACTGACCATGTCATGAGTGATGTAATATGTGACGTCATCAGCAGTGCATTGCGGGGGCGCGAGTTATAGTTAGCTGAACTAACTATAACGGGGGAATTTCACGGGTTTTGTACGAGTGCAATGTCCAACTAACTATAACTGTCCCTAAAACCTATGGTTTTTCAGTGAATTTCAAAGGTTTTTAAATGCTAATTTCTAACTATAACGTGTCTGAAACCTATGGTTTTTTCAGTGAATTTCAAAGGTTTTTTAAATGCTAATTTGTAACTATAACGTGCCTGAAACCTATGGTTTTTTCAGTGAATTTCAAAGGTTTTTTAAATGACATTTTTTAAATGTATTAATTTTTATATTAATTTTTTTCATACTGATTTACTACATTTTTAGAAACAATTTCTTTTACATATTTTATTTTTTAAATTACATTGTAATTACATTATACATTACATTACAAAAAATACTTTCTCAGAATGAATTACTTTAGTTTAAATACTCTGCACATAGGCAATAGACTTTTAAGTACAGTAGTTACAGTTGTTGCAATGGGCAACACATTTTCAAACACAATGCAACATTCAGCTCAATGTGAATTTCTAGTTAAATGCAATTAGTTACTTTATGGATTACTTTTCTAACCACAGGACTGGATCCTAGATTCAGTCCTGGGACATCTCCTGTAAACAGTTGAGTAAAAGCGTTTTGGTTACAGTCGTGATTTGTCAGGAATATTATTGTATTTTAAAAGTTGACACTTTGAAACTTTTCCTCATAGAATCACCAATGTTATCCTATGGAAGGAAATTCACTTAGCAGGTAAAAACTGTTATCGTTACTTTTTCTTACTCAGTGTTGGATCCTGGATCCAGCACTGGTGCATCTCCTGTAAACAGTTGAAAAAATGTGTTTAAGTCATACAGGCGATTTTTAAGGAATATTTGTAGTTTGTGAAAATCGACACTTTGAAACTTTTCTGCTGAAAACCAGACAATGGATTCCTATGGAAGAAAAGATAAGTTACTGGTAAGTACGGTTAAAATTACTTTTCAGGGTCAGTGCTGGGCTAAAAGATGCAGCACTGGGTTCTCTCCTGATAACAGGTGAGTAAATCGGAATTCGTATTTCGGCTGATTTTAGAAGAATAATTTAAAGTTCCAAAACTCCACACTTAGAAGAATTTCCAAGTGAAACCAGTCAATGTTAGCCTATGGAAGGAAATTCAAGTTACTGGTAAGTACGGTTAAAATTACTTTTCAGGACCAGTACTGGGCTGAAAGATGCAGCACTGAGGTCTCTCCTGATAACAGGTGAGTAAATCAGAATTCGGATTTCGGCTGATTTTAGAGGAATAATTGTATGTTTCAAAAATCAACACTTAGAAACTTTTTCAGCAAAAAGCAGGCAATGATATCCTATGGAAGGAAATTCAAGTTACTGGTAAGTACGGTTAAAATTACTTTTCAGGATTAGTACTGGGCTGAAAGATGCAGCACTGAGGTCTCTCCTGATAACAGGTGAGTAAATCGGAATTCGTATTTCGGCTGATTTTAGAGGAATATTTTAAAGTTCCAAAACTCCACACTTAGAAGAATTTCCAAGTGAAACCAGTCAATGTTAGCCTATGGAAGGAAATTCAAGTTACTGGTAAGTACGATTAAAATTACTTTTCAGGACCAGTACTGGGCTGAAAGATGCAGCACTGAGGTCTCTCCTGATAACAGGTGAGTAAATCGGAATTCGTATTTCGGCTGATTTTAGAGGAATATTTGTAGGTTTCAAAAATCAACACTTAGAAACTTTTTCAGCAAAAAGCAGGCAATGATATCCTATGGAAGGAAATTCAAGTTACTGGTAAGTACGGTTAAAATTACTTTTCAGGACCAGTACTGGACTGAAAGATACAGCACTGAGGTCTCTCCTTATAACAGGTGAGTAAATCGGAATTCGTATTTCGGATGATTTTAGAAGAATATTTGCACAATGGTGAAGGGAGGGGCGGGGCCTGAGGTGACATCTGTGCAAACGCACCCCGTGGCGCGTTTTAAGTTGGGGGATTAAGTCCCCTTGAATCCTGAGGGTCCCTAGGGGCCAACTAGCCCACCAGGAACCTCCAATATGCGCCAGGGGCTGCGTTGCAGAGACGTGTAGAGAGGCCACACCCCTTTTACACCTCTCTGCAACGCAGCTCTGTGGCGCTTTCTGGATGTACCTGTTGGGCTAGTTGGCCCCCAGGGACCCTCAGGATTGAAGGATTTAATCCCCCAACTAAAACGCGCCACGGGCGCGTTTGCACAGGATTTTTCAGTGAATATATATATATATTCACTGAAAAACCATAGGTTTTAGGGACAGTTATAGTTAGTTGGACATTGCACTCGTACAAAACCCGTGAAATTCCCCCATTATAGTTAGTTCAGCTAACTATAACTCGCGCCCCCGCAATGCACTGCTGATGACGTCACATATTACATCACTCATGACATGGTCAGTGACATCACTGATGACATCTGAAATGACATCACTGATGACATCATCCAGTGACTGTGTGTTTCTGTAAAGTTTAAATATTTTTAATATATATAGGGAAAGGCGTATTGAAGAATGAGTGGGTGTATAAGTGTCTGTATGGATGATTTAGTAGGTGCGTGACTAATTCTATAAGTGAGTGATTAAACGTATCTTACTGAATGCATGGGTTAGTGACTAAACTGGGTGAATGTCTGTATCTGTCTGTTGCTGTGTAAGTGGCTGCATGGGTTTGTGAATAGCTACATGAGTGTCTATAAGAGTTATTGATTTGTTGTCTGAGTATCTGTATGGGTGCCTGAGTGTTTGTGTGGATGGGGTGTGTGCGACTGTGCATAGATGTGTGAGTGGGTGATTCACTGGGTGGATGGTTTAAAGAGTGCATCTGTGATAGACTGTATGGGTGGGTAAGTGTGTGTAAGAGTGTGTTAGTGAGTGAATGTATGTCCCAGTGGTACATGCGTGAGTAACTACATATGTGAAAGGCAGTATATATGTGTGTTAGAGTATATAAATAGCTATAAGCGAGAGTGAGTGATTGTGATAGTGGCTGTATGGATGAGTGTGTGCTTGTATCAGTGATTGTGTAAGAGCGTAACAATGTGCTAGTATTTGTATGATTAAGTGAGCTGGTGTGTGTATAACTGTATAGGTGAGTAAATGGCAGTGTGTTTAATTATTTGCATGACTGACTAGGTGTGTGAGTACCTCTATGGATGAGTGGCGGTGTTTGAGTGTCTATATAGGAGTAAGAGTGCATATGATAGTCCTGTACTGAGTGACCATAAGTATGAGTGACTGTACGGGTGAGTGAGTGGATGTGTGTGTGTAGTCCTAAGAATCAGTGAGTGGGTATGTAGTTATTGGTGTTGGAGTGTCTATGGTTTTGCGAATGGCAGTCTGTAATTTAGATTGGGTGTATCAAAGGTTATATTAGGGTGTGAAGAGCTGCATCAGATTATCACGTGGATGATGTCATCAGTGATGTCATTTGAGATGTCATCAGTGATGTCATCAGTGATGTCACTGACCATGTCATGAGTGATGTAATATGTGACGTCATCAGCAGTGCATTGCGGGGCGCGAGTTATAGTTAGCTGAACTAACTATAACGGGGGAATTTCACGGGTTTTGTACGAGTGCAATGTCCAACTAACTATAACTGTCCCTAAAACCTATGGTTTTTTCAGTGAATTTCAAAGGTTTTTTAAATGCTAATTTCTAACTATAACGTGTCTGAAACCTATGGTTTTTTCAGTGAATTTCAAAGGTTTTTTAAATGCTAATTTGTAACTATAACGTGCCTGAAACCTATGGTTTTTTCAGTGAATTTCAAAGGTTTTTAAATGACATTTTTTAAATGTATTAATTTTTATATTAATTTTTTCATACTGATTTACTACATTTTTAGAAACAATTTCTTTTACATATTTTATTTTTTAAATTACATTGTAATTACATTATACATTACATTACAAAAATACTTTCTCAGAATGAATTACTTTAGTTTAAATACTCTGCACATAGGCAATAGACTTTTAAGTACAGTAGTTACAGTTGTTGCAATGGGCAACACATTTTCAAACACAATGCAACATTCAGCTCAATGTGAATTTCTAGTTAAATGCAATTAGTTACTTTATGGATTACTTTTCTAACCACAGGACTGGATCCTAGATTCAGTCCTGGGACATCTCCTGTAAACAGTTGAGTAAAAGCGTTTTGGTTACAGTCGTGATTTTTAAGGAATATTATTGTATTTTAAAAGTTGACACTTTGAAACTTTTCCTCATAGAATCACCAATGTTATCCTATGGAAGGAAATTCACTTAGCAGGTAAAAACTGTTATCGTTACTTTTTCTTACTCAGTGTTGGATCCTGGATCCAGCACTGGTGCATCTCCTGTAAACAGTTGAAAAAATGTGTTTAAGTCATACAGGCGATTTTTAAGGAATATTTGTAGTTTGTGAAAATCGACACTTTGAAACTTTTCTGCTGAAAACCAGACAATGGATTCCTATGGAAGAAAAGATAAGTTACTGGTAAGTACGGTTAAAATTACTTTTCAGGGTCAGTGCTGGGCTAAAAGATGCAGCACTGGGTTCTCTCCTGATAACAGGTGAGTAAATCGGAATTCGTATTTCGGCTGATTTTAGAAGAATAATTTAAAGTTCCAAAACTCCACACTTAGAAGAATTTCCAAGTGAAACCAGTCAATGTTAGCCTATGGAAGGAAATTCAAGTTACTGGTAAGTACGGTTAAAATTACTTTTCAGGACCAGTACTGGGCTGAAAGATGCAGCACTGAGGTCTCTCCTGATAACAGGTGAGTAAATCAGAATTCGGATTTCGGCTGATTTTAGAGGAATAATTGTATGTTTCAAAAATCAACACTTAGAAACTTTTTCAGCAAAAAGCAGGCAATGATATCCTATGGAAGGAAATTCAAGTTACTGGTAAGTACGGTTAAAATTACTTTTCAGGATTAGTACTGGGCTGAAAGATGCAGCACTGAGGTCTCTCCTGATAACAGGTGAGTAAATCGGAATTCGTATTTCGGCTGATTTTAGAGGAATATTTTAAAGTTCCAAAACTCCACACTTAGAAGAATTTCCAAGTGAAACCAGTCAATGTTAGCCTATGGAAGGAAATTCAAGTTACTGGTAAGTACGATTAAAATTACTTTTCAGGACCAGTACTGGGCTGAAAGATGCAGCACTGAGGTCTCTCCTGATAACAGGTGAGTAAATCGGAATTCGTATTTCGGCTGATTTTAGAGGAATATTTGTAGGTTTCAAAAATCAACACTTAGAAACTTTTTCAGCAAAAAGCAGGCAATGATATCCTATGGAAGGAAATTCAAGTTACTGGTAAGTACGGTTAAAATTACTTTTCAGGACCAGTACTGGACTGAAAGATACAGCACTGAGGTCTCTCCTTATAACAGGTGAGTAAATCGGAATTCGTATTTCGGATGATTTTAGAAGAATATTTGCACAATGGTGAAGGGAGGGGCGGGGCCTGAGGTGACATCTGTGCAAACGCACCCCGTGGCGCGTTTTAAGTTGGGGGATTAAGTCCCCTTGAATCCTGAGGGTCCCTAGGGGCCAACTAGCCCACCAGGAACCTCCAATATGCGCCAGAGGCTGCGTTGCAGAGACGTGTAGAGAGGCCACACCCTTTTACACCTCTCTGCAACGCAGCTCTGTGGCGCTTTCTGGATGTACCTGTTGGGCTAGTTGGCCCCCAGGGACCCTCAGGATTGAAGAGGATTTAATCCCCAACTTAAAACGCGCCACGGGCGCGTTTGCACAGATGTCACCTGAGCCCCGCCCCCTCCCTTCACTACTGTGCAAACGCGCCCCGTGGCGCGTTTTAAGTCGGAGGATTAACTCCCTTGAATCCTGAGGGTCCCTGGGGGCCAACTAGCCCAACAGGTATATCCAAAAGCGCCACAGAGCTGCGTTGCAGAGAGGTGTAAAAGGGGCGTGGCCTCTGTACACCTCTCTGCAACGCAGCCCCTAGCGCATACTGGAAGGTTCCTGGTGGGCTAGTTGGCCCAGAGACCCCCAGTATTCAAGGGGATCGTTCCCCCTCTGCAAATGCGCCAGGGCGCGTTTGCAGAGTGGTAAGGAAGGGGCGGGGCCTGCGGGCCCGATCGTTTTTTTTTTTTGTCCCCTGAAGGGGGGCTGTGTGGCCCCCTTCCTTTTCCTGTTTTTGGGCCCTGGGGACCCCATCCCCCAGGGCCTTACCCCTTTTTTATTAAAATGTAAAAAAAAAAAAACAGGAAGTGGGCCGCGTGGCCCCCTTCCCTGGGCCTGTATTGGCCCCGGGGACCCCATCCCCGGGGCATGGCCTCTATTTCTACATTTTATTCTTTGGAGGGGGCTGCGTGGCCCCCTCCTCTGGCCATTTAAGGCCCCGGGGACCCCATCCCCGGGGCCGGCCATACCCTTTTTTTTTTTTTTAAACTTTGGGAGGGGGCTGCGTGGCCCCCCTCCCGAGCCACTTATGGCCCCGGGGACCCCATCCCCGGGGCCTGGCCTCACGTTGGAGACTGTGGGGTCCCCAATCCCCCACAGTCCCAGCCGGCTCCCCGCGTCCCTTGGGAGCCGGCATTGCTTTCCACATGGGGAGCTGCTAAGATGCAGCTCCCCATGTGGAAAGCAATCGGCTTTGGATATTGGAAGAGAGAGCAGGTTTCCCTGCTCTCTTCCAATATCCAAAGCAGTTTGCTATGGCAGGACGGGAGCCGCGAGGCTCCCGTCCTGCCATAGCTAACTACAGTGTCCCGGGGTAGGCACCCGGGACACTGCAGGAGCCGGCCCTGGGGGTTGGCGGTCCCCAGGGCCATCAAGGGCTCCAGGAGGGGGCCGCGCGGCCCCCCTCCCTTAAATTGCACAGCCCGGGGAGGTGGTGGTCCCCGGGGCTCTGGGGGTCCGTAATGGACCCCCACATTTATTTTATAAGTGCCCCGGGGAGGTGGTGGTCCCGGGCGTGTGGGGGCTGGAGCCCCCCACACCTTATTTAAATAAAAAAGAAGCCCCGGGGGTGGCGGTCCCCGGGGCTGCGGGAGGGCAGAAGAGCCCTCCCGCACCATTTTCTATAAAGCCCCGGGGTGTGGCGGTCCCCGGGGCTTGAGGGGCCCTTGAGGCCCCCATACAAACAATATACCCACCCCCACCATGCCCCCGGGACTTGGGCCACCCGGGGGCAAAATGCAATCGAAGCGCGGGAGACCGCGCTTCGATTTTTTTTTTCCGCCGGATTCGCGCACCCTGAGCGCATCCTGCCGATTTTTTTTTAAAATTTTTTTTTTCTTTTTTGCCCAGGGGGTCCTTGTGGGACCCCCTGAGCAAACCTAGGGGGTAAGGGTGTTTCTACCCTGCCCCTTTGTGCGCTTTGCGCACTTGTTTCTGTCCCTCGGTTCTACCGAGGGACAAAATGGCTGCCAACATTTCCTGAATCGGAATGTTGACAGCCAGCTGACAACCAATTAACATGCAGCTCGTGATCGGGACGGTGCGCGCAGGGTGCGCTGAGGGTACGCGGACCCTACTCGGCCATAGATATATATGTACTTTTACTTTTGATTTTCTCAGCAACTACTGAACGGATTTACACCATTTAACAAAAAGGGTTCTTTCTGAACCAAGAACTACCTCTTTGCCAAATTTGGTGTAATTCTGTTCAGCAGTTCGGGCTGTAGCCGTGTCTAAAGTTTCCTATGGAAAATTGCATGGGGAAAACGCATTTTGGGACCCCCCTTTTTTCTCGGCCCCCGCTTGACGAATCCCCCCGAGACTTTCAGGGTAGGAGCGGACCGGAGCGACCCACAAAGTTTGAAAATTTTGCGAAGATACGTCAACCGGCAAGAGAGTTATTTCAAATAGAATGTCGCGGATTTCCTATGGATAATAGGTTGTAACTATAACTATCTACTGGCGACCGCCAGTAGATAATATATATATATATATATATCAATCCCAAACATTCCTTAACCTCCGGTTACGGCGAAAAAGAATGAGCAAACTCCTCTTCGTGGTATTGAGATATCTTTTTTATTTCTCTCTTCTGCCTGCCATGACGCGTTTCGGCCGGTACAACGGCCTTGATCACATATATATATATATATTAGGCCTGGGCGGTGAACTCCGCTCCACTCACGGAGTTTGCGGAGTTTTCTGCACTCCGCATTACGCAGAGATCGCGGAGTTCCGAAAAACTCCGCTTTGCAGTGTGGAGCGGAGTTTTTTTCCTTGCTCGCGTTAGTCAACGTCAAGTTGGCGACCGTGAGCAAGGAAAATCAATCTCCCGGCGAGATTTTTCCTCGTTCGCGATCGTCAACATCAAGTTGGCGAGCGCGAGCGTGGAAAATCAACATCCCAGCGAGATTTCTCAACGCGGGGGGGTCAGGTTTCTCATTGCGAGTGGTCACGTATGCTCGCGACCGCTCGCGTTGAGAAACTGCCCGTTCGCGTTGAGAAAGCTGCCGCTCAAGTACAAATCTACTCGAGCGGCAGAAAAGGAAAGCTTGCGCTGTGCATGGTGCCGTTCGCAATGATTGCACAGTGCGGACAAGCATCCGGCACTGGGCAATCACAGCGAACGGCATTTTTCTATCATACTCCGCCGCTCGCAGAGCTCTGCGTAGTGGGATGGAGTTTTTTATGCACTTCGCGGTGTTCCGCGTAGTGCAACTCCGCGAACTCCGCCCAGGGTTAATATATATATGCTTTTTTGCTTACAGCGGAACATCTTCCTTTTTGAAAAATCTGTTTACCGACAGCGGTCTGGTACCGTGATGGGTACATGTTTCGCCCCCAGCCTAGCGAACTTGTTCCTATCCTGGTGGGAGGAGCAAATTGTCTGGCCCGAGAAATTCGAACGATATACTGATCACATACCCATATGGATCAGATATATCGACAATTTATTTTTGATTTGGGACGGATCAGAATCCCTGGCAAAGGAGTTTATCCAGGAATTGGGGGTGAATAATTTAAATCTGAAATTCACCCATAAAATGAGCTCAAATTACTGTGAGTTCCGGGATATAGCAGTTGAGATCAGAGAAAGCAGAATCGCGACACGCTTGTTTCGTAAAGAAACAGCTGGGAATACTGTGCTGCCATCATCCTGTCCTCCTAGTGCAGAGTATTCCCTATGGGGAGATGTTGCGGGCTCGCCACAACTGCAGTACCAATGAAGATTTTCAGGCAAAGCAGCATACCATCATGACTCGGTTTAGAAACAGAGGGTACAGGGATAACGTCCTGCAAAAAGCCAATGATAAGGTGAGGAGTAAAACCCAAAATGAGCTATTATTCAATCCATCGACCAGTAAAGTCAAGAAACATTTGCAGAAAGGGAACGAAGCACCAAGAATGATAACTACTTTCAGTAGAGGTGCATGGGCTCTTAAGAAAGCAATGAAAGTGCATTGGAACCTATTGGTGGCTGATCCTATAATAGGCAATCATGTGGGCGGCAGCCCACAAGTAACATACAAAAGAGCCAAGTCCCTGAGGGACAGGTTAGTGCATAGCTATCTTCATGACAGCGCATCCACGCATTGGTTAGAGACATTGAATGGCTTTACCACGTGTGGTATGTGCAAAGCTTGCCACAATGGCAGGAACTGTAAAGAGTACTTAACTGGTGCGGGCAGAAAGAAGAGAATCACACAAATAATTAACTGCAACAGTGACTTTGCTGTCTACGTACTGGAGTGCCCTTGTGGTCTCCGGTATGTATGCAGCACGAAACTTCCATTAAAGTTGAGAATATTACAGCACCTCCGTGCCATAAGGAATTGTGACTTTAACTACCCGGTGGCTCGGCATTTTGCTGCCACACATAGAAGCAACAGTAGTTGTCTGCAATTCTAGGGAATAGACAGAATCCCAGCACATATAGGGGGGGAGACAGGGAGAAAAATCTTAGGATTCTTGAGTCAAAACATATCATTGATCTGGATTGCAAAATACTGAAGGGTTTGAACGGAGGCAAGGAACTTGCCACACATATAGGCCGGTAAATCCCATGTGCTAAAAGTAGACTGCAATTCCCACTATTCTATTTTATTTTATTTTATTTATTTTATTTCATGGTTGTAGTTAGTGTCACCTCACAATTTTAATGTGGATTACTAGAGAGGGATCACTGCTGGTCAATTCTCGATGCTGATTAAGGCATCAGAATGTAGGTCAAAGCCATATTTGTGGTCTTATAACATAGGAACCTTGCAATTTACAGGTACCTCACTGACAGGACCCTCCTACTATGTCCCATTTAATTATCACTATTGTTAGGGAACACCCACTTATCACAGTCCCGTTCGTTCGTTTGCACCTCACATAGGCCCATTTCCTGTCCCGAATAGGATATTCATTTACAATGAGACATGGTAGACTGAATTATGAATGTTACATCTGAATATAAAATGTTACAGTGCTATTTTGAAAAAAGAAACTAATTAAGTCCTTTTCTGTGAAAACAGAGCACGCTCCACTGAGGGCTCACTGCCAAGATAATCAGAAATTGACCGTGAACACAACCAGATCAAAGGGGCACTTGCCCAAGATTCAGCATTGGCTAAATTTCGCATATTTGAGAATTGTGTATTATCTGGCATCATACTGATCATGACACTAAATGCTTTGCATTCAAAACTTTATCAATCTAATTTGTGTACTGACAATGTGAATTCTTCTTAGATGCAAGAAGTTTGAGTACTTAAAAGCATATGCACTAATTGTGAAATGATGAAATTTGATTCAGAAATGCACAACTCAACATGTCATGAGTAAATAATTTTAACAGCGCGGAAAAGGGACAATTGCCTGAAAAGCGCTGGATCGCGAGTGACATGCGATATCACCCAATGATCGGTGCTTACGTGCTCTGCTGGTTAAAAATCTTAGAAGTTATGATAATTCGCACTAATGAAAGCATCCGCAGCACTTTTCATAATATCTTCTTTATGCTGTGTAGTGATTGGAATCATGCTGATCATGATGTTCATGTTTTGAATACTAAACTTTATTAAGTCAAATTGCGATTTTATAATGTATACCGCTGATTATTATTTTTAAAGCGTATCAACTAACTATAAAATGAGAAAATGTCAAACTTGAATTCAATGTGATGAAACATGTTATGTATCAGTAACTTGCACTGCGTAGAATTGAGAAGTATTTCTTCCATGTCCATGAATTGTTAAGTCTATTTCTATAGGAAATCGGTGTACCGGAAATTACTTGACAAAGGCTTAACGCCGAAACGCGTCGTCCTTTATTTGGTGCACAATAAATCATTGTGCTGTATTCTGGTGTGCCGCATCTTGTTATTTTGCTATTGTGGGCAGAACACGAGAACTCCTATTCATTTAGAGCGGCTGCTGCCGCCGCTTGCAGGCACCAACGCCGGAGGCAGGGAACTACGAAGCGCAGCATCTGTTGGCGAATATATATATATATATATATATATATATATATATATATATATATATATATATATATATATATATATCTACTGGCGGTCGCCAGTAGATAGTTATAGTTAGGACCTATTTTCCATAGGAAATCCGCAACATTCTATTTGAAATAACGTTGGCGCCGGTTGACGAATCTTCACGAAAGTTTCCAACTTGTTGGGGCGCTCCGGTCCGCTCCTATCCTGAAAGTCTCGGGGTGATTCATCAAGCGGGGGCCGAGAAAAAAGGGGGGTCCCAAAATGTGTTTTCCCCATTCATTTTTCCACAGGAACCTTTAGTCGCAGCTACAGCCCGAACTGCTGAACGGAATTACACCAAATTTGGCAAAGAGGTAGCCCTTGGTTCAGTGTCGTGCCTTTTGCTTAAATGGTGTAAATCCGTTCAGTAGTTTCTGAGAAAATCACAAGTAAAATCACATATATATCTATGGCCGAGTAGGGTCCGCGCACCTTGAGCGCACCCTGCGCGCACCGTCCCGATCACGAGCTGCATGCTAATTGGCTGTCAACTGGCTGTCAACACTCCAAATCAGGAAGTGTTGGCAGCCATTTTGTCCCTCGGTAGAAACGAGGCACAAAATCAAGTGCGCAAAACGCACAAAGGGGGCAGGGTAGAAACACCCTGACACCCTAGGTCTGCTCAGGGGTCCCACAAGGACCCCCTAGGCAGAAAAAATCATTTTTTTTTTAAAAATTGGCGGGATGCGCTTAGGGTGCGCGGATCCCGCTGAGAAAAAAAAAAGAAACAAGTGCGCAAACGCACAAAGGGGGCAGGGTATAAACACCCTGACCCCTAGGTCTGCTCAGGGGTCCCACAAGGACCCCCAGCGCAGAAAAAGCATTTAAAAAAAAAATCGGCAGGATGCGCTTAGGGTGCGCGGATCCCGCCGAGAAAAAAAAAAACGAAGCGCGGTCTCCCGCGCTTTGTTGTTAATTGGCCCCCGGGTGGGCCAAGTCCCGGGGGCATGCGGGGGTTTATAAAATTAATGTATGGGGGGCCTCTAAGGCCCCCCCAAGCCCCGGGGACCGCCACCCCCCGGGGCTTTAAAAAAAAATGGTGTGGGAGGGCTCTCAGCCCTCCTGCAGCCCCGGGGACCGCTACCCCCGGGGCTTCTTTTTAAAAATTGAAATTACCTGTGTGGGGGGGCTCAAGCCCCCCCACATGCCCCGGGGACCGCCACCTCCCCGGGGCACTAAATCATTAAATATGGGGGTCCGTTACGGACCCCAGAGCCCCGGGACCACCACCTCCCTGGGGCTTTCAAGATGTTTGGAGGGGGGCCGTGCGGCCCCCCTCCTGGAGCCAGTGATGGCCCTGGGGACTGCCACCCCCAGGGCCGGCTCCTGCAGTGTCCCGGGTGCCTACCTCCGGGACACCTTGCTTGCTATGGCAGGGCGGGAGCCTCGCGGCTCCCGCCCTGCCATAGCAAACTGCTTTGGTTTTTGGAAGAGAGAGCAGGAAACCTGCTCTCTCTTCCAAAAACCAAATCAAATTGCTTTTCCACACGGGAGGCTGCATCTTAGCAGCTCCCCATTTGGAAAAGCAATGCCGGCTCCCGAGGGACGCGGGGAGCCGGCCGGACCGTGCAGGGATTGGGTACCCCCCACGGTCCCCAACGAGTGGCCAGGCCCCGGGGGATGCGGTCCCCGGGGCTATTAGTGGCCTGGGAGGGGGGCCACGCAGCCCCCCTCCCCAAAAATATTTTTTTTTTTAAAAACATAAAGGCCGGCCCCGGGGGATGGGGTCCCCGGGGCCTTAAATGGCCTGAGGAGGGGGGCCACGCAGCCCCCCTCCAAAGATTTTTTTTTTTTTTAAAAAGAGGGCAAGGCCCCCTGGGCAGAAAAAGCATTTTTTTAAAAAAATCTGCGGGATGCGCTTAGGGTGCGCGGATCCCGCTGAGAAAAAAAAGAAACAAGTGTGCAAACGCACAAAGGGGGCAGGGTAGAAACACCCTGACCCCTAGGTCTGCTCAGGGGGTCCCACAAGGACCCCTGGGCAGAAAAAGCATTTAAAAAAAAAAAAACGGCGGGATGCGCTAGGGTGCGCGGATCCCGCAGAGAAAAATAAACGAAGCGCGGTCTCCCGCGCTTCATTGTCAACTGGCCCCCGGGTGGGCCAAGTCCCGGGGGCATGCGGGGGTTTATAAAATTAATGTATGTGGGGGCCTCTAAGGCCCCCCCAAGCCCCGGGGACCGCCACCCCCCGGGGCTTCTTTTTAAAAATTGAAATTACCTGAGAGGGGGGGCTCAAGCCCCCCCACACGCCCCGGGGACCGCCACCTCCCCGGGGCACTAAATCATTAAATATGGGGGTCCGTTACGGACCCCCAGAGCCCCGGGGACCACCACCTCCCCGGGGCTTTCAAGATGTTTGGAGGGGCGCCGCGCGGCCCCCCTCCTGGAGCCAGTGATGGCCCTGGGGACCGCCACCCCCCAGGGCCAGCTCCTGCAGTGTCCCGGGGTGCCTACCCCCGGGACACTGTAGTTTGCTATGGTTTTTGGAAGAGAGAGCAGGAAACCTGCTCTCTCTTCCAACAACCAAAGCAAATTGCTTTTCCACACGGGGAGCTGCATCTTAGCAGCTCCCCATGTGGAAAAGCAATGCCGGCTCCCGAGGGACGCGGGGAGCTGGCGGGACCGTGCGGGGATTGGGTACCCCCCACGGTCCCCAACGAGTGGCCAGGCCCCGGGGGATGCGGTCTCCGGGGCTATTAGTGGCCTGGGAGGGGGGCCACGCAGCCCCCCTCCCCCCCCAATTTTTTTTTTTTTAAAACATAAAGGCCGGCCCCGGGGGATGGGGTCCCCGGGGCCTTAAATGGCCTGGAGGAGGGGGCCACGCAGCCCCCCTCCAAAGATTTTTTTTTTTTTAAAAGAGGGCATGCCCCGGGGATGGGGTCCCCGGGGCCAATAGAGGCCCAGGGAAGGGGGGCCACGCGGCCCACTTCCCGTTTTTTTTTTTTTTAAACAAAAAAAAATGAAAATCCTCAGGCCCCGGGGATGGGGTCCCCGGGGCCAAAAGTGGCAGAGGGAAGGGGGCCACGCAGCCCCCTCCCATACAAAGAAAAAAAAAAAAAAGACCGGCATCGTGCCGGAGGCCCCGCCCCCTCCCTGCAGCAGTGTGCAAACGCGCCCCCTGGCGCGTTGTAAAAAGGGGAAGTAATTCCCCTTGAATCCAGGGGGTCCCTGGGGGCCAACTAGCCCACCAGGAACCTCCAGTATGCGCCAGGGGCTGCGTTGCAGAGAGGTGTACAGAGGCCACGCCCCTTTTACACCTCTCTGCAACGCAGCTCTGTGGCGCTTGGAGGTACATGGTGGGCTAGTTGGACTCCAGGGACCCTCAGGATTCAAGGGGACTTAATCCCCCAACTTAAAACACGCCACAGGGCGCGTTTGCACAGTGGTGAAGGGAGGGGGCGGGGCTTCAGGTGACATGTGTGCAAACAGGCCCCGTGGCGCGTTTTAAGATGGGGAATTAAATCCTCTTCAATCCTGAGGGTCCCTGGGGGCCAACTAGCCCACCATGTACGTCCAGAAAGCGCCACAGAGCTGCGTTCCAGACAGGTGTAAAAAGGGGCGTGGCCTCTGAACACCTCTCTGCAACGCAGCTCCCTGGCGCATACTGGAGGTACAGGGTGGGCTAGTTGGACCCCAGGGACACTCATGATTCAAGGGGACTTAATCCCACAACTTAAAACGCGCCACAGGGCGCGTTTGCACAGTGGTGAAGGGAGGGGGCGGGGCACGTTATAGTTAGAAATTAGCATTTAAAAAACCTTTGAAATTCACTTAAAAAACCATAGGTTTCAGGCACGTTATAGTTAGAAATTAGCATTTAAAAAACCTTTAAAATTCACTGAAAAAACCATAGGTTTCAGACACGTTATAGTTAGAAATTAGCATTTAAAAACCTTTGAAATTCACTGAAAAAAACATAGGTTTTAGGGACAGTTATAGTTAGTTGGACATTGCACTCGTACAAAACCCGTGAAATTCCCCCGTTATAGTTAGTTCAGGTAACTATAACTCGCGCCCCGCAATGCACTGCTGATGACGTCACATATTATATCACTCATGACATGGTCAGTGACATCACTGATGACATCACTGAAGAATGTGCTAGTATTTGTATGAGTAAGTGAGTTGGTGTGTGTATAACTGTATAGGTGAGTAAATGGGTGTGTGCTTAATTTTTTGCATGACTGACTAGGTGTGTGAGTACCTCTATGGATGAGTGGCGGTGTGTGAGTGTTTATATAGGTGTATGAGTGCATATAATAGTCCTGTACTGAGTGACTATAAGTATGAGTGACTGTACGGGTGAGTGAGTAGATGTGTGTGTGTAGACCTAAGAATCAGTGAGTGTGTATATAGTAATTGGTGTTGGAGTGTCTATGGTTTTGACAATGGCAGTCTGTAATTTACAGTGGGTGTATCAAAAGTTATATTAGGGTGTGAGAAGATGCATCAAATTATCTCATGGATGATGTCATCAGTGATGTCATCAGTGATGTCATTTGAGATGTCATCAGTGATGTCATCAGTGATGTCGCTGACCATGTCATGAGTGATGTAATATGTGACGTCATCAGCAGTGCATTATGGGGCGCGAGTTATAGTTACCTGAACTAACTATAACGGGGAATTTCACGGGTTTTGTATGAGTGCAATGTCCAACTAACTATAACTGTCCCTAAAACCTATGGTTTTTCAGTGAATATATATATAGATAGATAGATAGATAGATATAGATATATATTTATATATACATATATGTAGATACATACATATATATAAAATAAAAAGAGTAATCAATTTACATAATTACTATTCATTAAAATAATAAATTAGCAATTAATAAATAATTGCTATTCAATTATTAATTAATTAACTTCCCACCCTATACCCCTACAAACCTAGCAGCCCATGCATACAATATAGACTAAAACATAAATATTCCATAGTTAATATATCAATTAAATAATTAATCAACAACAAATAATTAATTGTTAAATAATTATTACTTAAATAACTTCGCAGCCTAGACCCCTACAATTCAAGCAGCCCACAACTAAAATGTAATTAAAATAATTATTCTATAATCTAAATATTTAAAATTGAATTCAAATAATTAAATTGCAAATAATAGTTAATAATTAGTTAATTATTCATTAAATAACTTCCCACCTTATACCATTATGAATCTAGTATCCCACAACTAAAGTATCGGTATAATAAATCAGTAATCCATATTTTCAGTAATTAAAAATACATGAAATGATTAACTAAAAATTGGTAATAAATGATCACCTAATTATTACTTAACTTCCCACCCTAGACCACTGCAAACCCAGTAGCCCACAACTAAAATATAAGTAAAATGAATGAGTATTCTAAAACTTACACAGTCAATTAAATGATTAATTAACATTAATAATGCATTTTAATTAATTAATACTTAATTAACTTCCCACCCTATACCCCTACAAATCAAACAGCCCGCAAATAACATACAACATAGATAAATTCACATTACATAAATTAAATAATAAATATGAATAATATAATGAAATAACATTTATTAAAGTATTCATAATCATTGTTAACAAATTAACTTCCCATCCCATCCCCCTATAAACCCAACAACCCTCTACAACTCTATAAACTGCTATACAATATTAAATAAAACATTCCAAAATCCCCTAACATTAGAAGCTATATTTAAAAAATAACCTTAAAATAAACAATAGTAACACATAAAATTAAATATCAACTAAAGCACATTATTTTTCAGACAGTTTTAAATCGTTTATTTGACATTTATGTAGAATCACACTTCTATAGCACTTTCAAGGATTTTGATTAAATATGTCACTTTTGAATATACCTCTGTTTGGCATTAGCATTTATTTATACTGTCTTGAAATGATAGACAACTGGAATGAAGTTTGGGAATGCTGACTGAAATCTGTGCCCTGAACAAAGTGCGAATGATATCTGCACAACACACATCCTTCTGCATATTCAGTTCCTGGTATGCAGTGGATAGAGAATGACTACTTCAGGCTCACAATTGTTTTACAATTCAATAGTGCATACATTAGGAAATTATATGACATAAAAGTATTGATTTCTTTTTTTGATTCATTTCTGATCTTTGATTGAGCTCTCATAACACAGAGTGGCTTCTTGGAGGGTTGAAGAGGAATATTACAGTTAGCCGAGCAAGAGAGTAGGAGGCATTTCAATGTGTATGATAGCCTTGGGTGAGGAAGCTCTATCTAACTAGTGGGTCGCCTTTGCTCCTACTGATCATCAGTTGATCAGGATGGAGTCTATGGTGCAGCCATTTGAGAGTTCTAAAAAGAGGACCCATATGAACTAAGGGATCCATCAATAAATCTCTGAATTTCTGGTGGTGACTTGAGAAGATGTCTGAGGTGTGGTCTTTGGTGTGTGAATGGTTGGTAGTAATGGAACATTTTATTGATGTGTTTTGGTGCTTGAAGGGAGAGAGCACTGTGGATCAGCAAAAAGGTCTTAAGGAAAATGTTCTGCTGAATGAGCAACCACTTCAAAAGAATGTGCAGTGGCAGATTACGTGACTGGAACTATTTGGAGTGCAAATGGGGCAATTTACATAGTTATCTATGCGTTACAACGTTTTAAAAATGTGTGCAAGGAGTTCAACACAAGGTTACTGCTGCAGTAGTCTAGGCATAAATGCAAACATGTGAAACAGTAGTGAGTAGTATAAGATGGAAGGCAGCAAACCTAGGTAATAGAGGGCAGATCTGGTGGCACTCTATACAAGTGTTAAAAATTATAATTGAGTCATAGATAGTGGTTGAGAATATATGTCAAGATAGCCTACAATGTACAAGAGACCTTAAGTTATGAGGAGTCACAATTCATACGGCCCAGTAAAATACAGTACGCCTTTAACATATTCAAGCAAAGAATATACCATCTTGTTTTCTATGTGCACGATTCACACTCCAAAAATCTGGTGACAGTGCAACACTCTCTTTTATTTTGGCATGCATTTGTGTGTCATTAGCACACATTTGATACCAAGGCTCACAACTGATGGACATGTATACCTGCTTTCCACTGTATGAAGTTAAGATGAACAACCTTGAAGCCATGGCTGGGGTGCTCTGGATGTGATGTTCGTAGTCCCTACCATTTCTGCAGCACTATTTTACCATTTTAGTTTGGTTTCCCATTGCTTCTGTAAAGAGGTTAAGAAATGGTTGGATATGTAAAAATACAAGGAGAGATCAAGTAGTGACAGAGGGTGTTTGTGGAAGTAGTTCCTTGCCATGAGCAGGTTTTCCCTCATGTACATAAGGTTTTGTATTTCTGCTATGGAGAAATATGAAACCCGTTGGGTAGTCATTTGGAAGTGTTTTGAGCTTGATGTGAAAACATCTTTGAATATTAACCACTATTTTAAAAGTGGACTGGGGCAACTACAGGTCAAAGGGATATGAGGGCTCTGATGATTTAGGTCAAGAAAAGTTCATACTTGAGTCGAAGTGCTTGATAAGATTGTCCCAAAGTTTTTTGATCATGAACCTGCCTGGACACTCCCTTAGAAATGGCTATGAGATCCCACATGCTGTTGAACGTATCTGCGCTTTATTGGCAGTGTTGATGAGGCTCTCAGTGAGGCATGTTTGTAACCCTCGCTGTTTGTTTAACAGGTTATGGGATCTAGGTAGATATTCTGAGTGCTCTCCTACATTTTTTCATGGCTTGATGTCATACTTAAATCATTTGTTTGGGCGTCATTGCTTTACTCACCATATTCCAATAGCTTTAGTCATGGGTCATGAGTCCAAGGGCCAATATTAGTCCATTTTTTAGGGCTTCCGGAAAACCTAGACATAGGCAAACTGGCAGTATATATTGATGTTGCGGAGCAATATTATCAACTCATTAGACTGCCTATTATAGATGTATCTAAATCCAGGAGAAGGTCTTTGAATAGAGTTTATGTCTCTCTGCTGTAAAACATTTACATTAAAAAAAGATGGGGATATTACCGTGAGATTAGGTGGTAGTCTGAACTGTATTTATTGAAATTCATGGATGAAGGTTTGTTGAGATTATGCACTATAGTGTTCATGGGTTATCAATTATGCACTGTGCACACTGAGATCACATAGGCAGCAGAATTAACTTGGCAATAAGAGGACGTGCAGGATGGGATCCTTGAGGTCAGCAGCAACAATGGAAGTGCATTGATGGGTGGTATATGATTGCAGAGACTTTGTATGTATGGGACTAGTGGTGCTCTTGTATACTCAGCAGATTCATAATGGTTAGATGGGATCTCCTTGCAGATGACAGCACTATATGCTACTGCACATTTGCATCCAATTCATGTATGATTCAGTTTATGAATCTGTTTATGCACTTGAGGTTCCAGGATGATGATAGGAGATCAGAGCAGAGAGGGGCTGTTGTGGCAAAAATTATGTGTCAGTGACAGGCAGTATGTGGTAAGAGATGATGGAACAAGCACTACTGATTTGTTGATTTCTGACCAGTAGTTAAGCAGGGTCTCCAGGAAGGTGTCATTTGTGGATGCAGAGTTTGTGGCTTCTGCAACAACAGTTTGATCTTGCTGTTTAAGAACATGTGCTTGGGCAATGGTATGAAAAAAGCCAGGTGCCTGGATGATTTTCAGGATGTGGGGTTTCCACAACTATACTCGTGGATGTTGTCTTCATGCACAATCCCGGTAAAAGTGTGGTACATCAAAAGGAGGACATATTATTTTATTAGATTTCAAGAGCGTAAGGATATTTGGCTAAATGACACAACTACGGGGTAAATAGTAAAATACTCAGGGCCACATTTAAAATGGCCGATCCAGAAACATGATTATTAATTATCACTCCTCTTCAAATCTGATACCTCCGGGATCGGAATGTAAAGGATGTGCTCATCATTGCCTATTATAAGTTGTGCCCTTTAGAATGGGGCTTAACAAGTGAATGTTGCTGCTTTGCATACCAAAATTGACATGCATTGGTATTTATCAGGCATTTTCCCTCTGTAAAATTCAGCAGGTTTGACCTGGAAAAAAGAACCTGCCACTTATGATGAGGGCTCTAAACAGCAGACTGAATAGAGCTTAATTTGTGGATTATGTGGACAGACCTCTCCCTAACTAATTTCTCTTTATACTAAATTAGGATTAAGCCTAAATTATGATGAAGCCTACTGTCTATGATTTTAAACCAGTCCTCGGTCAAACACAGAAAATGATTAACCTCAAAAGATTAATGCAATGTTTAGAGAGGTCGTCTAATTATTTTCCTTGTTTTGATACTGTAACAATTGTCCTATCTTATTTCAATGCTATCTTACTAGCGATTTGGATCTACATAGCCCCAACAAATGATGAAACATAAAAGCATACACATCTTGTCTCACTCTCTGAAAGCTCTTTTATTAAGGCAGAATAAAAAAGAGATGGTGTACCTCCTATGATATAAAATCCGCCAGATTATATTAGCAGCAGCAGGAGATTTATAAAAAGGAATTCTTTTTAGCAAAATCTGCATACCATTGTAATGCTATTTTGGGTTCATCAAATGCCACTTAGTAACGTTTTGAGTTCACTTTCACGTCTGAATGATAGTCAGCCCCTTTTAGACCACAGTTCCTATCTGATCGTTTAGTCTACTTTTTCCTAGGAATGAAGTGCAATTCACATTTAGGCAGTTGAAATCAGGATCCCATGATGATCTGTGCCTGGTTTATTTTCTGCAAGCCTGCTTCGTGTCCTTACTACTTGCCCTAACAAATATAACAAATCTATCACTTTCAACTGGGATTATATTGACAGATGGGCAAAGTGTCCAAATTAGATCTGGGCCCAAAATTCCAGACTAATTACTCTATTGCCTGCATTTAGAAATGTCTTGGAACAGCTGGAGGATTTGCAGTTGGCTAGCTATTTGGAAGGTTCAGATAATATTGATCCTTGGTAACTGGGCTTCTTGTAGATGAAGGAGATTCTGCAGCACTCTCTTTACTGGATCAGTCTGCCGCTTTTTATATAGTGGACCATGACATCCTACTCAAATGACTTAAGGAAGCTGGACTTACAGGCTCAGACTTAGCTTTGTTTGCCTCTTTTTTTGCTCAACATTCACAAAGCATGGTGCTTCCTCCAGTAAGTTTCTCTGCTAAGGTTGTTAGCGGCGGAGTCCCTCAAGGATCTTTTTTATCTTCTATGATTATCAACATATACATTTGGTATCTAGTACAGCTTATTTGATTTCATGGCTGGTCTGCATTGATTGCCCGCCAGAACCAGCAAACAACAAAAAGTGCATGTTGAAAATCTGAAAATTTGCCCCACTACAGAACTGGATAATTTGCATCTTTCTTGAGTTGAATGTCAGCAAAATGGGAACCTCAGTCGTGGGCAATAACATTCAGAGATGGCAAAACTCCTTCTGGCCTAGATCAGTGGGAGATGTTTCTCTCCCTTCCTTAAAGATTAAATCTCTCGGACTAGTTCTGGTCCCCACCTATCCTTGGTACAGCTGCGGTCCGTGCAGGTAACAGTGGTGGGCGGTGAGGCGGGATGAGGGGGGATTTCGAGGGATGATGCCGAGGGAAAATTAATTATTTATTAAATTTTCCCTCGGCATCGTCCCTCGAAATGCCCCCTCACCCGGCCCCACCGCCCCATCGCTGTTTACCTGAATAGACCGCGGCTGCCTTGGTAGCTGAGATCAAGGCAGTTTCCTCAGCCTGATGGTTGTCTCACTGTCATACTCTCAAAAATAGATTATTGCAATATCTGTTATCTTGGTCTCCCAAATTCATCCTTAACTCAATTGCAAATAATCCAAACGTTTGCTATGCGAGTAGCTAATGGGATAAAGACGTCTGATCTCGTCACAGATGCTTGAATCTCTCTACATTTGCTCCCAGTCAAACAAAGCTTACTTTTTAAGGTCCTATGTGTTATGCACAACATTTTTTATTGCACGGACAATCTGTACTAACACTCCGATTTATGCTGTATAACACAGGAAGACAAAATCTGTATTGGATCATAAAAAATAATCATAAAAGCACAGCAGTGCAGCTTAGGTATATAAGGGGAATAGTAAAAGATAAAAGCAATACACAGGTATTAATTAGCAAAATGCATTCCAAAGTCATATTAAAAAAGCAACAAGTTCAAATTTTAAAAGCAAAGATTTCCAATAACTTAGTGCTGGCTTTAGAAAGCTCCCCAACGCTTTATATGCAACTGGTGAACCTAAAATATTTGAAAATAAGAAAGCTGATTTACATTTAACAAAGCCCTTACCCCTAAGAACAGTTATCAAAAATTGTTCCTAAAATGATTGTAAGATATTCAAAAAAAGACAAAGGGCAAAAGTGTTTAGGGGGAGAATGTTTCACATGGGCATATTAAAATTGTTGCAGGATCATATTTGCCTAGAGGAAAACATAACAGACTTCGAATGGAACCTATGTGAAAACTGACACCTCTCCCATGGATTTATGACAAGATTCAAATACCGATCCAGACCTTGTGTTGTTTGAATTATTGCATATTCGTGGGCTATACGTTGTTTATTGCATACACGGCTATAAACTTCTCCCTAACTCAACCCTAATCCTCTTGACTTATCCCTTGCAGTCTGGAGAAAAGGTATGGTCTACCAAGCATAATGGCTGATTTTTTAATATAGTGTAGCCAAGGTGTCGAAAATGCAAAAATCGCAGGCTAGGTAATCTTCGATGACGGAGAGATTCAATGAATCATGGGCTTTATACCATACAGACAACTATAATAGTGAGGGTGTCAATTTCATACTGTCCTCCACATAATCTATTCCTAGTTCTTCTTGCAGGAACAAATGCGGGCTATTGGGTGAGAGCCCCAAGAGCCGCCTACAAAAACAATTGTATTCTACTTGCATATACTGGGTGGGTCGGTATCCCCAAATTTTCTCCCTGTAAGTCAAAATTGGAATACATTTTTGATTATATGCTCCAAAAAGCAGCTGAATTGGTTAATTCCCAATCCTCTTGGTGAAGATGAAGGAGGGCACATACAGCTTGTTTGAATTTCACACATTTTTCAAAGAGGCAATGTGCCAAGTAAATGGAGGAGTGCAAAAATAACAATTGATGGACAGAATGCAGAACAATGTCATACGTTCACCCCAGTACAGAGATCTGGGCCTAAATCCATCGTTTTTTTGCTCACCATGCCATTCCAGTTTGAACTCAGCCATATGCAAATCAGTCTTGACCCTGTGCCCAATGGGAACAGTCCAGACCGAACTGCCAGTCCGGGTCCTCCCTGGACTGGAAAAAAGCATCCTAGGACCGGTTTTGGGGTTTCACCCCTCATCAGCCAGGATAGCTTGACTCCAGTGGCATGGAGAGCACGGGACCCACGTCTGGGCATACCCGTCCCACTCGGGGTGACAAATGCAAAAACAACAATTGATGGACTGAATGCAAAACAATCTCATACATTCACCCCAGTACAGAGATCTGGGCCTAAATACATCGTTTTTTTGCTCCCCATGCCATTCCAGTTTGAACCCAGCCATATGCAAATCAGTCTTGACCCTGTGCCAGTTTAGACCTGGCCATATGCAAATCAGTTTTGACCCTGTGCCCAACAGTCCAGGGGTGGCATGGTGAGCAAAAGAATGATGGATTTAACCCAGATCTCTTGACTGGGGGTGAATGTTTTGATTTGTTCTGCATTCCGTCCAATCAATTGTGTGTCTTTTGCTTTCTTGCCCTAAGTGCGCCGGGTATGCCCAGACGTGGGTCCCGGGCTCACTGTGCCACTGGATTCAAGCTATCCTGGCTGAAGAGGGGTGAACCCCCGAAACCGGTCCTAGGATGCTTGTTTCCGGTCCAGGGAAGACCTGGCTTGGCAGTTCGGGCTGGATTGTTCCCATGAGGCAATTGTCAAGACTGATTTGCATATGGCCAGGTCTAAACTGGGGTGGCATGGTGAGCAAAAGAATGATGGATTTAACCCAGGTCTCTTGACTAGGGGTGAATGTTTTGATTTGTTCTGCATTCCATCCATCAATTGTGTGTCTTTTGCTTTCTTGCCCTAAGTGCGCCGGGTATGCCCAGACGTGGGTCCCGGGCTCACCGTGCCACTGGATTCAAGTTATCCTGGCTGATGAGGGGTGAAACCCCGAAACCGGTCCTAGGCTGCTTGTTTCCGGTCTAGGGAGGACCTGGCTTAGCAGTTCGGGCTGGACTGTTCCCATGATGCACAGGGTCAAGACTGATTTGCATATGGCCAGGTCTAAACTGGGGTGGCCTGGTGAGCAAAAGAATGATGGATTTAACCCAGATCTCTTGACTGGTGGTGAATGTTTTGATTTGTTCTGCATTCCGTCCATCAATTGTGTGTCTTTTGCAAGTAAATGGAGGAGTCAAATGTAATACCCAAATACGGGAAGTATACCACCTTGCCCACATTCTTGCTCTTGAATAAATTGTTCTGACCTTACTGGTGGTTACTCCACAAACTCAGTGGCGTCTCGCAGAGGGAGTGCTACAGGGCGGTGGGGCGGGGCGGGGGAGAGGCAGGGTGGGGGGGTAGTGGACTCGGACATACAACGGAACGGACTAAAGGAAGTAAATAAATAAATAAAACTATTTACCTTGCGCACGCTGCATCGCCGAGTTAGCGATGCAGCGCGCGCAAGGTAAATAGTTTTATTTATTTATTTACTTCCTTTATTCCGTTCCGTCGTATGTCCGAGTCCACTACCCCCACCCTGTCCCTCCCCCGCCCCGCCCCACCGTCCCGCAGCACTCCCTCTGCGAGCTGCCATTGCACAAACTATGTAACAGGTTTTACTAAAATCAGTTTCCATGTCTAAATTGTCTATTAATGTCACAAAATTATTAAGCAATGCTCTAAATCCATTAATTGTTCTAGACATTGAAAAAATGTCATTAGCATACATCAAAAGAGGGACAGGTCTAGACTTCACCGTCAGCATGACCTCAAAGTGTGTAACTAAAAAAACATTAAGGTTATTTATACACAATAAAAATAATATTGGGGCAAGAAAAACGCCCTGGTGAAGCCCCTCTCTAGTAGAAGTGAGTCAGAACATTCACCCGTGGGTCTTACCTTACTGAGGCTTTAACATTGTTTTGTAAAATATGTAGAAAGTCAGATAAAGCCTTGTCCAGCCCCATGCCCAATAAAGAATCCCAGAGCTTTTGACCGATGCACTCGATCTAAAGCACTGCTAAGATCCATGAATGATAAAAAAAACTGACCATGCTTGGAAACCATACATTTGCTGACTGTTAGATGCAAGCTGAGGCATTGTCATATTGTGCCTAGACTGGTTCTTAAACCATTTTGGGCTTCAGATAGAATGTTATTGTCCTTCACCTAGCTCGGGATCCTTTGTAAGAAAACCCAGCCAACCACTTTCACCGCAGAATCTAACAAAGAGATCAGTCTATAAAGACATGGGGGCATATTATCAAGAACGGCGTTAAAAATTATCGCCGGTTTAGCGGCAGAAAACTGCCGCTAAAGCGGCGATAATGGGCTTGATAATATGCCCTTGAGAATTCCAATAGAAGTCCATGTTCTGGTGTGAACATGGGCTTCTATTGGAATTCTCCAGGGCATATTATCAAGCCCATTATCGCCACTTTAGAGGCAGTTTTCTGCCGCTAAACCGGCGATAATTTTAACGCCGTTCTTGATAATATGCCCCCTGATAACATACTCAGGGGCATATTAGCAAGACTGGCGATAAAATTATCGCCGTTTTAGCGGCAGTTTCCTGCCGCTAAACCGGCGATAATTTTAACGCCGTTCTTGATAATATGCCCCATGGATTTTGCTTGCTGACTTTTTTAAACACCGGCACAACATAGCGTTGTGCCAAGAAGATGGTATTTTTGAATTTGCAGGCTGTATTAATGGCTTGGGTAATAACAGGGACCCAGAATTCTGGATTGCCTCTATAAGTGTCCAAAGGGACCCTATCAGGGCTTGGGGCCTTGCCCTTAGGGCTCTCTATAACTGTAGTGGTCACCACCTGTAGCTCAAACTTAATGGATAAAGAATAAGTAGGTAGAGGAATATTATTATCCGATACCAAGTGGTCTTCCAGGTTGTAAATTGACCTGAAATATACAAACCAGACATCTGCCTTATTATGCGTACCTGGGCCGGGATCCACGCTGGTGTTTAGTGGCTGTGAATTAACAACTTTCCAAAACACTTGTATCTCTAAGGGAGCATGAGCGGTCAACTTTCATATTATAAGACCTTGTGATCCTACAAGCAGTGAGTGAGCTTCTTTTTCTCTTCTCAGTCAAAAGCTTTGGAATAATCATTCTGTGGGTATTAAATCCATTATATACCATACTTTTTGACAATTAACAAAGCTGTTGTTTTGTTAAATTCATCTTTTGACTTGATTTGATTCCTAACTAGTCTTGCTTCAATGCCAAGATGTCTTGTTGGTGAACGTGTGTTTGCAAGTTTTTTTCATTCCATTCCAAGGAATTGTCTCCCGACTTCAAGGCAGCAATATCTTACTTGCCATAAATGGTTGAGTATCCCAGGTCAATTCATTTATGCTTCAATATTATCAATATTAATTGGGCCAATTTCAGCTGCTTTATTTATGGTAATTTAAAATAAATAAGCAGCCCCTCTCAATCAGAAAGAAAGTTTCCTACAATTTACTAATATAAGAGCCACAACTGAAGCAATATAAGTGGGACTGAATACAAGCAGATTCGGAATAATGGGTGTAAAACAATAGTTTAGAATGTGGCACAAGTTATTTCCAGTGGCTGAGATACATTCAAGCATTGCTTCTATCATTTTGTTGTTTTCGCAAGAGATGCCCTATGTGCAAAGGATGAGCCCAGACGTGAGTCCCATGCTCACTGTGTCACGGAAATCAAGCTACCCATACGAGGTTGTTGAGGAATCCACAGCAGTAAATCCCTTTGGGAACCCTAGCAGGCATAAAAAATGAATTCAATCATAAACTTACATTTACGTCCAAATTTACCTTTATAAATAGAGCCCTAAAAGTCTCGATGGCATGAGCGAGGACTCTGATTTAGAAACTGTTTCTCCCATTGGAAAACAAGGAGGAAACAAAACATATCTCTTCAATGGGTGGTTGCATTGTGAATCCCACAACACTTTGCATCCAATTTGCATTAAAAAAGTAATACAACCCCAACGCAAAGTGTTTGGGAATTTGGGACTAAGGGCCAGATGTACGACCCTGACATTTTGCGACTCGCAAATTGTGTCGCTTTGCGAGTCGCTATTTGCGACTTGCAAAATGCAATGTACAACAGTGTCACAGACACTGTTAGCGATTCCCAATGGGGTCGCAAATTGCAAGCCTCATCAATATTAATGAGGCAAGCGCAATTTGCGACCCCATTGGGAATGGCCAGCACTCCCAGGGATGGTGGCTTGCTGGGGTCAGCAGACCACCATGTCTGGGACAACTTTTTAAATAAAGCAGTTTTTTTTAAAATGCAGCCCGTTTTCCTTAAAGGAAAACAGGATGCATTTAAAAAAAAAAATGAAACTCTTCAGTTTCATTTTTTAAGGGCAGGCAGTGATCCGTGGGACCACTGTCTGCTCTTAAAAAATCTTTTCTCACACACTGACAAAGGGGAAGGGGTTTCTTGGGGACCCCTTCCCGTTTGCAAGTGGTTTACCACCTACTTGAAGTAGGTGGTAAACTGCGAGTGTTTTGCAGCTGCAAATGCGGTCGCAAAACAATAGCACATGGCAGTGAGTCTCGCTATTAGGAAGGGACGCCCCTTTCTAATAAAGAGAGTCGCAAACGCTATTTTGTGGGTCAGTGACTTGCAAAATAGCATTTGTACAAGCCATTACCCTTTTTTGCGGTCGCAAATGGGCGGATCTCCCGTTTGAGAGCGCAAAAAGGGTCGTACATCTGGCCCAAAATCTTTGCTTTGGTTTCTATGAGCACCTTTTGGTTTTTGTACTGTTGATGGTAATTGCATGCTAGGTGATTGTTGTTGTTATCAAAGGCATTGCTCTGGATGAATTTGCATTTTACTTGTTATGTTCAACATAACAGTATATTTCTGTGACACTAGTTTATATTTTCGTTGTGTAGACACCATTGCTTTTTATGCTGACCATGATCATGTAATCACCTCCACTCAGCTTGCTTGGCATGTTCATTTTTTAAATAATATTATGTCATTGTTCTATTGAATCTATTGTGTTTTTCCTACTTCTAAAGAAATCTATGTTACCTTTGCGTGAGAGTATGTTTACAATTAAAACTAAGCAGATACTTGTAAAATTCGGTCAACGACTTATGGGCTTGAGTAATTTTTAAAACATAGAGCCTTATTACGAGTTTGGCGGTATGTGAATAGCCATACCCACGGTCGCGGTCTGACCACCATGAGCTCGGCTGTCCGACTGCCATATTATGAAAGGGGCGGATTGCTTTTGGAAAGACCGTGGCTGAACTGCCAACACCGCCAGCACACCGCAGACTGCCGGGGTAGCGTTCGGGGAAAAATAGCTGCCATAGAGCAGTACATGAGAGTTTCACTGCCCTCTGTCTTACGAGTTGGCTTTCCTATGAGCTGATTGCGGTGGTGGGACCGTCAGCTTCAAGTCAGTGGAAACAAAGGATTTGGGGTGCATACTTACCCCTTTGCTGTGATTTCAGTCAGCGTTCAAAGTGGATCCCTTTCTTAAAACCCCTCATTCACAGCAGCATCTTCATCCCAAGGAATATGACCCTGTTTTCGATGATATACAGGTGAGTCATTCTTGTACCATATACCCATTGCCTTGACTGTCCACATATGGGCCAGACTTCGGCAATGGTTTGGTGGTATTTTCCACATGTATCATGCATATGAGTGCATCCGACACATAGGCAGTTGAAATGCTCAAACAGGCATCGATGCATATGGATAAGTAAATCACCACCGCCACAAGATCTTCACAGCCACACCACCGGCACTTTGGTAAACTTGTAATATGACGGTCTAAAGACTGCCAGCGCTGTGGTTTCCTGGTGGCTGCGGGTGCGGCGTTAGGGAGGTTGGACCGCCAAACAATGAATAAAGCCTAAAGTGGGTAGAATGATTTTAAAGATATATCTGATATGAAGAGGGAATGAATATACAATAGTGCAAATAAGATAAACGCTGTATTTTGATGTCAAGGACAAAATAGCGGCAAGTTTATAAATAAAAATGTTTGGATGGGTCTAAGAATTTGGCACCTCCAATTATGAAGAAACTGTACCTTTTTACAACATGCATATATTCATCCCATCATAGAAAACTGATTGTACATTTTTTGTACCCCCTCCCATCTCTTTGGGACTATAGAGGGTCCCCTATGCCACTAATGTAAATGATATAAAATCATCATCTGTACCTACAGTTCATATTCCTGAAAAAATATTGTTCCTCCATATCATTTGAATTTTGTCTCTACTAACTGCAAAACCCTATTTTTGTACATTTGTTAAGACTTTGATATCACATAATGTGAGTGTGATCATGTTTGGTATTGCGAAAAATAATTTTACACTTGTAAGAGCATATTTGAAATCTCTGGAAAGATATGTGGGTGTCAGTGAGTCGTGCCTAGATAATATTGTACTCCTTCATAATCCATCTTTAGAAATGGATGTTTATTTAAAAAAAATCACCAACCTTGACAAGCATATAATGATTAAGCATATGAACTGAGATTATACAAAGTACCTGTCAATGAAATAAAAAACAATCTGAAACGAAAGAGTGAAGAACAGAAAGCACCATATAATAAGTTTGCATGTAGAAAAAATATCGCAAATTAGAGGCGATGTGCAACATTGAGTGCCTATGTCCTATGTGCCTATTCCATATTTTCTCTTTAAATGTGGGAGGGGTTCTATTTTTATTCAAGGCCAGCCTCACTGACTTTCCTCAGTTATATACACTGGAAATGTAGCAAGACAAAAAATACCAGATAAAATATGTCCCCTTAGGGATAGGCATTCCACTTATTGGGCTGCATCATGATGAGGGAGTGTTGTCACAGAGCACAGCCGAGTTCCTGTTTTATGTGCCTGCAATACGTAAAGTCAAATCATTTAACCCATATTTCACTGAGTTAGTGATTTATTTTCAGACAGCACAGCTGAGAAACAAAATGAGGCAAACCTTGCTCACTGTTTCTGAACTGTACTATCTGAAAAGCTCGGAGAAACAACAAGCAATGCATTAAAGTCTTTATACAATAAACTGACCTCATCCTATTGACTTTGACCAAGGGTTTCCATTATCAATAAATAACTCACTATAGGATTTAACAACAGGTTATTGCAATTAGTAGACAATTGGCTGTGGGATTTAAGAAAAGTTTTTCTTAGTCAATAAAACAATGCATATTTGCTTTAACAACAGTTTTTCTGAGCGAAGCGCTCCTGGCACTAACATTTTAGCAAAGGGGTTTAGACATGAAATAAGCCACTGCCTATTGGTTTCATCAAAGCATTCTTCAAAATCAATAATGCACTGCCCATGAGATTTTAAAGGAGTGCTTATATGGCACACCAGGCAAGTTAAGAATAGGCCCGGGTGGAAAATGTAATTCCTCTCACAAAATTGGCGGAATGTGGTCACTCTCCGTTACATGGACTTCTGGCCAAATTCCGCAATTGCTGCATGGCAAACAATTGCTCCCATTTGAGCAATGGGGTGACAACAGAAACATTGCAAGGCTCCAGCAAACAAGCTGGCGAGCACAAGCAAGATTTGACATCCCTTAATGTGATTTACGGTCAATAGGAAGCCCTCTGGCGCTATTTTCTAATGCAGGGAGTCGCAAGTGATCATGTTCAGAGGGCTGCTTCTTGCGTAGATTTTTTACTCGAGAAGCTGCAAAATCAACTCAAAATTGGATTTTCAAGGAACTAGTCTGCCTGAACAGACAGAACAGGTAGTTTTACATCACAAAATGCATTTTTTATTTTACTTTTTTTATTTTCAACAGGAAGGAAGTGCCACAGAGATTGCAACTTTCTCTTTCTTTCCAGAAGGCTCTTCCCAGCGCTATCTCCATCCCTTGGTCACTTGTCATTTGGCTTTTGAGAGGAAAAGATCTCTCTCTTCTTTGTTTGCAACCCCTACTGCATATACCATTTGATTTTATGGATTTGTTTGTGAGACATCAAATAAGTTTAAGAATTTCTGGAATAAGTATGTTGTTTGATGGAGGGCATTCACCAGTATTGTTTTAACCTTTTTGTTTGTTCTTCAATTTTTAAATTTGATTGTGGGTGGCCTGGAGTTGCATTAGGGGGCTTTTTTGCCTTAATGCTTTTATTTTTTCCTAAGGGTAAAAGGTTTGCCCAGTTTTGGGAGGGCTGGGGGCTTGGTTACAAAATGTTTAAAGTACTAAAGGCCATATTTATAAATGTCTTGTATTGGCCTTGTGTCACATAGGGGCATATTCACAAGGACTTATCTCTGAGTTATCGCCACCTTAACGCATCAAAAGTGGAGATAGATTTAACGCCCCATTCACAAGCAGGTGCAAACTGCAGACATCGCCAGTATTCCCGCGATAACTGCTGCAAAATTTATCTCCATGGGTGACACCACCAACTAACCCTAATGAGATGCAGAGTAGGCGTTCCCGTGCAAAAACTCATGAAAACACCACTACACCACTTTCACAACGAACTGCCAGATCTGCGATGCGAACCAAAAACAGGCGATAAGCCGCGGTAGCAGCAGGGAATTAACACCTGCCTTTTGCTGGTGTTAAGCAGGACGACTACCTGCAGCATGAAAGGAAGCCCAGCCAAGAGCCACATCTGAAGACCCACAGATGCCATGGAGACAATGATCATGCAGCTCCGAGACCCATGAGGGCCACAACACCCACTGCCACCCCCCCCCAAGCCCGCCACCACCCCCAGGACCCGTCCCGCCCCCCCGGACCACCACAGAGGCAGCGTACACAAAGACAGCGGACCCACCTTAAATGCACCAGCCGCCCAGACCGAACGCCAGAGGAGGACATTGCCCACTACAGGCCCAAAAGGACAACCATCCCCCACATCCTGACCCACATCGCCCACCTGCTGACGGTACCAACACAGCGGACAACAAACATCCCTCCGCAGACAAAGCTGCCGGCTGTGCTGCACATGTTGGCCTCTGGTACCTTCCAACCCACAACTGCCAGAGAAGGAGGAGTCACACAGTCAGCCCCATCCAAGTTCATCACACCTGTCCTGGATGCCATCATCAGCCTGGTACCCCAGCACCTCCACTTCACCCACACTGTGCAGGAGCAGCTGGAGACCAAGCAAGGCTCCTACGCCATAGCTGGATTTCCTCACATGTCGGGGGCAATCGACTGCACACATGTACCCCTCGTGCCCCCTGCCGACACTGCACACAACTACCGCAACAGAAAGCACACGCATCCCATGAATGTGCAGGCAATAGTGGACCACCCGGGACTCCTCAACAATGTCGTGGCCAACTCCCCAGGCAGAGTGCATGATTCCTACATCGCCCGACAGTCCATCATCAACCA
Organism: Calotriton arnoldi; assembly: GCA_963921515.1. Lineage (NCBI taxonomy): Eukaryota > Metazoa > Chordata > Amphibia > Caudata > Salamandridae > Calotriton > Calotriton arnoldi. The sequence goes on from CAWUFW010004175.1 coordinate 195,075, forward strand.
GCGCTCCCAGGATGGCACCTCTGGAAATGCAGTGCTCATTGGTAAGTACCAAATGAACACACCACACACCTCCACCCCACAGTCATGCAACTCACGACACTGGCAATAGGCACGCAGCAGAACTACATGCAACATGCCACACAACATGCCAACCGACCAGACACGACAACACAACTCCATTGGGAACCTGGGCTTGCCATGCACACAACCCAGCCACGGCATGGCACCACAGCCACACAATAGCAGAATGTGAGGAGAGGCTTGGAGCAGGCATGTGCGAGAGCGGCAAGTGACTAATGAATGAGAACATACCCAATGCCAGGTGTGGCGTGGAGGTGCCGGACAGACTCCAATGTGCAAACCACGGAAATGGCCATGTGGACATTAACTGCTAGTGCATGGAGTGTAGTGGCCAGTGGACGCTACCATCTCCCCACAGGCTGTGGGGAAGAACGCGGAAATGTTGCACCTTACGTCCCCCCCTGTATGCGCGGACAGAGTGGGTTGCCCCTGCGTACGCCAGGCCTGCATAGGGGTGTGAATAAAAACCCTGTCGCACTGGGCGTGGTTCTCTTTCGGAATGGCCAACGTGTCTGCCAGGGCAGCGCCTCTCAGCCCACCATGAGGCCGGCGCCGAGCGCGGCGGGGCCTGTGCGCCTGCTGCACCCCAGGCCGCTGGTCCCCAGACCCGTCATGCCTGCCCCAGCGCACCAAGGAGGCTCTGCTCAAAGAGGGCCCACCACGTGCCGGTGCAAGCTCCAAGCCCCAGTCCCGTGACCTTTGCAGCCTCCGCAGACAGTCACTGGCCTCCACGACGCTGGCCCACAGTACTCCTTTTTATTCGACATTCTCCACCGGCGTACTCTTCGGCCCAGTTGTTGCCACATGTTGTACTGAGTCGTGAGTCTTGAATGGCAGTGACCCCAAGTCTGTGGCAGCGTCCGCATCATTAAACTCCCTCCGATCAGTGAAGGCAAAGTCTGCATCGCAAGCCGGCGACACGTGGTGCCACTGACCCTGTCCAACGCAAGCCGGCGACACGTGGTGCCACTAACCCTGTTCAACGCAAGCAGGTGACACTTGGATGAGGGCTCAGGCCTACACTGCGGCCCAGTAGATCCCACGTGTGGAACTGTGTCCTGAGTCTTGAATGGCAGTGACCCCAAGTCCGTGGCAGCGGTCACATCATTGAACTCCCTCCGATCAGTGAGGCGAATGTCTGCATCGCAAGCCGGCGACATGTGGTGCCACTAACCCTGTTCAACGCAAGACGGCGACACTTGGATGAGGGCTCAGGCCTACACTGCGGCCCAATAGATCCCACATGTGGAACTGTGTCCTGAGTCTTGAATGGCAGTGACCCCAAGTCCGTGGCAGCGGCCACATCACTATACTCCCTCCGATCAGTGAAGCCAAAGTCTGCATCGCAAGCACACGACACGTGTCTGTGGGCCCGTGCTGACCGCTGCCCCCGGCCTACACTGCGGTCCAGTAGGTCCCACATCCAGCACTTAGTCGTGATTCATGAATGGCAGAGTCCATACTAGTGAACGCATGGAGAGGAGTAACAGGAAGATGCGTTTCAGTCCGGATGAAAGCCGGATCCTCGTCACGGAGGTGACCGAACACCAGCAACAACTGACCTGGTGCCACTAACTCTGTGCGCAATGAGTCATGGGCACATTCTGTTTGGACTTTGGTGGCGTCTGAGTCCATGGCCTGGGGGTTGTCTGCATCATCATCTGGCAGGGACGGACTTGGTGTTCGACATGTGTCTGTTCCATTCATCTCCACCATGGTGACTGTTTCTGCGTGCTTCTGCCCTCTGCATCATGCCCTGGGGGTACACCTTCCACTGTCCACCGAGACACTCCGTGACAACCCCCTTTGTCATCTATGAGAACCTGCTCTGCTCTCGTGACCCTGCCCCAGTGCACCGCAAGTCAGCGGCCCGTGCCGGTAGGCCCGTGCAGGACGCTGTGCATCCGGGGCCACTAACTCTGTGCAGCTCAAGTCATGAAGCCTTTATGGTTGAATGGTTGTGTCCTTAACGATGTACACTGTTGTCATTGTTTTGACTGCACCAGGCACTCCATGACGGCTGGTGTACACACACTCCACACACATCCAACACAGATGTCACTCGACATGTGAGCCTGCTAATAAACGTGGCCGGGAGCACGTGCCCGTAGCCATTCACACCATCTAAGCAATTGTGTCCGTGTGGTCATTATGTCAGCATGATGGGCCCGAGCCCTGCAACATCACAGTGTGCTGTCTTCAGCGGACAATACCATGTCACCTCAGCAGCGGCCAAGACCTTGGATATGTAGCTTTGCCCGCCCCCCCCTGCATGCACAAGTGGCGTGTGCTGGTCCGGCGAACGTCAGGTCAGCGCCGGGGTGTGCTGATTCGGCAAGGGGGTTCAGGGTGCGGCTCTGGTCTGGCCTTGAGCATGAAGTGCGGTAAGCATGTCTCTGTGTTGGAGTGTTGTCACCACCAGGGCCACAGTAGTCGATGTTGCAGTGTAGCATGCACCCGGAGGGCGGGCCCGCACGTACGGGGAAATGTAGGAGCGCAAGACCGCTCGGGGTCTTGGCTCATGCATGCCAAGTGTTATGTGTATCAGTCCTGCGGCTGCATAAGTCAGATGCCTAGCCTCAATCGCAGCGCGATCACAGCCAGCCATGGACTGTACACCTGTGTCTGCCCTGTCCGGACCATTGGCCTACACTCACGTGGCCGCACACCCTCAACGGCCAGCTTCACGGTGTTGTTGGCATGCCGCTGGACATGCGCAGACAGGCATGACGATGGTGTGGGGGCTTGTGGGAGGGAGGAGCAGCTGTAAGGCAACGTAACACACAGTGAGGCCGCTCATGTGCTTCCGCCTTGCCAACATCACCTGCGTTCAGCCTGTGTTGCATTGTCACTCGTGCATATTCGAGTGGACCATGGATGTCTGCCTCTCCAGCGTAACGGTAGCTGACCTGGATTTCGACGTGTGTGTGCGCACCCTGTTGGCCCACGACCAGGAGTGTCACCGTGATGCCCGTTTATGGCATGCCTGGATGATTGGCATGCATGCTGGCAACTGTACCTGGGAAATTGCACGAGCCGTCATGTGCAGTGACCACATTGAGCTGCTCCCCTATTGGGCTTTAGTGCCAATTGGGGCCAGGGGTTGGAGTCAGCACATCTGTCCGGGACAGCTGATGGGTTACGTGGCCGACATGTTAGATGTGGTGGACAATGAGCTCTCATTGGAAATTTTGGCCTACGCTGCTGCACTCGCGTTCATGGACGAGTGACAACGTACCTGCAGCCACAACTGAATGTGACCCATTGCACGTGCACCGATGCCTGGTTGCATGTTGGGGATCTGATCACATGTCCCAAGACGACAGTGAACATTGCTGCATTTGCTCGGACTCCGGATCCATGCGCGGATAACCAACGCGGGTTGGCACTGACTTGTGTGGGTGATGGACTCCCCCGGGGTGGACATGGGCGCTTTCCATCGTTCCTCATTCAATCATGCTGCTGCATTGGTCTGCATATCGTGGCACTTCTCTTGGCCGTACTGACACGCAATTGTTGATAAAGTTTCCGCACATTCACTTGTCTCCAACTGTGATGAGTGTTCATTTGTATGCCAATGTGTGTGTCACGGCCTATCTGGGTCCCTGCCATACATGCATTGCTACCCCATCAGGGCTGTGGGTTTGTACTTGTGCATTCTCATGTCCCTGTTTCGTGCTTTGCCAGATGCGTATGGCCATTTTCCGGCCACAAGCGGATGCACTTGTGTCCTGTGTTCGGTTGTGCAAATGTTGCTGTTTGTGCCATTGTGTTCGATGTTGGGGTGCTCTGCTTCCTATGTGTGTGTGCTGCATTGTGTGTGAGATGTCCCTTCAGCTCTGATTTGGCTCACCCTTCTCCCTTTCAGGCAGTGTGGTTTTCACTTCTGTGCTTGTTCATTTGTGTGATATTGCCGAGTTGTGTGACTTGTGCTCTTGGTTGGTGTTGTTACTCTTGGGCATGGTTTGTCTGCAGTTGTGCTGTGCTTAATTGTGCATGTGTGCCATTTTGCCCATCTCCCCCGTCCCCCCAGTCCCTGGTGGTTCCTCTCCCTGTTGCTGTTGTGTCTGTTGATTTTGAGCAGTTTCCGGTCCCCGACTCCTGCCACCATCTCCAGACTGATGTGGTGGACACCATTTCCTCCATGTCATCCAGCTCCTGGTGTGGCGCTGGACTCCCACCTCCGGTGTGCATTGCTGCCTTTTGGTTGTTGGTGTGTTTCTGCTTGTTTGTGCGTTTTGCATCATCCCAGCTGTTCTGGTTTTCTTCCGTTGTCCTTCTCCGCTCTCCGGCTGCATTCACCTTGTCCACGATGGACTGCCATGTCCAATGTTTTGTTGCCAATGGGGCTTGTGGAGTTGTGTACTAGCTCCGGCTGCCTCCATTGTGCTTCGCTGTTGTTTTCTGTTTGGTTTGTCTTCCTTTTTCCTGCTTTTTGTTGTGCTTATTCCCGCCTGCCGTGTGTGTGTCGCGGGCCTGGCGCTGCTTATCGCTGCTTTCCTCATCGCGAATGGGCTCATCGCACGTTTTTTTGTGTTGGGGTTTGTGTTTTTATCTCCGTCGAGGTGGTTGTATCGCGGACATTGGCCGCGTTTACGGCAGACTATCGCATGGTACCGCCGTGTTGTGAATTCCACGTTCACACGGGGTTATTTTCCCGCAATAGACTGCGATGTGTAAAGTTGCATTAACATTTTTTGGAGATGTTTAGCGCACGTTCTTGTGAATTTCCCCCATAGTGTGATGCAAGGGCGATGCAAGCAGTAAGTCATATTTAAGAAACGACGCAAGAATACAAATATGCCTTTTTTTGCAATTGTGTGGTGCAAATGTTGCTCTGAAAGCAGCTATGTCACACAGGAATCAACATTTGCAATGTAGGATTTCCCATGCAAAATCCAATGCAAACATAGCGCAGAGGTATTTACCAGCAGATCAGTGCATCACACATCATGGAGGAGCACAACCCAACGATAAAAATGCATCAGAATTGCTGTGCATTAGCAAACCAGCCATAGGAAATGACGCAATGGCTGTAAGACAAAAGTCTCAACATAACAGCACGCTATGGAAAGCTGAACTATGCCATGGATGTCTTTATACTAGAACTGGGAGTATCTAGGAGACAACCATACTGGCAACGAAGGAGGAAGGAACATGTTTTCTTCAGAGTTTATCCCTCATCTACCTCAGGGAGGAGGAGGTCATATATTTTTATAGATTGAAGAGGGACTCCATCATGGAATTATTCAATACATCAACCAATAAGTTTTAAGGTATGACATAATAGCCATCTCTGTGTTTGTGCCTGGATCTTGTGTCATGAGCACATAGTGGTAGTATCTTGCTCTAACACGTAGCCAATGATGTCTCAGTGTGTGATCCCCTCACTGATTCTGCAATGTAAGTAGGAAAAAAACAACAGTAAAATGCATTATGTCATCTCACACTGTGTGAGTGGACAGAACCAACATTTCTGCAATATCAAACACATCAACTGACAAATCATGCGGTCCATAATTATTTTCAATATAAGAAGAAAGGTTGATTATTAGAAACGTTTGAGATGTGTGTATGTGCAATGGTGTGGCAATTCTGGATTTGTGTTAAATTTCCCACTAAAATAATAGTCATTGAACATATCTTGTGATCCTAAGCATATGTGTCACACATGACAGTACATCTGTAGGCTGATCAAAGTATCAGGAGCACACATGGAAAAAGAACATCTTAATTCCATTTATGTCATGCACTGAAAGTGTAGTATCAAATCTTGTGTAAATATCTACTCTAGTAACATATGTGATACATAAAGATCAAAGTGCAGCTAGTTGACCGACATTCCAACATTTAAGGACCAAATATACACATAAATAACAGGCCACATTGGAATACTAAAGTAATGTGAATAAGTTAATGCCTCAATTTGGCTACATTTACTGCATCTCAGTCCATCAATGTAATACTGATACAATGAATACATAGGCTCGGAAAGATGTAATACACTGGAAAATATTCTAGGAGAAATGTAATGAAGGTAAGGTATCACAGTGTACTTACAATCTAAATTTTAAACTGTCTCATGGTAAATAAATGGTATAAGAATCAAGATATATAAGTAGAGATGTATACTGAACATACACGTGTAAAGCAAAGGTCAACAGAGCCTAAGGCATATTATTTAAAAGATAAAGAAATGTGTATGAATTTTCCTGCATACATAACACACATAGTTAGTTATGTCTAAGTAACAATGGACCAAATCATTCAATGTTGGCTAATACCACTCTTCAGGTAACCAAGGATATGGTTTGCAGCCATGGATTATGACCCCATATTAAAATTCTCAGACAGATGGCCAGAAAAAATATAATTCACCTCTGAGCAAGACCAGGAATGTTGCTGAGCGCATGTTTGGGGTCCTAAAGTCCAGTCTCAGATGCCTCAACAAATCAGGTGGTAGACGTCTGTACTCGCCTCCTATGGTTAGTAAGATAATTTTAGTCTGTGAAATATTGCACAATGTCTGTCTGAAGATAAATATGCCAACTGACTATGAGTGTGCAATCCCACCTGAACATGAAGAGGATGATGAATTGGAAGCAGATATTGAGCACACAATGGCAGGTCGTGTGAGACGTGATCAAATACTGGCTAATGTTTTTCATAATTACATTAAAATGATGGTAATAAGGATGGAAAATATGTAAACCAATAAATATTTTTTGAACTCTTCTATTGTGTGGTGTTTGTATGAATGTCAAGGTACATATATTGTCACTCACATCTTCTCAGCATGTATGAATTTTGTTTTCCGAGCTGTTGATAAATATGGAGGCATATCTCAAACACGGAACAAATCAATGTAGCAAGTCAATGTGATGCACTGCACTGCATGAAACTGAGAGGGCAGGATTACCCAATATCTAGATAGATATGAGGCATTCCTGTCCTCTCTCTCTTAACCAGTGCAGGGTATCTACTGCATGAAAGTGTGTTCATTGTGGCCCTCAGTGTATGGCAGATCACAATTCTCCCAATAAGTCCCTCCTTGAGGCACTCTTCAAATTGATGTGTGTTACAGATATGAACTAGCGTGCGGAGTGGCAGCGCTTTGCTGTGGATATCATCACAGATCATGGTAGACATATGCCATCGCCAAAAGACTAGCCTCAGGTGTTGATGTCAAAATGACATTTGTAAATAATGCATTCAAGCATGTGTGGGGATCTACAAACCAGCACACATGTAACCCCTTTCCAAGACTTATTGATGTTAAGACTACATTTCCCACACTTGATACAATATACGTTTACCATGCTTTGCAGAGCAATGCAAGGAGACTCAAAAGACTGCAACAAACAGAATAAATGGCAACCATTTTGTGTAGCCAACCAGTGTGTTTTGCCATACACCTGCATGTGTTCTTTGTTGTTTGTGCCTTCTTGCTTGGTGTTGTGAACATGTGGTCAGTGAACAGCGTGCTTAGGCCTGCATGTATTCTTTTGTTGTCTATTCCTTCGCCCTTGGTGGCTAGGTGAGGCAGCGGCTATTTTGTGTAGCCAGTGTGCTTTGCTTTTGCCATAGGACTGCATGTGTTTTTTGTGGCCCATGCCTTCACCATTGGTGGTCTTGTGGCAAGGCAGCCATTTTCTGTATTCAGTATTCTTTGCTTTTGCCATAGGCATGCATGTGTTCTTTGTTGTCCATTTTTCCAATTATTCTCTGCACCCCCTGCCTGCCACTTGGGTGTCATAGGCCATAGGAGCACACCTGCAATAATTTTTTTAAGGATTATTCCATTTTTCTCTTCACCCGCTGCCTTCCCTAGTTGTCTCATATGTTCACATCAGCAATAATTGTTTTAATGATTATTCAATTTCCCCCTGTACTCCCTGCCTGCCACACGTATCTCATAGACTGTAGAAGCATATTAAGTAAACTTATTGTATGTTACTAAAATATTATGTTATGGTTTGGAATGGATACACTATTGTTAATTTTGTGTGATGTGACCTCACTAAATTATATTGCCAGTAGATTCAAACTGCAAATGCCATGTTTCACAGATTTTTTTCTTGCTTGTTTGTTTTTAGGTGCACATTAAGAGACCTCATGCACAGTACTGCCAGACAGAAAGCCGGCAGTGACACCACCTGAGTCCTCCTCTGTTTCTGCTTGTGCAGTTAAGTGACAATGGCACAAAAAAGGGTGTTCCTGGCAAGACAGTGGCCAGTGAGGAGCAGAAGAAGAAGGATATGGCCACCATTTGAGTGCCACCTTCCATCTTTTTTCAGCAAACATGGTGTACCTGCAACACCGTCGCTGGGCAGCAAAAGGCTGAAAGCAGCACTCCCGCATCATCAACAGTACCACCCCAACCTAAAACTAAACTCAAACACATGTCTCTCAGCAATGCAGCCTCAGCAATCATGGCAACGAGCAGTGAGTCTAAACTGGATTTGTCACAGCCACAAAGTACCCAATTGTCAAAGGAAAGAGAACAACAGGAGCCGCAGCCAGCAACAGTTCTTCCTGAAGTAGGACCAGAACAGCAGGTTGAGCTTCCTGCTGAGCAAGATGTTGCTCTTCAACTATTGATTCACTATCTACCACAAGAAAAAGAAAGGGTACTACACCATCTTCTCCAAAGTCCCATTCTGATGATTTGGACATCGATTGGACCCCAGTCGAGTCCGATACCTATCCTGAAAGACAAGGGAAAAGGAAAGTTCCTGAAAGCCTTAGAATTATGGAAAGTGACAGTCATGATGACCAGCTGGTGATTGTCAGTATGAAGGGCGGCTCAGAGGACACAGAAATTACCCTATTCAACCTACTTAGAGGGATGTGATTCCACCACTCCCATCCACCATATTTGTAGGACCCCTGTTGAGAGCTGCATCCACCGCTAACACAGTCATAGTATGCCTTACTGAGAGGAAAATGACAGAGCCACCTACCTCCAGTTCGCAAGGCATTGGCATTGACTCACCAAAAAAGATATCCTGCCCATTTTGGGACTTCTTTATGATTAGCAAGCAGGAGGATAACATTGCAATATGCTCTATTTGCCTGGAGAGTGTTCATTGAGGTAAGCCAGGTTCGCACTATTGCACTGGAGGTCAAACATCCCATCAGAAAAATATCACATAATCCAATGGGAGAAGCACCTTAAAAAGATAGGTGCTGGTGGTGATAAGAGAAGGGAAGCAGTTCAGTACACAGTGATAGAAGAAGAAGGTGTACATGAGGAAGAAGAGGATGTTATATTATGTTATGTTAAATGAGCTTGTAAAGCGCACGTACACCAAACGTTATCATGGCGCTGGAGACCAGGGGGTACTGCCGCTTGAGAGGTTTAGTCATATGCCTGGCGGAAGAGCCAGGTCTTTAAAAGTTTCCTAAACTGAGCGTAGGAGGTCAGTGATCTAATCTCCAGAGGGAGAGAATTCCAGAATTGAGGGGCCGAGACCGCAAATCTTAGTCCACCGTGTTTCTTACATTTAAAGGACGGGATGACCAGAAGATTCAGATGAGAGGACCTGAAATCCCAAGAAGGGAAGTAGCGCTGAATCCAAGAGGATATAAATGCTGGGCTGTTGCCATAAAGAGCTTTAAAGATGATGCACCCCAGCTTAAATGCGCAATGTTTGGCTACTGGGAGCCAGTGTAATCTTTCCATTAGTGGCGTAACATGGTGCCATTTGGGCTGACGGTAAATTAATCTGGCCTCCTGGTTTTGCACCAGCTACAAACGTTTTAGTTGATATGCCGGAATACCAACATAGATTGAGTTGGCATAATCAATGCGGGAGATGACTAAGGCCAGAACAACTTGTGTCAGGGCTTCTGTGGTAAGGAATCTACTGATCTTCCTGATCCTTCGAAGCTGAAAGAAACAGGAGGAAACCATTGTCCCAATCTGGGCTTTCATCGACAGATCGCTGTCAATGATAATGTCCAGACTTTTGATTGAGCATGCGGGAAGTGGAGGATTTCCCAATTCAATCGGCCAGAAGTTGGAGTTCCAGGGATTAGCTGGCCTGCCGATTAGGATCAGTTCCATTTTATCAGGGTTCAATTTCAGATGGTTACTGTTCATTCACTCACTCATAAAGCGCATGGTGGATTGGAAATTGGAAACAGAAGATGCCGATTGATCAATATCACATATCAGTTGGAGGTTGTCGGCATAGTTGAGGATGGTGGCAATACACACCTTTGCCACATACACTGATTCCCCCAAGATGCTCATTTGAGTCTGCCATCTCCTGGTTCTCTCAAGACGTCACCTGTGGCAGTTGCACCACAAAAATTCAACCTACTATTACAGGCATGTTTAGGCAGGAGGAGCCCTATATATGCAACCACCCAATGGCACATTTGTACAATGAAAAGCTGGCTAAAATGTTAGTGGTGGACCTCCTCCATTTTTCTTTTGTGGAAGGAGTGGGATTTTTAGAATTTGTGGCAATCATCTGTCCGAAATGGAAGGTTCCAGACGGACCTATTTTGCAAAAGTTGCTGTTCCAGCGCTCCATCATGATGTGCTGTAATTGGTTGCCCAAGCTATGCAGAATAGTGCTGTTCACACTATCCACCTGATGGCAGACATGTGGACCAGTTGTCAAGGAACTGATTACATGTGTATCACTGCGTATTGGATCTCTTTTGTGGAGGTTAGGCAACAGCATTCTGCAGTTCTCAGAACTGAAGAAAGATTTAAGGGCATCCTGCAGCAAGCAACAGTAGCAATGTTCACCATGGAGAAATCCCATACAGCTGCAAACATATTGGAAGAGTTTGACAGCAGAGTGTTTGAATAGCCTTGCCCCAGATGCTCAATGGCATTAATATAGTCAAGACCATGGCAGATAGTGGATATTTCAGGTCCTGTGCTTCGCACATTGCATCAATCTAATTGTGCAGGACTTTCTCAAAAAAGAAGACATAGTCAGCAACATACTGGCCACATGGCAATGAATCTGTACTTATTCCAGTCATTGTTTTAAAGCCCAGAAGCAGATGAGGATCATTCCGCACGCTAACAGAGTACAGTTAAAGACTCATACAGGAGATCCCATTTGACCTACTGAACTGAACCTACTGCACAGACTGATCACTGTGTATGTCCTTCAAAGAGGAGGGGAAGCAACTGGGAAAAGCATGACAATGGAGATGGTCAAATGAGGGCTAATCAAATGCCTGACACAAATGCACTTTCTTTTGAGGTTTTTACATGGGAAGTTAGTAAAAGGGACAGCACGATGCGCTAAGTATTCCTGTTGTTGTATCTGCTACAGGACCAGTTGAAAAATGTGTGGCAAAGGATCTCCGTTGTGAATGAAGAAGCATATGAGTTGGTTCAGATCTTAATCCTTCACTTGGCTTCTAATCCAAGGCTACAAAGAGAGATTGTGTCCTGTAAAGAGTACATCTGTGCCAAAATACTTCATCCACTGTACACAAAAATACTGGCCACATTCATTCCTTTTTCAGAAGGGGATGTTTCACTTTACAAGACTTGAATTGTTGATAAAGCGAGAGACCTGGAGGAAGAAAGGCCTGGGCAGAAGTTCTGGCGTGCAGCCTTCAACCTTCAGGGAGGTCAGTGTTGTTGTCTCACAGCCAACACCATCATCACCATTAAAACCAGCTTCAGACCCAACCTCTGCAATGGCTTGGTTTCAAGTGTCAGGGCGTACGTCAAGTGCAGAGGTAAAAGCAACCGAGGTTCAGCATGTGGCAGCACCAATGACCATTCAGAGGATGATCCAAGACTTTCTGGAAGACCCAAAAGAGGTCTACCTTTATCAAAACCTATTAGTCTATTGGTATGAGAAGATGCAGCAATGCACGGAGCTCAGCTCACTGGCAATAATCTGGATTTTCCAGTAGGCAGTGTGTCTTCTGAGCACATATTCAATGCAGCTGTCACAGTTGTCGCAGTCTGAATGACCAGTCTCTAGCCTCAAAAGGTGGAGAGATTGACCATGATTAAAATGAAAAACAATTCATGCCACAAGATTACACTGTTCCGGAAACAGCACAGGAGGAGGATGAGGATGATTGGTTGGACACATGCATGTTAGCTGACCAACTTCTGGGGGAACCCTTGAGTCTGAAGATAAACTCTACTTCCCTGACTAAGTAGGCCACAACTGAACTTTCATATATTATTGTCAAACTGCTTCGAAAAAGGAATTAGAAGAACATTTATAGATTTTGTGTCTGACATATGCCGTTTCATTTAATCACATGTATAGAGTGGACCAGTATTCACAAAAGAAGACTTCACATTTGCTTAAAGGACATGAAGAAAATACTTCCCTTCTCTATCCTTCAGTTTTTTCATTTCCTCCCTGGCCTGCCAGTAACAATCTTCCTTGGGAAAAGAGAAGAAGCAACAGATTCTGCCTGAATGATTGTCTTGCTTTCACATTTCACTATAATTACTTACATGGTCCACTCCTATACTGTATTTCTTTTTTTCTGGTTATTCAGAGATCAGTCAGTTTATTTTACAAAGCTCCACAAAATGTTCAAATTATTTTGCTCTTCTTCTTTATCAGCACTACAGATCTATTTTATTTGGGTCAGGACTTGGAGTCGAGATGGGACTACCTCAACAGCCAGGAGAAGGATGTTATGAACAATGCCTGTCTACTTTAATGGGAGGCAACATGACTCAAAGAGGCCTACTCCTGTGGACTGGCGAGTGGTGTCACCTGGTAAGGATAGGTCAAGTAAGAAACACCACCATTTACATGCTTATGTTTCCTAAGTTGCCTTCTCTTTTACACACAATGACTTTTGACATACATTTGCATGCGTGCTAATGCAGGATAACATTCTCTGAATCAGCATTGCTTACATTTTCACTTTGTAGGCACACTATCATGACACCTTGAACATTCTGTACAAGGGATAAAGTTCTCTGCGCAAATGTCATTGTTGTTATTGTCTGGTAGGCAATGAAGCTATCAAAGTAGAATGAACAATTGCAGCCTGACTGGGGTTTTAACATGGCCACATAGGTGCTGTTTATTATATATAAAGAACCACTTTGTTGTTTAAGGGACAGGAGCACTCAGCTGACACTGTGAGATCACTGCATGCCAGAATTTCAACTCAGCTGCTTCTTGTTTATTAACTTGATGGATGTCCAGCTCTACACTAAGATGGACAGCCAGATGACACTTACGCACAGGTAATGGGTAGTTAGACCAACCGGCAGGGATTTGGCAGATCACCCACCCTAGGCAAGACTGTGATATGGAGCGCTAGGTAGGAGAACACTATACAAAGTATTTATATGCCAGCATATATTTACTGCTTTAGTACAATGGTGGAAATGTTAATCTTTTTCACTATTCTCATAATGCTAATTATGCTATTCTGTTTCATTCTACTGATTATTTCAGTGCACTTATTTTATACAAGAATCACAATGATTCAATAAATATTGATACGGCTTGCTGTGTATTTCTTGTGTATTTCTTTGTGTATGCATGAGAGTCAAAACTAAAGGATTCTAGATCTGTTACCAGGATTTCTTGGAGGATCAGGGTTGTGTTGTTCTGAGGTTGCACATACATGTGTTACCCTGCAAGTTTAGAGGTACGGATGGTGCACTCTGAGCTAGCAGAGATACAAGCCGACATATCCTGAGGGTGTGCACGGAATCAGTCTGCCACAATCCTGACATTTATGTTGTCCAACAAATGCATAGTTTTACTGGAGAGGTACAAACAGTATGACAGAGGTGCATTGATTTGGAAAATGAGTTGTGTGTTGGCTCAAATTTCAAACTATAATTAAGTGGGTGTAGCCTGGGAGGACTGTCACTGGACACATGTCACATAGTGGGCACACACAGCTAAATGCTATTGACAATAGACATTTGTGGGATTGATCAGCCATGTACATGCAGCTACTTGTCTGGGATTGGTGGTAAAAGTGTTCTCACTTCTCAGTTTATCGGACATGACTGCGTCAGTCTATGCTCTGCCTTCTTGATACTCATCCACCATGAAGATTACCTTCTCTTTGACTCTACAATATTGACTTTTACATTTTTGCAATCCACAGGCCTTGTCTTCTTCTGCATGAAAGCTCCATAACACTTCTGCTTTCCGGACTGGTTCAGCCCTGCACCCAAAATGGACGATCAGTGAAGAAGAATGCAGATGCACCATCCATTTTGGCATTTATATACAGTATAATTTTTCTTTTGTTATCAATAACAACTTGTAGAACTGTATGGGCCCTCCCTATTTTGTATTTTTCAAACCTAAGTAACAGAACAATTAGATAACTTGGGACTCTGGGGCTGAACAACTGTTTGTATTTGGTAGCTGAACTGTGTCATTCCTTCCACCACAGATGTGATGATGATATACTGCTCATTAACTTGATGAATGTTATATATGCCTATTTCTCACCTTTCCCGAACTCCCCTTTCCCACCCATTCATGAAACCCCTAACAATCTTCCACCAGGTTGTGCGATCTATTGAGGATTGAATTAATAATTTACATCATAAATGGATCACACACTTGCCTGGATGAATGTGGTGAAAGAAACGCTAACACACTGATGGCATCATGATGACAGAATATTTACGAGCAAACGCAGCCCCCCAGGGATCAATTGTGAGAAGTTAGCCCTTCAAATTCCAACACGACCAAACATTCAAGAAAGATTGGTCTCTCATCTCTTGGCACTGCACAAGAGATTGGTTAATCCTAATTATAAAAACAGCAACACGTCTATCCCAGGAACTTAAAACTGAAATCCAGACAATTGAGGTTTGTTTAAAAACTTACCAATTGGTCAGCTCACTCAAGAAAAGACTTGAAGAACTAACACAAACTCTAAATGAATTTGAAACATCCCTGAAACAAAGCAAGTTTAAGAAACTGAAGAAAGATGCCAGCTAATTCATCCATAAAAGAGTTCACCCAACATTAGTGAAGATTAAATTCCCTCGGGAAGAAACCCGGGGTATAATACTGACAGTGACCTATCAGACACTGGATTGAACAGTTCAGGTTCTAGCACTTGAACCATGGGCACCTTCAGGGGAAGTAGGAATAACAGGAGGGCCTTTGGACATGGTCAAAGTAGAGGTTGGGTACCATATCAAGGACCTGCTACATATCCAGTACCATTGTACTATGGCACACCTCATATGCAACCACCCCCATTCAACTACTGTGACAGACTGCCCCTTTTGTGAATTACCAACAAAACCAGTATGGGCCTTTTTAAGGGTCACACCAGGGACGACAGAGAGGCAGGGCGAGAAAGAGAACCCAAATTCAGTGGGCCCCAGAACAGGAACTAGTCAGAGTATCGGCCAGGAGCATGACAAGCTTGAGCAACAACCAACCAGGTCTGAGCAGTTGACCAGTCTGATTTGAGCCTTACAGAACAAACTCTCACCCTACCACAGATACAGGTACTTGAGAAAGGCCTGGGATTTGTCTCCACAGCAAACCTAGATAAATTCAAATTGAGCTGTGAAGTTAATTATTTCATCAGAAAACTCAAACTGAGCTCCTGTTTTGCAGACAAACCCTTAGAGATGGACCCACAAGGCGACACAGGCTTGAGAGTAAAATCATCTTTTACCACACCAGTCACAGCAATCCCAGTTGAAAGACTGGCTTTTGAAAAAGCTGCTCTGAGAGAGATAGGGGAAATCAATCCTGATACATTGAGAACGTTCCATCACACCTCTAAGGAACAAAAGCTAGCTATACAAGAGCTTGCAGTTGACAAAAATCTGGTGATAAAACCAGCTGACAAAGGCGGGGCAATGGTCATACAGACAACAGAGGCATTCCAGATGAAATGCCTCCATTTACTTAACGAGACCAGGAATTATAAACCATTGACAGAGGACCCAACCGAATCACTCAGGGTACACATAGTGAGCATGATAGAGGAAGCACTGGCACACAACTGGATATCCCAGAAAGAAAGTGATTTCCTAGTCAATAAGTCTCCAATCACCCCTTACTTTTATGTCATCCCCAAGATGCATAAGAATCTGGAAAAAGCCTCAGAGTGACCTGTTGTGTCTGGGATAGGCTCCATCCTTGAACCCTTATCCAAGTTTGTAGACGCTTTTTTACGACCAATCATACAAAACACAGACACCTATCTGAAAGACACTAAAGATGTATTGAGACTACTACAAAACATAACCTTTGACCCTGACAAACAACTTCTGAAGGGTTTAGACATCGAAAGTCGGTACACTAATCTCCCACACAACTAGACCCTCAACATAATCGAGGATGTATTATGCTGCAAATGGGGCTTAACCACTAATCTTTTCAGATTCGAGGAAACCCTGTGCATACAAAAACACAGGACCAGCATGGGTAGCACCTTTGCGTCGAGCATAGCTGGTATCTATGTTCACCAACTAGAGAAACATAAAATCCTATGCCCGCACAACTAATACCTCGTGCACTTAAATATGTGGAAGCAATATATTGATGATGTGTTAGTCATATGGCAGGACAACGAAACCAGTGCTTTGGTTTTCTTAACGTGGCTAAACCCATAACAAAGAATTTTCTGCTCCTTTTCAACAGCTTCCAACCGAGGCACCTCAGGGAGAATTTACCATTTGGCCAATTTCTGAGACTGCAACGGAATTGCACCAGACTCAGTGACTAGAAAAGATAGGCTGAGGGTCTGGCTTTAAAACTAGAAGCAGGGAACTACCCTCCAAGAATCATATCACACGCTATGAAACATGCTAAGAACAATTACAGGGAGGCACTACTAGAGATCCTACCTCCGAAAGAGAAAGTAGAACGACTAATATGCATCACAACTTACAGTGTAGCATCTAATCAAGTGTGGAAATTCATAAACAAACACTGGCGCACATTGAATAGTGGAACTCTACAAATTTAAAAATCTATGTTTTCACATAAACGGGGGTGAAGTCTCTGGGACATGTTAGTCCACAGACGACAACAATAAACTGACAAAACAAGAGAGAACCAAGGTCGGATTACCCCAATAAAAGGACGTCACCCTTGTGGTAGCTGCAGTGTCTTCTGCAATCTCACTCAGCCAACCTACAGGATCACATTCAATAACAACACCACTTGGAAATTGAGACATTTCACCAATTTAAACTCTCAACGTGTTATCTTTAAGATAACGTGCCCATGCAATCTACATTACATAGGGATGACTACCTGAAAAATAAAAATCTGAATATGCGAGCACCGCAGCAATCTCAGATGTGGGCGCGCAACTACAAAAATGTCAGTTCCCTACATGGAACAAAAACACACTGTGAGGTATTATCACTGAATTATCCTAGAACAAGTGAGTCAGGAATCACAACTGTTTGAAAAGGAACAACGATGGGTGTCCCGATTGAAAACACACGCTAAAGGTCTGAACGAAAATATACCCTGGGGCCAATTCACAAGATAACATAGTGACCAAGTGTGGATATTTAATACACCCATATTTCATCCACAGGACATTAGTTTATCCTTGTGTGTATATTTATACCTCTAGTACTCCATTTTACTACGTGTGTACATCAGCAATTCCAAACTGCCATCCTTTAATCATTTAATTAAAATAAATGTTTTTTAATAACAATCAATATAATTTTAAGCAAGCAACACTTTTCACATCCTGAATGGGATTTACGTACACTGCTTACTTAAAAAGTTTTAAATATTTTTTTTATATTCATTTTGGATAGAAAACTGGGAATCTCACCATAAAAACCTACAGGATATACAACACTATGGACATAGGAGCCTGGAAGTGGTTCCAACCTGCGATGGTCTTCTTGGACAGTCGGCATCCTAAACTTTCACAGACACAAGGACGGCGACACCCTCCCGGCCGCACCCCGGACAAATACAGTGCTGGCACAAACCACTGACATCCATGGAGCCATGAGCAGGCATTCTCCATAACTGAGGGAGTAGCTTTGGCGTAGTAAGTATGGTGCAGCCGTTTTTGTTAAAACAGGGGCCTTTTCTTATAACAGAAGCTTTATCCACAGGAAACCGCTCAGTAAACTATGCTCATAACGACCCCGATTTTTCATTTGCAATTTACACAGGGTGTGACTAAAGGCATCCCTTTCCCCTGTATGGACTCATGATGCCTAATGGAGGCAATTAACGTGTATGTGACTTTTTTGGTTATTTTTCACCATTTAAACTTCTGGTATATATGTGTGCATGTCCAAACCTGTGCTGTTTTTAAGCGTCGTTTTGTTTGGTAGCATTAGAAGTGTTGACATTGACCAAAAGAAAAATATATATCATGTTTTCCACTTAGGTGATGTGTTTTCCATTATATAAGCATTATACATGTAACATGGTCAACAGCCATGTAAGACTAATTTCTTTCAATTCATATATCTTCACAGATTTTCCAGTTCTAAACACCATATGGTGCTGTATGTATATGTGTTTTATTTTTTTTAGCATGCTGTGGCATTTCAACTGAGTGTTAACAGGAGTGGTATAAGGGAATAGTAACCCTCGGTCCTGATGAATAGCCTTGGGGTAACGCTTGAAACATGTAGACCTGTGAAACTTAGGAACATAAAGTCCATTGAGTTTCCATTTTCCCCATTTTTTAACCATACCGATAGAGGCACAAATAAAAAAAATCCTACTAGCCAGGTATTTTTAATTCTCCACAAAAAAAACACTCCTATTTTTCCTTCATCTACTATATAGACTAACACCAAAAGTGCTCCCACGTAACTCGGCGATCGAAGCACGCCCCATTCCTCAGTAAAACGGGAAGAATCTAATGATGAATCATGCCACCAAGGGGAAACCCTGGTGGGTGAGGGTTATCTAAGAAAAACTTTCCGTTTTCCAATACACCTAGAGTGGAAAGAAAGTCTCAAGTGACAGATGGGCTCTTTTTGTTTACAGTACGATTGATAGGAGGATGAGCACTTTTGTCTATTTTCCTCTACCCCACTCCCCCCCACCCCCTCTTGCATTGCATAACACCACAGTCAGTATTTCATGTTCATAAATTCAGGCGCATGAATTCAAAAGTAAAAAGTCACGTGTATTCTATAATTGAATATCCTCACTGCAGATTGCTCACCGTACTTGCTGCGAATAACATATCTATGTCTCCGCATAAACACGAGTAAATCTGAATCGGCAAAAGGTGACATTGCACTTCCTGTCTCCCACTCTCCCCTCCTTGTCGTATAATTCCTTTATGGTGATGGGGGTGAGCGGGTCATGCTCCCCATAAAGAATCCAAACAAACATCTCCATTTTTGGGAGCCTCCAGCCCTGCAGGGCAACTTCGGAGGGCGGGCATGGAGTGTCCCTCTAAATCAATCACAGCACACAGAAAAATATCGAAGCCCAATTCGATGAGACACCAGGATTTATTTGAAAGCTCCAAATTGGCAGCCTCACCACCTGATGCATTTCGGCCATTTGTATAAGCCTTATTCACAGGTGAGCCATACACAGTTGAAAATAATCATAGTCCTTAAATATACCTTATCACATGGCTTTTGAGGAAAATCCTACAGTTTCCAGGATGCACCTACAGTATAAACGTGTAATTCTAAAACTGTGGTGTTTATAAAAATCATGCTGAGTAGTGTTGCAAACCACTGTAGTCAAGATTTCATGTGCATAAATTCAGGTGCTTGAATTTAAAAGTAAAAAGTCAAGTGTTTTTCATAGAATGCACATGAAATACTAACTGTAGGGGTATGCAACTAGTATGCAGCACTATTGATAGGTGGCTGTGTGCTGAAAAACCTCATCAAGTAATAAAGTCAAACAGAATTCATCAGTTTTATGTTCCCACTCTGGTAGGTAGTATATTGGACTGCAGGAAGAGGTAAGTAACCTACTGAAGAATAAATACATGGCAAGGAACTTCAGGTAGGGAAAGTCTAGGGGGGAAAAGTCGTTGCACAGTATAATGTGTGACACTTTCAGAGACAACTTCTCATCACTAAACCACAATGCTACTCTAACTAGCAATGCAAACTCGAATTAAGCACAGACCAAACCCAACTTTTCCACCCACAATAGGCCCGCCTCCCTCCCCAAGCAAAAACCCCAAATGTCCCTTTGACCCCTTCCCCAGCTTTCCTTCCCACCCTCTCCACCTACAGTAGGCCCTCCCACCCAAAGAAATGTTAAAAAAAAAAAGACTTTGAGGGCACCAAGTTCAGTTTGTATGTATGCCACCTCACAGGCCAGCTTCCCCTGTCCACACCTGAGCAGCGCCATATCCCATATCACATGGTGGTGGAGGCAGTTAGAGATAATAAGAAGGGGAGGCTGATGGCCTTATGGGTGGAATTGGAGATCAGATACAGGTGGCAACAGTGTTGGCATGCCCGGGCTGGAGGCAAACCTGGCTGATGGCCCAAGGAACTAGAGGCCCGTGCTTCCTCTTCCAAGGCACCAGCCGGCGATGTTCTGCTGCCATGCCCCCCAACTTTTGGCACCACGCCTGGTGGCTGTCTCCCACCGGGATGGTTGCTGGCCACGCTCCAGGAGTAGGATTAGTTACATCAAGAAAGTAAAAAACAAAAACAAATACGAGTGGCCTGCCTCCCGGGCCAATTTTGGCCCCGAGAACCCCATTCCCCAGGGCCTGGCCTTTTTATTTAAGTTTTTTTTAAAGAAAATAAGGTGAGGGGGACATGCTGCCCCACTCCTGGGCCGTTTTTGGCCCTGGGGACTCCATTCTCCAGGGCCGGCCTCTATTCTGGGCACCCTGGTCCCTCCCAGGGCACCCACTCACAACTGTTGGAGACCACGGGGGAGCCTCAAGGTTCAGTGTTCCCTGCCAGCTCTCCACCTCCTGCGAAAGCCAGCATTGCTTTCACGGAGAGGGAGCTGCTGAACATGCAGCTCCCTCTATGTTAATGCAATTCTGCTCCGCTTCCAGCAAGAGAGAGCATATTTAATGCTCCCAGTTATTGGAAGCAGAGCATTTGCTGTGGCTTGGCGGGAGTGGTAAAGCTCCCGCAAAGCCGTAGAAAACAGCTATGTCTTGGGGGTGGGCACCCCGGGACCCAGCAGGAGGTGGCCCTCGGGGGGTGGTGGTCCCCAGGGCCATCTATGGCTCCCAGAGGGGGGCTGCGTGGCCCCCCTCCTTACAAATTTGTAGAGCCTATCCCAGGGAGGTGGCAGTCCCCAGGCCCGAAAACAGCCCGGGAGAGGGGCTGCGTGGCCCTAATCCCAATTATTTGAAAGGAAGATGGCCCCGGGGGGTAGTGTTTCCCGGGGCCAGGGAGCTCTGAGAGGTCTCCTATAAAAATACATTAGCCCCAGGTGGTGGTGGTCCCAACGGCACAGGGGGGTCCAAGAGACCACCCCCAATTTCTTTTAGGCATGTGGCCCGGAGGAGGTGGTCATCACTGGGGACTAGGGGGGTCTGAGAGGCCCCCTTTTTTAAATGTATAAACTCTAGGTAGGTGGTGGTCTCGGGGGCATTAATAAGCCACAGAAGGGGGGCCCATGCTCCTCCTCCATTATTGTAAGAATGCCAATGAGACCTGGCCCACCCAGCGGCTGATAACTAACGAAGCCAGGGAGGATGCGCTTCATTTTAAAAAATGTGTTCCACAATATCCGCGGATCCTGCCGAAAAATTACAAAAAATTGCTTTTTTAGTCTAGGGGGTCAGGGTATTTTTACCCTGCCCCTTTTCTTTTTTATGCTATCATATATATATAGATATAGATATATATATATTAGAAATTCACTGAAAAAAACAAAGGTTACAGGCACATTATAGTTAGGCTTACATTTCACTCGTATAAAACCAGAGAGAATCAGCAGTTATAGTTAGCTGAGCTAACTATAACTTGCTCCCTGCAATGCACTGTTTATGACCTCACATATTACATCACTCATGACATGGTCAGTGACATCACTCATGACATCCCAAATAATATCACTGATGACATCATCCACATAATCTCTGACGCAGCCACTTACACCCCAATATAAACTTTCATACACCCACTCCAAATTCCACTCTACCATTCTCAAAACCATTGACACACCCACACCAGTACTTACATACCCACTCACTGATTCATAGGTCTACCTCTACATCCACTCAGTCACCCATACAGCCACTCATAACCCAACTCACTCACTAATACAGCCAGTGATATATCGACTGATACACCCACTCACCTACTGTCAGTCACCCATAGAGCTACTCATGTCAAGTGAACAACAGCCCAGTGCTGCTGTTCACCAGGGGCCACAATTAAAGGTTGGGAGGGCTGCATGCAACCCTTGGGCCGTACTTTGATTATCCCTGATCTACAGCAACAACCTGCGTTTTAACATGCATGGAATCAATAGAAGTGACGGAGTTCACTTTACAGAAGAAGGGAACAGCGTGTTTCTAAACAAGCTGAAACTCTGCATACAGTCTAATCTGTAGCTGTCTAATACACACTCGCAGCACAAGTTGTCAGAGCCACCCAAGAGCCTAAAATGTTGGTCATTTTCTTACTAAATAATTTTTTTTTAGAATTGGTGAAATTCGTGACGACGTTGTGATGATCGATATAACATTTGACGACCACCGCAACATAAAAAAATGTTAACTTACAAAATTCATTCCAAGTATTACAATACACACATTACTAACTACATCACTGCTTAAAACACATGTTTGTACACATATATTTTTAGTAAGTTTAAAAAAAAACTGTGTTTAAACCCTACTTTCCGTCTTCACAATGACGCTGATAGTCGCAATGACTCCGGTCGCCGCGACGATCACGCTCTTTTGAGCGGTATAAAACCCATATATGCACACATTTTACAGTATTTTAGACACCAGGGGTTTATTACAGCACTGTTTAAAATCATATTTTATAGGGAGTTTTTAAAAAAACAATCTTTAAAACCGATTTTCCATTTTCACCATGATTCTGGGTGCCGGGATGATATCAGTAACAGCGATCACCGTGAATACATTGCGAAATGACAAAACAAAAGCAGACATTCAATAGCCACCACCACATACAAAACTTATAACTGCAAAATAGATTATAACCAACACTATCTAAAAGACTCTATAATAGCATTTATAACTCCCTTAATACCGCTATGACTCAGTGCATAACTCTTCCAGTGGAACCATACATCACTGTATCAGTAAGTCTCTTATTCACTCTATAAGTATTTCAGTGGATCTGTGAGACTGTGCATCAGTCTATCAATGGCTCTGTAACGAACTGTGTGACTGTCTTAGTGCATCTATGACTGGGTGCCTCAGTGTCTCAATGGGCCTGTGATTGGTTGCATGAGTCTCTCAGTCAATCTGTGAGTATGTGTATGTGTGCATTTGTGTATTTAAAAGTATGTGACAGTCTGACTGGATCTGTGAGTGGATACATGAGTATCTAAGTGGGTGAGTGAGTGGGTGCATGACTGGCTGAGTGGGTCTGTGAGTGAGTGCATGAGTCTCTGAGTGGGTCAATGACTGGGAGCGTCAGTGTCTGAGTGGTTCTGTGAGTGGGTGCATGGGTCTCTGAGTAGGATTGGGAGTGGGTGTGTGAGTCTCTGAGTCTATCAGTGACTGGATGTATAAGTCTTTGAGTGGGTCTGTGAGTGGGTGTGTGAGTGAATGTATAGGTGTGTATCTAAGTGGATCTGTGAGTGGGTGTATGACTCTCTCAATGGGTCTGTGAGTGAGAGCATGAGTCTCTAAGTGGATGAGTGAATGGGTGCATGCATGAATGGGTCTGTGACTGGGATAGTGAATGTCTGGGTGGGTGTGTGATTGGATGCGTGAGTCTTTGAGTGGGTAAGTGAGTGAGTGTGTGTATATCTGAGTGAGTCTGTGAGTGGGTATGTGAGTCTCTGAGTGTATGAGCAAGTGACTGAGTACATAAGTCTCAAAGAGGGTCTGTGACTGAGTATGTGAGTGACTATATGGGTGAATGAGTGGGTGTATAAGTGTCTGAGTGGATCTATGAGTGAGTGTATGAGTGTCTCAGTGAGTCTTTTAGTGGGTGAGTGCATACATGAGAGGGTCTGTAAGTGGGTGCGTGAGTCTCTGAGTGGGTCTGTACATGGATGCGTGACTCTCCAAATGAGTCTGTAAGTGGATGCATGAGTATCTGAGTGGGTCTATGAGTGGGTACATGAGTGCCCAGGTGGGTTTGTGACAGTGTGTAAGAGTCTCTAAGTGGGTATGAGACTGTGCGCATAAGTCTATGAGTGGGTCTCTAAGTCGATGCATAGGTCTGTACTTGGGTGTGTCAATCTCCAAGTGAGTCTGTAAGTGGGTGCACGAGTACCTGCAGGGGTATGTGAGTGAATGTATAAATGTATAAGTGTGTGAGTGGCATGTGAATGGGTGTATAAGTGTCTGAGTGAGTTTGTGAGTGCGTACATGAGTCTGTGACAGTGACTGACGAGTGTGTACAAATATATATAACATTTTGCGATGACATCGCGATATTCGCAATGTCCCAGTGATGGTACATGGGGGGGTGCTCTGGCAATCTGTTGTGAATATCACATATGTTTAAAAAATCTATTTTGGACACATAACGTGTGTCACTAACACCCCCATTTCTCAAACATGGGGTCAGAGTACCTCAACCCTGACCCTTTATGTTAGGTTTTACAGAAATTTTCAGCTGTGGGAAACGTTCACAATCAATAAAATGGCAGCCGCAACTTTCTGTTCAGGTTGCATCCAGCCAATCACTGCATTCCTCTTGGCATGCGCATTTGCGATTTACTGTAATGTCGCCGCGAGATATCTGTGACCACAGCAAAATTGCCACAAAAAATCCACGGCCAGAGACACACTATGTTGTTCAGATTTAATTTCACAAAAAATACTGAATGGATTTACACCAAATACCAAAAAGTAAAATCTGCTAAACAACATCTACCTTTCTGACAAATTTGGTGTAATTCTATCCAGTGGTTCAGGCTGTAGGTTCGACAATGCAATACTACGTGAATTAACATTAAAAACGCACCCTTATTTTGCACCCCTATTTCTCTGTCTCCACTGCACGGATCACCCTTCAAACTATCCATGATATACAGAACCTACTTGGACACTTTTTTTGGAACATTTTATGAAACTTCATCAAACGACGCCAAATATATATATAACTTTCTGGCGGTCACCGGTAGGGAGTTATAGGTAGGACCTAGTTTCCATAAGAACTTTTTGACTTGGCTATATCTTTGGCACCATTTGACAAATCAGGTGGACACAATTACATCAAATTAGGCATAAAGGTAGCTCTTGGTCCAGAAGGCACACTTTTTCCTATTTGGTTTGAATCTGTTCAGTAGTTTTTGAGATGATAAAGGAAATCCAAATTTGTATATCTAGGATCGTGAAGCCTTTATGAAGAATGAAGAACTCATGCAAAGATCTGACTTGTTGCTAATACTTCAACCAGGAAGTGTTGGCAGCCATTTTGGGACTCTGCATCAGCCACGACTTTATAATATGGTAGGGGGGCCTGCACAGACCACCCACATTGGGCCCATTGGGCCCCTGGGACCACCACCTCCTGGGGGCTTTAGAAAAATTGAAGAGGGGGGATGTGCAGACCCCCTTCCAGGAAATCTCTGCACTTCCAGGGGCTTTAATTTGCCACAGGGGCCACCACCTCCCTGGGGCTAAACTAATAAAGATGGCATGGGTGCATGGACCTCCCAAGCCCTGGCGATCACCTCCTCCCCAGGGCTAAATGCATATTTAAAACTGGGAAGGGGCCGCGCGTCCCATCTCCTGGGCCACACACAGCACCTTGGACTACCACATACCTGGGGCCGGGCCGTACATACTCAAGAAGGGGGCCACACGGCCCCGCTTCTGGAACCATTAATTGCCCTGGGGACTGCCACCCCCTGCGGCCAGCTCTTAGTATCTACTGGGGTGCCCACCCTCAGGAGATAGCTGTTTGCTTTGCTTGACAGGAGCTGTGACAGCTCCCGCCAAGCAAGAGAGCAAAGAGTAACTCCGCTACCAGCAAGCAGAAGCTGTGAAACTGCTCCCACTTGCTTTGAGCAGAGCTTTCATCTGATTCCCTGCCTGTTGTCCCTACGGGGAGAGTAATAGATGAAAGATTACTACAGCATGCAGGAAGCTGCATATTTAGCATCTCACTGCATACAGGAACAATGCCAGCTCCTGCAGGAGGCGGGGAGCCGGAAGGGACCATGGGGCATTAAAGCTCCCCCTCTGGTCCCCAACATTGTACAATGGGTGTCTTGGGTGGGGCCAGGTCACCCATGTAGACATGACTAGGCCCCGGGGGATGGGATCCCCGGGGCCGATATCGGCCCGGGAGGAGGGCCACGCAGCCCCCTCCCCCATTTCAGAGAAGAGAAAACCAACAGCAGAAATATGAGCAGGAAAAGCAAAACAGAGGGCTGAAAAACACGCAAAATATTCTAAAAAGAGGGCAGTAAAGGCAAAACAGGGCAGAAAAATGAGCAGAAAAAGGCAAAACAGAGGGCAGAAAAATAAGCAGAAAAGGAAAAACAGGACAGAAAAAGGCAAAACAGAGGAAAGAAAACCAAGCAGAAAAGACAAAACAATGGGCAGAAAAAGGCAAAACAGAGGAAAGAAAAACAAATAGAAAAGGCAAAACAGAGGGCAGAAAAATGAGAAAAAAGGCACAACAGAAGGCAGAAAAATGAGCAAAAAATGTAAAACAGAGCAGAAGAGGTCACAACAGAGGGCAGAAAAAGGAGCAGTGAAGGCAAAATGGAGGGCAGAAAAAGCAATACAGAGGGCTGAAAAATCAGCAGAAAAGGTCAAATGGAGGGCAGAGGAATGAGCAGAAGAGGGTAAACAGAGGGCTGAAAAATTAGCAAGAAAGGCAAAACAGAGGACAGAAAAACAAGCAGAAAAAAGCAAAACAGAGGGCAGAAAAATGAGCAGAAATGGCAAAACAGAGCTAGAAATGAGCAGAAGAGGCACAAACATAGGGCAGCAGGTAGACAGGTAGCAGGAGATAGCAGACTGCGGGCAAGCTGGACAGGAGAACTGCCACAGTGGAGGCTGTTAGGAAGACCTGCTCAATGTTTAAATAAATGAAACCTTAACGGTAAACACTTACATATATACACATGGCAGGAGCCCCATTTGATGCTCCACTTCTGTAAAGGACAAATGATCCTGACCTCCTGGGTTTGACAAAGGCAAATCAAGTGTGTTTTTTCTACAGTTCCACATTGAAAGATGATCTGATATGCTTCATGGAGGTGAACTCATAATTAATCTATTGGAGCTCAATGTGTAGTGACTGCGACAAGTGTGTTCTTTCTTGTCCTTACTCCCTTTAATGACTATGAGGATACAAATGTGCAAACTCACCTGAAACTCTGCCAGTTTGGCCCCACCTGCCCACCTTAGTAGTATGCAATGGTCTTCCTGCCTTTTGAGAGGATGATGGGCAGCTTATCAAAAGGCCCCTCAGTGCTTTTCCCACCGCTTTTGGTGATGAGTTCTTGATGCTGAGGAATAGGAGGAAATCTCCACCAAACAAAGAAGCACTTACTTCATACAGTTAAGAGGAAGGATCGTTGTTTGGTGGAGATTTACCTCTTTGTACTCTCATTGTCTTCTCTACAGGAAAATTCACGTTATCCCAAATTTCTGGATAGAGACACACAGGAACAATCACATTGCCAAAATGCATGCAAGGTCACTGGTGACATTATCTCATGCTCCATTGTGCAGCTTTAGTGTACAATACGCACTGGACATTTACCCAAAGAGGTAGCACTTAGTAAGTAACCAGTAGAAAGTACTGCACTTGGGTGAATATTTTGCGCAAAACTGTGGACTCTTTTTGGATAAAGGGGAAGGTGTGGTTCTGTTGTGGCCCAGTCACTGATACAGCTACTGAAACACTCACACAGACACTCAGACACCCACTCACACACTCAGGCACTCACACACCCACCTACAAGCCCACTCAGACACTGATATACCCACTCATGGATCCACACAAACACCCACTCACACTCCTACTCAGACACTCTCACACACTCATAGACACACTCAGACACTGATGCACCCATTCGCAGATATACTCAGACACTCTCACACCCACTCACAAACCCACTCAGGTGCTCATGCATCCACTCAAAGAACCACTTAGACATGTACACCCACTTACAAACCCACTCAAAGACTCATGCATGAAAAGAACCACTTATACTCTCTCACACCCACTCACAGACCTACTCAAAGACTCATGCACTAACTCACAAATGTACTCAGAGACTCTCTCACCCACTCTCAGGCCCATACAGAGACTCACGCACCAACTCAGAGACCCACTCAGACACTCATGCACTCACTCACAGACTGACTCATACACTTATGGAGGCATTCACAAACCCATTCAGACACTCTCACATCCACCCACAGATCCACTCAGACACTCACTCATTCACTCATGAATCCACTCAAACACCCTATCTGGCACTCACATATCCACTCACAGATACTTGAACAAGAATGCACCCACTCAAAGACCCAGTGAGACACTTATGCACTCACTCTCAGACCCACTCAGACACTCACATGCTCACTCATACACCCATTGAGATAGTCACCCACTCACTCACACACCCCCTGAGATACTCATGCACTCACTCACACACTCACTATCAAAGGGTACAGGTTACAGTTAGTAAGTAAAATTAAAAACACCTAATAAATTCACTAAAAAACAAAGGTTACAGGGGTGTTATAGTTAGGAAATAACATTATAAAACTGTAGACATTCACTAAAGAACAATGGTCGCAGGGAAGTTGTAGTTAGGAAATAGCATTTAAATGTAGAAATTCACCAGAAAAACAAAGGTTAGAACCTCTCATATACCCACTCATATACCCACACAACCACTCACACACCTACTCACTCACTCATATAGCCACTCACACAACCACTCATTCATCCATACAGCCACTCACTCAGCCACAAACTCACCCATACAGCTACTCACACACCCACATGTTTACCTATGAAGACTCTCACACACCCACTCACTCACTCACTCACTCACCAATACAGCCTCACAACACAGCCACTCAGTCACCCATACAATCACTCACTTGCATATCTACACAACCAGTTACATACCCTTTCACACATCCATACAAGCATTCACTCATCTGCTCACTCACCCATGAAGCCATTCACACAGACACTCACTCTCCAATACAGCTACTCACACACCAACTCACTTCACATCACACTCACTCATACAACCACTCACTTACCCATACAGCCACTTACACACTCAGTCACTCACTCATACAGCCATTCAGACACTCACTCATTCACCCATACAATCATTCACATACTGACTCATCCACCCATACAGCCACTCACACAGCCACTCACTCATCCATTCAGCCTCTGACACAGTCACGCACTCACCCACACAGCTGCTCACACACCCACTTAAACACCCATACAGCCACTCATACACCCATTCACACACCCATACAGCAACTCAGACACCCACTCACACACGGATACACACAGTCACACAGCCACTAACATAATATATGTTAGAAATAGTATCTTTCATTAGTAGTACACAAAGTATAATCATTTAAGTTTAGTGGTACCTTAGTATATATGTTCAACACTCATAAACATTTGGAAAACACTCAGATTAACTGGATGATGACATCAGTGATGTCATTTGAGAGGTCATCAGTGATATCATCAGTGATGTCACTGACATGTCATGAGTGATGTAATATGTGAGGTCATAAGCAGTGCATTATTGCGTCATAAGTTATAGTTAGCTTGGGTAACTATAACTGCTGAATTTCTGTGATTTTGTGTGTGTATGACTATAAAGTCCCTGTAACCTTTCATTTTTTTCAGTGAATGTCTAAGGTTTTTTAATGTTATTTCCTAATGATAATGTCCCTGTAACCTTTGTTTATTTAATGAATTTCTAAGGTTTATAAAATGTTTATTTTTGTAACTGTAACCTTAGAGAATGGGTGTATGACTGACTATGTATCGTAGAGTGGGTATTTGCAGCTATATGAGTGTGTGAGTTGGTGAGTGATTGGCTGTATGGGTCTGTGAGTAGGTACGTGAATCATAGTATGAGTTTGTGAGTAGTTGTGTGAGTGCCTGTGTAGGTCTGTTCCTGGGTGTGTGTGCTTCTATAGATCTGTTCCTATGTTTGTAAGTTCCTGTGTGGAGCTGTGAGTGAGTGGGTCTGTGAGTGGGTGTGTGACTGCCTGTGTGGGTCTATGAGTGGGAGTGTGAGAGTGTCTAACTGGGTCTGTGAGTGGGTGTATGGCTCTCTGAGTGGGTTTGTCAGTGGATGTATGAGTATCTGAATGGGTTTCTCAGTGGGAATGTGAGTGTCTCAGTGAGTGTCTCAGTGAGTCTGGGAGTGGGTGTGTGAGTGTTTGAATGGGTCTGTCAGTGGGTGTGAGAGTATCTCAGTGGGTCTGTCAGGGGGCTTGAGTGTCCGAGTGGGTTTGTGAGTGGGTGTGTGAGTAGCTGAGTAGGACTGTGTTGCAATGTGGAAGTATTATGTTATATGGCTGGTCTGCCTTCATCATGTAATACTAACACAGTACACAAATGTGGACCTCATATTTAACCTTAGCAGCCTTAGCTCGGTCCTACTAGAGTGGCACAGAGCACTCAGGCATACTCAGAGGAACATGTGTTAAGCATTTTACAGTACCAGCAATGACAATAAGTAAGTGGCACAACTCGAAGAAAACCTTGTTGCCAATTTATAAAAATAGATTATATTTAAATAAATATTAACACCCAAACAAACGTTATACATTGCATATAACCAGAGTTATAGATTTTCAAAGTATTGAACAATAAGTGCAATGAAAGCTGCCAAATGTTCAACATTGAGGTCAATGGGGGAAAAGACACTTAACAAAAAGATATATGCAGAGCGAGTTCAAATGAACCCTCTTGTGGTTAAGGTTCTGCCGGGCCCCAGACCAAGACCCAACAGTCGTTACTTTGTTATCTTGCTCAGGGAGTCTGGGTGAAGAGGTTACTTGGCTGTCCTTGGTGCTGATGGTATCTGCGGGAGATGTAAAAAAATGCAGCACATGACAAATCCACACTTGGCGATTGAGTTACACTCTAGCCTCGGACAGTAGAGGCCTTTGTGGTCCCAGGACATGGGTGCAACAATTGGATTTCTTCTGCCTTGCTCGGTGGTTCTGGGTGCAGAGGTAGCTAGCAGCTGTCAATCACCAGGGCAGGTCGCGCCAAAGATGCTTTGCCACACACTCGATGCCACCAACTTCAGGAAGCATGAACACAGCAGCAGGGTTGTTGCTGACATTAGTCACTGTGAGTTGTTCTCAGGCTAGTGATGTCACTCAAGTGGTCGATCATATAACAGGCAATCACCAAGCCTTGGCTATGGCAAATGTAGTCCTCAGGTACTTCGGTGGCTGGAGGTCGACAGGAGTGAACTAGCTGCTTGAAGCTTTGTGTGAGCTTAGCTACCACTCTAGGCTTGCAGGACACTCCTGCTCTTTGGCTCATTGGCAACAGGACCAACGGATTGCAATTCTTGTGATGCAGCACGTCGATTCTTCTGTAGATTTGCAGGTGACTGTTTCCACCAGTCAGGGCAGTCTATTTTGGGTTTCTGGCATCCACTGGAGTCCCTCTTGCTGGAAGCAATGAGCTGCCACCGCGGACACACGTCAACATATGGTTCCAGTATATGGTTTCTTCAGTGCACTTAAGTGTCCTATCTTTGTACTGTGGCAGTGTCCAAAGACCTGTTTTTTAGTGAGGACATCTACTCTGTGCCTCTTCTCAAATTCCAAGTTAGAACTGAAGTTCTGGTGCCAGGGGACCCCTTTGAATCCTTGTTTAGGAAATGTTGAGGAGATGAGGGACAATGGCCAATGCAGTGAACCCGCTCCTGTAGTGACAACATCCTGTGGTTCTGTGTCACTGTGCTTCCCAGAATACTCTATTTCAGGCTCTGCCAAATGGCAGAACCCTTCCTTTACAGGGTTACTGTAGGGATATACATGTATGAACATATATATCCACACCTTTAATACAATACACTCTTATCTCCTGGGCTTAGGAGGACAAATGGCAGAACCCTTCCTTTACAGGGTTACTGTAGGGATATACATGTATGAACATATATATCCACACCTTTAATATAATACACTCTTATCTCCTGGGCTTAGGAGGACAACCTTAAGTGTGAAGAGTCACTCTTGAGCACACAGGCTGCTTGTGCAGTGCTGCAATGGCAGATCTGCAGGCACGTTTTTTTACTTGTGTCACACAGGGTGGCACAATATAGTGTTGCAGCCCTGAAGACCCCTTGCCCTGGGTACCAGTGGTACCATATAATAGGGACTTACAAGGAGTGGTAAGTGATTGCCAATTGGGTGTACCAATTCAACAGTTACAGTTTAAGGGAAAAAGCACTGGCTCTGGGGCCTGGTTAGCAGGTCCCAGTGCACTTCCAGATCTATAAAGACAGCATCTAGAGCAAAATGTGGGGGTGTCACCATGAGCAAAAGGGCACTTTATAACATGACCCCCTCCCAGACAAAAGGTGATGAGCACTAACCTCCCTCACGTTAGTTCTCATCATTTAAGTGGAAAAACCTGGAAAGGCCATCTGCATTGGCATGATATGTCCCTGGTCTGTGTTCCACTAAAATGTGCAACCCCTGTAGGGAAATGGACCACGTCAATAACTTGGGGTTCTCTCCTCTCATCTGCATAAGCCACCTGAGAGGCCTGTGGCCAATTTAAACTTTGAAGTGTGCCTCAAACAAGTAGGGTCTTAGCTTCTTCAGGGATCAAACCACAGCAAAGGCTTCCCTCTCAATGGCACTCCAATGCTGCTCTCTCGGGAGGAGTCACCTGCTAATGTAGACAACTGGGTGATCCTGGCCCTCATCGTTGGTTTGTGACAACATTGCCCTAATCCCATGTTCAGAAGCATCTGAACAATGAACTGTTTCCCATAATAAGGTGCTTTTAACACAGGTGCTGAGCACATGCCTGCTTTCAGGGTGTCAAAGGCATTTTGACAGCCTGTCGTCCAAATGGCTTTCTTTGGCTGCTTCTTTGAGGTTAACTCTGTGAGAGGGGCCAAAATGGTACCATACCTCTTCACAAATCTCCTATAGTAGCCAGTAAGGCTAATGAATTCCCTGACCCGGGTCTTTGTCTTTGGAGCCTCCCAGTCCAGAATAGTCTGGATCTTGGGTTGGAGAGCTCTTACCTGGCCTCCACCTACAAGGTGGCCCACATATACAATTGTACTTTGCCAATCTGGCAATTACTTGCCTTGATTGTGAGGCCTGCCTGATGCAAAGCCCGTAAAACTTCTCTGAAGTGAACCAGGTGATCCTCCCAGGTGGAGCTAAACACAGCATATAGGCTGCACTGAAGTCTCCCAGGCCTGAGAGAACTTGATTCACCAACCTCTGAAAAGTGGCAAGTGCATTCTTTAGTCCAAAGGGCATCACCTTAAATTGAAAGTGGCCCTCTTGGTGGAGAAAGCAGATTTCTCCTTTGCTCCTTGGAGCAAGCCAATCTGCAATACTCTGACGTCAAGTCAAAGGTTTTGAGAAATGTGGCTGCCCCTAGCTTATCAATAAGTTATTCTGCCCTTGGGATGAGGTGGGCATCAGTCTGAGTGACTGCATTTCACCCTCTGTAATCCTCACAAAACCTCCTCTCTATATTGGCACTCTTTTGGTGAGGTTTGGGGACCAGTACCACTGGGTTGACCCAGTGATTGTCAGAGGGTTCAATAATTCCAAGCTCTAGCATCTTGCTAACCTCAGCTTTGATGCTGGCCTTAGCTTGGTCAGACAGTCTGTATATCTTGTTCTTGACAAGGAGGCTGTCACCAGTGTCCACATCATGGGTACACCATGTTTTCTGTCCAGGGGACAAGGAAAAGAGCTCTGCAAACTGGCTGAGGATATTCCTGCAGTCAGTCTGCTGCCGTGTAGTCAGTTTCTGATACGACTACACCCTCCTCTGTACCATCTTGAGGGTTTGTTTACAACTAATCAGGAAGAGGTTCAGTCTACTCCTTCTGTCGCTCATCAGTGACCATCAGCATGGTCATGTCAGCTCTATCTTAGTGGTGTTTTATGCGATTGACATGGGGTACACTGAAAAGACTCCTGGGGTGCCTATGTCAACCAAGCAGATGACCTCCCCTTTCTTGTTCACTGTGGGATAGGACTGAGTACACTTGTCCTGGAGGGCCCTGGGAGCCACAGGCTCTAATGCCCACACCAGCTGACCTGGTTGATACTCAACCATGGCTGCCTTCTGGTTATACCAGAGCTTTGTGAGCTCCTGGCTAGCCTGCAGATTCTTGTTTGCCTTCTTCATTTACTCTTCCATACATGAACGTAGGCCTAGCACATAATCCACTTTGTCCTGCAGATGTTGTTGGAGAGGCTTCTTCCAACCTTTCTTCACTAAACTTAGAGAACCTCTTACAGGGTGTCCAAACAGAAGTTCAAAGGGGCTGAAGCCAACCCCCTTTTGAGGAACTTCCCTGTATGCGAACAGGAGGCATGGTAACAAGACATCCCATATCCTCTTGAGCTTGTCTGGGATTCATTGAATCATGCCCTAATGTAATGGTCTTGTTGAATCTTTCCACCAAGCCATTAGTCTGGGGGTGACAGGGGGTTGTGAAGTTTGTAACTCACACCACATTCATCCCACATAGCCTTGAGGTATGCAGACATGAAGATAGTTCCTCTATCTGAGACCACTTCCTTAGGAACCCCGGCCTGGTGAAGAAGCCAAGGAGGGCCTTTGCTAATGCAGGAGCAGTTGTAGTCCTAAAGGGGATTGCTTCTGGATATCTAGTGGCAAAGGCTACTACCACTAGGATATGTTTCCAAATGCAGCAGGAGGGTCAAGGGGCCCAACTATGTTGATCCCTACGCTCTAAAAGGAAGTCCCAACCACAGGTAGTGGAATAAAAGGAGCCTTTTTAGTTGACCCTGTCTTGCCACTGGCTTAACAGGTTGGGCAGGAGTGACAGAACTCCTTAACTTTCTCAGACATCTGGGGCCAGTACAAATGGGTGACTACCCTTTCCCAGGTCTTAGTATGTCCCAGATGTCCAGCGAGGGAGATGTCATGGGTCAATGTAATAATGAATTCCCTGTATGCCAGGGGGACCACCACTCTCCTGGTTGCCCCTGGTTTGGGGTCCCTAGCCTCAGCATACAGGAGTACATCCTCCCAATAGACCCTATGAGCTTCACTCACTCTTCTTGCTTGGCAGCTTGCTGCCTTAGGCTATCTAGGGTAGGGCACACCTTTTGTTAAGCACACAGGTCCTCTGTGAAGAGTCCCCCTGCATCAAGAAGCTCTGCCAGGTTAGGTCCAAGCTCCTTATCTGTAGTTAACTCCTCAGGCACCAGGGCTTCTTCCTCAGAAGACTTTCCCACCTGACCCCTGAACCTCTTAAAAGCTGTACCACCAGTCTTCCTGCCCTTTCCCTTTTTCTTGGTTTCATGGGCCATACTCTCAGGTTCCCAGTCCCATTGAATACCTTTTCTTGCAGCTTGTGCTCTTGTAGTCATGCACACTCATTCAGGATGGCCCTGCATACGTGCATGGACTCTCTTGTCTACTTCTGCCCATGAAGAAGTCTCCAGATCATTGCCTAACAGACATAGAACTGGTAGGGCAGGGCATACAACCACCAGCTTTGGGCCAGTACCACTACCCACTCTAAGCGAACCACGGCCAGTGGATGTTGCTTAGTCCCATTTTCAGCACTGGTAATTTGTTGACCAAGAATGCACTGCACTTGAAAAACCAGCTTGGCTGTCACCATAGTAACGCTGGCTTCTGTATCCCTAAGTGCTTCTACTTCACTCCCATTGATTCTTGGTTTCTTCTTGTACCTTGATAAGTTGTTAGGCATAAAGCGGGGAGTATCGGCAAAGAAGCCTAGTTTCCAACATGACCCCATCCCAGCCAGCATGCCCAGGTGACTCAAACCACCCCTGGGAAAGTATACTGGGCTTGTTAGGTGAGGAAGCAGGAAGGAAACAGGCTATTTTATTGCATGGCCTACTCTGCCTCACAGTCTCCCTGTAAGGTGGCTCCCCCCTGGGATGCTAACTCATCTCAACTGTGACAGGACCCATTTTAAAATTAACCTTTACTATAAGTGCCAAGTGCACAGGACTCATTTATCTTCTGGCATACCCCCATCATCATGCGCTTCCAGAATGGGACCTATGGGAATGACCTGCTGGTTGGTAAGTACACCTCAAGCACATTACAGACTGTATGGCAGTCAATTATGTGGGAATTCATTGACATATCAGTCTTGGGTTGAATGAGAAACTGCATATGTAGTTGGTGTGGGCATACATACTCGCACCATACTACATGGCCTATGCGCAACACAATCCACCAACTCACACATGTCAACACTGCCTATGCCACTGTGGGCCACAAGTATAAGAGAACTGTGCTGATGGACAATCACTCTTCATGATGCTCTGGTGAAGCAGCTTCCCAGATCACGTCAATATGGCAATGCAAAGTCTGTCTGCATAACATTGCATAGCCTCATTGGTATGCAGTAAAGCAATACACACCAAAGTGCAGCATTCCTAAACCCTACATTAATGATGTCTACCATGGACCTTGCAGTGGACTGTCCCATACTACACCAAAGATTAACTCACACATTTACACATAACCTAGGTTCAGGGACCCTGGGACAGTGTGCAATTGTGTGCCTCCCAAGGGAAGGTGAAATGGCGATACAGAATCACATGTCTCTATGTCATGCCTAATATCTATGTGTCCAGCATTCTGCACGACACATAGAAGGAGGGAATTGCATAGATAGTGTGTCATTGGTGCTGGAATGTGTCCCTTAAATCATAGTGTCATGTGAGGACACTAAGCTGACACATGCACTATGGTGCAAGAGGGGCTGGTGATAGCACTAGTCACTATCATGTGATGTTGCAAATGGGGACAAACTGTGGATGTGCTGTATGTCAACTGGAAGGCACAATCCACAAATTCACTTTGGATGCAGGTCAACTCAGCCAGTTCACATCCATTGCTGCCCAGTGGCATTAAATGCTACATGAAGCCCTGTGTGTGCATTCAATAGTGTCAAATACCCTCACAAATGCAATAACTAGTGAATTGATGCGTCCAAATACCCAGTTGAAGCAAGCCAATCCCTGTGTCTAGTCAGTGTTTCACATGTAAATTCCACGGTCAAGAGGCATGAAGATGTATTCCAGACCTGTGAAACTGAGAAGTATGGTCATATATGAACCTCACAGGATCAGCTCTACCATGCGACATCAAATCACTCATATGAACACATCACATGCTATGTGCACAACACTTTCATTTGTGCAGAACCCACAACAGCATTCATCCAAGGTTCCTGACTGTGCCTCGTGCACAAACTACATCTCCCATGGCAGCCAATTATACAGTTCTCAGGGAAATAATGTGACTGTCTTGGAGCAATGCAGCAATGATTCTGCCTGCGCAGCCGCAGAACCCTGGACACTGAATCATGTGAAGATATAACCCACACTGTCCACAAGATGTGAGGCCCTGTAGTGTAGTTAGCCCACCAGTTGCACTGTATACTGAAAGATTGACCCATACCTATAACCCCTTGTTTACTGTCACCATAGTGGACTCTGTGCACTGCCATGGGCATACTACCAAGTCCCACACTTGTATCCACTCACTATCTTTCCCACAACAGAGCACATTGAACAATATTGACTCAAAATCGCAATGCAAAATATGTGTGACTAAAGTAACACACATCAGCTGCTCCTGTGACATGTTGCCAATCTGACAGGTATCAGTTCAGGAATGGCATTAGTAGCCATTAATAGGCACAATAGATGAATGTGATATATGTGTCTACTCAATGGCAAACTGACTCTCTTACTGCTGAGAATGAATCACCTGCATGACATTGATACTCAACAGAATGATAAATTGCAAGTGAATCACAGAGGGCAGCACAGCTGTATGTGTAGCTTAGTGTCAGCCATTTCCAATACCTACTTGTGTGTATGTCACGCTATGCCAAAGCACATCTATTACTGTAAGCAAGGTGTAGCACAATCACCATGACCTGTACACAATTGGTGAGGTGGCAACTTTCCAGTGTCATCTGAGTTGTTTTCTAGACTATGTGAGGACTATGTATGATAGCCCCTGGAATAGATGTTTGTGTTAGCTGTCATCCTCCACCATGGGTACCAGAGCACCTGTCAGATATCTGCATCTCAATGATATATGAGATGGGGAGGAAGAGGATGACTGTCCAGCATTACAGTATCTGCAAAGTGTGTTACAGCCACATCAGGCATGTTGACCGGGGATACCTCATGAGGAGGATAAGGCAGACAACAAATTTCCTGCTGTCCAAAAGACCCAAGATGAAGCATCCAGGGCTGGATCCAGACAGGCAGCCATGGTGCCCCATGGTGGGGGACATGGCCCAACTGCAGGAACCTCAACAGGACACATGCACATGGCAGCGCAGCCACAAGCAGCAACCCCTGGGCAGACATCTGGCACTGATCCACAGGTCCTAAACTGGCTGTTATGTGCCCAGGTTAGGCCCATGTAGCGAAGCTGCTCATTTCTTACATTGTCCTTTTTTTCACAATAACGTTTCTTCTGTGACCTTTTGCACACATTCAAGTTTGTGACAATTTTGAATTATTTTCTCTGAAACTACTTCTGTTTACACATCTGGCTCCTAATAACATTATGACAATGCCTCGAACACAAAGTACAAGGCCTTTATGCACAAATGTACCAATGTCGTTCTATCTTCATCCACGGGGCGACAGGGCTATCTACTTATCCATAACATTGCTAATCTGTACGTACATCGCAAGGATGCTTTTTATTATAAATAATCAGCATCCCATAGGATAAACAGAGAAAGCACTTCAGCTGACACCGATGGTCCCTGCATGCTGAGATTTCACCACGCAGCGGTCTGACATCTCCATGCGGGGTGTCCAGTTTGTGACCAGGATGGGTTCCTATATTCTCTCCCGCCAGATAATGGGGTTGGATCGTCCCTTGGGGGGATTCTTGGCTTCACAACCACATAAACTCTAGGTATACGCAGAGTAGGGATTGCATAGTAGTAGTTTGCCTGATTACTACCTTGTTTGTATGCCTGCATATATACACTGTTTTAGCACCATGGTAGAACTATATGTACTATTTACTCTTTTTGTGCTTGTAATCACTTTCATCTGTTTCTGTCTACTGATTATCACAGCATATGTATTTTATACAAAAATAACATTGGTTCAATAAATATATTAAAAACGTCTCAGTAAGTATTCTCTGTATTTTTTTCTGAGAACAAAAGAGCATGAGTGACGGAGCGAAAGGATCTGATCTATTACCGCGATCCCTGAGGGGTCAGGGTTGTCATGTTCAGTGGTTGCCAGAAACCATTCGCTCCCTGGTAGGGTTAGGGGCCTTATGGTGGCACTGTGAGCTAGCTGGTCTCTAGGCCAACATATCCTGCCGGATGCTCAAAATCAGTCTTTTCACCTCACCCAAAGTTTAAGTTGTGGAACAAGCGCTCAGATCCTACGGATTAGTGGGAACTACACACATGGCGCTCCCAACGTAGGTTGGTTTCTTATTTAAAGGACTACCTGAGCAGTTCAGTTGTGCTTTCTCAGAGACCCCTATTCACCTCCAAACCGAAGACGTCTGTGGTGGTAGGGAAATCAGCCTCAGCCTCAGAGAAAACATTGGAGTAGAAGTAGAAACTCTAAATATTACAGAAAATTGCAGCCATGCAGTTACTATGAAATTACAGCAATATGGTCTCCCGGCATTAGGTAGAGACGTGACCTTCGTGGTTGAGGCACACAAAGCATTCAGAACAGAGGTATTCTATTGTTGGGCTAAGTTACCAGCTGCGGATGCTCGCGCACAATTGTTTCACACTTACATTGAAGATGAACCACCAGATGAATACATTTCATATGTGGATATAGAAATTCCATTACCATACCAAGAACATATAAACTGGTTTAATGGGCCCTCCCCCACACTACAGAAAACGGGAGACTCGGTCCACTCAGTAAGGGCAGAGTGACATGGCCAGTCTTAGCTGCTCAGGCTGCACAACCACAATTGGCTAAAGCGGGTATCAGCCCACAAACGGTGAATGCCATTCTGGGAAATATTCCCACCAGTTGAGAGCAAATTCCATTCTTGGTAGCACAAAAACAAGTCAGCATGAAGAGGCTTTTCCCCATACTGGCCAACAGGAAAAACACAGAATACTGACTATTTGCTTGCCAATGGGGATGGCTCCCCCATGGAAGATTGTGCCATTTAGGGCACAGTCTTCACTGCCGTTTGCACCCTGGTACACCTTCACTGGCTGTCTTGCCTGAAGTACTGAAACAGGTACAGAATGAGTACAGCCCAGTACCTGCCCTGGACTTGGGGATGAAACTGATGGGCAATTTTGCCGCAGTGTCAGCCATTAAGTTAAGTAACATAAAGGGAGTATCAGCAGCATTAGCTGTACACCAACGCCTGAGGGAATTCACCCCAGCACAGCAGGAGCGACAAGAGCGGGAATTGCCTAAAATGTCAAAGAAACCTATGCTACGCTAAGTAGAGATAATTTGGGAGCCAGACCTGGGAGACCACATCCTAAGGGTAATCCTTACAAGGATAACTCTCTGCTTCTGAATGGGGAATGGGCAGTGACGATGCTGGACAGCGTGGCAGAAGTCACAATAGCTCACTGGAACCTGATGGATTATCTGGGTCAGTAGCGCTGAGTGAGCATATCACTGTGAAAACACCTGATACTAGGGTAAGTGTTCCCCATCATTTATACGAAATAACACTCCTATTGGAGGGGGACATACCCAGGAAGATCAAGGCTCTCTTTTGGGAGAACTTGACATATGGCTATGATATTCTTTTGGCTGAAAAAGACTGGCCACCTGAGTTTGTAATGGAATGCCCAAATGGGAATCAGTTAAACATTCTTACTCAAAGGAGTGGGCATTAGCTCTAGCTCCTGTACTATATTGCAATCATGTTGGGTGGTATGATGAGCCACCTCATCCCGAGATCCCATTAAAATCAATTCCTGAACCCCAGAGACAATGCCCAATAAAACATGAAGCTAAAAAACAAGTTATGGAAATCCTAAAACAACTTGAATACCAAGATGTAATAAAAAATTGTACCTCATCAATGAATAACCCCTTGTTTCCTGTAATGAAACCAGATAACTCATAACGTCTAGTATTAGACTACAGATGTCTAAACACATCTACTCGCACATTTGCACTACAAAATGCACACAGTGCCGCACTAACGAATAACATTGTGAGAAAAAATACAAAACAACACTAGATATCCCAAACTGTAAAGAGCACGGGTGGCTGAGTGAAAGGATCTGATCTGTTACCATTATCCCTGAGGGGTCAGGGTTGTCATGTTCTGTGCTTGCCAGAAACCATTCGCTCCCTGGCAAGGTTAGGGGGTAATGTGTCACTGTGAGCTAGCTGGTCTCTAGGCTCGAAATCAGTCTAGGCACCTCACCCAAAGTTTATGTTGTCCAACAAAGGCACAGATCCTATGGATTAGTGGGAACTACACAACATGGCAGAACTAAAAAGGCATATGAGAGGTGTGGAGGAGCAGATGGACATGGTAATACACAGCATAAACACTTTGCAGCAGGCGGTGGGGATGATTGTTGTCAAATAAAATACACTCATTTGAATCCTGCCCTTCCTCAATTTGTTTTTCATGAAACTATTGTAAAGGTACTGTATCATAACTTAGTTAGGATTTTAGATTAGGGTTAATTTAGCGTAGTTGATGGATATTACTTCTTTGTTAGATTTAATGGCTTTTATCTTGTTAGGTGGGGTTAGGGGTAGCTTGATACTTAACTGGGGGTCAATGTATAGTGTATGTGTATAGTAGGAGAGAAAAATATTTAAAAAAAACAAAAGATATATATTTGTTTAGATATTTATGTATAGTTAGTATATGTTTAGTAGTAGTTCTTGTTGTCATTGTGTGCATATGTGTTTTAACCCCTTGCATGCCGAGGACGTAATGATTACGTACTCTGCTGTGGTGCTGCTGTGCCAAGCGTGTAAACATTACATCCTCGGCACTGCAGTCAGAAATTATTTTTATTGTTTCCAGCCTCTGGAGCTGGGAAAAAGCTTCCCCAGCTGCCTGAGGCATTTTGTTTCCAGTGTAGTGCTTATCGGCATGCATGGTGCGCCAACATCGTTACACTGAAAGGGAAAGTGAAATGAGCGATAGGCTCATTTCACTTCCACTGCCTTACGTGCCCCTGGGGCTATCTCAGCCCCGAGCATGTAGGCAGATGGGAGTGGTATCATTGAAAAAGAGAAAATCTCCCCTTTCCAATGGTATCCTTCCCTAGTGGATCCCTGCTTGGGGATCGCTGCAGGACGGCGATCCCCAAGCAGGGATCCACCCACTAGATACCAGGGAGGAGGGAGTTCCCCCCATAAAACTTTGGCTGTTTTCAGTCTTTCTGCCCCATCCTGCCGTCCCAGGGGGGCAGAAAGCACAGTAGAAACCAGGGATATTTTTTGTGTACAAACTTGGGGGTGGGGGCTGCCCTAAATGGGCCTTATAATGCCCCCACCCCTGCCAAAAATTGGCACAGAAATTCTGCCCCCCTGGGGTTGCAGATTGGGGGCAATAGCCCCCAATCTGTAACCTTAGGGGGCCGAAAGCCCACTAGGCACCAAGGATTATTGTTTTTTTAAATAATACAGGGGTAGGGGCTGC
Organism: Calotriton arnoldi; assembly: GCA_963921515.1. Classification (NCBI taxonomy): domain Eukaryota; kingdom Metazoa; phylum Chordata; class Amphibia; order Caudata; family Salamandridae; genus Calotriton; species Calotriton arnoldi. The sequence continues at coordinate 238,114 of CAWUFW010004175.1, forward strand.
GCACAAGGGGCATGCCAATGCGCTCCACCCCACAACACAAAAGTGACAGTCTTTCAGCTCCCTCAGAGGCAGATGGGGGTTATTAACCTGATATGCCCCCGGGAGGGCAGAAAGCCCACTAGACACCAGGGATATTTTTTCTATCTAAAGGAGGGGTGGGGGCTGCCAAGAATGGGCATGCTAATGTCCCCGTCCCCTAAAACAAAAGGGACAGTCTTTCTGCCCTCCTGAGGCAGATGGGGTTATTACCCCTGGTCTATAAAAGAGGGATGGGGCTGCCCATAATGACAAGGCCATGCTCCCACTCACAATTCTAACAAAAGAAGTCTTTATTCCTCCTCTGGGGGGCAGATGAAGATACTAGTCCCCGATCTGCCCCCGGGGGAGGCAGAAAGCCCACTAGGCACAAGGGATTTTTTTTTTAAATAAAAGAGAGGTGTGGGCTGCCCATAATGGGTGATGCCAATGCCCCCCTCCCCCAAAAAATAGCCCAAGTCTTTCTGCCCCCTGTGAGGTAGATGGGGGCAATAGCCTCTGATCTGCCCCCGGGGGCAGAAAGCCCACTAGGCACCAGAGATATGTTTATGGGCATGTCAGGGAGTAGCCCCTGAGACGAGGGTTGCCCCCCTTTTTTGGTGAACATATTTTGGCTGCTTCTGCCTTCCCTTGGGGGCAGACAAGCGATATTTGTAGGCTCATCTACCCCCAAGGGTGCAGAAAAACACTAGACACTAGCAAATGTTTCTGTGTGTGTGTGAACTGGAGTTCGGCTGATGATCTGTGTGTACTTGCGTTTGGCTTTATTATGTGTGAACCTACATTTTGCTGGTGGTGTGTGTGGACTAACTTGCGCTTAGCTGGCAGTGTGTGTGGACTAGTGCTTGTCTGGCAGTGTGCGTGGATTGTTCCTTAGCTAGCGGTTTGCATGGATGTCACATGTCTGGCGGTGTATGTGGCCTGTTGTTTGGCTGGCGTTGTGCGTGGACTGTTGTTTGGCTGGAGGTGTATATGGATGACACTTGTCTGGTGGTGTGCATTGATGGCGCTTGACTGGCAGTGTGGCTTGTGTGGATCCTCCAGCATTTTATAACCCAGAATCCCCTGCAAACCTTAAATTTAGATAAAAAGTCACACTTTCCTCACATTTCTATGTGAAAAAGTTGTGGGATCACCACTCCGGCACAAATGTCCCACCACCCAGTGTTCCCCTCGGTCTCCTGATAAAAGTGATACCTCTCTTTTGTAGGTGCCTAAAGCAGAGAACCTAAAAACGTATAAAATGAAAAACTGAGGGGGAACCAAAGTGAGTCCAAAAGGGAAGTTTTTTTTCATAAGCCTTTAGGCTGACTCTGCTTTGGACACCCACACAAGTGAGGTATAATTTTTATCGGGAGACTGAGGGGGAACACTGGGTGGTGGGAAATTTGTGGTGGTGCGGTGATTTCACAACCTTGCCACACAGAAATATGAGGAAAATGTGACTTTTAGCTAAATTTTAGGTTTTCAGAGGAATCTGGGTAAAAAAACCTTGGTAGATCTACGCAAGTCACACATCCATGGACTTCCCCGGGTGTCTAGTTTTCAGAAATGTCTGGGTTTAGTAGGTTTCCCTAGATGGCCCCCAAGCCAAGGACCAAAAATGCAGGTGCCCCCTATCTATCACAGAACAACCTGTTTTTGCAAGGGGGTCAGCTGTGTTTTTTGTCACGGGCTCGGGGGCCATCTAGGGAAACCAATAAGCCCAGACATTTCTGAAAACTAGACATGCAGGGGAGTCCAAGGAGGTGTTGCTTGCGTGGATCCCCAACATTTTTTTTTTACCGGAAATCCACTGCAAACCTCAACTTTAGCTGAAAAATCATGTTTTCCTCACATTCCTGTGTGGGAAACTTGTGGGATCACAAAGCCCACACAAATTTCCTACCACTCAGTGTTCCCCCAGACCTCCCGATAAAAATGCTACCTCGCTTATGTGGGTGGGCCAAGGGCCCGTGACAGGGAAGGGCCCAAAATTTATTGTAGAGGCATCAAAAAAGATCGATCACAAAACGACCTGGTTTTGCAAGTGGGTCATATACGTTTTTAGTCCTGGACTCAGTGGCCATCGGGAAAACCTACCAAAACTAGACAGTTCTGAAAACAAGACACCCATGGAAGTCACAGGAGGCATGGTTTGCAAGGATCCCCCAAGGTTTTCTTTCCAAGAATCCCCTGAAAACCTCTAATTTTGCTAAAAAAAAATCATATATTCCTCCCATTCCTGTGTGGGAAAGTTGTGCAATCACCAAGCCCACACAAATTTCCTACCACACAGCATTCCCCTAGGTCTCCCAATAAAAATGCTACCTCACTTGTGTGGGTGGGCCAAGGGCCTGCGGCAGGGAAGGGCCCAAAATGTGTAGAGGCATCAAAAATGATCGATCACAAAACAACCTGGTTTTCCAAGGGGATCATCTGCGTCTTTGGTCCCGGATTCGGGGGCCATCTAGGAAAACCTACCAAACCCAGACAGTTCTGAAAATAAGACACCCTGAGGAGTCCAGGGAGGTGTTGCTTGCAAGGATCCCCAAGGTTTTCTTACCCAGAATCCCCTGCAAACCTCAAATTTAGGTAAGAAAAATCATGTTTTCCTCACATTCCTGTGTGGGAAAGCTGTGGGATCGTGAAGCCCACACAAATTTCCTACCACACAGTGTTCCCCCAGGACTCCCGACAAAAATGATGCCTCACTTGTGTGGATGGGCCAAGGGCCCAAAATTTATTGTAGAGGTATCAAAAATGATTGATCACAAAACGACCTGGTTTTGCAAGTGGGTCATATACGTTTTTAGTCCTGGACTCAGTGGCCATCGGGAAAACCTACCAAAACTAGACAGTTCTGAAAGCAAGACTCCCGGGGAGTCCAGGGATGTGTGGCTTGCGTGGGTCCCCCAACATTTTCCAACCCAGAATCTCCTGCAAAGCTCAAATTAAGCTTAACAAATCACATTTTCTCACATTTCTGTATGGGATCACCATGCCGGCACACATTTCCTACCACCTAGCATTCTCCTCGGTCTCCCGAGGAAAATGATACCTCACTTGTATGGGTGGGCTAAGGATCTGCGACTGGGAAAGACCAAAAAATAAATATAGAGATTGAGGGGATAGCACAGTGAGCTCTAAGCGCTTTATATTTTTAATATACATTTTTAGGCTGATTCTGCATTTGACACTGACACAAGATAGGTATCATTTTTATCAGGAGACCAACGGTAACACTGGGTGGTAAGAAATTTGTGCAGGCATGGTGATCCTAAACAGAAATGTGAGGAAAATGTGATTTCTTTTGCAAAATTTGAGGTGTGTAGGGGATTCTGGGTAAGAAAACATTCGGGGATCCAGGCAAGCCACATCTGCCTGATCTGCCCCAGAGGTCTAGTTTTCAGAAATGTCTGGGTTTGGTAGGTTTCCTTAGATGGCCGCCGAGCCAGGAAACAAAAACTCATATGCCCCCCAATTCAAAGCCAGGTCGTTATGTAATAGATCATTTTGATGTCTTCACAATATGTTTTGGGCCCCTCCCCCTGGGGGGCACTTGGCCCACCCATACAAGTGAGGTACCATTTTTATTGGGATACGTGGGGGAACACTGGGTGGTAGGAAATTTGTGTCGGACCAATGATCCCACAACTTTCCCACACAGGACTGTGAGGAAAATGTAATTTTTTTTAGCAAATTTTGTAGGTTTGAAGGGGATTCTGGGCAAGAAAATGTTGGGGAATCCATGCAAGCCACACCTCCCTGGACTCCTCTGGGTGTCTAGTATTCAGAAATGTCTGGGTTTGGTAGGTTTCCTTAGATGGCCACCAAGCCCGGGACCAAAAGCGCAGGTGACTTTCTCGCAAAGCAATGTGTTTTTGTGACCGATAATTTTGAAGTCTCCACAGTACGGTTTTGGCCATTTCTTGTCACGGGCACTAGGTCTACCCACACAAGTGAGGTACCATTTTTATCGGGAAACTTGACGAAATGCTGGGTTGTTGGAATTTTGCGGCTCCACACAGATTCCAGAACTTTCTATCACAGAAATGTGAGGAAAATATGTTTTTTTCACAAAGTTTGAGGTTTGCAAGGGATTCTGGGTAACAGAACCTGGTGAGAACCACACAATTCTCCCAATCCTGTATTTCCCTGGGAGTTTAGATTTAAAAAATGTGCAGGTTTGCTAGGTTTCCCTACCTGCTGACTGAGCTAGGGTCCAAAATCCACAGCTAGGCACATTGCGAAAAAAGGGTCAGTTTTCACTGGAAAAAATGATGTGTCCACGTTGATTTTGGGCCATTTCCTGTTGCAGGCACTAGGCCTACCCACACAAGTGAGGTACCAATTTTATGGGAAACTTGGTGGAATACTGGGTGGGAGGAGGTTTGTGACTCACTGCAGATTTTAGAAATTTCCATCACAGAAATTACAAATGTTAAGGTTTGCAAGGGATTCCGGGTAACATAACATGGTAAAAGCCGCACAAGTCACACCATCCTGAATTTCCCTGGGTGTCAAGTTTTTAAAGATTTCAGGTTTGCCAGGTTTCCTTAGGTGCTAGCTGAGATAGGGCCCAAAATCCACAGGTAGGTACTTTGCAAAAAAAGGGTCAGTTTTCTGTGGACAAATGTGATGCATCCACATTGTGTTTTGGGCCGTTTCCTGTTTCAGGCACCAAGCCTACCCACACACGTGAGGTACAATGTTTATTGGAATACTTGAGGGAATGCTGGGTGGGTAGATGTTTGTGGCTTCCCACAAATTCCAGAGCTTTCCATCACTGAAATGTGAGGAAAATGTGTTTTGTTTACCAATTTTGAGTTTTTTTTTTAAAGGATTCTGGGTAAGAGAACCTGTGGCAGCCACATGAGTCACCCCATCCTGGATTCCCTTTTGGTGTCTTGTTTACAAAAATGTACCGGTTTGCTAGGTTTCCCTTGGTGCTGGCTGAGCTAGGCCCAAAAATCCACAGCTAGGCACAGTGCAAAAAAGGGTCAGTTTTCGTGGAAAAAATGTGATGTGTCTACGTTGTGTTTTGGACCATTTCCTGTCACCGGCACTAGGCCTACAGACACAAGTGTGGTACCATTTTTATTGGGAGACTTGGGGGAATGCTGGGTGGGTGGAAGTTTGTGGCTCCCTGCAGAGTCCAGAGCTTTCCATCACAGAAATGTGAGGAAAATGTGTTTTTTTTAACAAAGTTTGAGGTTTGTAAGGGATTCTGGGAAACAGAACTGGTGAGAGTCACACAAGTCACCCCATCCTGGATTCCCCTGTGTGTCTAGTTTTCAGAAATTTACAGGTTTGCTAGGTTTCCCTAGATACCGGCTGAGCTAGGCCCCAAAATCCACAGCTAGGCACATTGCAAAAAAGGGTCACTTTTCTGTCGATGTCACTAGGCCTACCCACACAAGTGAGGTACCATGATTTATCGGGAGACTTGGGGGAATGCTGGGTGTGTGGAAGTTTGTGGCTCTCTGCAGACTCCAGAACTTTCCATCACAGAAATGTGAGGAAATGAGTTTTTTTTAATATTGAGGTTTGCAAGGGATTCTGGGTACCAGAACCTGTGAGAGCTACACAAGTCCCCTGATCCTGTATTCCCCTGGGTGTCTAGTTTTCAAAAATGTACAGGTTTGCTAGGTTTCCATAGATACCAGATGAGATAGGGGCCAAAATCCAAAGCTAGGCACATTGCAAAAATAGGGTCAGTTTTCACTGAAAAAATGTGATGTGTCCACGTTGCGTTTTGGCACTTTTCCTGTTAGGGGAACGAGGCCTACTCACACAAGTGAGGTACCATTTTTATTGGGAGACTTGGGGGAATGCTGGGTTGGTGGAAGTTTGTGGCTTTCCACAGATTCCAAAACTTTCCGTCACAGAAATGTGAGGAAAATGTGTTTTTTTAATACTTTTTAAAGTTTGCAAAGGATTCTGGGTAAAATAACCTGGTGAAAGCCGCACAACTCATCCCATCCTGGATTCCCCTGGGTATCCTGGGGCATATTAACAACCAGGCGATAGTCAATTATCGCCGCTTTAGCGTCCGTTTTCGGACGGAAAGCGGCGATAATTCTATCGCCTAATCAGCAAGGTCACGCTATCGCGTGAATCCCTGCACTATCGCCCTTTCCCCCAACGCCCATCCTGCATCTCTAATGAGATGCAAGGTGGGCGTTACTGGGCGTACCCCAGATGGGCTACGTTGTAAATATCGCCGATGTGCACATCGCGATATTTACAAGGCAGCCCACAGGATGATAGCAGACGTTAGATTTTGGCGAAAACGGCCGTTTTCGCCAAAATCTAACGTCTGCTATTATCCCGACTTAGCCATCCCTAACATAGGGGGTGGATTGTGCTGATACGACCACAGGGTCGTATCAGCAAGGTTATCGCTGCTTTGCAGGGAACATCGCTGGAAAACCAGCGATGTTCCCTGCAAAACGGCGATAACCTCGCTATCTCTGGAATTTTATCGCCCTGGAGAAGCGTGTTGTTAATAACGCGCTACCAGGGCGATCATTTCCGGAGATAGCCAGCGATAAGAAATCTATCGCTAGCACGGCCAGCGATAATTATCGCTGGCCGTTGATAATATGCCCCCTAGTTTTTAAAAATGTACAGGTTTGCTAGGCCTACCCACACAAGTGAGGTGTGATTTTTATTGGAATACCTGGGGGAATGCTGGGTGGGAGGAAGTTTGTGGCTTCCCGCACATTCCAGATCTTTCCATCACAGAAATGTGAGGAAAATGTATTTTTCTTTTACAAATTTTGAGGTTTGCAAGGGAATCTGGGTAATAGAACCTGGTGAGAGCCACACAAGTTGCCCATCCTGGATTCCCCTGCGTGTCTAGTTTTAAAAAAGGTACAGGTTTGCTAGGTTTCTCTAGGTGCTGGCTGAGCTAGGGCTCAAAATCCACATCTAGGCACGTTTCAAAAAAAGGATCAGTTTTCAGTAGAAAAATGAGATATGTCCCTGTCGTGTGACCCTTTTCCTGTCGCGGGCATTAGGCCTACCCACACCAATGAGATACGTTTTATATTGGAAGACTTTGGGGAACACAGAATAGTAGAACAAGTGTTTTTACCAGTTGTGTTTCTATGCATTTCTGCCTTCCAAATGTAAGACAGTGTGTAAAAATAAGACGTTTTGAAAAATGCCCCTTAATTCACATGCTGTTATGGCTACCTACAAATTCAGAAATGTGCAAATAACCACTGCTTCTAAACTCCATATCTTGTTACCATTTCGGAAATACATACATTTCCTTGATACCTATTTTTCACTCTTTATACTTTACCAAATGAATTGCTGTATATGCGGTACACATTGAAAAACCATTGCAAGGTGCAGCTCAGTTATTGGCTCTGGGTACCTTGGGTTCTTGGTGAACCTACAAGCCCAATATATCCCCGCAACCAAAAGGGTCCTGTGGTCGTAGCGGTATATTGCTCTAAAAAATCTAGCATAGTTAGAACAAGTTCCAGGTGAAAATGTAGGCATAAATGGCTGTTTTTTTCAACTCAAAATTTCAATATTTTTTTATTTCAACTGTTGCTTTCTATAGGAAACCCTTGAAGGATCTACACAAATAACCCTTTGCTGAATTTAGAATTTTATCTTCTTTTCAGATATGTATAGTTTCTGGGATCCGTTATTGGTTTCACCCATTTGTACCACAAAATGGAAGGAGGTTGAAAGCACAAAAATAGCAAAAATACACTATGTCCCAGCAAAATGCCAAAACTGTGTAAAAAATTGTGGTTTTCTGAAAAAAGTCTGCCTGTTCCTGAAAGCTGGGAAGATAGTGATTTTAGCACCACAAACCCTTTGTTGATACCATTTGCAGGGAAAAAAATCAGACGTCATCTTCTGCAGCAGTTTTTTCCAATTTTCCCCCCAAAAAACAAACTTTAGCTTTATTTTGCCTAATTTCTCGGTACCCTCGAGGGGAATACAAACACCGTGGGTACCTTTAGAATCCTCAGGACGTTGGAAGAAAAGGATGCAAATTTGGCATGGATACCTTATGTAGACAAAACGGTATGGGGGCCTAAGTGCAAACTTCCCCAGATAGCCAAAAAGAGCCTGGTACAGGGGGGAAAAGGCCTGGCAGCGAAGGGTTTAATGGGGTGGGGGTGGGTGTTTTACATGTCTATTGTTTTATATGTGTTGAGTAGAGTAAGTTAAGGGTAGGTAGTTAAGGTTTTAGTATGATTAGGTAGTGTAGGTTAGATTGGTTAGCTCAAGATTATTTACATGTGAGTTAGTATGAGTAAGATAAGTAAGTGTCGGTAGTATTCGAATTCCTATTTACGATTTTGATATTAAAAAAAAATTTCAGCGGTTTGACAAATGTTTTCTGATTAACTGCTTTTGAGTTGACATATCTCATTAGGTGGTGTTAGACACGTGCAGTGGTCTTTCCATGCTGTGTTTGTTTACATGTGTTACTAGGTGGAACACCAACGGATAAGGTGCAGTCAGGTTTGTAATAGATTCATCTAAAGTGTAAAATGTAAGTGTCACTGTTGCTGTGGAAGGACACCCAGGGCAAAACAGGGCTTACAGTATGGTTGCAGTGTGTATGTGAATAGTGCTACATGTGTAGTACATATGACAATGTGCATCCAAATGTGTGTTTCCTGGAGGTTTATGCCTCACACATTGTTGGCTGCCGCTTACACAATCTCCATTGCATTTACTTCTTGTCACAGCTGTGTTGTTTGAAGGATGGTATCGATGGATATGCTCACCACTAGTGCTGTGACTTCATTCAACCATTACGTGGACTGCATGACATCAGTTGAACTTAATGTTTGTGAGCAGGAGTATGCACTTACTAGTCATCGCACAGATAGTGATTATAATAAATGTTACAATCTCACTGTCTAGCAATGTCCTGGACTCCACAAAATACTTGGCCCTTTGGCTAGTAGTTGGTGTAGTTGTCTCCCAGAATGGCCAATGATCAACCTGGTCCTGACTCATAGAGATAGACAACACACAGGTAGCTCTAAGTGATTTATTTACATGTGCAAATGTTGAAGGGTTTCAAAGGTAAAGTTCATTGGACAACAACCCCAAAGGATGTTTTGAGCCAGTGGATGTCCAGACAGAGTCCATGTGGGGAACATGCAGGGGAGAGGAGTGCTTCAGTCTGGAGGATGACCAAATGGTCAAGGTGAACTGGGTGAAGTCAAAATGAGGACAGTGACAGCAGATGTTCCCTGGCATGTTGATCAGCACAGGGCTAAGGAGAAACTGGGTATATGGCACAGATGAATGCTACCGCTGACTTCTTTACTGGAAAGAGGTACAGTCCACATCTTCCTCCTCTGATGTTTGCGGTATCTCCTGTGAGGGTAGTGTTGTAGATGAGGCAGCCAAGGGAGGCACACATACATCAGGGGCAGAAGATGTGTATCCCATGCCAGCAGCAGCATTAATCAGTGCCAAAACATGAGGCATCACTGCAGTGAGGAGGATTTGCTGGTTTTGCAACACAGCAGCAATGTCGCGGTGGTAGGAAGTCATGGCAGCCATGTGGAAGTCCTGCTTCTGCTCCATGAACTCCAGGATGGTTCTGATTGCCCCCAGCTCTTTGGCCACATCGCTGATGCCACTTTGGTACTCCATTCAAGAGTTCGGGCTGTAGTCATGTCTAAAATCTCCATGGGAAATTACGTTAGAAATGCACATTTTTGACTCCCTCCTTTTTTTGGGCCACCACTTGATGGATCACCCCAAAACTTTCCATGCCCAACTAGGAACAGGAGGTTACTTTGTTAAGAAGTATTTTGTGATTATTCATCAATAAGCAGACGAAAAAACACTTTCCCTATGGAAACTAGGTCCTAAATATAACCACTTATGGGCGACTGCCAATAGGTAATATGTAAGACACCTACCTATAAAAACATATATAAAACAGAGTGGTGGTAGATTTTGTTGCTTAATAGCAAAACTTTGCAGACCTTGTGCCCCTATTTTATTCTTTGAGTCCTGGAAGTTTTATGGTGTTTCGCCAAGGGGGTGGAAAGAAAAAATAGGGGTCCCAATAGGGGCATAAAATCCAATACATTTTACATAGATCGTTTGTGTTTCGCGTAGCGCAAAAAACATAAGTCAAAATTTGACAACATGTCGAATATTATATAATATAGTGCATAAATAATTTAATTTAGGCATATCTGTGGCCGCAGTAGTAACACAGTATTCCCAAGCTATAAAGCTATGACAAGTCATTAAATCATTGACTACTGACTGCCTTTACAAAAGTTAAAGGCAGCCCACTTGTTTACACCACCAGTTTCCCTGTGTTCTACGTTATGTTATTCAATGTAGTTAAGTATTAGGTTAGGTGTTTGGTATTTTCCCAAAAGTTATTACCACTTTAGTGGCAATAGGTAGGGACAAATATTTATAAGTTTATATATAGTTTAAAAAATATATATGGAGTACCGCAGGAGTATGGGTGTAACAGAAAAAACATTGAAATACACTATAAGACACTGTATTTTAATAATATAATGTGCTAAAGTGTTTCTTCAATTTTCACATATTTAAATATGCACAGAAATGTGTACGGTGTAGCACATTAATTAGTAATAATTACTAAGATGTTTAAAAAAGCGCAGTTTACCATACATTGCTACAAAAGTAGAGTAAAACTAATAAACAAAAATGTTAAATGTAGAACATTCATTTTTTGGTACCGGAGTACTCCCGCACTACTCTCTAGTTTTTAACCTTCTGCCTTCGACTTTTGTAAAGCCAATGATTTCCTAATCAACTAATGACTTGTGATAACTACATACTGTGGTACTCCCGTAAAATAACAACAAATAATCGTAAAAATACTGCAGTAACAAATAGTATTAACTTTAAATATATTAAAACTTTTACATTATTTACCTGCACTACACAAAGGGGCCGATTCCGATCTCGGTCGGAGGCGCACCCAATAGCATTCGGTCGGGAAAAAAGCCATGCGAAAGCCTGTTTCCCGACCGATCCGTACAGCACACCGAACGAGTAAGTACGATGCGCACAACAGCACAGAATCCGGCCGAGCCGTACTCACCCAAACCAGGTCCTGTTCCCCGACCGAGGCGAATCCGGAAACGCCGAATCGAGTCGCACGGAAGGAAAAATGCAGCTCCGTCCAGCCGAACGAGTACGATGCGCTTTCCGTACGCTCCGAACCCGTCGCTACGCACGGCACGTCAAAGCATCCGGGAGAGGCGCACATAAGCTCCGATTCGCGCCACAACACGATCCACGGCTCCGAGATGAACACGCCAGCGACGAGGACGAGGCGAAGCGACGAGGACGACGCGAAGCGACGAGGACGACGCGAAGCAACGAGAAGGACTAACGACACGAACCAACCATGAATCCCTTCGTCCCGATCATACCAATATTCTACATTTACTACCGGAACAGGCACAGACGCGTACGGCGCAGAAGGTAAGCCAGACACCAACCACAAAACACATACAACACGTACACGACACATCACACACACACAGAGGGATGCAGAATATACTTACACCAGCAACAGCAGCACCTTTAGGGGCGGGATGCCCATCACCAATGCCACATATGCACACAGGGGCCTGAATGCGCACCACCACCCCTACCCAGGGGGGGCAGGATGCCTACCACTACTACCACCCTTAGCCAGGGGGGGCTGGATGCCTACCACTACTACCACCCTCACCCAGGGGGGGCTGGATGCCTACCACTACTCCCACCCTCACCCAGGGGGGGCTGGATGCCCACTACCACTACTACCACCCTCACCCAGGGGGGGCTGGATGCCTACCACTACTACCACCCTCACCCAGGGGGGGCTGGATGCCTACCACCACTACCACCCTCACCCAGGGGGGGCTGGATGCCTACCACTACTACCACCCTCAGCCAGGGGGGGCTGGATGCCTACCACCACCCTTAGCCAGGGGGGGCTGGATGCCTACCTCCACTACCACCCTCACCCAGGGGGGGCTGGATGCCTACCACTACTACCACCCTTAGCCAGGGGGGGCTGGATGCCTGCCACCACTACCACCCTCACCCGGGGGGCTGGATGCCTACCACCACCCTTAGCCAGGGGGGCTGGATGCCTACCACTACTACCACCCTCACCCAGGGGGCTGGATGCCTACCACTACTACCACCCTCACCCAGGGGGGCTGGATGCCTACCACTACTACCACCCTTAGCCAGGGGGGCTGGATGCCTACCACTACTACCACCCTCACCCAGGGGGGCTGGATGCCTACCACCACCCTTAGCCAGGGGGGCTGGATGCCTACCACTACTACCACCCTTAGCCAGGGGGCTGGATGCCTACCACTACTACCACCCTTAGCCAGGGGGGCTGGATGCCTACCACTACTACCACCCTCACCCAGGGGGCTGGATGCCTACCACTACTACCACCCTCAGCCAGGGGGCTGGATGCCTACCACCACTACCACCCTCACCCAGGGGGGCTGGATGCCTACCACTACTACCACCCTTAGCCAGGGGGCTGGATGCCTACCACCACTACCACCCTCACCCAGGGGGGCTGGATGCCTACCACCACCCTTAGCCAGGGGGCTGGATGCCTACCACTACTACCACCCTCACCCAGGGGGGCTGGATGCCTACCACTACTACCACCCTCACCCAGGGGGCTGGATGCCTACCACTACTACCACCCTTAGCCAGGGGGCTGGATGCCTACCACTACTACCACCCTCACCCAGGGGGGCTGGATGCCTACCACCACCCTTAGCCAGGGGGGCTGGATGCCTACCACTACTACCACCCTTAGCCAGGGGGCTGGATGCCTACCACTACTACCACCCTCACCCAGGGGGCTGGATGCCTACCACCACCCTTAGCCAGGGGGGCTGGATGCCTACCACCACCCTTAGCCAGGGGGGCTGGATGCCTACCACTACTACCACCCTCAGCCAGGGGGGCTGGATGCCTACCACTACTACCACCCCCACTCATAGGATGGACAATGCATGACACAACCAGCACACCACAACCTAGGGAATGCAAGAAGAAGACATCCCCCAACACCATGACAAGCGTGTGTAGACTGTGTCAAATGCCTACAACACCGAACATGACTTTGAACATACAATGTGACCCCCTAGCACATGTGCCACACATATATGTGTGTGGCACCCACAATGCAAGCAGGCCATGACCATTGTGGCAATGGGGTCCAAACCCCCATCATCACAGTGACCAAAATGTAAGTGTGGGGTCCATAGCTGAAGCACATTTTGAACATTGTGGCAATGGGGTCTAAACCCCCATCACCACAGTGACCAAAAGGTAAGTGTGGGGTCCATAGCTGAAGCACATTTTGAACATTGTGGCAATGGGGTCCAAACCCCCATCATCACAGTGACCAAAATGTAAGTGTGGGGTCCATAGCTGAAGCACATTTTGAACATTGTGGCAATGGGGTCCAAACCCCCATCATCACAGTGACCAAAATGTAAGTGTGGGGTCCATAGCTGAAGCACATTTTGAACATTGTGGCAATGGGGTCTAAACCCCCATCATCACAGTGACCAAAAGGTAAGTGTGGGGTCCATAGCTGAAGCACATTTTGAACACTGTGGCAATGGGGTCCAAACCCCCATCATCACAGTGACCAAAATGTAAGTGTGGGGTCCATAGCTGAAGCACATTTTGAACATTGTGGCAATGGGGTCTAAACCCCAATCACCACAGTGACCAAAAGGTAAGTGTGGGGTCCATAGCTGAAGCACATTTCGAACATTGTGGCAATGGGGTCCAAACCCCCATCATCACAGTGACCAAAAGGTAAGTGTTGACAAAGAAAGAGGTGCAACTGCCAAACTGCATGGATGATTCCTGGTCACAGAACAACAAACACATCAGTGGCAAAGTAGTGTATGTGTCCCATTGCAACATAAATTGGGGGAGCCAAATACTGCAGTGCAAATAAGACATACCTTTGGCCATGTGCAGACAAACAACACCCATGGGGGCTGACACCGTCAACAATCATCAATGACACAATGACAGAAGTGACCATCAGAATGCAGACCCACATATTTGCACCAATGGGCACACAAATGCAGATACCCTGTGGAGACTGCAGATGTGAGGTGAACAGATACCATACCATGGCAGCAATGGGACACACAAACCATGATCATTGTGCTGACCGATGACCTAGGAGTCCCAGGGACAGCAGGGGAAACCCACCAAACTACATACAGCCAATGGCACACCCAAGATATGCCAATGCAGTGGTGCAGATGCACAACACAAACAGGCAGACCCACACTGCACATCATACACAACAGGTGAGGGGGGGTGCCAGTGTCCCCAGGCAACCACACAACACATGAGGAGACCTGAATACCAATCATACAGATGTGCATACAGTGCCACACAAAGGTAACTCATGGATCCAAATCCCCTATGTGGGCAAGCAGGCATTGTCAGATGAGAGGGAGCACAAATCACACATATCACACAGGCACGTAGGGACAGCAACTGACACAGCAAGACACAGACACACCACAGCACCACCCACAGGGCCCCCACAATGTGGTGACCCTGGGCTGCATTACACTCCCACTGTGATGACAAAGCTAAATGTGGTTCACACTGTGAACCACAGTCATGTGTCCTGAGCAACTAACTACCATCACACCTACACAAGCACAAATCAAACAGCATGGCCAGTAAGCCAAGGCCAACATGGAGGCAGGGGCCTAGCCGGGCAACAACTCTCATCTGCACACACTCAACACCACACCCCTCGACCTCCAACAATGTGCAGCAGTGAAGCACACATGCACTGGTGACATTGCACATGCACCCATGACTATTCCAGGGTGGTGGGTGGGAACCAAGGTGCAGAAACACATCACACATGGCCACTCAACAAGACTCCTGAATGTCTGACACACTGCACACTACGCTGTACATGGACATGACGGCAATACCACACCAACCAATGGGATCCCAGCCACAGTCACACACCAATGAAGAAGCCAAGGTCACCCACAAAGAACACACATAGACAACAACCAACACTGCAGCCCGGACCCTGAGGAGTGCCAGCAGTCACACACACGTGTCACAATCACTGAAAGATAACACAAACTGGAAATCACATGACAGGCGCAAACAACAAGTGCCAAGGGGAAACCTGACTGCGACCCATCTGCGTCTGCACACAAACTCAGCCCTGACAGCAAACACACCTATGGGTGACACCCTGATGACCAGTAATGTGCCATGCACCCACATCACAGAGAACCCAGGGCGAAGACTTTGGGGGAACATAGGTCAACTCAGCTAGCATCACAAACAGGTACAACACTAGGGATCACAGCATGCACAGCTAAACGGAAGTGAACACACAGACATGCACATACAACACACACCTTGGGCGCAGGCAATGTCACAGGAGTACACACTGCCATGAGGGGACTCCACTCCTGTGTGAGGAAAGCTGTGCCATATGTTGCCTCAGTAGGGCCCCATCATGTCAGCTGAGCACTTGGTCACACAATCAACAATTAGCACCAAATGAGGGCTCCCGTAACATCAGCCTGGTCATGGAAGTGCCAACGGAATCATCAGCACAGATCCAACACACTTGTATAGCAATGTTGCACTGACAACACAGATGAGTCCTTCCCCATTGATGCCCAAACCTGCATGTCCACTGGAGATGGCCACACGGTCAGGGAAGTAGACGAATTGAACAATGGCAGGCACAACAGATGTGCAGGGGTGGAAGCCACAGATGTGAAATAGGCAATCTAAGTAGGAAATCCCATTGCCAAATACTGAACACATGACACCCTCAGATGCTGCTATGGATGACATGGATACACCACAGGATAGGACACATTCCCCCTGGACCACATGGGTTCCTGCACAGTAACACTTCATTATCATGAGACCAAATATCACCATCACTGCAGCAAGGGCATGGTTAGCATCATCAACATCATGTACATCAGAAGCAAAAGCACTAGAGAACAGAAAGTTGCTTTATTCAGCATATGTGGCATTAAAAGTAGAAGTCCGGTAGAAAATAAACAAAGGTCAATGGCCAGTCCATCAACAAAGTCACAAGTGGGTGACAGTGGCAGATGCCACCCTACACATACCTGCACAAAACCAGGGACAATCCACTAGGAGGGGCAACCGGGGGTAGGCCAGGCACCGCAGGGACAGGATCAGGGCTCACCAGGAGGAAGCAGGGAAGGGGTGGTGGGTGCTGGAGAGCCACTCACAACTGCAGTGGAGGTGTCTGACATGGTGTGTGCCGGCACAACTGGGGGCATGGCTCAGATGTTGTGGGTGCCGGCACGACTGCTGTGGACCCTGCAGATGGAGTGGTCAGGTCCGCCACTGCAGTGCCCAAGTCAGACAGGGTGGTAGTGGACTCCACTGCAGTGCCTACCACCAGGGGAGGAGAATGGGGAACAGGCAAGGTGGGCTGGACAGAGGGGGAGGACACCCTCACCACATCAGTGGCACAGACAAGCGCAGCGGGGTGTGGTGCCGGGAGAGCAAGTGGCAGGGGAGAAGGCCGGATCCTCTTGGGGATGGTATATCTGTGGGTGGGGGAACCTGGGGCAGGGTGTGGTGGGGGCACCTGTGGAGTGGGGGCCTGAGGGATGGAGGAAGGAGACCTGGTGCTTGAGCTGCAGGGCGGCGGCGGGGTCTTGCTCTTACCACTCCGGGGGACTTGCGGGTGGGGGCCTCAGTCTGTCTGCGCCTGGGGGAGGGTGTCCGGGGGCGAGGGGCACTCTGCTCCGTGTGGGGGGGCTTCCTCTTCCCCCTGGATGCTGGAGCAGCTGGATCGGAGGCGAAGAGGCCGAGGTCACTGAGGAAGAGGCGCTGTGTCTTTGGGGTTGCAGGTGAGGCAAGGGAGGGTGTTTTGGAGGGAGAGGCAACTGAGGACTGTGCAGTGCCCGTGGATGCATGTGTGTGTACCAGGGCCCCATCCCCTGTGAGTCTGGTTTCAGTCCCCTGACTGTGCGTGCATGTGCGTTTTGTTTGTGGCGTGTGTGTCTGTGTGCTGGACGTGTGTGTGCTGGTGTGTGCCTGTGCCGGTGTGTGTGTGCTTGGGACCGGTAAGGTGCTGGGGAGTGTGGATGAAGCAGAGGCAGGAGGGGTGAGGGACTGTCTGAGGAGGGACACTGCTGCCGTCAGGGAGGAGTCCATGGACCTATTGCCCCTCTGTAGGTCAGACATGCCCGATGAGATGCCCTCCATGAACGACACCAGCTGAGTCAACAGAGCGGTGTGCGCATGGAGGACACTCAGCATGGCTGTCTGCCCTACATGGAGCTGGCGAAGGAGGTACACAGACTCCTCACTCAGGGCAGCAGGGGACACAGGGGCAGGGGTGCGGTGCCTGGCCCAAAGGAGACACGCTCCCGAACATGGGAGCCTCCACGGACCTGGGGAATGGGAGCCGATGGGAGGGCGGTGGTGGTGCTGGTGGTGGCGGGGACAGCAACACTAGCTGGGGTGTGGTGGCTGCTGACACCCGCCTCCATAAGGGAGTCATCCTCCGAGTTGCTCTGGTCCTCAGCTGAGGTGGATGGTGCTGAGGACTCCTCGGTGTGGCTCCCCTCGCCCTCCGTGCCACTGGGTCCCTCCGACCACTCCTCAGCTGCTGACCCAGTCTGGCTCTCTGGCTCCTCCTGGTCCGTGGAGCTGTCCCCTTCCGTGGCCGTGGATGTATCTGCAAACAATGGGGAAACAGACAGACATCAGTCACCTGCACCAAACGCACACACCACTGTGAGCACAGCACATTACAGAGCAAGCCCTGGCATCATTAGTTGTACATTGCTAAAAGTGCCCTAACTGAACAGGAGAAGCCAATTGTCAGTCTGATGCCAAGCATGGCACTCACATCCCACATGGCCTTGCACCCATCTGTCTGGTGTCTGTTGGATTGCAACACCCCAGTGTGGACACATGCACCAAGTACACAGTAGTTGGACAGTGCAGAGGACACGGTGTGGCATGTGGACATGCACACATCACAGCTCTTGCCACTGACTCAGTACAGGTTTCCGGATGAAAGGGATGCCCAGAGTCAAATAGGAAATGCATGTGATGCATACCAGCGACAGACACCATGATGCACCCATGTCCTGATAGCCATCGCCACAATGGTGTGCATGTAGCACATGTCACTCCCCTGCAGGACCACCAATAAGTTGACACATGCCATGGCAGAGGCATGACTGCTAAGTCATACATCACTGTCTCAGTGATGTATGACTTGGCAGCCAGACAACAACACTATGCACTGTGTCACAATAGTAGGTCATGGGGAATGCAAGTCCTGGAGCTGCACAAGTGCACATGTACATCCCCCACACAACACATCATCTTAACCCTCATCTGCCAGGTCATACCTATTGGACATATGGGAGACCTGTGACACTACCCTCTGAACCTGAGCCCCTCACAATCTGCTGTGAATGGGGAACAGCTGCCTGAACTTCACATTCGCATACCCCAGTCTGCACGGGCAGCTGATCAAACACCTATGTGACACACAAGTATCGTCTCCTATGGTCACATCTCCAGGGGCATGCTGAGCCCCTACCAAGAAACACCCCAGCAGTCCTGGCAACTAATCCACAGCACACTGACACAGAGGCAGACACCTGAGGGGTCAAATCACTGCGCACAATGTGTCAGCTGATACACGGGAGTGGGAGTACAGAGTGCATTGCATGGCCTGGAGTAGGCATAACTGTCCTGCTCCACATGAATGAGGGATGAGCCCTGGACAGTGGATAGCTGGCTATGTATGTGTGACACACGTAATCTGCACACTCCTGGGGCCCAAACATTGTTCCCACCCGCTGCATGGGCGTGTGCCACATACCCCAGGCACATGTGGTGGCTCAGCTCAGCAAGTGGACCGCATATCAAAGCAACACGCAGATTACATGTCCGAACACAGGCGTTGTGTGAACAATGGACCCACCCATGATGCCCACAACAGAGTTAGGGAAACAGATGCTGTCCCCACCTTTAGTGAAGCAAACTGCAAGGACACAGTCCCAAGTGACACAATTCCCTGAATGTAAGGGCCACACCTGGGTATCAGATGAGCAGTGGGCAGTGCACAATAGAGGGACATGGCTCCTGGACAACATGACTGCTGCACTGTGGCAGTTGAACCAGGCCAGAGGAGGGCACAAAGCATGTAATACAGAGTTCACAGTGCAGTCTTTGACTCACCCCTCCTTGCTGCTGTCTGGCCTGCAGCTGCCCATCCAGGTCTGGAAACACCACCGCCAGGATCTGGAGCATGTGGGGGTCAGGGTCCGTGTTCCGCCCCTCCTGCGAGGAGGCGACAGCTTCAGCTGGACCCGTGCAATCCTCCGGGTCCAGCCCCGAAGGTCCTGCCACCTCTTCTGGCAGTTGCGGATCCGGCGCTTGTAGACCCCCACGGACCGGACGGCCCGGACGATGTCCTTCCAGATCTCCTGCTTCCGATGGGCATTAACCTGTCAGGATGACAAAGTGAAAAGGCCATTACTACACATGCAACATATCCGTGCATGACACAGTTGTATATACATGTCTCAATCACAGGGGCACATGATGTACACAGGCAGTGCAAAGCTCCCCATGGACAGTTTGCCAGACGTCACTACATGGTATCATTGCATGGGAAGTAAAACCTTGTTCAAATGCACTGTCACTGCACCATACCTGTCCAGTGCATGTCACTACACACTATGGGGGTGACAACTACTCAGTGAGCCTTCTAGCCAGTGGCGTGCAGACTTTCAGCCTTGCTAGTCAGACAATATGCACATTCAGAAAGGCAGTGCACAGAACACTCACCTGCTCCCCTGGTGTCCCATACAGCTTGCTGTACTGTGGAAGTA
Source organism: Calotriton arnoldi (assembly GCA_963921515.1). NCBI lineage: Eukaryota > Metazoa > Chordata > Amphibia > Caudata > Salamandridae > Calotriton > Calotriton arnoldi. The sequence goes on from CAWUFW010004175.1 coordinate 258,093, forward strand.
GGCTGTCCAGCAGGGCCTGGTTCTCCTCAAGTCTGAAGGCTGGGGCTCTCTCCACAGTACGTGCCATTGCAGGGTCCAGAGGGGCAGAGACAGCAGCAGTGCAGTAGCAGATGTCGTCCTGGAGCATGTAGTGCAGGCAAGTGAGCTCTCAGGGGAACAGCCAGCAATATATATGTGCTGGAGAGGCAGATACTGTCCCTTGTGTCCAAAGTGATAGGTCCAAGTCGTTTGCATCTTCTGAATCTGGCCAATCCATGGAATAGCAGCACCAAAACACGCCCACAGCATCCTTCAAATCTTCAACTTCATGACATACATGATTTTGCAACATTGTTGTGGGTGACCAACTGATTTTCCAGCAACCGACTCGTTCGAAATTCGACAACGCGTCCGTTGCCAGGCAAGGCCATTGTCAATGGGTGCGCACCGATCGGTCCATTGCGGTACAACGCGTACAGGGGTACAACGCGTACCCACACACATTGAATGCAATGTGCCAGGCCGGGGGCACCGATCGGTCCATTGCAGTACAACGCGTACAGGGGTACAACGCGTACCCACACACATTGAATGCAATGGGCCGGCCGGGGGCACCGATCGGTCCATTGCAGTACTAACGCATACAGGGGTACAACGCGTACCCGCACACATTGAATGCAATGGGCCGGCCGGGGCACCGATCGGTCCATTTGCAGTACAACGACGCGTACAGGGGTACAACGCGTACCCGCACACATTGAATGCAATGGGCCGGCCGGGGCACCGATCGGTCCATTGCAGTACAACGCTGTACAGGGGTACAACGCGTGCCTGCACACATTGAATGCAATGGGCCGGCCGGGGCACCGATCGGTCCATTGCAGTACAACGCTGTACAGGGGTACAACGCGTGCCCGCACACATTGAATGCAATGGGCCGGCCGGGGGCACCGATCGGTCCATTGCAGTACAACGCGTACAGGGGTACACCGCGTACAGGGGTACAACGCGTACCCGCACACATTGACTGCAATGGGCCGGCCGGGGCACCGATCGGTCCATTGCAGTACAACGCGCACTAGGGGTACTAACGCGCACTCGCACACATTGAATGCAATGGGCCGGCCGGGGCACCGGTCGGTCCATTGCAGTACAACGCGTACAGGGGTACAACGCGTACCGCACACATTGAATGCAATGGGCCGGCCGGGGCACCGATCGGTCCATTGCAGTATGCAACGCGTACAGGGTACAACGCGTACAGGGTACAACGCGCACTCGCACATTGAATGCAATGGGCCGTCCGGGGCACCGATCGGTCCATTGCAGTACAACGCGTACAGGGGTACAACGCTGTACCCGCACACATTGAATGCAATGGGCGGCTGGGGGCACCGATCGGTGCATTGCAGTACAACGCGTACAGGGGTACAACGCGTACAGGGGTACAACGCGTACCCACACAAATTGAATGCAATGGGCCGGCCGGGGGCACCGATCGGTCCATTGCAGTACTAACAGCGTACAGGGGTACAACGCGTACCCGCACACATTGAATGCAATGGGCCGGCCGGGGTCACCGATCGGTCCATTGCAGTACAACGCGTACATAGGGTACAACGTGTACCAGCACACATTGAATGCAATGGGCCGGCCGGGGCACCGATCGGTCCATTGCAGTACAACGCGTACAGGGGTACAACGCTGTACCCGCACACATTGAATGCAATGGGCCGGCCGGGGCACCGATCGGTCCATTGCAGTACAACGCGTACAGGGGTACAACGCGTACCCGCACACATTGAATGCAATGGGCCGGCCGGGGGCACCGATCGGTCCATTGCAGTACAACGCGTACAGGGGTACAACGCGTACCCGCACACATTGAATGCAATGGGCCGGCCGGGGGCACCGATCGGTCCATTGCAGTACAACGCGTACAGGGGTACAACGCGTGCCCGCACACTTGAATGCAATGGGCCGGCCGGGGGCACCGATCGGTCCATTGCAGTACAACGCGTACAGGGGTACAACGCGTACCCGCACACATTAAATGCAATGGGCCGGCCGGGGCACCGATCGGTCCATTGCAGTACAACGCGTACAGGGGTACAACGCGTACCCGCACACATTGAATGCAATGGGCCGGCCGGGGCACCGACCGGTCCATTGCAGTACAACGCGTACAGGGGTACAACGCGTACCCGCACATTGAATGCAATGGGCCGGCCGGGGCACCGATCGGTCCATTGCAGTACTAACAGCGTACAGGGGTACAGCGTGTACCCGACACATTGAATGCAATGGGCCGGCCGGGGCACCGATCGGTCCATTGCAGTACAACGCTGCATAGGGGTACAACGCGTACCGCGCACACATTGAATGCAATGGGCCGGCCGGGGCACCGATCGGTCCATTGCAGTACAACGCTGCATAGGGGTACAACGCGCATAGGGGTACAACGCGTACCCGCACATTGAATGCAATGGGCCGGCCGGGGGCACCGATCGGTCCATTGCAGTACAACGCGTACAGGGTACAACGCGTACCCGCACACATTGAATGCAATGGGCCGGCCGGGGCACCGATCGGTCCATTGCAGTACAACGCGGCATACAGGGGTACAACGCGTACCGCGCACATTGAATGCAATGGGCCGGCCGGGGGCACCGATCGGTCCATTGCAGCTAACACGTACAGGGGTACAATGCGTACAGGGGTACAACGCGTACCCGCACACATTGAATGCAATGGGCCGGCCGGGGGCACCGATCGGTCCATTGCAGTACAACGCTGTACAGGGTACAACGTGTACCCGCACACATTGAATGCAATGGGCCGGCCGGGGGCACCGATCGGTCCATTGCAGTACAACGGTAACAGGGGTACAACGCGTACCCGCACACATTGAATGCAATGGGCCGGCCAGGGGCACCGATCGGTCCATTGCTGTTCAACGCATCACTGTACATGTGACTGCCATATGTCAGCATGCCTGTCTCAGATGGACATATGCCAGCCACAGATAGCTCCCAGGGAGTGAGGGGCACACCTACATCACGACAGCCTGTCCAAACTTTATCATAAGGCATGTAAGGCTGCATTTCCTATTGTGTGTATGTTGGTGTACATGTTGTCCTGTGGGTGTCACCTGTGGGCAGCCACCCCCAGGCTGTGCACGTGTTAATGGGGACAGGATTCTGGGTGTTACGTCTACATGACCACTGTGATGTGCAACTGTTCATATCTGTGCATGTGCCATGGTCACATTTCACGGTGGTGTATGTGTATGTCATGTCACATACCCCGTGAGTCCCATGTGGGACGGTATGTTTGAGCCAGGGTGTCCCAGTGGCACAATAGTGATGGTCCTCCACAGTCTTTGTGCATGTAGTGTTTACAATGTCTCTGATTTCATGTGCACAAGGGAGACAGTCTCCACATCCAGGTTGTGTGTGCATGGACTTTGATGTTGTGCGTGTGTGTGTCACAGACGTCCATGTCTGTCCTGCCGTGGCAAGTGGGACCACTACCTGTGGGGGTCATGGTTGTTTTGCTGTGGTGTATACATGATACTCCATGTAATGCCAGTGTCCATGTGGCAATACAGGGTCCCTGGGAATGTACCTGTCGTTGAGCTGTGGTGCCTGGGGCACATCTGTCCTCACATGTCACTGTGGGGGGTGATTGTGACACGGCAGCAGGAGATGGGAACTGTGACATGGCCTCATGATATCCAATGGGCCAACCTGGGACTAATTGATGCCACCTGTTGGACCGTGTTGACAGATGTTGGCCATGTATGTACCATACATGTCCTTACGGAACTGCACACTTCATGTAGTTGTGCCTCATAATGATGTATGTTGGGATATTGAGTGTGTTCAATGCCGCATATGTGGGGTGACTGACAATCTTGCTTACTTCTCCTCTGCACTGCAGGGCTCCTGCTGTCCATCGACCATTCCCAGACCTGGCAACGATGGTGGAACGGGACAGCATCCGACGGTACCGCTTCACCAGGCAGCTGATTGAGGATTTGGCAGTGCAGTTGTCCCCACATTTGCAGCCTGGCCGGCCGTATCCTACAGCGCTGACCCCCAAGGTGAAGGTGATGGCAGCCCTACACTTCTTTGCCACCGGTACCTTCCAACATACTGTGGCGACTGCTGGTGGGATGTCACAGACCATGTTGAGCCATGTGCTCCGCGATGTTTTGGCGGCAATGTTGCTATTCCTGAACCGGTACATCTATTTCCCTAGACTGCGATGACTCACTGACTTGAAGAGTGACTTTTATGCCCTGGGGAGGATGCCGCATGTCATTGGCTCCATTGATGGGACACATGTGGCTTTGGTACCACCACAGGCCCAGGAGAAGGCCTACAGGAACCGCAAGCACTACCACTCGGTCAATGCACTGGTGGTGTGTCTTGCAGACATGACCATCACACACGTGTGTGCCCGTTTCCCTGGTTCAGCACACGATGCCTTTGTGATGAGGAGTAGTCGCATCCCCAGGATGATGGCACAGATGCAGAACCAGCGTGCCTGGCTTGTCGGTGTGTACTGACTTTGTGCCATTGTGTGTGATCTGATCTGTAGTATTCCGCCCACTTTTCCAAGTCAGCTAATGTGCACTTGTCTGTCCGTAGGTGACTCGGGATACCCCAACATGCCGTGGTTGCTGACACCCCTCAGGAACCCTGTGACACCAGCCCAGATGCGCTAAAATGAGGCACATGGTCGGACCAGGAGAGTGATTGAGCGGACATTTGGTCTCCTGAAGAGCCGCTTCCGCTGCCTGGACAAGACCGGAGGGTCCCTCCCATATGCCCCTGCGAAAGTGTGCAAGATTATCATCGTCTGCTGCATGCTCCACAACCTGGCAGTGCGGAAGGAGTTGCCTCTCATCCAGGATGACAATGACCAACATCCGCCACCTGTGGAGGATCCTGGCCTGGACCACGATGCCAGTGACGATGATGATGATGATGATGGTGATGTCCGCACACAGCTCATCACCAACTTCTTTAGCTGAATGTGAGTATCCTGAGGTGTCATGTTAATGATGTGAGTTAGCATGATGTGTAGGTGGTGCTCTGGGTGCTGTTGGAGTGTGTCCATGGGCTACTTGACTGGATGTGTGTTGCGATGTGTGCTTACAGGTGGGCTGTACTCCCCAACAGTGTTGACATGCTAACTTGGTTCTGGGTGGGTATCTTGTAACATGTATTGTGCATGAGTTTTGCTGTTCTGTCCTGTACTCCATTGCTTTTGACTGTGTGTCATTTCTGTCCTTCACAGGGTACTTTCAGATTCGTTTGGTCAACTGTGTCCACCGACGACGTGATTGCACTTCCAGGCTGGTAGCTGTTGTGTCCCTACAGGTGATGTGCGCCACACCCATGGACTTCCTTCCGTCTACAGTTGTTGACTGTGTGCCCGCTGCCAGGTGGGATTACCTTGCATCTGTAGTGGTTACGACATGTTGCAACTGTGTAATAAACCTGTGCTTCACTTTGTGATGTGCGTTGTCTGTGGTCACACATTTGACTGCCATTTGCTTACTGCACCTGTGGGCTACTTGACTACAACTGGGAATGGGTGTGGTGTCTGTGCATTGCACCGTCTTCCCTGGCAACATCAGTGTAGGCAATGAGTCAGATGGCCTAGGTGTGTATGTGTTGTGTAGCCCTGGTGGTGTGTCTCCCTCATGTGTGTCACGTTGCCTGTACTCACATGCCTGTGTTGTCCTTGCTGTTGCAGTTCGCATACACAGTGTAATTTTGCAGTTCATCATCCCCATAACAGCACCCACGTTGGAATCACAACAGAGGCAAGTATGGTGTATTAGTGTGTTTATTGTGATACATTTGTGTGAATAGTGCATAGGATGGGTAGTGCTGTACATAAATCTTGAAATCCGAGTTCCTAGGTGAATTGAAAGTCCTGGTAGACAGAATCCCCAGTATCGGGGCCACAGTTGTCTGACACATTGGTCCAACTTGTACTCCCCATGCAATGTGTGGGAGTAGTTTTGCCGTCAACAGGGTGAACAGTCTGTGCACAAAGGTGAACATCCAGAACAGGTTCAGGCTTCCTGGGAGTTGCGCTTGGCCATCGGCCTCTCACTTGCCCCTCCTCGGACGACCCCTCATCTTGGGGGGGCCCTCAAGTACAGGCTGCTGAGGTGCAGGGGACTCTCCGCCAGAGTCATCCTCCCTCCCTGTGGCAGTTGCAGTTTGTTCGGCACCAGATGTTGTTGGCACACAGGGAGGTGTGGACTGGTTGCTGTTCATCTGGCGGAGGCATTGTAAAATGTCCCTGTGCACCGCCGTCATCTCATGCAGTGCATCCCACTTGGACTCCACGCGGGACATGTGTGAGTCCACGTGGGACATGTGTGACTCCACGTGGGACATGTGGGAGTCCAAGCGGGCATGATGGGCAGCCTGCTGCTGTTTCATGTCTCTGAGGAGCACCACTACCTGGCTGAGGCCTCCGGTGCTGGACTGGTACGCATCAGCTATGCGTACCAGTTGTGGGTCATCATGCACACCAGCAACCTCTGCAAGCAGCGACCTCTGTCTCCCACCCCTCCCACCACCCCTGCTGACATGTGCAGTGCGTGCAGTGGCACGCACAGATGACCCTGGTCCACCTTGGGTGTTGGTGGTGGTGGTGGTGTCCATGGCCCCAGGTTGGTCCAGGGTCCCTGTGCTGGTGTTGCTCCTTGTTCTGTCCATGTCGGCAGGGATGGTATTTGTGGTGACAGTCGTTGGAGGGGTGGGTGCAGGGGGTGCAGCTGGTGGTCCTGCTGGTGCTGCAGCTGGTGGTCCTGCTGGTGCTGCATGTAGACTTGCACCGGATGTGCCAGGTTGGTCTTCTTCGTCCGAGGAGGACAGAGGCTGTACGACGCCAGTGAGCTCCGCATCCTCTTGAGCCTGGGACTGGGACTCCTCAGCGTCTGCTGCTGTGTCCCCATCATCACCTGTTTTTGGGAGACACACACAATGTATGTTATGTTTCTGCAGGCATCAATGGTTGACACACATGACAGTTGTGACTGTGCCTCTGGGTGCGGGCCTGTACATTGCATTGTCCTAAGTCGTCACAGTCAGGGGTTGATATTGGTGTGGCACATTGTCCTGCATTATTTGGGCATTTCTATGTATTTTTTGGGGTGTGAACATGGTCTGCATTGGTTGTGTTTGGTTGACAGCCGGCCCTCCTTCCCACCCACCCAGCCAGTCAGTTATCCCACCATGGCCTGTGCTTGCATTGCAGGGAGTGTAAGTTGTCTCTCAGGATGTCAGTCAGTGGTGTCCTGCTGTTTGTTGGTGCACAGTTGCCAGCAGGGCCTTGTGCTCCCCACAGCAGTAGCCAGTGTCAGCCATCTTGTGAGTCCTTCTCCACTCCCTGTGATGTGAGCATGGTTCAGGGTGGTGTTGATGGGACAGTTGTGGGGGTGAGCTATGTCTGTGACTACGACTCCCATCATGCTATTGCCTCCACCCCACTTCCCAGCATTCCCATACTTACTTGCTTTTGTGGGGAGTTCAGTGTGTGTGGGTGTGAGAGCAATGGCAAGATGGCTGACAGTGGTGTCCTGCTGTTGTTTGGTGTGCAGTTCCCAGCATGCCCTTGTGCTCCCCACGACACAGCAACAGTGTCAGACATCTTTGATGGGCCTTTCCACTCTCTGTGGGATGTGCATGCATGAGTGTGAACTTGCTGGGCCATGTGGTGGGGGATGTAGAGCTGTGACTACGACTCCCATCATGCTATTGCCTCCACCCCCCTTCCCAGCATGCCCATGCTTCCTTCCTTTTGATTCTGCTTCCCTGTGGGGTGGGCTGGCTGTGCTGACAGGATGGCTGGGAGTGTTGTCCTGGCAGTTGTTTGGCTAAGAGTCCCAAGAGTGTCCCTGTGCTTCACACAACATAACCCAGGGTGGTGGTTCTTTGTGGGATCTTGTGTTAGGATGGGGGCATTGCATTCTACCAGGTGGGTTCTGTGGAGTTTGTGTTGGGGGGGTGTGTGAGGGGAGGTGCTTGTGACTATGGTCAGTGCTGCAAGTCCTCCTTCCCACCCACCCAGCCAGCCAGTTATCCCACCATGGAACGTGCTTGCATTGCAGGGAGTGTAAGTTGTCTCTCAGGATGTCAGTCAGTGGTGTCCTGCTGTTTGTTGGTGCACAGTTGCCAGCAGGAGCTTGTGCTCCCACAGCAGTAGCCAGTGTCAGCCATCTTGTGAGTCCTTCTCCACTCCCTGTGATGTGAGCATGGTTCAGGGTGGTGTTGATGGGACAGTTGTGGGGGTGACCAATATCAGTGACTACGACTCCCATCATGCTATTGCCTCCACCCCCTTCCCAGCATGCCCATGCTTCCTTCCTTTTGACTCTGCTTCCCTGTGGGGTGGGCTGGCTGTGCTGACAGGATGGCTGGGAGTGTTGTCCTGGCAGTTGTTTGGCTAAAAGTCCCAAGAGTGGCCCTGTGCTTCACACAACATAACCCAGGGTGGTGGTTCTTTGTGGGATCTTGTGTTAGGATGGGGGTATTGCATTCTACCAGGTGGGTTCTGTGGAGTTTGTGTTGGGGGGTGTGTGAGGGAGGTGCTTGTGACTATGGTTAGTGCTGCAAGTCCTCCTTCCCACCCACCCAGCCAGCCAGTTATCCCACCATGGAACGTGCTTGCATTGCAGGGAGTGTAAGTTGTCTCTCAGGATGTCAGTCAGTGGTGTCCTGCTGTTTGTTGGTGCACAGTTGCCAGCAGGGCCTTGTGCTCCCCACAGCAGTAGCCAGTGTCAGCCATCTTGTGAGTCCTTCTCCACTCCCTGTGATGTGAGCATGGTTCAGGGTGGTGTTGATGGGACAGTTGTGCGGGTGACCAATATCAGTGACTACGACTCCCATCATGCTATTGCCTCCACCCCCTTCCCAGCATGCCCATGCTTCCTTCCCTTTGACTCTGCCTCCCTGTGGGGTGGGCTGGCTGTGCTGACAGGATGGCTGGGAGTGTTGTCCTGGCAGTTGTTTGGCTAAAGGTCCCAAGAGTGGCCCTGTGCTTCACACAACATAACCCAGGGTGGTGGTTCTTTGTGGGATCTTGTGTTAGGATGGGGGCATTGCATTCTACCAGGTGGGTTCTGTGGAGTTTGTGTTGGGGGGGGGTGTGTGAGGGGAGGTGCTTGTGACTATGGTCAGTGCTGCAAGTCCTCCTTCCCAGCCAGCCAGTTATCCCACCATGGAACGTGCTTGCATTGCAGGGAGTGTAAGTTGTCTCTCAGGATGTCAGTCAGTGGTGTCCTGCTGTTTGTTGGTGCACAGTTGCCAGCAGGGCCTTGTGCTCCCCACAGCAGTAGCCAGTGTCAGCCATCTTGTGAGTCCTTCTCCACTCCCTGTGATGTGAGCATGGTTCAGGGTGGTGTTGATGGGACAGTTGTGGGGGTGACCAATATCAGTGACTACGACTCCCATCATGCTATTGCCTCCACCCCCCTTCCCAGCATGCCCATGCTTCCTTCCTTTTGACTCTGCTTCCCTGTGGGGTGGGCTGGCTGTGCTGACAGGATGGCTGGGAGTGTTGTCCTGGCAGTTGTTTGGCTAAAGGTCCCAAGAGTGGCCCTGTGCTTCACACAACATAACCCAGGGTGGTGGTTCTTTGTGGGATCTTGTGTTAGGATGGGGGCATTGCATTCTACCAGGTGGGTTCTGTGGAGTTTGTGTTGGGGGTGTGTGTGAGGGGAGGTGCTTGTGACTATGGTCAGTGCTGCATGTCCTCCTTCCCACCCACCCAGCCAGCCAGTTATCCCACCATGGAACGTGCTTGCATTGCAGGGAGTGTAAGTTGTCTCTCAGGATGTCAGTCAGTGGTGTCCTGCTGTTTGTTGGTGCACAGTTGCCAGCAGGGCCTTGTGCTCCCCACAGCAGTAGCCAGTGTCAGCCATCTTGTGAGTCCTTCTCCACTCCCTGTGATGTGAGCATGGTTCAGGGTGTTGTTGATGGGACAGTTGTGGGGGTGACCAATATCAGTGACTACGACTCCCATCATGCTATTGCCTCCACCCCCTTCCCAGCATGCCCATGCTTCCTTCCTTTTGACTCTGCTTCCCTGTGGGGTGGGCTGGCTGTGCTGACAGGATGGCTGGGAGTGTTGTCCTGGCAGTTGTTTGGCTAAAGGTCCCAAGAGTGGCCCTGTGCTTCACACAACATAACCCAGGGTGGTGGTTCTTTGTGGGATCTTGTGTTAGGATGGGGGCATTGCATTCTACCAGGTGGGTTCTGTGGAGTTTGTGTTGGGGGTGTGTGTGAGGGGAGGTGCTTGTGACTATGGTCAGTGCTGCATGTCCTCCTTCCCACCCACCCAGCCAGCCAGTTATCCCACCATGGAACGTGCTTGCATTGCAGGGAGTGTAAGTTGTCTCTCAGGATGTCAGTCAGTGGTGTCCTGCTGTTTGTTGGTGCACAGTTGCCAGCAGGGCCTTGTGCTCCCCACAGCAGTAGCCAGTGTCAGCCATCTTGTGAGTCCTTCTCCACTCCCTGTGATGTGAGCATGGTTCAGGGTGGTGTTGATGGGACAGTTGTGGGGGTGACCAATATCAGTGACTACGACTCCCATCATGCTATTGCCTCCACCCCCTTCCCAGCATGCCCATGCTTCCTTCCTTTGACTCTGCTTCCCTGTGGGGTGGGCTGGCTGTGCTGACAGGATGGCTGGGAGTGTTGTCCTGGCAGTTGTTTGGCTAAAAGTCCCAAGAGTGGCCCTGTGCTTCACACAACATAACCCAGGGTGGTGGTTCTTTGTGGGATCTTGTGTTAGGATGGGGGCATTGCATTCTACCAGGTGGGTTCTGTGGAGTTTGTGTTGGGGTGTGTGTGAGGGGAGGTGCTTGTGACTATGGTCAGTGCTGCAAGTCCTCCTTCCCACCCAGCCAGCCAGATATCCCACCATGGAACGTGCTTGCATTGCAGGGAGTGTAAGTTGTCTCTCAGGATGTCAGTCAGTGGTGTCCTGCTGTTTGTTGGTGCACAGTTGCCAGCAGGGCCTTGTGCTCCCCACAGCAGTTGCCAGTGTCAGCCATCTTGTGAGTCCTTCTCCACTCCCTGTGATGTGCGCATGGTTCATGGTGGTGTTGATGGGACAGTTGTGGGGGGCAATATGTGTGACTGCGACTCCCATGATGCTATTGGCTACACTGACTTGGCCAGCATACACAGAATTCCTTCCTTTGAGTGGTCTTCACTGTGTGTTGGTGTTGTTGTGGTGGCTACATGTCTGGATGTGTTTGTTAGTTCTATTTGTGCCACTGCCTAGCTGTAGTTGTAGTTGTGTTTGTACATGTGATGGCACAGTTGGATGTGACTTTTTTGATGGCATGTGTTGTGTTTATCTGACTGACATACACATTTTGGGATGATTCTGTTCTGGTTGCTGTGTAATTGCTATGAGAGCATGGTTTGACTTTCCCCTTGACAGTGATGTGTGTGTGTTTTGTGGCAGTATATTGTGTACATTTGTTGTTTACTCACCAGGCTCTGGGATGTCCTCTAGTCCATATACGCTCACTGGCAGAAGGATGGCCCGCACCTTCTCCTCCCAGGGCCTGAGGTATATTGGCTTGGCAGGAGGGCCACTGCCGGTGTATTGGCTGTTGATGTAGTCTTTCTTGAGCAGGTCCCATACCCTCCTGCGCACATCATACCACCTGTTCTGGATGTCGCTCTTTGTGCGCCGACATGGTGATTGTGCATTCACCCTGTTGATGATCCTCTCCCACATCTTGGTTTTCTGGGAGATGGGGGTCTGTTGGACCAGTGTGCCAAACAGCTGTGGCTCTACCCTGAGGATCTCGCTCTACCATGACTTCCAATTCACAATCTAGGAACTTGGGATTCTTCTTGGGGAGCATGGTGATGGGTGGTGATGGTGAGTGATGTGTGTGTTGGTGTGCAGGTGAGGGTGTGTGAGTGTGTGTTTTGCTGGGTGTATGTGAGGTAGGTATTTGTTGGTGTGCTGATGGTGTGTGGCTTGTGTGAGGGATGAGCTGTGGGTGTGTGCTTGCTTTCTCTTGGGTGCTGGCAGTGGAATGGCATTTGCAAAGGCTCATGGTTGTGATTTGTGTCCTTTATATGGGTGGAGTTGTGGGTGTGTCTTTGTTCTCTGTCCCCACCCCCCCAGTATTTATTGGCTTAGTAATTGCTTGTTTGGCCTTTTTGGTGTGATTTTTCCTTTGTACTGTCTGTGTATGTTGGAAACGTTCTTGTGACCGAGTCGGACCCTGCATTTGTCTCGTACGGTCTTCTCCGCTTCGTTCACGCTGTGTATGTGCAGTTTTCTATGCTGCGTACGCGTCGGTCGCGGTGTTTTGTGTTGCTTCGGCTCGGTTTTGTATGCGTGTCGGTCGTACGGCTTGTCCTCCGTCCGACTCGCTCGTGGTTTTCGCGCCTTGCATTGTACTTTGCGGTTTGGAGTTCGCGTGTACGTTTCGGTCGGATTTGTTCCGGGTGCGTGTCGGTCCGTTGGATTCGCGTGTTTTTCCGACCGGATTGCTGTTTTCCGTGCGGCTCGGTCGGTCGACTTGGGTTCGGTACGTGTCGGTCGGATTTTGCACGCCTTGCATCGTACTTGGCGTGTCGGGCGCCACAGGTACGTGTCGGTTGGTATAATTTCCGGATTCGAGTCGGTCGGTGCTTTTTCCGGCCCGAATCGGAATCGACCCCAAAATGTATTCCTACCAAATTTAAACAAAATATGACTCCCAGTTTTTGTGCAACACAAAATTTAAAGGTATCTGTTAAATATATTTTTTATATAAATTTTTGGACCCCCATTTTTCTTTACACCTCCTTCATTTAACCCCACAAAACGTTTACTCCTTCCAGAATTAAACCAGAGGAAAAAGCCAGCTAAAATATGCGGACATTCCTCAAACAGGTGCAAAGTTATAAATGTTTTAAAAATCCAAAGTTCAATAATATGTACAATTTTCAAAACAAAAATGCTAACCTATTACTACTTCATGAAAGTGGTAATAGGTTTTTAACAATAATAAAACTTAATAATTAACTATATTTAACACCCTAACCCATGAGTCAGGAAAACGCTGACAGTACAATAATGCAAATTTGTCATAGAAACGACTTGTCTGATTTCTACCTTTGGTAAACACAGCAATCAACCAATCACATTACCAGTTCTAGGCCCCATGTACTGTGGTATACAGTAAACTTTGCATGGTATACCATAGCATAATATATAACTACATTTCAGACAACGTATAAGTTTACAATTACTTACACTATTTATATATACAGTGAGAATATTAACAATTAGATAATAATATTCAGATTTTTCAAATATAACATTCACATACTTGTACAGTATATTTCATTCTAATTACACCCTCCACTTTATGCCACTCCAGTCTATAAGAGTTGACTTAATGCCACTGCACTCTACGCTACTTGCATTATGCCACACCACTTAACGGCCATCAAGTATACGCCATTAAAATCTATGCTAAGCCACTGTATGTTACTCTACTCTACTCCACCCAACTCCACTATACGCCACTCCAGTCTTCACCACTATAGTCTACACTATTATACTGTCTATCATTGTATTCTATTACACTTTCATGTATGCCAGTTTATTGGTTGACCCTACACTGTACTGCTCGCAACTGTACGCTATTCCCCTGTACACAGCTCCAATTGATGCTATTCCACTATATGCTATACCACTATTCCCTACTTTATGGTACACTGCTGGAGTTTACGCTATTCCAGTGTAAACTACTCCCCTCTATGGTACTCAATTCTACTAAAATGCAGTGTATGCCACTACAGTGTACCACAATGTACTGTATACTATTTCAATTTACAAAACTACATTCTGTGCCACTACACTAAACAACATTTCAGTGTATGTCACTAGGCCTTACGCTTCTATTATTAACCCTATTGTATTGTATGGCACTCTATTGTATGCTACTCCACTAGATGCCACTTCAAAGTACGTCTCCACACTTAACACAGTAAACTCAATATTATTTCAATTGTAGGCTACTCCACTATATGGCACTATACTTTAGGCCACTCCAATATAAGCTGTGCACTGTACCCTATTACACTGTACACCAATGTAGTATACGCTGTTCCACTGTGCACGACTGCACTGTACGGCACTTCAATATGCGCCACTCCCCTTTATGCAATTGGACTTTACAACACTACACTGTATGAACTCAATTTTACGGAATTTCACTGTTCGCCACTCAACTGTATGGTACTCCACTGTATGGCACCCCACTGTACCCCACTGCAGTGTATGCTATTCTAGTTTACGCCACTCAGCTGTACGCTATTTTAGTATACAATATTCCAAGTTATGCCCCTACACTAATCAACACTCCACTCAATGGCACACCACAGTATGCCACTAAAATCTACATGAATACACTATACAATATTTAGAGGACGCAACTCCACTTAAACCACACTCCACTCTATGCCATCCACTGTATACCACTGGACTGTATGCCACTAAACTCTATACCACTGCAATATACGCCACTCTATCGTATCCAGTTTCAGTGTATGCCACTCCACTGCATGCTACTCCACTCTCTGCCACTCCACTGTATGCCATTCCATTGTACACCACTCAAGTATACCTAATTCCATTTTATTCCACTCCAGTATACCAGACTATACTGCACAACAATACACTTTACAACAGTATCCTTCACTATTCTACCACACTCCACTTAACAAAACTGCACCAATATATATATAGCTATGTTTTATGTACTGATTTCAATACATTTTCTCACAAAAGCAATCCAATTGAATTGAATGGGACTGAACCGGATGAAACGTTCCCTGCAATTTCAATCAAGCTATCAGATTATAGTGTAAAAGCCATGATTTAAGACAGAGTGGTTTAGGGTAATATGTATGGGGTATAATTATGTGAATCAAATTATGAACTTGCAGTAATGGCATTGTTGCTTATGGCAGTGCTAAAACATGTATTTATTCATTGTTATGTTTTGATGTAGAACTACTTAACTCCATAGTGTGACAGAGCATTTGCATTTGAATTTTAAATGCCAATATAAACAAAGTCCACTCACTGAGTGGCTGCAACACTGGGAACAAATGTTGCAGTCAACATTTCAGGAAGTACGGACTAAGTCCCCGTGTACTGAAACAATAAGTGGAAGGGCACAAAAGTGGGCAGGGCAAGTACACCCTGACCACTAGGTCCTTGTGGGTGGCAAAGGTCATGTGCATTGGGAATTGGCCATTCTGAGCAGTGAGACTGGGGCACCACACTACATTAACCATCACTCGCCACTGTACCATGCAATGTGTTTAGGCAAATCATGTAATTTGAGAAGTTATAAGTGTTGTTATTGATGCAGTGATTTCACATGCTCTAACTTCTGTAATATGCAAGGGTATTGGTAGTGCATGGCAAAATGGGCGAGTTTTAGTTAATGTAGTGCGCTGTGTGAGGTGGTAGTACTGTGTACGGAGGTGAGCCAGTTACCTGAATTTTAATGTGGTGCGTAAGTATAAATGTGAGTTATAAGTATGACTTAAACAACTTTGTAAGTGGTGCTTAAGTGATAAATTAAAAATATAACTAACAGAATAATTTCTAATGCTTGTTTGGTTGAAGTTGGGTTTGTATATCAAACATAAAGAAAGTTTTCCTTACTATAATTTATCTTTAGCCTTTGGGGTTTCTTTGTGAACATCTATGTATATTAAGTAGTGATGGTAGGCACTCTGTAGTTATAGTTAGGATTCACACAGACAGGCAATTGTAAGATTTTTGCTTGCTAATAACTATGCCCCTGTTGATGAATCTCCACAAAACCTTTCAGACCTATAGCTTTTTCTACATTAGCTGATGATTAAATGTTTTGTGGTGATTTGCCAAGGGGGACGCAAAGAATAAAAGGAGGTCCTAAAACGTGTTTTCCTCCCAATGCATTTTTCATAGAATTTTGTATTGGATATAGCACTAAAATGACTGAACGAATTTTCACGAAAAATGGCAGTATTGTAGACTATAGTGCACAGATGATCCTTTTAGGCAGTACTGGTAAGTATTCTTAAAGTTATAAGGGCTTTAAACTTAGTGATGTCTGAGGTCATGGAACACTGCAAAATCTTTTTGCAGTACTTGCAAATGACAAGGCAGTATATGATTGGGTAATGGATGCCTTTACAAAAGTAAAAGGTAGCCATGCTATTTTACCCATACTTTGACTGTATAGCCCGTGGAGAGTCTGTGCCTGTGCCTGGGGGAGCGGAGACCAACCTGGAGAGCGAGCTTTGTGGGGAAAACTACATCTCCCACCATTCCAAGCACCTGGAGGCGCTTGAAAACACCGTCGTTGGCCCGAGGCGCGGTGTAGCCCGTGGAGAGTCTGTGCCTGGGCCTGGGGGAGCGGAGACCAGCCTGGAGAGCGAGCTTTGTGGGGAAAACTACATCTCCCGCCATTCCAAGCGCCTGGAGGCGCTTGAAAACACCGTCGCCAGCCCGCAGCACGGTGTAGCCCGTGGAGAGTCTGTGCCTGTGCCTGGGGGAGCGGAGACCAGCCTGGAGAGCGAGCTTTGCGGGGAAAACTACATCTCCCGCCATTCCAAGCGCCTGGAGGGGCTTGAAAACACCGTCACCGGCCCGCGGCACGGTGTAGCCCGTGAAGAGTCTGTGACTGTGCCTGGGGGAGCGGAGACCAGCCTGGAGAGCGAGCTTTGCAGGGAAAACTACATCTCCCGCCATTCCAAGCGCCTGGAGGCGCTTGAAAACACCGTCGCTGGCCTGCGGCACGGGACGCGCACGGGGCCATGCCCAGACAAAGCCCGGGCCAAGGGCAGGCCAGTCCACGCCCGGAGGAGCCCAGAGGAGGCTGGGCCCCCCTCTAATGCCTCTAACACCTAAAAACAAAATATGGGGAAAAGAAAGGCCACTCTGTGTGATCAAGGAACTGATATGGTAAATACTCTGTACTCTTTCCTCCTTAAGGCGGCAGATGTATTGTCGAAAGAAATCGAGAGAGCTGAGGAAAGACTGTCAGGAGGTGAGGTGGACCCTGTAGCCCCAATACCCCTTCATAACCCTATTGTTTGTGTGGATGAACTACTAGGTGCTGGTAATGATACTCTTACGCAAACTGAGGCCCCAATACTGATTTCAGAATCCCAGTCTAATGGTATGGCCTGCCTAAATTCTTCCGACTCTCCCATTGAACCACCGGTGAAAAAAAAAAGAGGGGGTAGACCGCAAAGACAGACGAAAACAACTGCTGTTTTGGGTGGGGGTAAGGGCTCTCCTATGAAGTCTGTATGTGGCTCTGGGAAGTCTGTACAGTCCACGCAAGAACTGGAAGTTATTCTGACCCACTTGCTACAACCTGTATTAAAGAGACTTGAACGTATTGAGGCTGAGATAGCAAAAATTAATGATAAAGGGGGTAGTGTCTGTACCAGCACATGTATTAGCAGGATAGCTGAATCCGCACAGAGGGCGAATCTGGTATGTCAGTGTGAATGTAACAGGTCTTCACTCACCAATTTGAAGCCTGCGGTCACCTCTGAGTGTCGGCCGGTTACATCGACTACCCTGGTTACTAGAGGAAAATCTGCAATTGAGGGGATGGCACAAAGTACTGATAATATGCGTGATATGCGTGGTATGGGTGATCTACTGGAAATGAGTCATTCAAATATCTACCGATCCAGTAAGAAATTCCCACCATCTAGTGATTCCCTCTCCCACCCCCTCGCTGGTTCTGGACAGCCCACTGACCATTGTAAAGTACCTCTCCAAAACCAGCAAGGAATACATTCACTCAATATTGCAGATATTGTTAAACAGACACAGATTGCCCAAGGGGAAGCTCAGGGGGGTCAGGGAGTATACCAATCCCACCATAAGTTTAACCTTCACCTCCTCCCAGCTTCATGCCCCTATGTGATAATGCTAGTAAATACTCCACCTTTGAATAATAACCAGACGGAAACCACACAACAACTGATGAATAAAGCTACTCATTGGTTAACATAATTTGTCCTGAACTCCGAACGCCTTAATGTTGCTAGCCATATCATCATGGCAAGAAGAGTTCCTTGGGTGGGTAATACCCCAAAAATAATTGGGGGGGATTGTGTAGTAATCAATTTTAAGAATCAGCATTATGTGAAACATCTTCTGGGAATGACCCCCAATTCCCCTGTGGCATTTACGCAAATTTATGCCGTACCCTTGGGTTTTTTCTATAGACCATTGGGGACTAATCCTCTGGCCAGGAGGATGAATTGTATTCCTGGCCCTTCTGTCCCCCCTCTGTATCCACACGCCACGGTAACCTTCCCTATTGGAGAGAATGCTGCTATAGGTATACAATTAGCAAATAGGTTTGCGTCCCTGGAGGACCTAGAAGCATGCGATTGACATAAGGATAGCGGTGAGACCCTGCACCTGCAGAACTATCAGGAGGTAGCCCCCACAATAGGCAATCAGCCTCAGGATCAGGAAAGTGACATCATGAAAGTCTTAGTTTGGAACATAGCGGGGCTCAGGTCCAAGAGGGAAAATGAAGATTGGTCAATGATTATCAATTGCTATGAACCTAGTGTGCCTTCAAGAGACATGGGAAGTGGGAGCAGTGTATTTTGATGGGTTCCGTGCAATTCATACCCCTGCAATTCCGTCCCGGTCAGGAAGAGCTAGAGGAGGCATATTAACGTTGATAAGAAACACCTTATGTGTAAGAATAACTGAGCTGAATGTGCAGTCCCTGTATTATCATTTAATAGTCTGTAGTGGTGTTGGTCAAGAGGATATGCTCTTGATCAATTATTACAACAACCTTTTTGAAGGCAATATGGCAGAGGTAATCCACGCACTTGAAAACGAAATTGAAAAGGCAATAAGTAATATCATAAACCTTTACACATCGTGTGGGTGGGCGATTTTATTGCTCATAGCTGCCCAAAAATGTCAACACCGCTATGTGGATTGGTAGATGATGAAGGGGTTACACCTTACCATTTTATACACAATCAATATGGGGATGAACTGAACAGACTCATGGTTATGAGAAATCTGGAGATTCTCAACCCTGTAGATGAACTAACCGGCACTTTGGCAAAAAACTTTGGGGACACAACGCATGGATCAACGATAGATTATCTAGTGGTGGCGACCCCTTTTAAGAGATTTTTTGATCAGATAGGAACCTTTTTCTCAAATTTTAGTGACCATGTTGCACTGACTTTTAAAATATAATGGAAGGGATGTTTTAATAGCAAAGCTATAAAAGTTCTGGTACCTAAAATAGCAAGAAGGAATGGCATAGTGTTAAAGTGGACAAAAATAAACAAAGACATTTTAATCCCTACTGTAATTGGGTGTACCCAGAAAGAAATTGCAATATGCCTTGATTCTTATAGTGACTCGCAAAGTATAGTCCAGGCTTTTGTTTCAATGCTGAGGGTGGTGGAAGGTACTTTAAAATCCAAATCTAAAGGATGTTTAGAAAAGACCCCACGCTGGTTTGATATGGCCTGGTCAAAAACCCTTAATAGGCTACGTAAGCATTGAAGGAAAAGCCAAGGAATACTGCCCTTGTGAGCCTCCTTCGTGCCCAATACAAAAAATGCAGGCAGGAGAGACTCATGTCCTTAAAAGAGGTAGCCTGGGAAAAATGACAGCTTGCCTCACTAATAAAAAGTTCCAAAGAGTTCTGGGGGATAGTTAACTCACCATTTCTGAGTCAAGATACAGACACCTCATTAAGCACAAATGTGGGAGAAGATGCTTGGTTGGATCACTATACCGCTATATTCGGGCTAGCCGCAGATAGAGTAAATCTGAATGATGACTGCCCAAACTGCGACATAGGTACTCCCATTACCTTTACAATGCCTAAGGGTAGACATGCGCTATATCAAGAATGCATTAATAATAATAATAATAATGACAGAGGTGGAAAATGGACTTACACAATGCAGTAGTGCAAAGGCCCCAGGTCCCGATGGTGCCCTGATTGACTTTTTCTTTGAACACTCAGGACTCTGGATTCCACTCCTAACTAACGTTTTCAATGCTATAGCCAAAGGTGCCCCTCCGGCCTCTTGGAAAACCACAGTAATTGTACAATATTCAAAAAAGGGGATAAAGCGCTGCCCAAGAATTATAGGCCAATTTCTCTTATAGATGGCACGTGTAAACTAATGGGCCGCTTATTACTAAATAGACTCAAGAAATGGGCTGCTGACAAAAATATTTTAATTCCTGTCCAATATGGTTTTAAAAAAGGAATGGGGACATTAGATCAGTGCCTAAATTTAAACTTAATTGCAGGAAAATATACCCATGCTAAAGAAGGAAACATTTTCATGGCATTCATGGATCTTTCCGCCAGGGCCAGTTCTAGGGCGGTGCGATCGGTGTCACCGCACCGGGCGTTGACTTGGGGTGGGGGCGTCATTTTTTAAAATGTATATTATCATTTTAGAAGCACCTGCTGCCGCGTTTCTGGACTCCAGCAATTTTCAGACATCAATTAAAATGTCAAGATAACTCTGGTGATTAATCGTCTTTCTGGAAAGAGGAGGTTTGTCTTGGGGAAGTTTTGACTCATACTAAGGTAGTGCAGAGGGTTAAAATGCCTGCTGCTAAGAAAGTGTATTATGCAGATAACAAAGCGCATATAATGTAAAAAGATCAGTGTGTTACTGCTTCTGTAAGAGAGCTCCTTTTGTGACTTGTCGTTTTTAAGTCAAAATCCTAATATAGAAGATTGAGTTATTAATTGTCATCAAAGAGCTGCATTCAAACTGAAAGGTATATATTAGAGCTACATGTTTTTTTGTCCAGTCTTTTATCATCTTACTCTTGTGAAAAGGGTTCATTTGGGTAGAAAATAATTCTTATTATTAAAGAGAACCCCTAACAATGATGTTACGTTTTAAATTCTGAATTTGTGGTTTTCCAGAATTAGGCCTCAAACTATATTGCCTTCCAGTATAGATGACATGTCACTCCTACACTACACCTTGTAGTCCTGTCTGATGTAACATTTCCTATACACTGCTTTACACATGTATGATTGTCTCTGTGCAATGTGTGTGTGATGTAAAGTGCTGCGACACCTTACACTGGTATGAGTGGCGCTATAAAACTAAATGAATCTGAGAGACAGTGGTTATGGAGACTTGAGGGGCACTGTTAAAGGGTGCTAGCGAGGGAATCTGTGTCAGAGGTGGTCATTGGGGGGGTGCCAACAGACATTGCCGCACAGGGCGCCACCAGCGCTAAAGCCGGCCCTGCTTTCCGCTGCGTTTGATTCTGTCTCACACAACAAATTATGGATCATTCTAAAAGAGATGGGAGTGGAGGAAAATATTATACTTTTTATCAGACAGTTATACTCCCAGTCTACGGCATGTGTTAGATACGGTTCCCAGGGTGAATGCACAAGATATTTCCCAATCCTTCGGGGGGTTAGGCAAGGTTGTGTCTTAGCCCCTCTTTTATTTTTAATGTATACTAACGGTGTGGAATCAGCAGTGAGCGTTGAGGTGTCTGATGTACCCAGGGTAAGAAACAGCTTCCCATATTACTATACGTTGACGACGCCGTATTGGTTGCACGGACAGGTATAGCTCTGCAAAAATTAATAAATAATTATGTATCATACATGGTGGCATTAGACTTACAAGTCAATGAAACAAAAACATTTGTCCTAATAGTAGGGAAGCAGCCAAAAAAACTACCAGCTTTTTTTATTGCTACACGAAAAATCGAAATAACTAAATCATTTCTATGGGTACTTTTTAATAGTGAAGGGACTTGGACGAATATGGTGGAGAACAGATGTAATGCACTAGAAGAGAACTCCATGGCTATTTGCTCTTTTACAAAAAAATTGGGCACAAAACCATTGGAACCAATTAAAAAAAAGTATGGTGCTAAAGCTATTGCTTCAGCCACATACGGTGCAGGGATCTGGGGAATAGCCAAAACTGATTTATTACAACAGAAAGAAGACAGGTTCTTCAAAAAATTATTCTCCCTCCCGAAAGGTTGCTCTAATTATATTGTGCACCAAGAGCTGAATGTCCCATTCATATCTGATCTGATCTTTATAGCCCTGGTCCTACTTTGGCACTCAATCTGGACGAGAGACACAGTGGGACTCACTCAAAATATCATCCAAGATTGTTTATCTCTTGATAAGGCGCTTCAAGTCCCATGGCTGCGTTATGTAAAAGATACATTGGTGAAGCTGGGTTTAGTGACCCTTTACACAGATCCACCTACATGTATGGGCACATCAAAGATGGCAATTAAAACATGTGCTAAAGAGTATAGGGAAAAAGAAAGATATCTTTTAAATTGTGATAAAACCCTGGTGTCAGGACTCACGGGAGGTTTCCTCCTTCTAACTGTATGCTGGCTACCATTTTCCCCCTACAAACTTACCAAAAGTCAGATAATCCCTCAAGCTGGAGTGCTTGTTGGCACCGATGGAACTCCAAGATGGCTGCCAACATGCACATACTGCGACAGCACACCACTGTTAGCAGTCTAGTCTTTTAGGCTTCATGACATCAGGTGAAGTGTGCTTCAACATTCCACTGTGCACTTCACTGAAGAAATAATTTGAAGAGCACCTGTTTTCCCAGCGTCGTGGAAGTCAGTTAGGGTAGTTGCGATAAAATCGGGGTTAGCTTCAGTCGGAACTACATTCCCTCACTAATCAGGTTAGTGTTAAACTTGTAGCTAATATAAAACATTCTGTGAGAAAAGGTTATTGTGTCAGAGGTAAATTTCTATTTAAAGAGAAAAAGGAAACAAGTCAGAATATATTTTCCTTCGTTTGAAAACTGGAAATACTTTTTTCAGTAATTGCTTTCCTTAGCTGAGAAGATTAAATAAAAAGCTTTTTGAATCAGCTGTCTTTTTCAGCTGTTCCAGAATCTGTCAGACGCAGGCGTGACCTTTCAACACGCAGTGTCTTCTTAGACTGAAACTTGTTCACTCTTCTGAGAATTAATTAAAAGGTGAAGTCAGGGTCAAAGGCCCGGCATGTTTCTTTCTCATGCCATGTGTTAAAGAACTCCAGTAATGTTCTCCTCACGTATGGCAGTGCTTCCAGCAAACATTAAAACCAAAGGCCTGAATAAAAGGAACGCTTCCTTTTAACATTTAACCTAAGTTCTGAAGCATTGTTTAAAAACTAATTAAAGACAGAAAACCAGTCATCCTACTACAGAAACCCCAGTTCAAGGCCCACTCCAGTCTCTTAACAGTGAGTTAATAGAAAGAAAGAGAAACCCAAATAATACATAAATTAGGAATACAGAAATAAATACTTACCTTATCTTTCTTACATTAAGGAATAGCAGGATCAAGTGCAGATTGTACCTGAGAACGAAAAGGAAAGAGATCTGAGTGAAGACTTCTCATACAACCTAGCAAACAATACATGAGAAGTAGAAGAGAAGTAAGCTTCAGTAAACATTCTGGTAAGATAAGTTATTTATACACCATAGAAAAAACAGTAAGTTAAAAGGCACAATAAATAAAGGTTTTTACATGTTAATGTTGCAGTCCAGTAAGAAGAAGAAGACGTAGCTGAACAGGCAGAATATTGGAGCAGTCTCTTCTCTGTCCCCAACCCTTTTCCCCCTTAGAACTTACCTGCAATGGAATACTAAAAGACCTAGCAGGGTTGGTTCTGAGAAGGGTATTGGGACCTAGCGTCATTCTGCTCCTGTGTGGTTCAGACAGCAAAAGGGATTTAGACCCTGACAGAGTGAAGTGCCCACGTTGGTACAAGCACCTGAGCAGAATGGCAGAAGGACTTGATTTAAAAAATTTGGGCGAGATTTTGAGTAATATACAAAGGGACTTGGAGGCAGTCAGAGAGGAAAATAAAATACTAAGACAGGAGATAATAACCTTTAAAACGGGAACACCAGCTTTGGGATCTAGGCCAAGCACCGCATCCTTTGAAACCCAGAGTCCTAACATCAGCACTTCATCCTTTGCCCCCACACAAGTAATCCACTCATTATCCCCAGTAATTCCTCTTGCCCCTCCAGAGCGATTTAATGGAGACCCGCAGAAAGCGCAAATTTTTTGACCCAATGCTCTCTGCATTTTATGTGCCGTCCAACGATCTTCCCCGATGCTCAATCCCGAGTGGGGTTTATCTTGTCCTACCTTAGTGGGGACGCCGCCTCATGGTCCATGCCACTAGTAACCAAGGATGACCCAATTTTGTACAGTTTAGATGACTTCAAGAAGGAATTTCTCCGAATTTTTGATAGAAGAACAGCATCTCAAGCTTCAGACAACGAACTGTTGGAATTAAAGCAAGGAAACCGAGAACTCGTGTCTTACCTAGCCCAATTTAATAAACTAGTGGTCGAGACCAACTGGCCCGAGGATAAAAGAGCAGCAGTATTCTATAGAGGATTGCGAGAGGAATTGAAGGACGCTCTATCTCAAATCCCTAATCGACCCACCGACATCTCTGCCTTAGTGGATTTAACCTTAGAGATCGATTATCGGCAAAGTGAGCGGAAAGGAGAACGGCGGAAGGAGCTTAGACCAAGTGTTCCTCGTTTTGACCGTGTCAAAACAGAATCCACACGGACAGTAGAGAGTTCTTCGGGAATTGAACCCATGCAAATCGGTGTAGTCAGAGGTCCTCTCTCTAAAGAAGAAAAAGAAAAGAGAAGGCTGAACAAACTGTGCCTATATTGTGGAAGAAGTGGACATTTTGTCAAGAATTGCTTAAAAAGACCAAAGTTGCCTGCTAAGGAGAAGGAAAACTAGAGGCACCACAGGTAAGGGAGTTGGACCTGTGGATGCGAATGGAAAACGACTCCAACAAATCACCAATTGGCAAACACACTACAAGTCTCCTCTCCCCATTTGGTTATGACTGTGACCTTAAGGTTTAGAGATGTGGTTTTGACAGGAATCATCGTCATGGTAGATTCTGGGGCAACAGGTAATTTCTCCGACCACAAATTCGCTAGCCTGATCGGTTTACAAGCTATCAAGAAGGAGAAAAGTGAGAAGGTCAGAGCGGTGGATGGTACGGATTTAACTTCAGGGCCCATAACCAGTCATACTGAATTGGTACACATGACTACTGTCGAAGGACACCAAGAGACCTTGCAATTTAATTTAATAGACGCCCCCAATTTCAACTGATTCTAGGTCTACCATGGCTAACGGAACACAACCCGTTAATTGATTGGGGAGCCCGAACTATTCAATTAAATTCAGACTACTGCACCAAAAATTGTTTCGACGACCAGACACATTCTTCTGTAATCTGCGCTGCCACCCAATTGTGTGAAGGTGGAGGTTCGGTATGTGCGATCCAAACTACCATGATACCAGATGAATACCAAGACTTTGCAGACGTCTTTGATGAGAAAAGGCAGAGACGTTACCCCCACAGGCCCTATGACTGCAAAATTGATCTAGAACCAGGGGCTAATCTACCATGCAGCAGAGTTTACGCATTAACGGAGAAGGAAAACATCCATTTGAAGGAATACCTAGCTAAGAATCTGGAGAACGGATTTATCCGACCGTCGCAGTCCCCTGTCTCTTCCCCACTTTTTTTCGTGCCGAAAAAGGGGGAGATCTCAGGACTTGTATTGACTTTAGAGCGATTAACAGGATAACTGTGAAGAATCGTTATCCATTGCCTCTCATTTCAGTACTAATTGATCAAGTGAAGGAAGCAAAGATATACACTCGCCTAGACCTACGAGGAGCGTACCACTTGATTAGACTCCGGGAAGGCGACGAGTGGAAGACTGCGTTCAGGACCAAATTTGGCCTTTATGAGTATCTTGTGATGCCATATGGTCTCTGTAACGCACCAGCGGCCTTCCAGTACTTTATCAATGATGTTTTAAGTGAATTCATTGACCGATGCGCTATAGTATACATAGATGACATCCTGATTTATTCCAACACGGTTGAAGAACATCACAACCAGGTCAGAGCAGTTTTACAACGTCTACGAGAGAACTCTCTATACGTTAAATTGGAGAAATGCCTCTTCAACACAGATACAGTAGAATTCCTAGGTTTTGTGTTATCACCTGCAGGAGTTCGAATGGATGAGCAAAAAGTGAAGGCGATAACAGACTGGAAATCTCCTACCAGTATCAAAGAGGTTCAAAGCTTTATCGGATTCTCTAATTTTTACAGACGATTCATTAATGGATTCTCCAATAAGATACTTCCGCTGACTCGTCTTCTGAAGAAAGGAGTTCCGTTCCAATGGTCAGAAGAAGCAGAAGAAGCTTTTCAGTTGATGAAGGACAGTTTCACCACAGCACCGGTGCTGCTTCATGCAGATCCCTCTGAGCCTTTTTATTTGGAGACAGACGCATCGGACCTAGCCATCGGGGGAATACTTTCTCAGAGGCACAAGGACACGGGACAGTTACACCCGGTGGCATATCGGTCCCGCAAACTCAACCCTGCGGAATGCAACTATACGATTACAGAAAAAGAACTCTTGGCAATCAAAGATGCCTTCAAAGATTGGAGGCATTACTTAATGGGGGCAAAACACACTGTAACGGTGTTTACGGACCACCGCAACCTAAAATTTTTGCGATCTGCTCGAACTCTCACACCACGTCAGCTGCGTTGGTCTCTTTACTTCGCGGACTTTGATTTTGTTATCACTTTTCGTCCCGGATCCAAGAATGGAAAGGCTGATGTCCTCTCTAGACTCGACACAGAAAATCAAACTTCAGTCATTGAAAACCAGCAAATCATACCTGATGGAAAATTCATTGGAACTATCTCCTTAGAACCTTTTGAACATCACGTTCGAAATTTGATGACCGACCTTGAAATGGAGAACTGGGCCACAGAAGATCCACAACGTTTCATTCGCAATGGCCTCCCCTATTTAGGTACCACCCTGTATTTACCCACCAAGGAGCTTCAGCTGAAGGCAATGCAGGAATGTCACGACAACCCTCTGGCTGGCCACAAAGGTGTTGTGAAAACCGAAGAATTACTCAAACGTCGTTTCTGGTGGCCATACATGTGCCGAGACGTCCGTCAATATGTGTTAGGCTGTGAAATTTGTGCATGGGGAAAATCGGACAGACAAGCTCCTAAAGGTCTCCTACAACCCATGCCAACCCCCCATATCCTTGGCACACAGTCTCCTTAGATTTGATTGTTGATCTACCTTCTTCCCATGGGTATGATACCATTCTTGTAGTTGTCGACACTTTTAGTAAGATGGCACATTATATACCCTTCAAAGGTACACCCACTGCTAAACAATTGTCCCAACTTTTCAATCAACATGTTATTCGCCTTCATGGGATTCCTAGGGTCCTCGTTTCAGACAGGGGCTCTCAGTTCCTATCACGATTTTGGAAGGCTTACATCAAAGGCCTTAATATTGACCATCGTTATTCCACCAGTTTTCACCCAGAAACTGATGGTCAGACTGAACGCATTAACCAAGACCTAGAACAACACCTCAGACTTTATTTGTTAGATGAGGAGGGTGACTGGCCTGACCACTTATGGACTGCGGAGTATGCTCACAATAATGCTCTAAATGTATCCACTGGCCACTCCCCTTTCTTTATAAACTCAGGCAGACATCCCAATTCTCATGCTAATTTTGATGATATTAATGTTCCTGCTGTTCAAGATATTGCCCGACAGTTAACTAAAATTCATCACTCAGTAACCCAGAATTTGTCGATTGCGAAGGATCGTTACAAACACTTCGCTGACCGAAAACGTAAAAAGAACCTGAGCTTCATGTAGGAGACTTAGTCTGGTTGAGTACAAAAATCTCAGACTCAAAGGTCCCCGTAAATTTCAGCCTCGTTTTATGGGTCCTTATCCAATTGAGAAGGTCATAAATCCAGTCACTTATCAACTATCTCTTCCTGGTTCTACCAAAATTCATCCAGTATTTCATGTTTCTCTCCTTAAACCAATTCAACCGGGGTTGCGTAGGGTTTCCCCTCCTGATCCTCTGATGGTTAATGGTGAGGCGGAGTACGAAGTTAAACGAATTTTGGATTCAAAACTCATCCGCAATGAAATTTTCTACCTCATTGATTGGCAAGGTTATGGACCTGATGAACGTTCCTGGGAAAAGAGTACTAATGTCCATGCCCCCGTTTAATTAGAGCCTTTCATGCCAAATTCCCTGCCAAACCACGACCGGAGGAAACCCCGTTGGGAGGGGGTACTGTCAGGACTCACGGGAGGTTTCCTCCTTCTAACTGTATGCTGGCTACCATTTTCCCCTACAAACTTACCAAAAGTCAGATAATCCCTCAAGCTGGAGTGCTTGTTGGCACCGATGGAACTCCAAGATGGCTGCCAACATGCACATACTGCGACAGCACACCACTGTTAGCAGTCTAGTCTTTTAGGCTTCATGACATCAGGTGAAGTGTGCTTCAACATTCCACTGTGCACTTCACTGAAGAAATAATTTGAAGAGCACCTGTTTTCCCAGCGTCGTGGAAGTCAGTTAGGGTAGTTGCGATAAAATCGGGGTTAGCTTCGTCGGAACTACATTCCCTCACTAATCAGGTTAGTGTTAAACTTGTAGCTAATATAAAACATTCTGTGAGAAAAGGTTATTGTGTCAGAGGTAAATTTCTATTTAAAGAGAAAAAAGGAAACAAGTCAGAATATATTTTCCTTCGTTTGAAAACTGGAAATACTTTTTTCAGTAATTGCTTTCCTTAGCTGAGAAGATTAAATAAAAAGCTTTTTGAATCAGCTGTCTTTTTCAGCTGTTCCAGAATCTGTCAGACGCAGGCGTGACCTTTCAACACGCAGTGTCTTCTTAGACTGAAACTTGTTCACTCTTCTGAGAATTAATTAAAAGGTGAAGTCAGGGTCAAAGGCCCGGCATGTTTCTTTCTCATGCCATGTGTTAAAGAACTCCAGTAATGTTCTCCTCACGTATGGCAGTGCTTCCAGCAAACATTAAAACCAAAGGCCTGAATAAAAGGAACGCTTCCTTTTAACATTTAACCTAAGTTCTGAAGCATTGTTTAAAAACTAATTAAAGACAGAAAACCAGTCATCCTACTACAGAAACCCCAGTTCAAGGCCCACTCCAGTCTCTTAACAGTGAGTTAATAGAAAGAAAGAGAAACCCAAATAATACATAAATTAGGAATACAGAAATAAATACTTACCTTATCTTTCTTACATTAAGGAATAGCAGGATCAAGTGCAGATTGTACCTGAGAACGAAAAGGAAAGAGATCTGAGTGAAGACTTCTCATACAACCTAGCAAACAATACATGAGAAGTAGAAGAGAAGTAAGCTTCAGTAAACATTCTGGTAAGATAAGTTATTTATACACCATAGAAAAAACAGTAAGTTAAAAGGCACAATAAATAAAGGTTTTTACATGTTAATGTTGCAGTCCAGTAAGAAGAAGAAGACGTAGCTGAACAGGCAGAATATTGGAGCAGTCTCTTCTCTGTCCCCAACCCCTTTTCCCCCCTTAGAACTTACCTGCAATGGAATACTAAAAGACCTAGCAGGGTTGGTTCTGAGAAGGGTATTGGGACCTAGCGTCATTCTGCTCCTGTGTGGTTCAGACAGCAAAAGGGATTTAGACCCTGACACCTGGTGGCACTATAGAACTTTCAGTTTGCCCCTGTGATGGTACATCTATTCAATCTAATTTACATTTTATATTCTTCTGCAAATTTTATTCTTGTCTACGGAAAAAGTATATTCGCCCACTGTTTTTAAAATATAAATTTGCACAATATCGCCCAGCCCTGTTTTTCTCCAAATGCTTCCAAATCCATATGTCAACTTTTGTGTTGCATCATATTTATGTATGGCATTATCTAAAAGGAGGTTAATGAGATGATAGACTGTTTCTTAATGAACGTGGCAATGTTTAGCAGTTTACATGGCATGCTGTTTGGTGATCATTGTTTGTAAATAAGCCATGCCCAGTTTTGCACTAAGCACTTTATGAGATATTGAATGAATTTACATGTCTAAACCAATATCTTGGTACTGTTTTTATACGGTTCCTATCTGCTTTCTTTTTAATTTGTTGTTTTAATCTGCTTTTTTATTCTGTAATTTTTAACAAAACCTGCTGGTGATGTATATTAATTATTAATTGTGATCATTGTATCTCCTTTGCACTTTTATGTTCTTATTGTTTAAGATCGAATAAAGTTATATTGATTGATTGATTGACTGTATTCTGGGTTAGGGCCTTACATATAAGTAAATAATAGGTTTTATATTTTTTCTCTACCTAGTACTACCTTATTAGAGTGAAAGTAGGTAGGGACAATGATTTATAATTATAATTCATAATTATATTATAAAAATATATTTATAATCATTTATAAAAATCTATGCGACTCCACTCTTCAACACTCCACTCTGTGCTACTCTGTTGTACGTCACTCCACTGTACACCACTCCACGCTACACTATTTGACTGTATGAGATTCCACTTCACACAGCTCCACTCTACCCTACTCCAGTCTACATCATTCCCCTCTATGGTATTCCAGTGTACTCCACTCCACTCCACTCTATGGCACTCCACTGTACGCCATTCCTGTGCTAAGCCAATGCACTCTACCTAACTCTACTCCAGTCCACTCCAGTCTATGACTCACTACTCCACTCTCTACCATGCTACGCAGCCTTCATTCCATCACACAATACTCCACTCTGTAGTACTCATCTGGACAACAATGTACTTAATCTCTGGGAATCCTAACCATAACTATAGTAATACATATTTCTGCCAAATTTGGTGTTAATTCTGTTCAGCTATTTTAGCTGTAGACTTGTTCAAAAATACTAATGGAAATTGCATAGGGAAATTGTGTTTTGGAATTCCACTTTTTCTTGGCATCCACTTGATGGATCATCGCAAAACTTTCCAAAAAGGAGGTGAGGTGCATGAACTATTTTGGAAAGTTTTGTGAACATTCCTCAAATAGCGCCAAAGTTATTAGCAAAACAAAAAATTCTCTTCTTATCGAAATTCTGACTTATTTTTAACTACATAGGAATGACCACCACTGTACAATTGGGGGCTGTAAGTTATAGTTAGCTGAGGTAACTATAACTGCTGAATTGTTCTGGCTGTACGAGTAAAATTTGAGCCTAACTATAACGTCCCTGTAAGCTTTCTTTTTATATATATATATATAATGTCCAAGTAACTATAACTGTCCCTAAAACCTATGGTTTTTCAGTGAATTTCAAAGGTTTTTTAAATGCTAATTTCTAACTATAACATATCTGAAACCTATGGTTTTTTCAGTGAATTTCAAAGGTTTTTAAATGCTAATTCCTAACTATAACATGTCTGAAACCTACGTTTTTTTCAGTGAATTTCAAAGGTTTTGTAAATGACAATTTTTAAATGTATTAATTGTTATATTAATTTTTGTCATACTGATTTACTACATTTTTAGAAACCTTTTTTACATATTTTATTTTTAAATTACATTGTAATTACATTATACATTACATTACAAAAAATACTTTCTGAGAATGAATTACTTTAGTTTAAATACTTTGCACATAGGCAATAGACTTTTAAGTACAGTAGTTACAGTTGTTGCAATGGGCAACACATTTTCAAACACAATGCAACATTCAGCTCAATGTGAATTTCTAGTTAAATGCAATTAGTTACTTTATGGATTACTTTTTAACCACAGAACTGGATCCTAGATTCAGTCCTGGGACATCTCCTGTAAACAGTTGAGTAAAAGCGTTTTGGCTACAGTAGTGATTTTTAAGGAATATTATTGTATTTTAAAAGTTGACACTTAGAAACTTTTTCACATAGAATCACCAATGTTATCCTATGGAAGGAAATTCACTTAGCAGGTAAAAACTGTTATCGTTACTTTTTCTTACTCAGTGTTGGATCCGATCCAGCACTGGTGCATCTCCTGTAAACAGTTGAAAGAATGCGTTTAAGTCATACAGGCGATTTTTAAGGAATATTTGTAGTTTGTGAAAATCGACACTTTGAAACTTTTCTGCTGAAAACCAGACAATGGATTCCTATGGAAGAAAATATAAGTTACTGGTAAGTACGGTTAAAATTACTTTTCAGGGTCAGTGCTGGGCTAAAAGATGCAGCACTGGGTTCTCTCCTGATAACAGGTGAGTAAATTGGAATTCGTACTTTGGTTGATTTTAGAGGAATATTATAAAGTTCCAAAACTCCACACACAGAAGAATTTCCAAGTGAAACCAGTCAATGTTAGCCTATGAAGGAAATTCAAGTTACCGGTAAGTACGGTTAAAATTACTTTTCAGGACCAGTACTGGGCTGAAAGATGGAGCACTGAGGTCTCTCCTGATAACAGGTGAGTAAATCAGAATTCGGATTTTCGGCTAATTTTAGAGGAATATTTGTATGTTTCAAAAATCAACACAGAAACTTTTTCAGCAAAAAGCAGACAATGATATCCTATGGACGGAAATTCAAGTTACTGGTAAGTACGGTTAAAATTACTTTTGAGGATCAGTACTGGGCTGAAAGATGCAGCACTGAGGTCTCTCCTGATAACAGGTGAGTAAATTGGAATTGGTATTTCGGCTGATTTTAGAGGAATATTTTAAAGTTCCAAAACTCCACACTTAGAAGAATTTCCAAGTGAAACCAGTCAATGTTAGCCTATGGAAGGAAATTCAAGTTACTGGTAAGTATGGTTAAAATTACTTTTCAGGACCAGTACTGGGCTGAAAGATACAGCACTGAGGTCTCTCCTTATAACAGGTGAATAAATCGGAATTCGTATTTCGGCTGATTTTAGAGGAATATTTGTATGTTTCAAAAATCAACACTTAGAAACTTTTTCGGCAAAAAGCAGGCAATGATATCCTATGGAAGGAAATTCAAGTTACTGGTAAGTACGGTTAAAATTACTTTTCAGGATTAGTACTGGGCTGAAAGATGCAGCACTGAGGTCTCTCCTGATAACAGGTGAGTAAATCGGAATTCGTAGTTCGGCAGATTTTAGAGGAATATTTGCACAATGGTGAAGGGAGGGGCGGGGCCTGAGGTGACATCTGTGCAAACGCGCCCGTGGCGCGTTTTAAGTTGGGGATTAAGTCCCCTTGAATCATGAGGGTCCTTAGGGGCCAACTAGCCCACCATGAACCTCCAGTATGCGCCAGGGCTGCGTTGCAGAGACGTGTAGAGAGGCCACACCCTTTTACACCTCTCTGCAACGCAGCTCTGTGGCGCTTTCTGGATGTACCTGTTGGGCTAGTTGGCCCTCAGGGACCCTCAGGATTGAAGGGGATTTAATTCCCCATCTTAAAACGTGCCACGGGGCCTGTTTGCACACATGTCACCTGAAGCCCCGCCCCTCCCTTCACAACTGTGCAAACGCGCCCGTGGCGCGTTTTAAGTTGGGGGATTAAGTCCCCTTGAATCCTGAGGGTCCCTGGAGTCCAACTAGGCCACCATATACTTTTAAAAGCGCCACAGAGCTGCGTTGCAGAGAGGTGTAAAGGGGCGTGGCCTCTGTACACCTCTCTGCAGCGCAGCCCCTGGCGCATACTGGAGGTTCCTGGTGGGCTAGTTGGCCCCAGGGACCCCCAGTATTCAAGGGAATTACTTCCCTTCTTAAAACGCGCCAGGGGGCGCGTTTGCAGAGTACTGCAGGGAGGGGGCGGGGCCTCCGGCACGATGCCGGTCGTTTTAAAAAAAAATTTAAAGGGAGGGGGCTGCGTGGCCCCCTTCCCTGCCCACTTTTGGCCCCGGGTACCCCATCCCCCGGGGCCTGAGCATTTTTTTTTTTTTTAAATGAAAAAAACGGGAAGGGGGCCGCGTGGCCCCCTTCCCTGGGCCTGTATTGGCCCCGGGGACCCCATCCCCGGGGAATGCCCTCAATTTTTTATTTGGAGGGGGCTGCGTGGCCCCCTCAAGCCATTTAAGGCCCGGGGACCCCATCCCCCGGGGCTGGCCTTGCACTTTTATTTATTTTTTTAATTTTGTACTAATTTGGGGAGGGGGCTGCGTGGCCCCCTCCCTGGCCACTTATGGCCCCGGGACCCCATCCCCGGGGCCTGGCCTCTGGTTGGGGACTGTGGGGGTCCCCAATCCCCCACAGTCCCAGCCGGCTCCCCGCCTCCTGCGCGAGCCGGCATTGCTTTCCACATGGGGAGCAGCTAACATGCTGCTCCCCATGTGGAAAAGCAATTGTCTTTGGATATTGGAGCGAGAGCAGGTTTCCCTGCTCTCGCTCTAATATCCAAGCAGTTTGCAATGACAGGACGGAGCCGCGAGGCTCCCGTCCTGTCATTGCAAACTACAGTGTCCGGGGGTAGGCACCCGGGACACTGCAGGAGCCGGCCCTGGGGGTGGCGGTCCCTAGGGCCATCAAGGGCTCCAGGAGGGGGCCGCGCGGCCCCCTCCCTTGAATTGCACAGCCCCGGGAGGTGGTGGTCCCCGGGGCTCGGGGTCCGTAACGGACCCCCACATTTATTTTCTATGTGCCCCGGGAGGTGGTGGTCCCGGGCGTGTGGGGGCTGGAGCCCCCCACATATTATTTTAAATTTAAAAAGAAGCCCCGGGGGTGGCGGTCCCGGGGCTGCGGGAGGGCAGGAGAGCCCTCCCGCACCATTTTTAAATTAAGCCCCGGGGGTGGCGGTCCCCGGGCTTGGGGGCCTTAGAGGCCCCCATATAAACAATTTACACACCCCCTGCCCCGCATGCCCCCGGGACTTGGGCTACCCGGGGCAAATTTACATCGAGCGCGGAGACCGCGCTTCGATTTTTTTCGGCAGGATCCGCGCACCCTGAGCGCATCCTGACGATTTTTAAAAAAGGACCCCTGAGCAGACCTAGGGGTCAGGGTGTTTCTACCCTGCCCCCTTTTTGCGCTTTGCGCACTTGTTTCTGTCCCTCGGTTCTGCCGAGGGACAAAATGGCTGCCAACACTTCCTGATTTGGAGTGTTGACAGCCAATTAGCATGCAGCTCGTGATCGGGAGGGTGCACGAATCCTACGCGGTCATAGATATATATGTACTTTTACTTTTGATTTTCTCAGCAACTACTGAACGGATTTACACCATTTAACAAAAAGGGTTCTTTCTGAACCAAGAACTACCTCTTTGCCAAATTTGGTGTAATTCCGTTCAGCAGTTCAGGCTGTAGCCTTGCATAAAGTTTCCTATGGGAAATTGATTTTTGACTCTTATTTTTTAATTTCTCCGCAACTACTGAACGGATTTACACCATTTAACAAAAAGGGTTCTTTCTGAACCAAGAACTACCTCTTTGCCAAATTTGGTGTAATTCCGTTCAGCAGTTCAGGCTGTAGCCGTGTCTAAAGTTTCCTATGGGAAAATGAATGGGGAAAACACGTTTTGGGACCCCCTTTTTTCTTGGCCCCGCGTTGACGAATCACCCTGAGACTTTCAGGGTAGGAGCGGACCGGAGCGGGCCATAAAGTTTGAAAATTTAGCGAAGATTCGTCAACCGACGCAAGAGTTATTTCAAATAGAATGTCGTGGATTTCCTATGGAAAATAGGTCCTAACTATAACTATCTACTGGCGACCGCCAGTAGATATATATATATATATATATATATATATATATATATATATATATATATATATATATATATATGTATCATCATCACAAGGTTGCCCTATATTGAAGGCGCACTCACAGGGCCAACGAGCTCAGCAGAGTTCCTTTATTCAAAGCAGCATTTCGCATCAAGAATTCTTTTGTGCCTTACGCGTTTCAAACCGACATGGTTCTTGATCACAGGCATCTGATGTGAATCTGGCAGCATGAAAGCACTTTCAACTCCTCTGCATTCTTCTTGATTAAATGCCCTCTAGTGGGCGTCTCCAGTGTGTGCTTGCTCTCAGGGAATGCTGGAATTCGTAGTGCATATTTTATCAACCCTCCAGTGGGTGTGCGCCTAAAACAAAAATTACAGTTTTTTAAAACCCTCCAGTGGGCCTCTCGGTGTTAAATGCTGCTTATATATTCATTAGTTGGCCGTACCGTGACAAAGCTCTAATTAGTTCAGATCCTCCGGTCCCACATCTTTCCTCGGTGGTGGTGCAATCTTCACGGCAGGACTGCCGTCAAATATCATCATCACAAGGTTCCCCTATATTGAAGACGCACTCACAGGGCCAACGAGCTCAGCAGAGTTCCTTTATTCAAAGCAGCATTTCGCATCAAGAATTCTTTTGCGCCTTACGCGTTTCAAACCGACATGGTTCTTGATCACAGGCATCTGATGTGAATCTGGCAGCACGACAGCACTTTCAACTCCTCTGCATTCTTCTTGATTAAATGCCCTCTAGTGGGCGTCTCCAGTGCGTGCTTGCTCTCAGGGAATGCTGGAATTCGTAGTGCATATTTTATCAACCCTCCAGTGGGTGTGCGCCTGAAACAACAATTACAGTTTTTTAAAACCCTCCAGTGGACCTCTCGGTGTTAAATGCTGCTTATATATTCATTAGTTGGCCATACCGTGACAAAGCTCTAATTAGTTCAGAGCCTCCGGTCCCACATCTTTCCTCGGTGGTGGTGCAATCTTCACGGCAGGACTGCCGTCAAATATCATCATCA
The DNA here is from genome assembly GCA_963921515.1 of Calotriton arnoldi. Lineage (NCBI taxonomy): Eukaryota > Metazoa > Chordata > Amphibia > Caudata > Salamandridae > Calotriton > Calotriton arnoldi. Next base: position 294,786 of record CAWUFW010004175.1, read on the forward strand.
CAAGGTTGCCCTATATTGAAGACGCACTCACAGGGCCAACGAGCTCAGCAGAGTTCCTTTATTCAAAGCAGCATTTTGCATCAAGAATTCTTTTGCGCCTTATGCGTTTCAAACCGACATGGTTCTTGATCACAGGCATCTGATGTGAATCTGGCAGCACGACAGCACTTTCAACTCCTCTGCATTCTTCTTGATTAAATGCCCTCTAGTGGGCGTCTCCAGTGCGTGCTTGCTCTCAGGGAATGCTGGAATTCGTAGTGCATATTTTATCAACCCTCCAGTGGGTGTGCGCCTGAAACAACAATTACAGTTTTTTAAAACCCTCCAGTGGGCCTCTCGGTGTTAAATGCTGCTTATATATTCATTAGTTGGACGTACCGTGACAAAGCTCTAATTAGTTCAGAGCCTCCGGTCGCACATCTTTCCTCGGTGGTGGTGCAATCTTCACGGCAGGACTGCCGTCAAATATCATCATCACAAGGTTGCCCTATATTGAAGACGCACTCACAGGGCCAACGAGCTCAGCAGAGTTCCTTTATTCAAAGCAGCATTTCGCATCAAGAATTCTTTTGCGCCTTACGCGTTTCAAACCGACATGGTTCTTGATCGCAGGCATCTGATGTGAATCTGGCAGCACATCATATATATATGTATTATCTACTGGCGGTCACCAGTAGATAGTTATAGTTAGGACCTATTTTCCATAGGAAATTCGCAACATTCTATTTCCAATACCTTTGGCGCCGGTTGACGAATCTTCGCGAAATTCCCAAAACTTATGGCCCACTCCGGTCTGCTCCTATCTTGAAAGTTTCGGGTGATTCGTCAAGTGGGGGCCGAGAAAAAGGGGGTCCCAAAATGTGTTTTCCCCATGCAATTTTCCATAGGAACCTTTAGTCGCAGCTACAGCCCGAACTGCTGAACGGAATTACACCAAATTTAGCAAAAGGTAGCCCTTGGTTCAGAGTCGTGCCTTTTGGTTAAATGGTGTAAATCCGTTCAGTAGTTCCTGAGAAATTTGAAAAGAAAACACATATATATCTGGGCGGAGCCTAACCACACATGTCATCGTGAGATCTGATTGGCTGTCAGCACTTCATCCTGGAATTGCTGGCAGCCATCTTGGGACCAATATAAATGATAGTACCCCATTGAAATGCATTGTAGTGAATCGAAGATTTTGAGGGTTACCAAAAGGAGAACTATAAAGGGTGATAACAGACTTTAGTTACATTAGAATTCATTTGTTGATGGTACCATACTAATTTCAGGAATTGTGGTGTGTTCTAAGGTGATTTTACCCTGTGAAAAACCTTCTGCTGGGATATCATGAATCATGTTTGAGAGAAAACTATTTTCACATGCTTGTCCCATACAGTTTTGGAAGGTGCTCCAGAAGCTAAAATGAGAGCATATTTTCTGTAAATTCACATTATCTTTCTCAGTCATGTGAGAAGGAAGTCTGACATTCTCAGTAAAGCATGTACATCCAACAAGGGGAGAGACTGTCAGTTGATTCCTTTGTGTTCTACTGCAGCTTCCCAGAGTGTTCTAAAGAACAACTAGAGCGCTAACAGTCTTACTTATGACAAAATTATGGCACACCTGAAGCCATCTTGATTGGAATAAACTGGTAACTCTTAAAACATTTAATTTAAAAAGGAACAAAATGAGGGGGTTCATTTTGTCATAGAAATTATGGTTAGTGCTGTAGAAAGAAAAATTAGGACATGTTTTAAGTGAGATCTCAAATCCTCTTCTATTTCATTAGAAAATTCTGACATGCAGACTGAAACAATCACTTTCAATACCAGCAGTAGACTTCCAGTTAACTCCCTGAGTGACAGTAGCTTTACTACAGTGATCTAATGAACAACTAGAGTGCTAACATTCTGAATTTATGGCAAATGTGTGACACATCTGAATGCCTTCTTGATGGAATCAAAGTAAAAACTGAAAGCATTTCCTACTGAGGAGACTGCAGTAAATGACGAAATTAGGAAACTTCCTAACAAATAAGTCTCCCAAGATGGCCACCAGAGAAAAAAGAGCCCAAATGTAGCACAAATATCACCCAGATGTAGCCCACATATAGTCCAATGACAGAAGTGTGCAAAACACTTTTTATTTTTAGTTTTTCTGCAGTTTTATATAGTGCAAACTGGTCAGGTATTGGAGCGTTACATCTTACTTGGACCCCTTATTGCGTATTTTACACGAAGTACATGAGATTGATCTTGCGAAACATTGAACTTTATGATTCTGTTAACCTAAAGTTGCTCTGAACCGGGCTTTGTAACACCCGTTTTTACCTACTGGTTTTAATTAATTCTCACTGTATTGTATTAGGAAAGAGGATTTACTGTTTTTATGTACACTTTTATGATCTATGTTTCTAAATCAGATCAAATAAAGTTTAATGAATTCTATGGCAGGACGGAGGCGAGGATTATGCATATCTTTCCTCACTTTATTTGCATAGCAGTTCAAAGAAAACGTAACACAACAATCATTAAACAAAAGACTACACAACCCATGAACCATTAGGGGGGTAGTCTCCAAGGCAACTATAGTCCAATCATATCACAGTCCATCGTATATAATATCGTGACGTCCCTTCCGCTTCCTCTTTCTTCACTGCTCGTCAGTTAAGTGCATTCCTTACATTCTTTGCTTAATCTGATGTTGTTGCTGTTTGTATAGCGGTTTCTTGTGCACGTTATTAGCATTATTGCCTTGGTATTGTTTCATATTCCCTGCGCAGCAGGCTCTTGCCCGAGCGCGTTCTCCCCCTCGCAGTTTCTCCCGCTGTGTGCTCTGCACGCGGTGAGATCCTGTCAGGCGCGTCTGGTCCGAGCGAGGCAGCTCCGTCGAGCGCTCCCGCTGGTCTTTATGCGCGTTTGGGAATCCGGTCACTCCTTTAGTGCCCGCTTGATTCCCGACCAACCCTTGCCTAATTTTGACACCGCTACGCGGTGATTTCCCCACACGGCCACGTTAGTGACCAGCGCCACCTGGTGGTGGTAATTGGTATTGCGCCTCAGTCTATTCTTAGAACAGTTTCGGGGAAAGCCCAGCTGTAAAAAAAAAAGTCCGTTTTTATATAGCGCAGCTACTCACCCTTACGGGTCTCAAGGCGCTGGGGGCCGGAGTGGAAATTAAGTGAGCTATTGCCCAGAGTCACATGGTGCTGAGCTGAGCTGCCGCCGGAGCCGGGGATCGAACTGTGAACCCTGTGCTCCGAAGTCAGCTGCCCTGGCCGCTGCACCACACCTCTCCAGCTGTTGGAGCACCGGCGAGGGGGCTGTCTTAAGGATTTTAAGGGCATTTGTTCTGTGCTCACACCCTCTGCTATCATGTCTTCTCCAGAAGACCATTTTTACTCCTCCTACCAGGAAGTGGAGGAGGAATGGCCCCCCAACTTCTCCCTCCAGCAGTGGACCAAGCCCTCTCTCTGGCTATTTCTAGGGCGCTGGCTCCTCTTAGGGATCAGGTTGATAAGCTGGCGAAAAGCATCCCTGGGGTGTTCAGTGACCCAGATCTGGTGGTGGCGGGTCCAAGTAGCTCCCAGATGGGGAATAAAAGGGCCGTTAAGCATAACGCGGGGCACTTGGAAGGATTTGATAAACTTACGGAGACCTTCCTCAAGAGTGCGCGAACGCTAAAACATGCACCCTGCCGGGAGGAGGAGGGGCCCGGTGAAAATTGCGACACTGTCACCACTATTGTAGACCCCGACGGCGGGTTTCCCTTAGAGGGAGAGGGTGTATCGGAGGACGATTTCTCCTCCGATGAGGATAAGGACTCGGGGCATCCCTGGCATCCAGAGTCCCACTCCTCTCAGTCCCCGGTTGGGGACGGGGTCCACTCGGACATGTTCGAGCCTACCCAAATTTACCATCCTAGGTTGGCAGAGTGGACACCTGACGCCAAAGTGGCAGAGTATGTGGTGGGGAAAATCCATCAACCCCTTGAAAGGGAGGTCAGGAATAGGATGAGGGAGAATGCCCCAGGCCCTCACTGAAGGGGAAGGTGGCACACACGCCTGAAATTGATGAGAAACTATGTACCTTTTTCTCCAAGTATATGAGGGATCCCAAGAAAGGAATTGATAGGTCTTGGACGTGGTAGGGCCCTTGACCCAAATTATTCAATTGACGGAGCGTTCCAAAGAGTCAGGATCCCCTTTGTCCACGGATATTGTGGCTGGTTGGGCGCACTACCCTAAACCCTAAAACACTACCCCCTCCACTACCCAAACACCACTGCACTACCCTAGACCCTTAAACACTACCCCCAGCACGACCCCCTACACTACCCACACATAACTGCACTACCCTAAACCCTAAAACACTACCACCAGCACAACTCCCTACACTACCCAAACACCACTGCACTACCCTAAACCCTAAAACACTACCCCCAGCACGACTCCCTACACTACCCAAACACCACTGCACTACACTAAACCCTAAATATACCCCCAGCATGACCTCCCACACTACACAAACACCACTGCACTACCCTAAACCCTAAAACACTACCCCCAGCACGACCCCCTACACTACCCAAACACTACTGCACTACCCTAAACCCTAAAACACTAACCCCAGCATGACCCCCGACACTACCCAAACACCACTGCACTACCCTATACCCTAAAACACGACCCCCTACACTACACAAACACGACTGCACTACCCTAAACCCTAAAACACTACCCACAGCATGACTCCCTTCACTACACAAACACCACTGCACTGCCCTAAACCCTAAAACACTACCCCAGCACTACCCCTACACTACCCAAACACCACTGCACTAACATAAACCCTAAAACACTACCCCCAGCACAACCCCCTACACTACACAAACACCACTGCACTACCCTAAACCCTAAAACACTACCCCCAGCATGACTCCCTACACTACCCAAACAGCACTGCACTACCCTAAACCCTAAATCTACCCCCAGCACGACCCCCTACACTACCCAAACACGACTGCACTACCCTAACCATAAACCACTACCCCCAGCATGACCCCCTACACTAAACAAACACCACTGCACTACCCTAAACCCACACTACCACCAGCATGACCCCCTACACTACTCAAACACCACTGCACTACCCTAAACCCTAAAACACTACCCCAGCACGACCCCCTACACTACCCATACACCACTGCACTACCCTAAACCCTAAAACACTACCCCCAGCATGACCCCCTACACTACTGCACTACCCTAAACCCTAAAACACTACACCCAGCACGACCCCCTACACTACCCAAACACCCCTGCACTACCCTAAACCCTAAAACACTACCCCCAGCACGACCCCCTACACCACCCAAACACCACTGCACTACCCTAAACCCTAGAAAAGAAACCCCCACCCCATGCCCAATTCCCCTTACCTCTCACTCCTCATGGTTCCTCTCTCCTCGTGGTTCCTGCTTCACGTCATCTCTGAGGGGCGGTGCACGTCGTTGTGAGGAAACGGAACAGCCTCTGTTTCCTTACAACGACATGGATCGTCTACATGTTTTTAGAACGCATGGTCATTTACCATACATACCTTTACAACAAAATTTGTTGTAAAGGCATGCGTGGTAAATGACCATGTGTTCTAAAAAAATGCGTAGTAATGACTTCGTGATGTACAACGCATGCGTGGTAATGCATGCGTTGTAATGGTATCGCAAAGTAAAAAAGTTATTGTTACGGCTGTTTACCGATCGAAGCTGGCCCCTGTTCTTCAGTGAGACGTTTATTTGATTAATTAGGAGGAAGGAATGTGTTTTTTTTACCGAAAAGTGCATTCCCGGCTGTTGTATTGTGAAAGTGTCCGCGTGGCCTGGTTTCACTTCCGGTGAGAGAGTGGAAGAGTCTGTTTGGATCTAAAGGAGTTCTGTTGTTGGACGGGGCCGGCGCGACATGTCATCAGAAAACATACCTAATGGAAAGCGTCCTCCCTGAAGTGTGGAGCAGTGCCATGAGAGGTCAACGAGTGTGCGTCCCACCGCAGTATGACCGTACCGCGTGACCCATGTGCCGCCTCCAGGGTACGGGAGGCAGAAGCGGCATCGCAGGTCCTCTTGAAGACTGTTGTAGCACTAATTATGCATTTTGGTACTAGGGCATTTTAACTTTGTTGTTCCTGCCAGATACAGAGAGAAGATCCTGTGTTATTCAGTGCCCTCGTTACCTTTTTTGTGGGTTGTGGTGCTTGTCACTTCGCTGCCCCGCCGGTGCACACGACTGGGAACCCCACCTCGTGTGCCATCTGCAGGGCCTCTGCCCTCGGATCACTGGTTTCAGTTTCTGGAGTGGCAACATAAACAGTTGCTCTCAAAGGACTAGCCTGAACACTTAGGTGAATATCCCCTGCACCAGCATTCCACGGAAATTCTTTTCTAGCTCTCCCACGTCAACGAGCACGGCTCCGCTCGCGACACCGTATGACGTCATCGGAGCCATAAGAGGACCGCGTCGGCGTGCTGACGTCAGTTCCACCCATTTTTTCCGTGCCACCGAGGCAAACAGGGGACCGAGACATTTTCACATGCATACATAGTATAATAAATATATATATATTCACTGAAAAAACCATAGGTTTCAGGCACGTTATAGTTAGAAATTAGCATTTAAAAAACCTTAGAAATTCACTGAAAAAACCATAGGTTTCAGGCACGTTATAGTTAGAAATTTGCATTTAAAAAACCTTAGAAATTCACTGAAAAAAACCATAGGTTTCAGGGGCGTTATAGTTAGTTGGACATTTCACTCGTACAAAACCATAGAAATTCCCCCGTTATAGTTAGTTCAGCTAACTATAACTCACGCGCCCGCAATGCACTGCTGATGACGTCACATATTACATCACTCATGACATGGTCAGTGACATCACTCATTACATCACTGATGACATCTCAAATGACATCACTGATGACATCACTGATGACATCATCCAGTGAATGTGTGTTTTCTGAAAATTAAATATGTTTTATATATGTATATCTCAAGGTCGATGGAAGAATAAATGGGTATATAAGTGTCTAAATGGATAATTTTTTTGTAAAATTGATTGTATAACTGACTAAGTGTATCTTAGTGAATGCATGGGTTAGTGAGTAATGTTTAAATATGAAAATATCTGTATCAGTCTCTCACTTTGTGTATAAGTGGCTGCATGGGTTGGTGAGTAGCTACATGAGTGTCTATATGGGTTATTAGTTGGTTTTTGAGTATCAGAATGAGTGTCTGAGTGTCTGTATGGTTCGGTGGGGGTATTACTTAGTGCATAGATGCATGAATGAGTGACTCACTGTTTGTATGTGTTGAAGACAGCATGTGTGCAGGACTGTATAGGTGGATGAGTATGTGTATGGGTGTGTTAGTGAGTGAATGACTGTCTCAATAGTGTCTTTATGAGTAACTACATATGTTTTAAACTAGTATATGTGAGTATTGGTGTATATAAGTGAGTATATGTGAGAGTGAGAGATTGGAAGAGTTCCTGTACAAATAAGTAGGTGTTTCTATAAGTGATTGTTTAAGAGAGTAAGTATGTGTAAGTTTCTGTAGAAGTAAGTGTGGTAGTGTGTGTATAACTGTATATGCAAGTAAATGGATGTTTGATACTTTGTTTGCATGTGTGACTATGTGTGTGAGTAACTCTATGGATGAGTGGCGGTGTGTAACAGGATGTATAGGTGTAAGAGTACATATGATGAGTGAGTACATGTATGAGTGACTGTATATGGACTGTTGGTGAATGAGTGGATGTGTGTGTAGATCTTGGAATTACTGAATAGGTGTGTTGTAACTGGTATTGGTATGTCCATTGTTTTGAAAATGTTAGTTTGTATTTTTGAGTGTGTGTATCAAAGGTTATATTAGGGTGAGAGGAGGTCTGCCACTCTATCACAAGGATGATGTCATCAGTGATGTCATCAGTGATGTCATTTGAGATGTCATCAGTGATGTCATGAGTGATGTCACTGACCATGTCATGAGTGATGTATTATGTGACGTCATCAGCAGTGCATTGCGAGTGCTGCGAGTTATAGTTAGCTGAACTAACTATAACGGGGGAATTTCTATGGTTTTGTACGAGTGAAATGTCCAACTAACTATAACGCCCCTGAAACCTGTTTTTTTCAGTGAATATATATATATATATATATATATATATATATATATATATATATATATATATATATATATATGTATATTTTAGCTACTGGCGATAGCCAGTAGGTAATTATAGTTAGGACCAAAGTTTCCATATGAAAACCTTTTGTTATTTTGCCAATAACTTTGGCGCAGCATCACGAAACTTCACAAAACAAAACTTCCCCTTTTTGGTTCGGCTGCTGTGTTGGGGTGATCCATCAAGAGGGCGGTGTTTTGTTTATGGGGGTTTTTCATTTTCTGGACATGGCTACAGCCCGAACCATTAACGGAATTACAAATTTGGCAGAAATCTAGAGGTTGGTCCAGAAAGAGGGCTTTTTGGGATTTGGTGTAAATCGGTTCAGTAGTTTTTGAGATATTTAAGGTTAAAAAATATAGATATCTAGGGATGCGAGTCCTTGCAGGTGACTCATGGATCCTACTGAAATTTTATTGGCTGCCATCACTTGAACCTGGAAGAGTTGGCAGCCAGCTTGGGACTCGGCTTGAAGCTGAATCCCACAAAAAAGTAAAATATAAAGAAAAGGATGCAGGGTAAGATTATCCAGATTCTCCAGATATGGTGAGGGGTTCCCATAGGGACCACGCCAGGGTTTGAAAGCTCCTGCACGCCTTTTTCATGAAGCCCCCGGGTGGGCCAAATCCCAAAGGCAGTTTTTATAATGTTGGGGGTGTTGCCCATGCTGCACCACCGTGCCCCGGGACCGACACCTCCCCAGGGCCAACATAATAAAACTGATGCAGGGGGCCAGCACGGCCCCCCTCCCGCAGCCCCATGGGCCACCACCTCCCCAGAGCTATTTGGTAAATTGATGCAGGGAGGCCTGCATGGCCACCCCTACAGCCCCAGGGACCGCCACTTCCCCAGGACTTTATGTGTAATGAAGTGGGGGGCTATACAGACCCCCCTCCAGCCCGGGGGCCTCTACCTCCCCAGGGCTTTAAACTTAAATAATACTGGGGGTGCGTGGACCCCCCCACAGCCCTGAGAACCACCACCTTCCCAGGGCTTTAACTTTCATTAATGGGGACCCCCACCAGCAACGGGGACCGCCACCTCCCTGGGGCAATTCCTATAGTAATGCATGGGGCCCGCATGGTCCCCCCACAGTCGGGGGGACTGCCACCTTCCCAGTGCAATTATTATAGAAATGTGGGGACTGCCATCTCCAAGGGGCTCAAATAATGTAATGGAGAGGGTCCATTGGGAACCCCTGGCCCTGGGGGACCACCACCTCCCTGGGGCTAAATGAAACAAAGGAGAGGAGCTGAACGGTCCCCCTCCTTGAGCCAAAGATGGCTCATGGGGACCGCCTCCCCACCAGGGCCGGTTCCTGCTATGTCCTGGTACCCACCCCCGGGACATAGCTGTTTGATATGGCTTGGCTGGAAGTATACCGCTCCCACCAAGCAATAGCAAATTGTTCTCGCTTTCAGAAAGCAAGAGTATTGATAATGCTCTTGCTTGCTGAAAGCGAGCACAACTGCTTTGACAGAAAGGGTGCTGCATGTTAGCAGCTCCCTCTATGTCAAAGCAATGTTGGTTCCTGCAGGAGACAGGGAGCTGGCAGGAACCGTGGGGGCCTTGACGCTCCTCGTGGTCCCCAGCATTGACAGTGAGTGCCTTGGGTTGGGACTATGGCCCCACAATTGAGGCTGGGCCCCAGAGGATGGGGTCGACAGGACTGAAATCAGCCTGGGGAGGGAGGCCATGCGCAACCCTCCCTTAGTCAAAAAAGGGCTGGTCCTAGGGGATGGGGTGACTGGGGTCAAAATTGGCCAAGGGAAGGAGGGGCCATGGAGCCCCCTCCCTGAAAAATAAAAAATATTTTAAAATAAAGATCGGCAAGTTCCTTGAGGTCCTGACCCCTTTCTTCACCCCTCTGTAAACGCCACTCCTGGTGCACTGCTGGTTGGGGGATGAAGTCCCCTTAGATCCAGGGGGTTCTTGGAGGCCAACAAGCCCTTCTGTTACCTCCAGTAAGTACCACACAGTGGGATTGCTGAGAGGTCTTTGGAGACCACGCCCCCTTTCTCCACCACTCTGCAAACACGACTCCTGATATACTGCTGGACATCATCCACAGAATCGCGCACACACCCACACACACCGCAAACCTCTCATACGCCCACCCATAAAACTATCCACATACCCATTCACGGATCTATACCAGTACTCACAGACCCACTCACTCCTCCACAGAGGCACTTACGCAGTCACTCACACAACCATTCACTCACCCATACAACCACTCATACAACCAGTCACTTACCCATGCAGCCACTCACATAGCCACACACTCACTCATACAGCAACCCACACACCCACTTATTTACCTACACAGTCACTCACATACCCACTCACTCACCGATACAGCCTTTCAACACAGCCACTCACTCACCCATACAATCACTCACACACTTACTCACACACCCACACAACCACTTACAAACCCATTCACACATCTATGCAAGCATACAAAAATCCACTCACTCACCAATACAGCCATTCACACAGACACACACTCGCCAATACAGCCACTCACACACCAACTGACTTAACCAAACACTCACTCAAACAGCCACTCACTCGCCCATACAGCCACATACACACTGATGCACTCACTCATACAACTATTCAGACACTCACTCACTCACCCATACAGTCACTGACACACCCACTCCCTCACCAATACAGCCACTCACACAGCATCTCACTCACCCACACAGCTACTCCCACATCCACTTATACACCCATGCAGCTACTTACACACACATAAACACAAGGATACAGTCACACAGCCACTCACATAGCATATTTTAGAAGTAGTATCACTCAATAATAGTGCACCTAATATAATAAGTTACCTTTTGTAGTAGGTTAGTATATATATTTAACACACATAAACTCTTAAAACCACTTACACCCACTTGATGTCATCAATGATGTCTTTTGAGATGTCATGAGTGATGTCAACAGTGATATCACTGACCATGTCATGAGTGATGTAATATGTGAGGTCATAAGCAGTACACTGCGGGGACATAAGTTATAGTTAGCTCAGGTAACTATAACCACTGAATTTCACTGGTTTTGTATGAGGGAAATCTCAGTCTAACTAAAACATCTCTGTAACCTTTGGTTTTTCAGTGAATTTCAAAGTATTTTTTTGTTCTACATCCTAAATATAACGTCCCTGTGACCTTTGTTTTTTTCAGTGAATACTACAAAATGCGTTTGTGAATCTGACACTTAGAATGAATCTCCACTCTATCGGCCGTGGCTTAGGCGCTACCTAAAATGGCCGCCTAGCGGGTAAGATCCGGCATACTGCGGACCAATGAGAGATTTTTCGGCGTTCCTGATGCCGTTTTTTTCTGGAGGTTCGAGACTGCGGGAGAAGGAGAAAGTAATGCTGCTGCACTGTTTTTGTTGAAGGTGCAGCGCGTTTACTTTAATATTTTTTATTGATGCAGAGTTTTCCTCAACAACAGCCGCCATTTTATATCTGGTCGCCTGCTGATGTGAGAGAATTTAAATGCCTGCAATGCGCTTCTGTGAACACCTAAAGTAATATTGCCTGCAACAGACTTTTGTACTCATGAGATACTGAAAGCTTTTGTGTGACTGATTTTCCGGACCATCAGAGCAATTTCGCTTTATTTTTATAGGGGATATTTAACGTTGTAGTGCTGTATAGAGTGCTTTATACAATGTTGCCTTACTTGTACTTTAAAAGACTGCTCTAATGCTATAAATTTTTGTACTGTGGCTATATTTCTGGCACCTGAGTAGTTTTTATCTTGCCTGCTGGTGAGCATTTGGAGTTACTTTCTATTGAATCTTCCTCATATTAATATGTATGCCAAAATTACTTCAGTGGGGAATACTGGCATACTGCAGTTCTCTTTTTTATGGGAAAATTACGGAAGCCACATTTTGTTTTTACTCCCAAGGCTCATTCTTCTTCTGGATTAAGTGCTGAATCTGCTGTCTCTGCTTCAAAGGTATTACCAATTGATTCTTTGGATTCTCCTTGTGAAATGGCTAATTCTACTGTGTCTCTTACTGCCTCCCTACAATCCTCCACACATAAAGATTAATCTCCTTCCTCAGTCTCTAAACTGCCAAAGCAAGATCCTCCTTCACCTGAGAAGTCTATGTCTCCTATTTCTCTAGAACTATTTCTGGAGGAGATTTGTGCATTAGGTGCTTTCGTGGAAGAGTGTAATGCAGGATGCAACGTTTGGATGACAAATGGTCAACAATGGAGGAACATGTATCTTTGGTGGGACAACAGATTGTAGACCTATGTGAGGAAACTAATAAAATGAACTGTCTGGAGAAGGAGGTTTTTTGACTTAAACAAAATACAGAGGATTTTTGAAAACAGGATCAGGTGAAATAATCTCCCCATGTATGGCCTTCCGGAGGCATTGGAAGGGAATGATCCTGTCTCCTTTTTCACCTCATTCCTTAAAAAATTGTTAGCTATGCCTTCCTCTACTGCACTGAGCATTCAGAGGGCACACAGGCTAGGTCCTCGTCCTGCATTGTTATCGTCTCCGGTCAAACCAAGGGGAGTCATTATTCTTTTTTTAAAGTTTAATGACATGTTGACGGTCCTTTCTGCAGCTAAACTTCAAGTCACTTGGCTGAGTCATAGAGGTTTCCTCTCTCAGGATGTTTCTAATGCAATTGCAGCCAGAAGGAAGGATTTCCTTAATCTTTGCACTCCTCTCCGCTCTCTTAGTGCCAGATATGGTCTTTTCATCCCTGTATTTTTCAGGTGACATTCCAGAATAACACTACAACGTTTGAGGATCCTGCTGAACTTAATAAGTTCATACAATCTCATACCTTGGTCACTATGGATACAGCTGGTCCCTCTAATGGTTGATGTTTTTTCTCTCCTTTTCAGGTTTTTTCTGACATTCCTTTAAGGCTTCCTTGAAGTTTTAATATGTCTCATGTGTGATGTTTTGGAAATGCTCTAATATCTTATATTGTTTGTTCTAAGTTGTTCTCCTTGCCTTTTTTACAGATTCATAGTGTATGTTCACTTTGTGCAGTCCTAGCTCGTAAGCATGTATGGTCTGGGTATGACGTGGCTTCCTTCGCCTCTGGGTGTGTCATCATTTCATGTGTCGTCACCACCCCAGTTTTTATCCTATTTTTATTTATTAAGGTATGTCCTTACAGTCATCCTTTTTGGATATGTACTGTCTTTTCTTTCTGCTTCTCATCTTTTCTTGTTACCTTCTTTTTCTGACTCTCCTGGTTTCCTTCATTCTTTATCTATCATTTTTTCTTTTATTTCCTCCATTACTATATTTTTCTTATTTTCTTCTCTTTCCTCCTCATTGTTTCCTTTTTATTTCTTGATATTGATGGTGTTAGTCTTTAGCAGTTTTAGTGTTCTCAAATTTTCTACCCTTGATTCACTTTATATATTTCCGAGTAATATCATGGAATATTAAGGGGTCTGTTAATCCGGTTAAACGATAGAGAATATTATAGCATTTAGGTAAATCTAATCCTGACATCGTTCTTCTTAAATTAATGTTGAACATGTCCTTACAGTGTAATATCACTAAAAGCTGTTTCACTGTTGCATGGATTGCTGCTTGGATAGCAAAACATTAGTCTACATTGTTACATTTTATAAATGCTAAATTCAGATTGGTAGGAGCTAGAGAAATATTCAATAACTCATTTTTATAGTTATTCAAATTTCAATGTAATGGTGAAATCAAATTTTGCTTAACTGTTGAGCAACAGCCACTCATAAAAGTTACACTTTTTCCTGCCTAAATGTGTAAGCATCCACCTGTCACCTGACAGCTGGATGACTCCCCTTGCTGAGATGTGGATTGTTCTCAGACATAGGACAAAGGGCATGGGTGTGGGCAGTTGCTGGCCTTCCCTTGACAGAATGGCCAGGGTTCTGTGCCCAAGGATTAGTTACACATCAAAGGGACCTACCATATCACAAGTAGACAAACCTGGCACCTGGCCTGCCCCCTTTCCTTTGTCACTCTAACCAAATTGACTCCTAAACCAATGAGAGGGGTAACTGCCCCAGAACTGGTTGCAAATGACCACAAGGGAGGGTTTGTCTATTAACTTGGCCACAACTCTGGATGGGCACAGGAGCTTTGACCAGGGGCAAAAGGGTTCTGCAATATTGGATTGTCACTTAATGCTGTGTAGAAGGGTGGGGACAGGAGAGGAGGCATGCTTTGGAATTTTAGGATTGGTCAGTGGTGCCTGCCATCTAGAACTTTCCACCCACACGTATTGACCCCTATATCAGGGAGAAGTGTAGAGCTAGATCCTGGACCTGGAAGGCCACAACATCAGAATCATGGACAGCTGGAATGAGAAGCCTCCTGGTGCCCCTGAGGGAATAATTAATTTGACTACAGCTGACACCCAGGACTAGATGGGTGTCTCTCCAGGGCCACTGGCACTGGCCCCCATTACCTCTCTTATGACCAGTTGGAGAAGACTTCAATTGTACAGTCCTCCAGATGCCCTGCAAGATGGCAATGAGGCCATTGGGCATATGGAGGGCAAAGCAGAAAAGAAGGTTGGTGCAGGGAGCCAGTGAAGCATTGAACTCAAACATTCACTATCACTGTCGTTGCCCAACTTACCACTCCCCTCACCTTACCTGGCAGTCAGCAGTGGGGATTTCTTGTCTCTTGTGTTATTTCTTCCTTGTTTTACTCCTTCACAGTGGCAGCACTGGCTGGAGTAGGGAGAGGGTGCTGTGGGCATGAGAGATGGGGGGAGGAAACTGTGAGTCAAATTGTTTTAAAATTTACAGTTCGAGAAAGGTTTTCTTTTCTACAAACGTTTCCAACTTTGCATGTGTGAGGTACTATATAGCACACATTCAAAGCTGGAAATGTTTTCAATTATGTCTGAGTAATAATATTTTGTACTGGAAGGGGATCCTTCAAGTGCAAAATTCATGCTATATATTACACACACATCCTTGCCCCATGGTGCACGGGTCTGTATGTGCTGCAAAGCAGCCTAAAAGGTGCCATCTCAGGAAGAGAGATACAGGAAAATATCTTAGTAGATACGGTGCTGTTCTTCTCTCTCCTTTTTATATGATGCAGCAGAGTAGCTTTGCTTGGTGGGATGCATTGTGTGAAAAGTTAGTAAAATTGGCCCCAAAGTGCATACAAAATACAAGGAAAAATCGGAAAAGGAAGAATTTTGTAGGGGTAATACAATGGGCTCTGGCTGAAAATGTGATAACGCTGATCCTTATCTTATCTTTTCTAAGGACCTCCAGGTCGCCAGGATCTTTTTACCTGCTGAATAGTGTAAAGGGAAGAAAATCCTTTCAGTTATACAATCATCTTAGAACCCCGATTACCTTAAAAGACCACTGACTCCAAATTCAATTTTGAGGGTTTATTACCGCCAGGAATAACTGCACATGCAAGCACCTCAACACGAGGTTAAAGAAATAGATGGGCACTAATACAAATAACATCCTACGCAGGAGTCTCATCCGACTCAGGATGAGAAGAATCGTTAACTCCAGAAGTATTAGGCAAGCAATAACAGCTCCAATCTCTATATTATTCCTCATTTATCTAAATAAGCATAACCATTTGCTGTCCCTACTCTATCACTTTGGTGACATACCTACTTAACGAATTTCCCAGGCAAGAGTAAAAGAAAAGGTGTCAGCTGTGAAGTCTTCCTAAGAAGTACACTCACATAGCATTTGGAGCTCGTTCTGAGATGCTCCTTCCTAACATTCCCCTCTGTCCTCTCTCTCTGATCTCCTCTACCTCTTCTCTACCCTCCACCCTCGGGGCACTGTCCCTAATACAAATCCCAAAACAATTGAACACACCCTTGTCACGCCTCTTCGGCCAGGTCTTCCTTCTCGTACTTTTCCATCGAAACTCTTACTTCATCCTGGACGGTTAAGATGACCTTGAGTCCCAGGCACCTTCTTCCTTGCAGACATCATCCCTACATTCCAGTATACTCCCATGTCAATGCCTCCCACCACCCTAACTCGTGAAACAAAGAGCCAGTGTGTTGCTAACGAGGCATATGTCCTTGCACCTGCAACAGAAGATATGTTTCAACAAACATTTCCCCTCTACATGAGTATACCAACTGTACCCAGAGAGCCTTTCCAAGGGAAACATTTCTTCCTGCTAAAATAAGCTAACATAAAATGAAGCAGGCCTTTCTTTACGGATATGCAGTCAGGCCTTTGCACACTTTTAAACACACCATTATAATCACTTTTATAATGCATTGGTCCAATACATTTCATATGCCAAAGTGAACTACACGTGCAACTGAATATGGTACACTTTTAAACTACTACATTTCGATCACACATGGCCTACTTCAATAATACATCGTTGTGCACCTTAGGTTAAACATTACATTTGCAATTATGATGCCACAATTACCCTCCTATCCATCCTAGTAATGCACATTACGACTACAATTTCTAACCATTATTGATACATAATTGGATATATGCGGGTACAGACTAATTATGATTATGATGTACCCCTACAATTTTTACGTGAGCCCAGCGCTCTATCAAATGCATACAAGGCCATAATTCATAATTCACCCAAGGTGCATGTGATAGTGTTCTACTGTGATGCCATTGTGGTGGGAATTTGCTTGTTTTACTGCAATGGCCACAAAAAAAAATACAATATGTGCACACCCAAGTTTGGCCGTATGCATTTGAAAAACAACATATTCTCTGGACTTATAAACCTTTTTTGGTAGTGGGTGTTAGTGGGTGTCCTGAGTTAAAATTTACTGAGTACCATTTGATGCACGGTATAAGTCTGTTACAGGTTCTTTGTTCCTTTCCTTTATATAATTGCATTTCGCCTCTGCCGCATGTTTCTTCAGTCTTGTCCATTCCTTTTGATAAGCATAACAAGATTCAAATGAGAAAAATAACATATTCTCTGTATAGTCAGTTTAATTCACATGAACTAGATTTCTGTCTTAACGTTTAAATAAACATGATCTCCGTCTTGTTTACTGTAGTTTAACCTTGCAGTTCATTTGATTGATGCTATCACAAAAAACATTAGAAATAGCTGATGTTATACTTTAAAAAATAAATGTCAAAATATCTCTAACAAATATTGTGTTACTTTTCCTTATGTTACTAATTTGCATACACATGACATCTTTTTAATAATTCGCAAGTACTTAAAATTACTATATAAAATGACTATATTCTAACTAATTTTTAAATGTTTTTGACCACAACCTGCAGACATTATTTATTATAGGTTCTGGACCGCCTTTTGGTCATCATTGTGTTTAGTCTTGCAGGCTTTCATTACAGCTGGCGGAGTTGAAACTTAACAGAACATTTGTTACGCAAGATGCCAGACATGGCTTCCTGACAGGTTGAATATTCGTCCTTTTGGATATGCTGCCACCTGAAAACGCAGACTGTATTACTTCAATTCAAAAGAGGAAGTAAATGTGGATTTGAAAAATCAAGCGACTGTGTGTAGCTAATTTATGTTTCTATTTTGGGCGACAGACCAGACACAGTTATCTTCAATCTCTTTTAGATGCTTTTGATATTCATGTGGTGGTGGGCATTGTTTTGCTTAACATACTAAGGGCCACATGCATCAAGCTTTTTTCCAGTCGCAAACGGGCCGATTCGCAGAATCGGCCTGTTTGCGAACGGAAAAAGCCCTTTTCTGATGCATGAACCCATTTCCATTCTCAAATTAGGTAATTGCTATTTTTTGTGACTACCTAAATTGCGAATGCATTTAGGGAATTGCAATTTGCGATTCCCTAAAGACTATGCATCAAGCCTTTCCTAAATGCAAACTGTGCATTTAGGAAACGCTAATTACCGTCAACTTAAAGTTGATGGCAATTTGCGCATTCTTTTGAAAAAATGCACAAAAGTGAATTTTTCAAAGTAACATGTGGCGGACACACAAGCCCGTAGAGCATGTGTGTGCGCCACATGTGCACACTTACTTTTTTGGGGGGGTGCATCAGGGGGGCTTTAGGCCCTCTGGCACCCTTGAAATTGCATTCGCAATTTGCGATTACCAATTTGGTAATCGCAATTTGCGAATGCATTGCCATTCATTCCTATGGGCCTATAGTCCCATAGGAATGAATAGAGTATCATTACCTAATAGCGATTCACAATTTGCGATTCCTTAAAAATCGCTATTTAGGAATCGCAAATCTAAATGTTGATGCATGTGGCCCTAAATGTTTAAATAGCCATTGGTTTCACAATGTAGTATATGTTACTGATTTCTCTATTCTGATTGCTTTATAAGTGATTGCTTCCTTTTGCACGGTTAATTTGCTGTGTATTCAAATATGTGAAGTTTACATTAAAAAACAATGCATTTATCAATTAGTAGCATAGGGCCCAAGGGGCACACACCCTTGTATAGTTGAATGTGACATTTAGTTGCCAATCTGTGCATTTGATCATACAGCTTTTTCCAAATGGCCTTATATCTCTATACCACTGGGAGATGCTAAAAATGTTTTACATTGCTTCCCAGGATAGAGTGGAGATTTTGTGTTTAAAAGACTTTATTTAAAAGCAATAAATACCATAATACAACACAAGAACTATAGTAAATAATCAGCAATTCACATATGGTATTAAGAACATGAGAAAAATATTAAAGTCTTTATAGTTTTACAGGGAGGGAAGAAAAGGAGGGAGGAAGGGTGAAAATTCATAAGGATAAAAAGGAAATAATCAGTATCCTAAGTATAACGACCTGAAAAACAACGTTCTCATCCACATCCTAACCTAAATAAGTGAAACAAATATCATATATTAGAAATAAGAATGTCATCTTAAGAACAAATGCAATAGAAAATCAAAGAGAGAATATTTATGGGGGATAGAAATTCTCAGATAACACTGAATTAGTGTTGAAAATAAAATTCCGACCTGGTTAAGAAATGCATTCAGAGGCAACCATAAAAATTCAGCATTATGAGAAGATAAACATTGAATAGTGTACACAGTATATAATTTATAATGCAAGCATACCAAATCCCATTACACTTTATAGGATAACTTAGATGATGATTTCCAATTAAAGGTGACTTGCTGAAAAGTAATCGCTAATAAAACATTGAATAACCTATGTTTAGGGAAAGATGGTACAAGATAACTAGTTAGATAACCTAGAAGTATATTAAAAGGATGCTCTAAACTAAAAATCTTTCTGATCTGGGACCAAACATTTTGCCAAAAAGAAAGTGTATTAGGACACCTAAACATCATATGCATAAGCTCAGCCTTAGGAGAACGACAAGAACAGCAGCTATCAGAAGCATCTGAGGAAAATCTGGAACAGTGTAGGGGGTAAAATACAGTCTATGGTAAATAAAAAATAGGGATTGAGTAATACTCGCTGACCTAGAAATTTTATAGATACGTGCCCATATCTTATTTCAAAAAGTAACTTCCCAAAAATATCAAGGTCCTGTTCCCATAAGAACTCCAACTTGGATTTGGTTCGAGAGGGGTCTGGAAGAGAAAGAGTTTTATAAATAAGTGAAGCTTTAGGACCAGTTTTCAGGAAATCAGTAAATCCAGATGGAAAAGAAACTGAATAAGTGGACTGCTGTAATGAAAAATAGCCATCAAGAATAACATTCATTAATGATAAAAAATGAAGATAAATATTGGGATAATGATAATCAAGACAAAATTGAGGAAAAGAGATAGGAGAATCATTATGGAAAAGTGGAGATACCCACATAAGGCCCCCGTCCTTCCAAGTATGCCAAAAATGAGGACGGTTGTTAAGTTTAATCATAGAGTTATACCATAATGGCATCTTCAGAAATAGAGAGGAAGTCAAAGTAATAGGGAGAAATGTAGATTTGGACGAAGAAACCGTTTTTGTAAAATTGAAGAGTGAAAATGCAACTTTGCAGAAGAAAAAGCTAGCACCTCTTTGAAAGTAAAGGGAAATATAAAGGCTTATTCAAGCTCTAGCCACAATGGAGAAAAGGATGAAGACAGTTCAGAAGTCCAGAGCGCTGCTTGACAGAGGGCAATAGCTTTATGATAATCATAGAAATTTGGAAAATTCACACCTCCAGCTAATGTGGATCTCTGCAAAGTAGTTAAAGCTACTCTTGGCTTTTTATTATGCTATAAAATTCTAATAAGAAGAAAGTTACTTTTCTTAAAGAAATACTTTGGAATATGAACTGGTAACATAGAAAGAAGATATAACAGAAGAGGCAATATCATTTTAATAGAGTCTAAGTGACCCCACCAAGATAAAAACACAGGACTCCAAGAAGTCAGAATACTCTCTATTTTAGTATTTTATTCTATAAAGTTAATCTTGATGATATCTGGAATAGAACTGGTAAACCGAAGCTCTAAATACTTAATCTTGGTAGAAGTAGACCATTTTACCCTGTAATATTATAAGAGTGACTAAAAGTATAATTATTGAGTGGAAGGATTTCCGTTTTTTATTTATTTATTTTATAACCCGATACCTGTGAAAATGAAGACATTTCCTGTAAAAGTGGGGACATGAAACTTTCAGGAGAGGAAATAAATAGAGGAATATCATCTGCATAAGCAGTGAATTTTAAATGACGATCTCCATAAGGAAAACCAGAAATAGAAGAATGATTACAAATGCAAGAAAGAAAGGGTTTAAGCGCTAAAACAAATAATAGAGGAGAAACTGGACACCCTTGTCTAACTCCTCTATGAAGAGAGAGATAGGAACAACCTCTACCATTGACCAGTACTGAAGCCCGAGGACCACAATATAAAAGAGAAAAAAGAGCTATAAAGTTAGGACCAAATCCAAGACATTGTAAGGATTGAAGCATAAACTCTCAGCTTATTCCATCAAACACCTTCTCAGCATAAATGGTCATGGTTGCAAGAGAAGTTTTAAATGTAGGGGATTTACTAAGAACATTAAGAAACAAATGAGCATTATCTGATATAAGTCTCCCTTTAATAAAACCAGATTGTTCTTTCCCAATAAGAAGAGGGAGAAATTACTCCAATCGAAGAGCTAAAAGTTCAGCAAATATTTTATAATCCACATTTAATAATGAGATTGGTCTATAATTTTTACAATCCTGGGGATCTTTAACATCTTTATGTATAAGACAAATAAATGCTTCCTGAAAAGAACCTAAAGTGGTAGAGGCATCAATAAAATGTTTAAATAACTGATATAAATAGGGAACGCGAAGATGAGAGAAATGTAGATAAAATTCTACGGTGAACCCATCAGGACCTGGTGTTTTCCCTAATTTTAATGATTTTAATGCTCCAGACAATTCATCAGAAGTAAGATCACTTACTAAAGAGTCAAAATCTAGGTCAGGAGGAGTAATATGAGAAGTCTGATCTAGATATCCTGCAAATGTGGAAGAAGGGGGAACTACTTCTGGAGTACATAAGGACTTATATAATTTAACAAACTCCTCTAAAATAGCTTGATGATTAGTGATAGACTGCCATCTGAAGAGGATATAGAATCAATAACATGTCTCTCTTTTTTAACCTTTAAATAATTTGTTAGAAATTTACCCACTCTATTTTTCCCACCATAATATCGTGCATTTTTCCTCAGGAGTATGTGGTTAGCTTCCTCAGTAGCGATAGTATTGAACTGCAATTTAGCCTGTAATAAATTATGCAAATCAGAAGACGATTTTGTAGAGAAGTACCGTTGCTCCAAAGTTTTGATTGACGAAAATAACGCATTATGTTCTTGAGCTCTATTTTTCTTTTTCCTAGGGACATAGTTTAAAATAAAGTCCCTCGCAGACGCTTTAAACATGTCCCACAGTAAAGCAGGTGAAATCTTCAAATTATCATTAAAAGAGAAAAATTCTGAAGCAAAAGAAATAAAAGAACTAGAAAATTGAGCATCTTGAAGTAAAAGAATTTTGAATCTGTATCTATGTGACGGAGATCTGGGGGCAACCAAATCCAAGTCAGTGACAACAATGGCATGATCAGAAAGTACAATTGGAGTAATGCAGGATTGTATAAGACATTGTGAGAGAGATTTAGAAAAGAAAATGTGGTCTAGTCGTGAAAGTGTACCATGAGTGGCAGAATAAAAGGTATAATCTCTAACAGTAGGGTTAGACAATCTCCACGAATCTACTAATGCACTTTTAGAAATGGCAGAGTGAAATTGTTTATATATTTTATGTGACACAAATTGAAATGACGACTGTCTATCCAAAAAAGGATCTAAAATTTGGTTACAGTCCCCTCCTCAGATAAAGTATGCATGAAAATATTACGCACATTTTCTTGCAATGGAAGGCCAAAAAGTATGGTCAGGTTGTGTAAGAGCATAAACATTCAATATTGCGAGAGGTATATTATCTACAAGAACATTAATAATAACCCATCTACCTGCATCATCTTGTTAAACCACAGTAAGATTAAGAGACTTATTACACAATAGCACAGCTCCATTTTTTTAGTCACTGAAGGAGAAACAAACACATGTTCAACCCAGTTTCATTTAAATTTCAGTGCTTCCAATTGACTAAAGGGGGCAGACCAGGTGCCAGGTTTGTCTGCTTGTGATAGGGTAGGTCCCTTTGATGTGTAACTAATCCTTGGGCACACAACCCTGGCCATTCTGTCAAGGGAAGGCCAGCAACTGCCCACACCCATGCCCTTTGTCCTATGTCTGAGAACAATCCACATCTCAGCAAGGGGAGTCATCCAGCTGCCAGGTGACAGGTGGATGCTTACACATTTAGGCAGGAAAAAGTGTAACTTTTATGAGTGGCTGTTGCTCAACAGTTAAGCAAAATTTGATTTCACCATTACATTGAAATTTGAATAACTATAAAAATGAGTTCTTGAATATTTCTCTAGCTCCTATCAATCTGAATTTAGCATTTATAAAATGTAACAATGTAGACTAATGTTTTGCTATCGAAGCAGCAATCCATGCAACAGTGAAACAGCTTTTAGTGATATTACACTGTA
The DNA here is from genome assembly GCA_963921515.1 of Calotriton arnoldi. Classification (NCBI taxonomy): domain Eukaryota; kingdom Metazoa; phylum Chordata; class Amphibia; order Caudata; family Salamandridae; genus Calotriton; species Calotriton arnoldi. Next base: position 318,042 of record CAWUFW010004175.1, read on the forward strand.
AGGACATGTTCAACATTAATTTATACTTGTCCTACTTTTAGATATCATGGACCTTACCTTTAAGAGCAGTAAGGTGAATCATTAATAATTAAAAGGGTTTAAATTTGCCACAAGCATGTTACCTGTGTGCAGCTACCGGGCTGCATACTAGGGCCCGGATTCCTAAAGATACTTATGTGTAGTAAAGTTATGGGTGCGGAGTCACCGCACTCGTGGCAGAGTCTCTGCACTCGGGGTGGAATCTCCTCACTGGGGTGTAATCTCTGCATGGCACACTCTCTGCAGTGCTCCCCAAGTGCGGACACTCCACCACGAGTGTGGAGACTCAGCACTTAGAACTTTGCTTCTCGTAAGTATCTTTGTGAATCTGGGCCTATGTTAATCTCTCACTTGCAGTCCATACAAATGCGCACATGCATGTGCACATGGGCTCATGTGTAACCAGCCTAGTACCCCATACCCTAGCTGAGTCACAGCAGCCGTATCTTAAAAGGTGGACACTGGCGGTAACCATGCTCTGGCCAAAATACCATGAAATTACCGCGAGACTCAGATAGTGAGACACACACTAAAGGTCCAAAAACTGGGTGATGAAAAGCAAAAACAAATACTGGCATACTAAATAGGTGGAAACCATTTGCAACAATGTGCATCTCTTATTCACAACAGTTTGCTAATTTTGAGTTCACATAGTGGAGCAGAGCAAATATGGAGAAGCGTGGCATGTCATTGAGATATTTTAATTGTTATAGAGGAAATAGAATGTGTGGGCATCTGATCAAGTTCTCCTTAAGCATGCCATAATCATCCCTTAATATTCTCTGGTGCAAATCTCTGTGAATGCTACAAAACATAGTTTTTAGATAACTGAAAACGTATGGTCATTTCTTAATATGCTCCACCGGAAGTTTTAGTTCATCAGGCTTCTAGCAATGATTTGAAGTTTCCGAGATGCGAGTGGCCTTGCAGGACTGGATCAAGGAAGCAGAAAAATTATTACTGAAATATTACAATCAATAGATGAAACATCATAGTTAAAGAACATCATTAAATTTTACACCAATTTGTTATACTAAGATCAAAGATCAACATAGTTATTTTTAAAACTAACTTTTACTGTTGGTAGATGGATAAAAAACAGCTATTTCCTAACATCAAGTTTTCAATTCTCCCTCTGTTGAACAGGGTTTAAAGAAAAGAGGCACCCACAGATGTGGGTTTGAATTTAGGGCTGTAGAAGGCAAATAATTAGGGTTGGCTGACACAGTCTTAGCTTTAAATCATATGAAGATGTGCTTTGATGTTTTACCCTTGCTATTCAAGCAAATGTATTCAAAGATTTTCTCGCAGTTGCTTCTTTTTTTAAATGATTGCTACAACACTACGAAGCATCGGTAAATACTATGCATGATAGAGATAAATCTCTGACTATATCATACCAGGAGAGTGGAATGTGCTTCATCTACTGGAGATTTTTAATATTGCCCAGGCTTTTGTTTTTTACTATAACAGTCACTCTTCTTTTAAATTTTTCCTCTGAAAGTAATTAGAAACTCTAGAAATGCGGAAAAAAGTGAAGCTCGCAAACAATAACTGTTAGAAATGGGGGTTTCTAGTTGGCAGAGGTAGGTACCTTTGTTCAAGTAGGGACCCTTCTTCCTAGTTAGGGCAAGGGGGATACATTTCTAAAATAACCCCTGCTCACCCCCTTGGTAGCTTGGCACGAGCAGACAGGCTTATCTCAAAGGCAGTGTGTAAAGTATTCGTGCATGCATACAGTAACACAGTGAAAACACTACAAATGGACACCACACCAGTTTAGAAAAAAAAGCAAAACTTTATCTAAACCAACCAGACCAAATACAACACAAATCCTTAATGCAATAATGTAAAAATAGTTACTTTGCAAGATAAACTTTAAAGTGCACAAATAGTTGAAAAACACAGTTCTTCTGCATTGGTAGCTCCATCTGGGGCTACTGCAATGCTGAAAACGACAGAGTCTAAAAGTTACAACAGACCGCGTCAGTACAGGCAAGCTAAAGTGTCAACAGACTCGTAGACAGTACCTTTCTCGTTGCGGCCGATCCCGATAGTACGAGTTGGTCAGGGCAAACGTCGCGGTTGCGGTGAAGTAAAGCAGTGCAGCGTGAGCTGCCCTCAGGGAGCGGTGCAGGCAGCGGCTCGGTGACGGTTGTTCAACGGCATCGGTGAGGCCAAGGCTTGCAATTCAGAGTGAGGCAGTGCTTGATGCGGTGCTGGCAGGTCAAGAAGCAGGCGATGGAGCCAGATAGTGTTCGAGTCGGCAGCGATGGTGTCAGTGACGTCCAGGCAGAGTGAAGTGAGGCTGTGTGGAGTGCGGTACCCACAGGATGCAGTGCAAGCAACGGCTCGGTGACGGTCACCCAGCTGCGTCGGTGAGACCAAAGATGCATTGCGAAGTGCGGCGGTGCCTTCAGGACACGGAACCAGCTACAGACTCGGTGCCAGAGTCGGCTGCGCTCTTCTTCTGCAGTGACTGAAACCAGCGGTTCCAGACACGGTTTCCAGAAGGATGGCGAAGTCTTTGCTGTTCCTGAGACTTCTCGAACAGAGGGCAAGCTCTACCTCCAAGCCCTCAGAGATACTTTCTCAAGCAGGATATACACACAGTTCCTCTCCTTGGCAGAAACAGCTACTGCAGGCCAACCCCAGACAGCACACAGCCAAGGGGCAGTACTCCTCCTCCAGTTTCTTCCAGCTCTTCTCCTTGGCAGAGGTTCCTCTTTAAGTCCAAAAGTGATCTAAAGTTTAGGGGTCTGGGCCCCACTTTTTATAGTACAAAATCCTTTGCTCACTGGAGGCAGAGAGTGTCTTTGCCCAGCCTGAACCAGTTCTGCCCTCTCTAGCGCAGTCTCCTGGCAGGAGGTGGAGACAGCATTGTCAAAGGCAGACCAGGCCCATTCAGGTGTGAAACAAATCTCCTCCCCCTACTCTGAATGCAGCCCAGGTCTATTCAGCCCAGCCCTGACTCACCCTGGAAAGGGAGAACTCACCTCACCCCGCCAGTGGCTGTCTGAACATAATGCACATCCCCAGCCCCTGTCACTCCAAAGCCAGACAGTCAATACACAAACGTAGCAGAGGCACACAGGATGGCTAAGCAAGTAAACACCTACTTTCTAAAAGTAGCATTTTCAAACCCAGAATATAAAAATCATCCTTACTAAAAGATGCATCTTTATATTCTGAGTTCAGGCATACTAAATGCAGTTTTCCTATCTTGTTCCCAGGGGCAGTTATACTTATAAGATGTTATAGGTAAACTCCACGTTCTATCCTATGGGACAGCCTATCAATAGTGAAAATGAATTTGGCAGTATTTCACTATCAGGACATGCCACACACATCAGGGCATGCCCTACCTTTCACATACACTGCACCCTGCCCACAGGGGTACCTTGGGTCTCCCTTAGGGGTGACTTACATGTGAGAAAAGGGAATGTTAGGGCATGGCAAGTGGGTGCACTTGCCAGGTCGACATGGCAGTATGAACTGAACACAGACACTGCAATGGCAGGCCTGAGACCCTTTTGCAAGTCTGCTTGAGTGGGTGGCACAATCATTGCTGCAAGCCCACTAGCAACATTTGGTTTACAGGCCCTGAGCACACACAGTGCACTGTACTAGGGACTTAACAATAAACCAAATAAGCCAATTGTGGAAACACTAATCCATGACAACAATTTACAGAGGGAGCACTTGCACTGTGGCACTGAACAGCAGTGGCAAAGTGCCCAAAGCATCTAGACCAGCAAAAACAAAGAACAACACACAGTAAAAACACAGGAGGCAAAGGCAAACATACAGGGAAACCCACACCAAGGATGCCAGGTCTAACAATAGCATACCTACATTTCTTTATTTAATTTAGTATGGTTGGCTTATTAATAATTATAGTTCAAATCAATAATACAAGCAAATATTTCCCTGGAAAGTCAGAATCTTAAATGGGTCTCAACCTCTCAGTGTGTCTGAAATTAAATATTTCGACTTTAATGTAACTTGTGCACTTAAGATCTGTGAATAGCTAAATAATGTAACCACTTTGCAGACAATATTAAAACGATGCAACTACAAAAACATTTTTACGTAATGGTTTTGAAACTGTTAATTCTCATAAAGCATGGTGTTGTTAAATCCATGTAGCTGCGAAAAGGGATGGTTTAGATGTTTACACTATGCCATCAGCTTAACTATTTTTCAATTAGATGATAAATTCACTGTCAAATGTTTGTTAGCCAAATGAGGGAGTGAAGTAGGACTGCGCACACCAAAAGTGTGCAATTGTAAATTTGTAGCGTGCTCCTGGGGTGTCACCCTCTGGTCAAGGGGTGTGAAGACAATAGAAAGTAAGCGTCACCTATATAGGGAACGTCCCCCTGGGCACAAGCGAATTTCCACAATTTTGTGGGTAAGAAAGTTATATGCACTTTCGTGTCAAACAATGGATGAATCCGAGATGCAGAGTTTAAATGAATTTTTTATTATTAGATTTGGGTCATTGATATTTCATGATTCATATCATTCCCATCCAAATATGTATATCATCAAAGCTTCAAACTGAACATTTCAGAATCCCGATGCATTTCGGGCTGTCAAAGCCCTTCGTCAGGGGCAAATGATCTGAAAGTAATAAGCGAAGGATACAATAAAAACAAACGATCCATCCAGCAAGGATATAATATGTATCATACATGAGAAAATATAAGACAGGGAAATACGGTACTGATATTGAATAATAAAATTGTATAGTGAAATTATAAGTGGTGAGAAGAAATGAACCACGCAGAGTCAAAGACTAAACAGTATAAAACATCCGAATGTAAAATAAAAACCCATGCGTGCAAAACGTGTAAGCGAAGGCAAATCTGAAACATGCTGCGGTGAAAAATAATGTGAGAAAGGAGAGTGAATGTTACCCGAGGTGAATGAGCTTAAGAAAACGTCTCGTGAGTATGAATATAGAACCCAGTGCCTGAAGTTAAAACAAATGTCAGTGACTGAACTAACATGGGGGTGACCAAAATCAAAAATGTTGATGTGGTAAATGTTCGCCCGAAATAAACGGGACACAGAAAAAACACTCACCAGTGCTCCAAGAAGCTACCGCGTCTAAACACGCTGATCCGAAATGTGGAAGTGGCCATGCAAGGTGTGTTGTTATATCAATAAAGAACGGACTCAAGAACGAGCCGGAATGTAAAGAAAGTGTGGCGGCCATCTTGGAACGTCCAAGGGGACGCGTACTACTATGAAAAAGCTCGAATCTGTTGAAGATGTCAACATGGTCATTCAGTGAAAACCAAAGGTTAAATGAAAAAATACGACAAACTGACCAGGGTGAAAAATAAAATGAAAATAAATACAGGCTGGAAATATTGATAAAGTGAAGGAAACAAGGATAAGAATGGGGAGTAGGGCAACCAGAGTAAATCAAAGACAACCACCATAAAACTGGGATAGATATGAAATAGAGATGTGCAACATGAAAGAGAGTGGTTGAAAATGTGGAATAAAAGAAATCCAAGTGTGCCGGTTACATAAAGGGGGGGGATGATAAAGGAATTAAATTAACGAAAGGGTAGAATAAGTAACTCAGCTTAAGTCCAAAGAGACCAGGGAGCTAGAGATAGCAAGAATACTCCATTCTGTCATTTAAACCAAAGGGTTTAGAAGAGTTTAAAGCCTTAATCCAATAGTTCTCTCTCTGTAATAGGTAGTTATTGTTGTTTCTGCCTTCAACCTTCTCCACGGTTTCCAGTATAAGGAACTTTAATTGGCTGATATTATGATTGTTATCAGTGAAGTGGGTGGCGACTGTAGACTTAATGTTTTTGGTTCTGATGTTGCTTTTGTGCTCATGGAGTCTAGTCTTGATTTTTCTTTCAGTCTTACCCACATACGGCAACCCACATGGGCATTTGAGCAAATATACCACGTTGGTGGTGTCACATGTGGCTGTGACTTTAAGGTTGATGCGTGTTCCTTTCATGGGGTGGGTCGTCCATGTGCCTCTAATGACATTATTGCAATTACTACAGTTTAAACAGGGTAAAGTGCCCTTATAGATGGGTATTGGAATGTTCATTTGAGGTTATGTTAATAGTGCCTTCAAGTTCTTTCCTCTGGTATAAGCGAATATGGGTTTGTTACAAAACAACCCCTTAAAGTCAGGTTCCATTGCAAGGATGGGCCAATGTTTGTTGATGACATTTTTGTAACGTCGGCTCATGGTCGAGAATTTGGATACCACTACTATGCGGTTCTGGCACGGTTTATTTGTTTTAGTTAACAATTCAAGTCGAGTTTTTTATGCACATCATGTCTTGGCTTGTTCTAAGATCTTAGAAGGATAACCCCTTTCAGAAAATCTGTTGAGCATACTGTCAATCTGTTTTGAACATGTTTCAGATTGAGAAACAATGCGCTTAACTCTCAACAATTGCGAATAAGGTAAGTGGTTTTTCAAGGGTTGTTGATGAAAGCTGGTGAAATGCAACAGATTATTCCTATCTGTGTTTTTACGAAATATGTCTGTCTCCAGTCTGTTAGCAGTTCTCTTGATGAGCACGTCCAAGAATGCCATGGACTCGTGGTTGATTTCAAAGGTAAACTGAATCCGTTCATTGATTTGATTCAACTCTTCTAGGGCAGTTAACAATGCTTGGTTTGATCCGTGCCATAAAATGAAAATATCATCAATGTATCATAAAAAAACTCTCGCATGTTCAATCCATATGTTCTTGTTCAAAATATGTTCTTCTTCAAATTGTTGCATGAAGATATTCGCGTACGCCGGAGCGGAGCAATTGCCCATTGAAGTGCCCGATAACTGTAAAAACCATTGCTCTTCCCATTTAAAATAACTTTCGTATAGAGTGAAGTTGAGAAGTTCCATAAGGAACAGTTGTAAGTTGGAATCTAGGTCAGAATTAAGGAGCAAATTTTCTATGGCCGCTATGCCCAGGTCGTGTGGTATCGAAGTGTACAGTGATTTGACGTCTATTGTACACAACCAAAGTTCTTCATCTGCTTTTATCTGGATTTGACTCAGTCTGGAAATGAAGTCGGTGGTATCTCTGATGTATGTTCGCATTTTGAGTACAAAGGGTTGCAGGTGTCTATCAAGAAATTTGCCTACAGGCTCATGTAAACTGCCTCTGGTTGACACGATGGGTTGAATGGCGGTTGTTGTATGCTCTTATGTACCTTTGGTAACATGTATAAAATGGGTGATTTGGGATCTGGTTGTAAGAGGTATCTTTCAACTTTTGCAGTGATGACGCCGTTGTCAACGGCCTTTTGAAGAAGGGTTTTTAAAATAAGTGTGAATTCATTAGTTGGATTGTAATCCAGTAAGGCATAAGTATCTTTGTCTTGTACGTGGTTCAGTACCTGTTGCTTGTAGAAGCTAGTGTCCATTATCACAAGAGCACCTCCTTTATCTGCGTTTTGAAAAGTGATAGCGGTGTTATGTGCTAGATTTTGTAGTGCTTTCTTTTCTTTCATGGTCATGTTGTGACACTTGGATTTTCTCTGGAAGTTGAAGGACTGTAGTTCATGTTTAACTAATGTTTCAAAAGTGTCGAAGCTTTTATGGCTTACAGGAGCCATATACGTGCTTTTTGTTCGCAGACCTTTTAGGAGCGGATCTTCTTCCGGAGCTTGCTGTGTTAGAATGTTGTCAAAAACATTTCTTAAACGTAAATTGCGCATCAGACGGAAGAGACTGATTTCAAGTTCTAGTGCATTGGTATGATTGGTGAGAACAAAGGATGAGCCTTTTTGTAAGGTCTTTTCTTCGAATGAACTCAGAGAATATGAAGAAATGTTAATCACCAGGTTGTTAGGGTCTAAATTTTCTTCACCTTCCCTCTCCTCCCAGTAGTTGGAGGACCTTTCGGGTCTGAGTTGTCTTTTTCTTTTTCTTTGGGACCTCCTGGGTCATCTATGTCCTGTGTGCCCTCTCTTAAAAAAGGAACATTGGAAGCTTGAGGAGTGTCAGTACTCGTAGAGGCTGAAAGAATAGTTGGGCGTAGTGAACTTGTTCTGGTGTCACTGTCCGATGAGGAAGTTTCAGTCTCAGTGTTTTGAGTATGTGGTCGGTTTTGTCTGCGTTTCGCATAGACTTCTGCCCACGAATAGACTTCCCCGAGTTTGTAATCTATTGTGTCTCTCTTGTATTTGCGTATTTTTCTTTCATTTATTTCCTGAGTGTATTTATTGAGTTGGATATTGATATCTTCAAGAGTATTGGTGAGCTCATCCGAGTCCAGCATATTTGTAAGTCCGTTCTTTATTGATATAACAACACACCTTGCATGGCCACTTCCACATTTCGGATCAGCGTGTTTAGACGCGGTAGCTTCTTGGAGCACTGGTGAGTGTTTTTTCTGTTCCCCGTTTATTTTGGGCGAACATTTACCACATCAACATTTTCGATTTTGGTCACCCCCATGTTAGTTCAGTCACTGACATTTGTTTTAACTTCAGGCACTGGGTTCTATATTCATACTCACAAGACGTTTTCTTAAGCTCATTCACCTCGGGTAACATTCACTCTCCTTTCTCACATTATTTTTCACCGCAGCATGTTTCAGATTTGCCTTTGCTTACACGTTTTGCACGCATGGGTTGTTATTTTACATTCGGATGTTTTATACTGTTTAGTCTTTGACTCGGCGTGGTTCATTTCTTCTCACCACTTATAATTTCACTATACAATTTTATTATTCAATATCAGTACCATATTTCCCTGTCTTATATTTTCTCATGTATGATACATATTATATCCTTGCTGGATGGATCGTTTGTTTTTATTGTATCCTTCGCTTATTACTTTCAGATCATTTGCCCCTGACGAAGGGCTTTGACAGCCCGAAATGCATCGGGATTCTGAAATGTTCAGTTTGAAGCTTTGATGATATATATATTTGGATGGGAATGATATGAATCATTAAATATCAATGACCCAAATCTAATAATAAAAAAATTCATTTCAACTCTGCATCTCGGATTCATCCATTGTTTGACACGAAAGTGCATATAACTTTCTTACCCACAAAATTGTGGAAATTCGCTTGTGCCCAGGGGGACGTTCCCTATATAGGTGACGCTTACTTTCTGTTAGCCAAATGACACATGACTTACTTGTTTTGGGCTAAGAGAAATAAAACTGTGCAGTAGCATTTAAAATAGATGTGTCCTGTATGTGGTCCGGATAGTTCCAATCTGTGGATTGCTAAACGCTTTCTCTAGTTTAATACAGTTCTATGACTGTCCTAAGCAAGGCACCATGGGGTACATTTACTAAAATGTCTCATAATGCAGCAGAGTAATCAAAGTTGCTGTGGGAGTTGCATGAGAGGGAGCGAGCAGGACAGCACCATATCTACAGAGATATAGCACTGTCCTGCTCTCTCCCCAGCGCTGCCGTATGATCAGGCTGCCATCGCCACACCCACACCTTTGCATCTTAGTGCAAGGGTGTATGCTGGAAGTATAGCATGGGTTTTATACTGGAAGGGTACCCTTCAAGTACAAAATACTATGTTTAGGCTAACTTTTAAAATGTTGCTGCTTTGTATGTGTGCTGTTGAGTACAGCACACATGCAAAGCTGGAAAATATTGGATAAATAAAAGCATTTAACCTCAGTATCACTAAAACTGCATTATCTTTTAAGACAAAACCTACTTTTTTTTTAGCAGATAGCGTTTTGTGTCAAAAACAATACATGGTGGCATGGAAACACCCATGTATCACCTAAGGAATGCCCCTTTTGCTGCTAAGTTATGCAAATCAGTGTAGCAGTGCTAGGCATTGTTTTACTTTACTTTCAGGAGCGATTCCAGCTGAAGCAAGTTTTGTGCTGGAAAGTAAATTTTTAATTATCATTTTGCACGGATTTGCATCACTTTTTTGATGCAGACCCAGTGCAAAATGTTAGTAACGATACCACTATGTCTCTGATTTATATAGGATTTTGCTCTTGATTGAGACACACCTAAGACAGTTTTAAAACTGTTCTTCCTGGTTTGAGGCCGTTTTAAGACCATCTTATAGATTTAAGACAGAAAGATGACCATCTTAAGCAAAAGAACAACTTAACTAAATCAGACCTCCTTTCCGAAGGTTCGATTTCCTCACCTCACTCCAGTAGCTGAACAGAAGCATGTAGAAATTCCATCCTGAAAATAAGGATATGGTCACTATTACATCTTTTTTTTAGATCGAATTTTCCTTTTGTTTTATAAAGTCAGTACAGGCTATGGAGCAATGATGGGGCTGTTGAAAGAAGAGAAGTTCTTTCGGCTTTTCCAGCATGGATTAGAGTCTGTGTATAACAAATTAGCTATGTTGACTCCTTATTTTCTGAGTCCCTTCCTGCCTGATCAACTTGCTCATCTCACATATACTTTCTAAGTATATTTTAATTCAAATAAATATTTTGATGAATTGCAAAATTACTCATTGTGTTTTATGAATGAGTTCTTTACATTATTATAGATGCATTGTTGAAAGAATGAGAATATGCTGACTTTTAAAAATATTAAGAGTACCTGGTGAGCACTGTATGCTGTAACAAAAGTCCCCTTTAAAGTGAAAGATGTAATTACAAATGACATAAGTGATGGTATGGGTGAGATTACTTATAACATCAGCAGTAACACCATTAGCAAGACACCTATTCATATAATGTTTTTAATTGATTGAGCATTTGTTGTTATTTAATAATATTGTGCTTTTAAGTGTTTTGTGATGGCATTAGCATTGTATTTGATATGCATTTGCTGTTGTGCTTTTAAGTGTTTTGTGATGGCATAAGCATTGCATTTGATAAGCTTTTGGTGTGCAAGTTATGGCTTGCATGACTGTTGTGAGAGTTATGGCTTGTGTAATTGATGAATTTCAGTGATTTTTCATTGAAGTTCATAAGCATAACTGCATTTTAAATATGTTTTAAGTGCTTTTCAGAGTTTTTTTTTAAATATAGGTTGAAATCATGTCACCAATCCTAAAAATAACTTCACTATAGTTGTGATTCTCCATTGGATTTCTGTTTTTTCATGGAATACTCCAACCAACTTTGAAACAGCACAGGTCGCCTTCAGGACTGACCACAGGTCATTTTCCTTCATGTTTCAGTGTTTTGCCCATATTTTCTTAAACAGTGATGTAGTATATCGTTCTTGTTGGCAACACTTTTATTGGGATTATCTGGCTATTGTCAAGCCTCTTGCATTTATATGAGCAAATGTGATTGGTGGTGTTCTGAGTAAGATAATGTGTTTTATGAACCATTTTACTATAATTGTTATGGCACTACAATGAGCATTTTATGTTCAGATAATTTCAAGCCTCAGCTATTTTGTAAATAATGAGCTGTAACCAAGTGCCCTGAAGTCCCTTAGAAGAATTATAACGAGCCAAAAAGCTATATAAGTTAAGTAAGTGTTACTTTTAATAGCTCTTGATTTAGTTAGATCTCATTCCCCATTGAGTGGTACAGTAGTTCAAGCAGAAGGATAATTGGAGTCTTCTCTATCGGAATGCACAAACTAATATAAATCAAACAAAATATCATGAATTTGCTTGGCATTGATTAATGCAATAGTGCATGCAAGCAGCCAGAACATAAGATATATGCATGGCCTCTTAATTCATATGTAATTCAAGGTTTTGGCAGATAAAGCAAAGCCAGTACATAGAGACATAGAGGTAGATTAATTAGGCATAGATTTGTGGTCTGCATTATAAACAAAGTATTATTATTGTTATTAGTATTATTAATAATAAGAATAATACCAACAACAATAATAGCAATAACAAAAACAACAATAATAACAACAACATCAATAATAATAATAATGATAATAAAAAATAAATGTAGGTCTATTTTTATCATAATCATCATCTTTGTTATCATGAAAGGAGAAGTAGTAATAGTGGTACTAGAAGCAGCAATAATAGTGTATTACAAAGACTACATTTTTAGAGAAAATGCATATATTATTTTTGGGACAGGTAGCAAATGTGGTGCAAAATTAGGAAGATCATAGTTTTGTGGGGGAATTGGTGCAATATACCAAATTTAAAAATCTCTATACATTTTAATTATACCAGCATAATTTGCATAATTCTGGGAATTTCTTGTTACCCTTTTTACATGAAATTTTGGAAATGATGCCATTATGCCACTATTGCGCGCCATTTGCAGTGAACATTTACAGCAACTGGAAAATGGACACCAACAACAGTACTGTTTTATGGTGCTTATGTGTTTTGTACTATTTTTAGTACAAAATATATCCTTGCATCAAAAATTGACTTGAGCATGCATGTTGTGCTAATACAATAGCACTAAATGGCATATCTGCATTTTATGTACTTACACATACTTTTGCATAGTTTTACAGACATTTTGTGTAATCAAGCAATGAGCAAATTACACTAATTTTGCACACCCCTCAGGCTATGGCATATGTAACAGACAATCGCCCAGAGAAATGCTTGTTAAGTTCAAGATGTACCAAAAATTTCAAAGTAATAACACAACAAAATAAAATTCTCAAACTAATGGGGAAAAATAGAGCAAAATGTAAGGAGTAAAATTCACCAAAATCATTTAAATTAAACCAGGTGAACAAGCAAAAGGAGCATAGAAAAAATGATGCATCATTAAAAATATAACAGTTTCTAGCTGACTAGGACCTAGGCACTTTTTAAGGCTGACTGAAATAGAACGGAAATCAGATAAGCCAGGTACAGCATCTTGGCAATAGTTCTTACCTTAGAACTTAGAGCTTCAATTATACTTTGGTGTGCAGCCCAAGAGTTTGTTATCTCCACCACCATGATGAACTACTATCCTCCATATCTAGAGAACATCGCTGGCTCTAGGTGATTTTCATGTCTTTACAAGAAATGCTGCTACTGCAGCTCCTGTAAATGTACCGAAAGTTTGGTGAACAGCTATAATGTTTAAGGGGGCCTCACCTATCTGTTTGCTTTTTAAAAACAAACTCTCAGAGCCAGAGTTTTTAAAATAAAAACAAAATACTAATGATGCTGACACCCTGGCAGCTTTCTTTCAGAGTGTGGGAGTCTTAGTAATTTTTTTGTGTTTGAAACCACCAAGTTTTTCCCTGGCAGTCTCGAACAGAAAAAAGGACACCAGACCATATACTATAAATAGGGTGGGAAGTCTGATGTATTTTCACCAGACTGTCAATGTAGGTTTCCGATGGCGAAACCAGCAGGGCCACCCGCTATCAGAAATCTGACAATCTACCTGCTGGTAGACTGATGGTTTGGAGGACAGGGTATTCCACCACATTTGTAGCAGAGTACCCAGCAGCCAAACCTTTAAATCAGGTCCTTAGTCTCTAAAAGTGAAAACCTTTCAGCTGGGCAAGATCCAAGGCTGAGGCCAGCAAGGGTGGTCCTTTGAAGGCAGACATTCAATCTGTAAGATCCATTGAAGCCACTGGTTTTGTCAAAAAAGCGTCCAGCAGGACATATTCCCACTTTTCCCCAACTTCTGGGAAAATTCTTTCTAGTCACAACTGGAGCCCCCAGAGACTCATGGAAGGTTTCTAGGCACTAGGCCTTTCTTCGCCAAGGGCTCCCTCAGGGTCCAGCTCTATGTGGTCAGCTGGGCCTTGTTGGAGTCAGGGCTCCTCCTGCTTTTTGAGTCCCTGGAGCAGGCAAATAAGAGGTCAGGCATCTCACATTTGGAGATCCATACTAGTCATCAGGTGGCAGGCAGAAGTCAGGATCCTTTTTCCAGCAGGGCCATATTTTTCAGGAACATTCTTCCCAGGCCCATAATTGATTTGAGGAGGTGATGATGAGACGCTAGTCTTATTTTATGCTCCAGCAAGTATACATCCATTTTTCCCTATTCAATCATGCCTCACTGTTTGTCCACCTCAATATGCAGCACTTTCTCTTTACTTTACTACCAAAATTCCCAGAACCCCTAAAATCAAGATGTTTGAATCCTTCTTCTCTCTAGAACAGCTCCAGATAAGCTTCAAGCCACTACCCTACCTAGATTACATCACCTTTCCTCTGTCAGATTCCAAACTTGTTCTCCCTCCTGCTTGGATTGGAGTTAAATGGTTTACTATGGCTCTGGAAGTAATGTGAGCAGATCGTGTAAGCCCGAATTAGGATAAGCAAGTCAAAAGAAGAAGTTTTAAATCTGTTCATTGGAATGCCAGTTGTCTTATACCTCTAACATATGGCTACATCTCAGCCTTTCTAGGACCAGAGACACAGCCTCTATCATCTGGCAGGCAGAGTCTATAACTCCTGTCAGGACTGTGTTTTGGGCTCCGGAAAGCTAAGGATTAGCAGAACTGGTTTTAAGTAATGCATGTTTATATAGTTATTCTTCTACTAACATTATCAAATATCTGATTACACTATTAAATCATATTTTGAAAACTAAGTAGAAAATAGCTTTGAATACTCTTCTAGTATTTTCCCAAAAAGAGACATGAAATACACATTATAATCACACTTAGGCATGCCTATGGAAAAATCTAGCACAAACCTCCACATTGGAAATAGCATTTAGACCATCTGTTGCTTTGAGGACATATATTTTATAGTGTGACACTTTTTATATATATGAAGGGCCCTTTCCTGTGAGCTTAAAAGGCACATTTTAGGGATGACTTATTAATATATAAAAATAGGTTTCCTTACAGGGCAAAAGGCATTTTACCTTGCCATGAGTTATGGCAGTGCTTTTAAACTGCAGCCCAGCCAGAGGAAAGTGGTGTTCCTGGCAACCGTATATTTCTGTCATATGTGGGTGGTGTAACTACACATTGCAGTCTACATATGGCATTTAACTTCCACATAACTGGTGCAATTTCTGCACCATGTACTAAGGCCTACCACTAAATTTAAATAGATGAAGTATGTGTGACTAATCCTACAAATATCATTTTTGGGCTACAGCACACACATTGTGGCAATGTCAGAAGGCAAAGAGCCCTGCTAAAACCAAACAAAATAGGGTCTAGAAAAATTGGAAAAATCAGCAGTGTCTATACAGAAATTGTGGCTTTCCTCTACTTTGCTACACTTACAATACAAACAAGGTAGGATCTTGGAATGACCAAGCCATGCATGTGGAGCCTGCACTCTCCATTAATGCAAACACTTGCACAGAGAAAATATCATGACGAGCAAACACCATCCAGAGATAAAGCAACATTGCCAAGTGTAGTCCTTTAATATTCAAACAGGACTGTGCATTCAACTAGTGAAGAAAAAGTCATCCATGTACATAGCCCGATGGGCATTCAACCCAGTAGTGTATACAAACACCGTACTCACACAGCACAGCCGACATCCAACCCAAAGTTCTAGGCACCCTCCATAAAAATGACAAAAGTGGCATCCAATCCATTTGACATCTAAAAATATTTGAGCACACTGGCATCCAATAAATATGCCCTAAATAAACATACTGCTGTAAATATTGAATAAATTCAACAATAAGGACCTGACTTAGAGTTTGCCAGATAGTAAACATAGAGGAAAAAAGACCAAGAACAGCAGTCTACAGCTATGGCAGTTAACATCATACTACATGCAGACGCCACACAGACATAAATGAAGTACACTGCATGAAGAACAGTTATTAGCCAAGCATAACTGCAGTGAAGGAATACTCTCTCAGGTGGTAAAAGAAAGAATGCTAAGTAGTTTTTGACAATGAAAATATCCAGAATAGATGTTGCAAAACCTACTAGTAGAATAGAAGAAAATATTCAGTTGGCAGAAACTATGCAGGGCTCTACTGGAGATAAATACTATGGTCGGAAACCTAAGGTTTACAAGGCCCTACGGCAGCTTATATATGAACATGGGTTGGATGATGCCTGGCTACGATTAAAGCAATTAGACCCAGGATATACGCATTATTCTTGTCCACATCAGAAATTAGCAAGGCTTGATTATTTTTGGGTTTCTAAAACACTTTTAGCCGATGCGCAAATACAGACCTTCCCAAGAATAACTTCAGATCACAATCCAATATTATTAAAAATTAAAATGCAAGGAGTGGTTCGACCGCGGGGTGTTTTTTCTTTTGATCGGAAGTTATTGTTAAATGATCAGTATGTTAGCCATATAAAACAGTGGTTGAAACAATTTCTCGACATAAACCGGAATACTACAAAAAATGCCATTTTGTGGGATGCTCTAAAGGCAGCACTTAGAGGGGTAACCCTGAGTTTTGGATTACACGTTCAAAAGCAGCAGAAACAGTAAATTCGGGAATTGTATGACAGCCTCAAACAAGCTGAATATGCATTAGTTCGGGCTGTGAGAGAAAAGAGGGATATCTCTCAAGCACAAGCTGAGGTAGCACGCTACAAGACCAAGATAAATGAGGAATGGGCAAAAGACAATGCCAAAAAATATCAAACATATCGAAGGGAATGTTATGAGTTTGGGGAGACTACAGGCAGGTGTTTGGCCAAGAAAATCAGGAACAGGCAGGTAAAAGACACAATTACCGCAATTAAAGATGCTAATGGGAAAGTTGTAGAAACACCGGCAGAGATTTTAGAAGTGTTTAGAGCTTTTTATGAGGGGTTATATACAGAGGAGCATGAAAATCAGGATA
Source organism: Calotriton arnoldi (assembly GCA_963921515.1). Taxonomy (NCBI): domain Eukaryota; kingdom Metazoa; phylum Chordata; class Amphibia; order Caudata; family Salamandridae; genus Calotriton; species Calotriton arnoldi. The sequence continues at coordinate 334,737 of CAWUFW010004175.1, forward strand.
GATCAAGTGCCTTTTTATAAAGACCCATATAGGAAAACACTAAGGGGCCGATTCCGATTCGGGCCGGAAATCTCTCCGACCGAGCCGGACCCGGAGAGATTTCTGACAGAATCGGACCCGTGCAGCCCGACCGAACGAGTACGATGCGCACGTATGCCATCGGACTCAAGTCGGTCGGACTCCCATTGAAGTCAATGGGAGCCGGTCGTACAACGCATACGCGGGCTCCCATTGACTCAATGGGTGCGAGGCGGACAAGGGCGCCCCCTACAGCGTGTACGCGGCGAAGCGACTCACGCCGTACACGCACAGGTAGGGGGGACCCATGGGTCCCCCCTGTGTGCGACTCACGCGGCTACGCATACAGGGGGGTCCGACACGGACCCCCAAAGTACGGCTCCAACTGCTCTTTCGAGCCGGAGTGCGCGGCTCGGTCGGACTGCTCGCGGCGCGCATCGTACTTACCCGGCTGGGAAACGTCTCCATTGAGCGGTGCGAGTCGTGTCCGAGCGAGTCGGTCGGTGCGGTTAGACCCAGGAACGAGTCGGTCGGAGCGGTCGGGACGCCCGGACGAGTCGGTCGGCGATTTCGCATCGTACTCGCTCGCCCGGACGTGCGTACGAATCGGTCGGGCAATAGGGCTCCGAATCAGATCCGGTTAAGCCGAATCCGATTCGGAGCCCTACCGGCCGATTTCGGAATCGGCCCCTAAGTGTAGAAGACTCTGCATACCTGGAAGAACCCATAACTCTGGAAGAATTAGTGGAGGCGGTTGGATCCTTAGCAGCAGGGAAAGCTGCAGGGCCGGATAAGCTTCCGCTTGAAGTCTATAAGACTTTCTTAACTGAAATACAGTTAGATATGTTGACAGTTTTCCGGGAGGCTCAGAAAGGGGATGCACCAACGTCATGGGATGAGGCGGGTATAGTTATTTAAAAAAAAAAAGATAAGCCATCTACGCTACCTGGATCTTATCGACCCATTTCGCTTTTAAATTGCAATGGAAAGATTTATGCAAAAATTCTGGCAACACGCCTCTCACGTGTAATAACCCCTATAGTATCTGTTCGCCAACACGGGTTCATCCCAGGGAGAGGCACGGTCAACCATGTCGGCAGAGTAGTCACTATGTTGGACATTGCTAATGTACAGAATACACCTTGCGGAGTAGTGCTACTCGATGCTGAGAAAGCGTTTGACCGTGTCTCTTGGGAGTTCCTGTGGGCTACTATGAGGTGGCAAGGCTTCGGACCTGGGTATATTCAAGCTCTGCGAACTATGTATAAAGCACCTAAGGCAAAAATATGTGCAATGGGTCTTGAGTCCGATTCAGTTGTAATATCAAGATGAACCCGGCAAGGGTGTCCCTGCTCTCCACTACTATTCGCCCTATACATTAACCCCTTTTTAAATTTATTGGAAACTAGGTTAAATGTGTTAGGAGCTCGGTCTGGGATGGAAGTTACTATATTAGCATATGCGGATGACATTGCTGTGATCTCACCAGATCCAGATAAATCTATGCGAGAGATTGAACAACTAGCAGCTGTTTTGGGGGAAAAATCTGGATTTAAGTTAAATATTGCAAAAACACAAACAATCTGCACAGAGCAAGTATGTATTAACGATGTCAGGGTTATAGAAGAGGCTACATACTTGGGCATTCGTATCAATGCATGCTTGGAAAAGATGGTAACATCTAATTGGGAACCCTAGCTATCCAAAATAAGGAAGGATTTGGATAGAATAGAAGGCTTGCATTTATCCTTAGTAGGCAGATGTAATGTGTTAAAAATGGATGCTCTGCCCAAAGTATTGTATTACTTTAGATGTGTTCCCCTGGAACTTACTCGGAAGCAACTGCAGAAACTACAATCTATTTGTAGTAGTTTCCTGTGGGCACAAGGAAAGCCCCGCCGTGCAATGAGGTACATGACTTTACCACGACATCGAGGGGGGTGGGCTGTTCCAAATTTCTTGTTTTGCTACTGGGTGTGTTTATTACAACAAATGGACATACTGCTGATTGGAGAAGAGGAAGAAAAGGTAGAAGAGTCCCCGAATATTTATAAGATTTTGTTGGGCGCAAAAACAGAGAGGAATTTTCTTCAGAATTTAGAGCCCAGCTACTACAAAAAAACTCGATTTAAGGTGCTTCATGCTGCTTATAAAGCATGGTCACAGATTCGTAAGATATTGAAGATTGGTAAATTTAATTTTTTACACCTATCTCCTCTCTATCTTTACCTCCCCTAATCTTCTCTGACGCTATCATGGCTAGATGGCGGAGAAAGGGTCTTATGACCTTGGGGGATTTCATTAATAATGGTGCTATCAAGGCCTACTCCTCATTGGTGTCTGAATATAACCTCCCTCAAACTGATTTTTTAAAATACTTTCAAATACGGGACTACCTAATAAGAAGAGTAGATGTAATGAATTTGGCTAGGAAAAGTAATTTGCTAGAGATATTGAGAAAGCACGGTAGGATAGGTAACCTATATCAAAGCCTTATTGAACTACAAAGGGATGACCTCAACGTACAGAATTCTAAATGGAATAAGGAATTGAAGCAGGAAGGGGATATCCTGCAGGAATCAATTGCGGTGGCTGATAAACTTTTGATATCTTCCAGCCTTAAATCACAATATTTCAAAACCGTATTCAATTTGTATTATACGCCCGCCAAAATAGCACGGTGGGGTGGTCAAATGAGGGCAGATGCATGCGATGTGGAATAGAGCAAGCTGATAGCATCCATATGTTTTATGATTGTCCAGAGTTGCAGCAATTGATACATAAAATTGAAGCTTTCTTGGCAGAGGTGACAGGGGAACAGATTGTGATTACCCCGAAGACGATGATGTTGGGACTACTGGATGACTCATTGATGGAACAGGGGGCATATCAATATAGATATCTTATTTTTACCTCTGTAGCAGTAGCAAGATTATGTATTGCGTCATTATGGAGGGAGAAAGAGCTAAATGTGGAGGGGCAGATTTTATGCAATATATAATTTAGAATATAGTTTGTACGCCCTAAAAGGGCTTCATAAGCGCAGGTTAGGCATACAAATATGGGGGACGCTCACAGAATATCTAAAATAACCAAGATATAGCCTAACTGTTGTGCCTTCTATGTATTGGGTTCAAGATTTGGCTGGCTTTAAGACTTGGCGGCTAGATATGTGTATTATAATGGCTTTTCTTCTGAATGAATTAGAACTGCCCGAGGTAGATTGATTATATAATGACCTTTTTGGTTTCCTCTTCTTTTTTTGTATTGTGTTATGTACTGTAATGATACGTATATTATGATCCCTCCTGATATGCTCTATGTGTGTAAACAAAGCTTCTGTAAATGTAAATGTTTATTGAATGGCTTAATAAAAAATAAAAAAAGAAGAGAATACCAGAGAAACCATCTTATTTACTAAAAAAGTATCTGCCAAAAACAGATGTAGATCGGGTCAGGATGGTCACTACATAAAGTAGGTGGGAAAGACATGTAAGTACTGCTGAAAAAATATTGGTTCATTCTAGAAAGTGATCCAAACATAGGAGGAGCTATAGACACTGAACTCAAAATAGATCCCAGGAGAACAAAATCATTAAAAGATGCTCTGGTGAGAAGAATGTAAATAGATAGCACTCATGGAATTGCCGTTAAAAGGTTTTTATATATGCAACACGTGCGAAGCGTGTAGAAATAGGAAGAATATCCAGAAATATGAAGTCCCCTATAAGAGAAAGCTGAGAATGATACTTACATTTAAAACATGCAGTACTGTATACACAGACCGTGTACTGTACTGTCCATGCCCATGTAGGCAGTACATTGCATCCAGTAGGAAAAAAATGGAACTTATAAAGACAGTAATTGCTCTGTCATTCTTTTTTATTGCTGATATGATGTCATCAGTGATGTCATCATTGATATTCTTTGAGATGTCATCAGTGAGGTGATGTCATTTAACATTTCATGAGTGATGTATAGGTCATGTGAACTGTGAACTGACATGGATAAGAAACACATTTGAGAGCACACAGACAATGTGTCCTGATTTTACCTTTCTAAAAGACTACCCATATTTCTATCGCAAAACAAACCCCCTCAAGTGGTTTATTTACAGATTTGAATCCATCAAAATGGCTTTAGGTGTGCCATACTGTTGTCATGAATACAGAATCATAGCACTCTAGTTGTTCATTAGGACACTGTAGGAGGCTGCATACAACACCGGAAAATCAACTGACAGGCTGCCGCTGCTACTACTGTTGAAAATACATGTTTTACTCAAAATGTCAGACTTTATTCTCATACGGCTGAGGAAGGTGGTGTGAATTTATTAGGCACCAGTCATACCCTCCATGAGAACATCATGAGAGAATGTTTTTTTCTCAAACATGGTTCTTCAAATCCCTGCAGAGGAGCAGAATTTTCCACTGGGTAGATAACCTTAGAACACACCACAATTCCTAAAATTAGCATGATAGCACCAGCAAATGATTTATAATGTGGCTGAAATCTGTTATCTGACTATGTGGAAACCAACAGCCTTTTCCACATTAGTCAATCTGGTTTCAGAGCCAACCATAGTACCGAGTCTGCTTTACTAGAGGTCTCCGAACACATCAAGGAAAGCCTGGATGGGGGAGGGAAAGTCATTTTGATCCTGTTAGACCTGTCAGCGGCCTTCGATACCATCCCTCATGATAAGCTTCTGGACAGGAGCCAGACTCTCAGTATCGGTGGCTCGGTTTTAAAATGGCTTGCCTCCTTTTTGGAAGATAGGGACCAGGAGGTTTGGATGCCTCCCTTTGCAGCTGGAATCCCTGTGATGGATGTGGGTATCCCTCATGGTTCCATTCTGAGCCACACATTATTCAATCTTTATATGTCACCTGTAGCTGTCCTGGCGGAGACATACGGAGCAAAAATTATTTCATATGCTGACGACACACAGGTCCTTTTCACTTGTGACAAAGGTAGGAGCTTTGAGGGAGCCAAGATCAAAACCTGCCTTTCAAAAGTGTTTGCATGATTAAGAATGAACCAGCTCAAATGCAATCCGGAAAAGTCGGGAATGATCTTTTTCACCACCCCACCGCCTAATGACTGGAGACTCTGGTGGCCAGAAGATATGTCTCCACCTCTCGCCACACAACAAACAGTAAAGAACCTAGGCGTCTTGATAGACCATCGCCGATCTATGAAAGCCCAAGTCCAATCAGTGGTGGGAACGTGCTTTGGTCTCCTTAGGATGCTGAGAAAGTTCCTTCCACTCCTGTCTTTAGACTGCAGGAAATCCGTGGTCCAGGCATTGATTACTTCAAGATTGGACTACATGAATATACTCTACCTTGGCCTCCCAGAATATCTTCTCAAGCGTCTGCAGGTGGCACAAAATGCTGCAGCCAGAGCCATTTTCAGGCTCAAAGCTAGGACGCATATGTCCCCCCATCTCAGAGCGCTCCATTGGCTCCCAGTAAAAAATAGAATCAGATTTAAGGCCATGGTGTTATTCTTTAAGGCCTTTCACGGAAAGGGTGCTAGGTACCTTTGTAGAAGGATTACCCACTATGCTCCTTCGAGAACTCTGAGATCCTCCTCTATGAATCTGGCAGCGGTTCTTAGAATATCTCATGCCCGTTCAGGTGGCTCCTCTTTTGGGTTCCTCGGTGCTCAGGCCTGGAATGCGCTTCCCGCATCATTGAGAGTGGAGACGGATTTAGCTACTTTTAGGAAGCTCCTCAAAATTCTGCTTTTTAATCAATAATTGAGTTCCCCTTAGCATCCTCTATTATTTTTCTTTTCTCTCTTTCTCTTCTGTAATCGAAGTTGGTGTAGTTGGTTGCTCCCTGGGCCTTTGATGCGCCGGGCCACTCTTTTGAGTAGCTGTGCGCTATATAAATGCCTTTATTCATATCTCCATTTGCATTTGTTCCTTTTTGTGACCCACAAAACCTGCCAATCCCGTACACTGCATTTCAATAGATACCATGACCCTGAGTCCTGTAATGACTGCAACCACTTGTGGTCCATGTTGTGGCCGTCTAACTCAGGGCTAGGGTTTCTTAATGGGACCCCACATGCCTCTTGGGGGACAGGGTTTACTCACCCTGCCCCATACATATTTCTTTGTTCATTCTCAAAATTCAGGAACCATGACCCTGAGTTCTGTAGTTGCTGCCACAAAATATTGTTCGGTTATTGCCACACAATCACAATTCCATAGTCCCTTTTAAAGTGGCAGACCGGAGCAAGTCTGGACACTAACAGTCCAGCTATAGCTGTTTTCTTAACTTCATGACCACCCTGAGCACCTTTTGAAACTGAATTTCTCCAAAATGGCTGAATGAATTTACACCAAGTAACAAAAAGCATGCTACCTGAGTAAAGTTATAACTTTCTGCCAAATCTGGAGTAATTTTGTGCAAACTTTTTTTTCTGTATCGCTTACCTAAATTTCCTATATGAATCAATATGGGAAATCAATGTTTTGGGACATTCTCCCCCATCCTGATTTTTCTTTGTCCCACTTGACAGACCACCACAAAATGTTTGAGGAAGGAGCTGAAGTGGATGAATCTTTTTTCAACAGTTTCATGAAAATTCCTCTTTTGGGCACCTCTTTTAGCCAATATGTGTTTCATCCGGCATCGTAACCTTGACTTCTTCACGGCTAAAAAATATATGTAGGTTACATCATAATTTAATATAATATCACCAACACAAACTGTGAGTCTATCAGTTGAGAGAGAAAGCCACCCCATGAGGTATCCAAGTCTAAAATCAGATAATTGGTAAATACATATCATTCCAATATATACTGAAATTTCTTTAAGTTACAAACAGAGTTTGTGATAGACAATATTCATTATATCACCATAGAGAAGACCATAAATGTGTAATGCTTATTATACATAGCAACCGTGAGGTTTTGTATTTGCAGAGGGTCTGGTAAATTGTGTAGTTAGTAAATGTAAAACATACCCACCTAATTCCAAGGCTCACTCTATGTAGACTAACCTTTTAATCAGTCATTTTATATTCCGTTGGCTGCAGAAGCATTAATATAATCTCCTAATTTACATTTTCACATTAAAAAAATAAAAATTCCCTGGAAAAAACAAAGATTAAAGTGGAGTTATAGGTAAGTCTTCTAGTAATGGAAAAATGAGTGTTTAGTAAACAAAAAACCCACCAAAATTCACCAGTTTGATGTAACTATGATGCTCGGCTTATGACTTCACATATTCCATCACTGATTACATTAAAATCTATGGCAGTGCAAATTATATTTTAGTTAGTTAAGTATAACTAGTGTTCAGTGTCCTGTGCATTGAACCGGAAATCAGGGTTAGAGATACCTGTGCACATCTTGCAAAGCATGTTTTTAATTTCCGTACATTATGATTGGAGTAATAACTATTATTGTATAAAATACATTTTAAATATTAGCACATTATCCCCAACAAAAAAACACTTCTCTCAATACATTGACTGACATTCCTACAGTTTCAGGCAAACAATGAATGCTTAATTGATGACACTCACAATCTTTCTATAGGGTATTAAAATCAATGAACAAATCATGTTTTATAAAAACGACAGAGCTTGTAACACATCTAATTTGGTCTTATATTGTCATTCTGATCATCCAGTGACATTTATAAACCAGTCAGCATTCAGCCTCATCGTGTATAAATTAGGCCTGGGTGGTAAATTCCGTTCCGCTCGCGGAATTTGCGGAATTTGGGTAATTTCGCGTTCTGCGGAGTACGCGAAATTGCCAAAAATTCCACGATCTGCGGCTTCGCGGAATTTTTTGCTTGTTCGCGCTTTCAAAATGCGTGCTCGTGAGATATTTCTCCCCGAGCACGCAAACAGCGTTCGCGAACAGGAAAAAAGCATCGCGAACGGGCGGAACAAGCAATTCCGCGTGTTCGCGGAACTTTTGCGTGCTCGCAGAGATTTTTTACCGTTTCGCGGAGCTTTGCGTAGCGCGACTACGCAAATTCCGCCCACCCCTAGAAATGTCACAAGAACCCTGGTGTGTATATATAACTATAACTCAGGCCCATATATAACTACATTTTGTGCCCTAAAGTAATTATAACTCACACCCTCACCATGCACTGTTAATACCTCCCATATTACATCACTCATATCTTGTTCTATGACATAATTTATGACATTTCTGCAACATCTGAAATGACATCATTGATGACAACACTGTGCATGACAGGGGTGAAAGTTACAGTTACTTTAGGGCATGGGGTAGAGTTATTTGAGATAACTATAACTTGTGAATTTTAAGTGGTTTAGTTCATTTAAAATAATATGTTTTAACTGACATTTTCACCTAACTATAACATCCTTTTGCCGTTTTGTTTAGTGAAAATATTTATCTGTATATGTCTATCTATATTATATATAGTTATAGATAGGACCTATTTTCCATAGGAAATTCACAACATTCTATTTCCAATAACTTTGGCACCGGTTGATGAATCTTTGCAAAATTTTCAAAACTCGTGGGGCGCTCTGGTCTGCTCCTATCTTGAAAGTTTCGGGGTGATTCGTCAAGCGTGGGCCAAGAAAAAAGGGGGGGTCCCAAAACGTGTTTTCCCCATGCAATTTCCCGTAGGAAACTTTAGACACGGCTACAGCCCGAACTGCTGAACGGAATTACACCAAATTTGGCAAAGAGGTAGTACTTGGTTCAGAAAGAACCCTTTTGTTAAATGGTGTAAATCCGTTCAGTAGTTGCTGAGAAAATCAAAAGTAAAAACACATATATATCTATGGCCGCGGAGGATCCGTGCACCCTCCCGATCACGAGCTGCATGCTAATTGGCTGTCAACACTCCAAACCAGGAAGTGTTGTCAGCCATCGTGTGCCTCGGTAGAACCGAGGCACAAGAAAAGAGAAAAACAGTCGCAAAAAAAAGGAAAGGGGGCAGGGTAGGAACACCCTGACCCCCTAGGCCTGCTCAGGGGGTCCCACAAGGACCCCCAGGGCCAAAAAAAGCATTTTTTTAATAAACAAAATCGGCGAGATTCGCGAACCCAGCGCAAATTTCGGCCCAAAAAAAAAAAACGAACTGCGGGCTCCCGCGCTTCGTATTCAAAAACCCCCGGGTGGGCCAAGTCCCGGGGGCAGTAAAAAAATGTGTGCGGGGGCCACAATCCCCCACACACTGCCCTGGGGACCGCCACCCCCCGGGGCTTTGCATTAATATTTGCGGGGGCACATGGTCCCCCGCAGCCCCGGGGACCGCCACCCCCCGGGGCTTGTTTTATTAAAGTTTGGGGGGGCTCTCATTAATAATATTTGCGGTCCAGGCCACGCCCCTTTTTACACCTCTCTGCAACGCAGCTCTGTGGCGCTTACTGGAGGTACCTGGTGGGCTAGTTGGACCCCAGGGACCCTCAAGATTCAAGGGGACTTAATTCCCCAACTTAAAACGCGCCACGGGGCGTGTTTGCACAGTGGTGAAGGGAGGGGGCGGGGCCTGAGGTGACGTGTGCAAACACGCCCTGTGGCGTGTTTTAAGTTGGGGATTAAGTCCCTTGAATCCTGAGGGTCCCTGGGGTCCAACTAGCCCACCAGGTACCTCCAGTAAGCGCCACAGAGCTGCGTTGCAGAGAGGTGTAAAAAGGGGCATGGCCTCGGACCACCTCTCTGCAATGCAGGCCTGTGGCGCTTACTGGAAGTACCTGGTGGGCTAGTTGGGCCCCAGGGACCCTCAGGATTCAAGGTGACCTAATCCCCCAACTTAAAACGTGCCACGGGACGTGTTTGCACAGTGGTGAAGGGAGGGGGCGGGGCCACAAGTGACATGTGTGCAAACACGCCCTGTGGCATGTTTTAAGTTGGGGAATTAATTCCCCTTGAATCCTGAGGGACCTTGGGGGCCAGCTAGCCCACCAGGTACCTCCAGTAAGCGCCACAGCCCTGCCTTGCAGAGAGGTGGTCCGAGGCCATGCCCCTTTTTACACCTCTCTGCAACGCAGCTCTGTGGCGCCTACTGGAGGTACCTGGTGGGCTAGTTGGACTCCAGGGACCCTCAGTATTCAAGGGGACTTAATACCCCAACTTAAAACGCGCCACGGGGCGTGTTTGCACAGTGGTGAAGGGAGGGGGCGGGGCCTGATGTGACAAGTGTGCAAACGCGCTCCGTGGTGCGTTTTAAGTTGGGGGATAAAGTCCCCTTGAACCCTGAGGGTCCCTGGGGTCCAACTAGCCCACCAGGTACCTCCAGTAAGCGCCACAGAGTTGCGTTGCAGAGAGGTGTAAAAAGGGGCGTGGTCTCGGACCACCTCTCTGCAACGCAGCTCTGTGGTGCTTACTGGAGGTACCTGGTGGGCTAGTTGGGCCTTAGGGACCCTCAGGATTCAAGGGGAGTAAATCTCCCAACTTAAAACGCGCCACGTTTGCACACTTGTCACATCAGGTCCCACCCGCTCCCTTCACCACTGTGCAAACAGGCCCTCTGGTGCGTTGTAAGTTGGGGGATTAAGTCTCCTTGAATTCTGAGGGTCCCTTGCGTCCAACTAGCCCACTAGGTACCTCCAGTAAGCGCCACAGAGCTGCGTTGCAGAGAGGTGTAAAAAGGGGAGTGGCCTTGGACCACCTCTCTGAAACGCAGCTCTGTGGCACTTACTGGAGGTACCTGGTGGGCTAGTTGTCCCCAGGGAGCCTCAGGATTTAAGGGGAATTAATCCCCCAACTTAAAACCCGCCAGGAGGCGCGTTTGCACAGTGGTGGAGGGAGGGGGCGGGCCTGATGTGACATGTGTGTACTTATCCAATCACTCCGCCAAAACCCAAGCACTTATAAATTCACCATGCACTCTCCATGCAGTATTTTAATCATCCAGTCAGTACCCATGCACTCATGCAATGACCCATGCACTAACTCATGCACTGCTACAATACTCTGAGCACTACTGATGCAGTCCAGCCATCGCCCTGTCACTACCCATGCACTCCTCCTATCACCCAGCGAGCACCATGTACTTATCCAATCACTCTGCCAAAACCCAAGCACTTATAAATTCACCATGCATTCTCCTTGCATTACTCTAATCATCCAGTCAGTACCCATGCACTCATGCAATGACCCATGCACTAACTCATGCCCTGCTACAATACCCTGAGCACTACTGATGCAGCCCAGCCATCTCTTTGTCACTACCCATGCACTCCTCTAATCACCCAACCAGTAACATGTCCTTATCCAATCACTCCGCCAAAACACAAGCACTTATAAATTCACCATGCACTCTCCTTGCAGTACTCTAATCATCCAGTCACTTCCCATGTACACATGCAATGACCCAGGCACTAACACATGCACTGCTACAATCCCCTGAGCACTACTGATGCAGCCCAGCCATCTCTTTATCACTACCCATGCACTCCTCCAATCACCCAGCCAGCACCATGTACTTATCCAATCACGCCGCCAAAACCCAAGTACTTATAGATTCACCATCCACTCTCCTTGCAGTACTCTAATCATCCAGTTAGTACCCATGCACTCATGCAATGACCCAGCAACTAACTCATGCACTGCTACAATACTCTGGGCACTACTGATGCAGTCCAGCCATCTCCCTGTCACTACCCATGCACTCCTCCAATCACCCAGCGAGCACCATGTACTTATCCAATCACTCCGCCAAAACCCAAGCACTTATAAATTCACCATGCACTCTCCTTGCATTACTCTAATAATCCAGTCAGTACCCATGCACTCATGCAATGACCCATGCACTAACTCATGCACTGCTACAATACCCTGAGCACTACTGATGCAGTCCAGCCATCGCCCTGTCACTACTCATGCACTCCTCCAATCACCCAGCGAGCACCATGTACTTATCCAATCACTCCGCCAAAACACAAGCACTTATAAATTCACCATGCACTCTCCTTGCAGTACTCTAATCATCCAGTCACTACCCATGTACTCATGTAATGACCCAGGCACTAACACATGCACTGCTACAATCCCCTTAGCACTACTGATGCAGCTCAGCCATCTCTTTGTCACTACCCATGCACTCCTCTAATCACCCAACCAGTAACATGTCCTTATCCAATCACTCCGCCAAAACACAAGCGTTTATAAATTCACCATCCACTCTCCTTGCAGTACTCTAATCATCCAGTCAGTACCCATGTACTCATCCAATGACCCAGGCACAAACTCATGCACTGCTACAATACTCTGAGCACTACTGATGCAGTCCAGCCATCGCCCTGTCACTACCCATGCACTCCTCCTATCACCCAGCGAGCACCATGTACTTATCCAATCACTCCGCCAAAACCCAAGCACTTATAAATTCACCATGCACTCTCCTTGCATTACTCTAATCATCCAGTCAGTACCCATGCACTCATGCAATGACCCATGCACTAACTCATGCACTGCTACAATACCCTGAGCACTACTGATGCAGTCCAGCCATCGCCCTTTCACTACCCATGCACTCCTCCTATCACCCAGCGAGCACCATGTACTTATCCAATCACTCCGCCAAAACCCAAGCACTTATAAATTCACCATGCACTCTCCTTGCATTACTCTAATCATCCAGTCAGTACCCATGCACTCATGCAATGACCCATGCACTAACTCATGCACTGCTACAATACCAGGAGCACTACTGATGCAGTCCAGCCATCTCCCTGTCACTACCCATGCACTCCTCCAATCACCCAGCGAGCACCATGTACTTATCCAATCACTCCGCCAAAACCCAAGCACTTATAAATTCACCATGCACTCTCCTTGCATTACTCTAATCATCCAGTCAGTACCCATGCACTCATGCAATGACACAGGCACTAACACATGCACTGCTACAATCCCCTAAGGACTACTGATGCAGTCCAGCCATCTCCTTGTCACTACCCATGCACTCCTCCAATCACCCAACCAGTTCCATGTCCTTATCCAATCACTCCGCCAAAACACAAGCGTTTATAAATTCACCATCCACTCTCCTTGCAGTACTCTAATCATCCAGTCAGTACCCAGGTACTCATCCAATGACCCAGGCACTAACTCATGGCAAATACAGAGGAGGTCATGCTAATCACAGGGGTACCCCAACGCATAGTGTTCCCTAGTGTATGTAGGTGTTTTCACTGTATTCTAAGTGTCTTTTAGCATAGCACTGGCTCTAGGGCCGGTTAGTCAGTTACCACTAGTACCCGTCAGCAAAACGTTGGAGGCACAGGAGGACTTTCTGCTCCTCTGTTGGTTCTTTCTGCACATCTCTTGCTTCTTCTTGCACTTTTCTTCATCTTTCTGGACTTCTGTTGCCTCTTTCTGCATGTCTTGCTTCTTTGTGCGCTTGTCTTCCTCTTTATTCACATGTCCTACCTTTGTAGGCATAGTTAGAAATTAGCATTTAAAAAACCTTTGAAATTCACTGAAAAAACCATAGGTTTCAGGGACGTTATAGTTATAAATTAGCATTTAAAAAACCTTTGAAATTCACTGAAAAAACCACAGGTTTCAGGGAGGTTATAGTTAGTTGGACATTTCACTCGTACAAAACCAGAGAAATTCCCCCGTTATAGTTAGTTCAGCTAACTATAACTCGCGCCCCCGCAATGCACTGCTGATGACGTCACATATTACATCATGCATGACATGGTCAGTGACATCACTGATGACATCACTGATGACATCTCAAATGACATCACTGATGACATCACTGATGACATCATCCACGTGAAAATCTGATGCATCGCCTCACACTCTAATATAACCTTTGATACACCCACTGTAAAATACAGACTACCATTTTCGAAACCATCGACACACCAATACCAGTTACTACATGCGCACTCACTGATTCCTAGGTCTACACACACATCCACTCATTCACCCATACAATCACTCATACATGCAGTCACTCATCAATACAACACTATCATATGCACTCATACACCTATACAGACACTCACACACCGCCACTCATCCATGGAGTTACTCACACACCTAGTCAGTCATGCAAATAATCAATCACACTCCCATTTACTCACCTATACAGATACTAACGCATACTTACACTCTTATATAATCACTGATACAAGTACACACTCATCCATACAGCCACTCTCACAATCACTGACTCTCATGCATAGTCATTTATACTCCAACTCTCACATACAGCCTTTTCCCTATGTAGTTACTTGGACATGTACCACTGAGACATCCATTCACTCACCAACACACCCATACACACACTCACCCGCCCATACAGCTGTTTTCACATGCACTATTGAACCCATACACCCAGTGAATCAACCACTCACACATCTATGCACAGTCACACACCTCACACCCACCCACACACACACTCAGGGGCCGATTCTGATCTCGGCCGGTAGGGCTCCGAATCGGATTCGGCTTTACCGGATCCGATTCGAGCCCTGTTTCCGACCGAACCGTACGCGGGTCCGGCCGAGCGAGTACGATGCGAAATCGCCGACCGACTCGTCCGGGCGTCCCGACCGCTCCGACCGACTCGCTCCCGGCTCGAACCGCTCCGACCGACTCGCTCGGACTCGACTCGCACTGCGCAATGGAGACGTTCCCCGGCCGGGTAAGTACGATGCGTGCCGCGAGCAGTCCGACCGAGCCGCGCACTCCGGCTCGTAAGAGCTGTCGGAGCCGTACTTTGGGGGTCCGTGTCGGACCCCCTGTACGCGTAGCCGCGCGAGTCGCACACAGGGGGGACCCATGGGTCCCCCCTACCTGTGCGTGTACGGCGCGAATCGCTTCGCCGCGTACCCGCTGTAGGGGGCGCCCTTGTCCGACTCGCACCCATTGAGTCAATGGGAGCCCCAGTACGCGTTGTACGACCGGCTCCCATTGACTTCAATGGGAGTCCGACCGACTCGAGTCCGATAACATACGGACGCATCGTACTCGTTCGGTCGGACTGCACGGGTCCGATTCGGTCGAAAATCTCTCCGGGTCCGGCTCGGTCGGAGAAATTTCCGGCCCGAATCGGAATCGACCCCTCAGTCTCCCATACAAATTCTCAAGCAACCAATCAATAACCGATATACACACTCATGTAGCTACTCACCAACCCATGCATTCAGTAAGACACATTTAATCACTCACTTATACAGTCAGTCACGCACCTACTAAATCATCCATCCAGACACTTATACACCCACTCATTCTTCAATACACCTTGGCATATATATAAACCATATTTAAACTTTACAGAAACACACAGTGACTGGATGATGTCATCAGTGATGTCATCAGTGATGTCATTTGAGATGTCATCAGTGACGTCATCAGTGATGTCACTGACCATGTCATGAATGATGTAATATGTGACGTCATCAGCAGTGCATTGCAGGGGCGCGAGTTATAGTTAGCTGAACTAACTATAACGGGGGAATTTCTCTGGTTTTGTATGAGTGAAATGTCCAACTAACTATAACCTCCCTGAAACCTGTGGTTTTTTCAGTGAATTTCTAAGGTTTTTTAAATGCTAATTTCTAACTATAACGTCCCTGAAACCTATGGTTTTTTCAGTGAATATATATATATATGAGACCTGCTGCCTTTGCCAATGTGTGTTTTCTATTGTTCTTGTCTGGTAACTGGAAGATTGGTTTAAGAAGGCGACTAATAGCTTTAGACTCTTTGAAAATTAATCCAACAACTAGGTTATGTGTTTGAAAAGTATTTAACACTTTCCTCTTTCCTTCATTCTGGCTTATAATTTAAGCTTTATGAACAAATCGTGCAAAAATGGAGTTCAAATTGCTTTACGACATTTTTTCTACATGTGCAGTAAGAAATAGCCAATACTTAATGATAAGCATTTTACTTGCAGCGTCAAAACGGTCCTTTTTACAACATTTATGAGACCTCATGTCAATGAAAGGACCTGTGCATAAAAGCATTCACATGCTCACCATAACGCTGCCCAGTCGAATGGAGGTCTTTTTGCTTGATAAATGCTTCACTTCCCACATCACAATGTTTAAAATGCACAACATAATAATTACCGTTGCCATAGTTGGTAGGATTTAAAACTTTGTAGTTCAACCATAACACATTTTATGTTGTCACAACACCCGATTTCTCTGAGTTGCCCTACCATATAAACAGTTGAGACATACATCATACACTCACTTATTCAAACTTTTATTCGTGCAAACCAATTCAGCCACCCATCCATGCACTCACTTGTTGATCATCCATGCATTGTCACTCATCCAGCCAAATGTTTAGTCATTTGCTTTCTCATCCACTAATCCACAAAAACGCACTGCAAAGTTGCCAAACAATAAACAGTGTAAATGAAATAACCCAACCTGTTTGCTTTGCCAATGCTTGTTACAATTCCATCAGGCTATTGGGAAGTTCTACATGAGAGGGATAAACTTATGCTGTAGGGATGCTTATAAAAGGAAGAGTTGAATAAACTAAACTTCAGAAAGTCCAACATTGTAATAAAAACCTTATTGCTTCATTGTATTTGCTGGCTCTAACCATTTGATATAGAAGATTAATAGTGATGTGTCGAAAATACTGAGTGGTTATTTTTCATTCTCATTTTCAGGTGCTAACGAGGTTAGAATGCTGCTATTGTGCAAGCTTTGTAAAAACAGATGACTTTCCTATTTCGCTAAAAACTTCCCTGCCCCGATGTCCTCAATAAACTCGCACATTTTACATTTTAAAATCACTTCAAAGTGAGGATCTCATAAACATGAGGTATGATAACATGCGAACTGCAGTCATTAAATCGAATTATTTTCAGGTCATACTTATATAATGAAATGTTTTACACATGTTGCAGTTAAAACACATTTTAAAACCGATGTCTTCCAAAACTGTTTACATTAATAACGAAATGGAAATTACTTAAATCCTTCCTTTCAGATAGACAACAGACAGTCACCCTTGGCGAATTCTCATCTAAACCTCTCTCTCTGCCTTGTGGGGTCCCTCAGGTGTCGTCCTTGAGCCCAACACTTTTTAATATTTATGTGTCGCTCTTAGCTCCCTTGATTGAATCATTTGGGTTCAATTTAACTTCATATGCAGATGACACCCAAATTGTAGTGTCATTAAGGCCAGGAGAGTTGCAGGGAACGGCAGCCAGATTTCACGACTGCATGATAGCAGTGGGCAATTGGATGGCCCAAAACTGTCTAAAACTAAATTCCAGTAAGACAGAGGTAGTTCTGTTCAGCAATGATGCTAACTTTTGGAACTCGACTTGGTGGCCTGACTCTCAAGGCCCTCTCCTCACGCCTGTCAAAAAGGCAAAGAATTTAGGAGTCTGGATAGACAATAAGCTCAACCTCAAGGATCAGGTGAATGCAGTAGTCTCATCCACCTCCTATATATTAAAAACTTGTAAGAAGATCATACATGTTTTACCCAATGATAGCCGTCAGTTAGTGATTACCGCTCTAGCGATGTCCAGACTAGATTATTGTAACAGTTTATATCTCAACATTCAGGAAGGTCTGATGAATAAACTGCAACTTTTACAAAACGCAGCGGCTAGACTGCTGTCCGGCATCCCAAAACATGTTTCCATCTCAGCAGAGATTAAAAGACTTCACTGGCTGCTGATGCGAAAACGGGTACAATTTAAGGCTCTGTGTATTGTACACAAAGCCCTGCATAGAACTGGGCCCAACCATCTCATTACGCAATTCCAATGGTACACACCAACTAGATGTTTACTAACCCTGGGCAAAGCACTACGCTACGCTCGCGTAGTTTGCGAAGTTTGCGCTACTTCGCACAACGCGACTTGCACGTAGCACAGTGCAAACACGCGTAGCGTAGCGTAGTGCAGCGGTCATTTTTTGCTTGCTCGCGGTCCTCAACGTCAAGTTGGCGACCGCGAGCAAGCAAAATGACATCCCGGTGAGACTTTTTCCTCGTTCGCGATCAGCAACATCAAGTTGCCGATCGCGAGCGTGGAAAATAAACCTCCCGGCGAGATTCTCAACGCGGGGAGGTCAGGTTTCTCATTGCGAGTGGTCGCGTATGCTCGCGACCGCTCGCGATGAGAAACTACCAGTCCGCGTTGAGAAAGCTGCCGCTCAAGTAAAAATCTACTCGAGCGGCAGTAAAAGCCAGTTCGCACTGTGCAAGATGCCGTTTTCAATGATTGCACAGTGCGGACAAGCATCCGGCACTGTGCAATCATTGCGAACAGTGCACTACGCAGTTCGCGTAGTGCTACGCGTAGCTCGCGTAGTGCGAACTGCACTTTGCGTAGCTTCGCGTAGCGCTACTTCGCGAACTACGCCCAGGCTTAATGTTTACGCTCCTCGGAAGCTAAACTTGTATCGGTGCCTTTGCGAAAAAGACCAACTGGGGTGGAAGAAGCTTTGTGGTTAGTGCAGCCAAGGCATGGAATGGCCTTCCGCTGCAGTTGAGATCTCAGCCAAACCTGTTGGCTTTTAGAAAGGCTCTGAAAACTTGGCTCTTTACCACACAGTCTTAGGTCTTTATTTTTCCGTCTCCTGACTCAGGATCTCTCTATGACTTCAGGTAGCGCCAGGACACCTTCAGGTAGCAGTTTGTGCTTTATAAATGTTAAATAACATAAACATAACATAACATAACATAAATTAACATAATGAAGTAATTTGCGATGTTGACTAAAGAGACAATGGTGTCACCAAGCCCTTAGAGATGGTCATTTTTTGGAAAGTCTTTGGGGCACATTCTTAAGGACTTATCGCCGATTTATCGGCACTTTAGCGCCGCAAAAGTGGCGATAGATTTATCACCCTATTCCCAAGCTGGTGCAAACTGCCGATATCGCCAGTTTTCCAGCGATAGCTGCTGCAAAAAACATCGCCACGGATGAGTGCGACAACTAAAGCTAATGATATGCAGAGTAGGTGTTCCCGTGCAAAAACACCCGAAAACACCACTTCGCGAGATTCTCAACGACCAGTCAGATCTGTGATGCGAACCAAGAACAGGCAATAAGGCGCGTTAGCAGCAGGGATTTAACACCTGCCTTTTACTGGTGTTAAGCAGGACGACCAACTGCAGTAGAAAGGGAGCCCAGCCCAGAGCCACATCTGAAGACGAACAGATGCCATGGAGACACTGATCATGCAGCTCGGAGACCCAAGAGGGCCACAACACCCACCGCCACCACCCCCAGGACCCCCCCCCGGACCACCCCACCCCCGGGATTACCACCTAGGCAGTGCAGGACAGCGGACGACCCTAAAACATACCAGCCCCAGAGACTCAACGCCAGAGGAAGCCATTGGCCAACACAGGCTCAAAAGGACAACCATCCTCCGCATCCTGACCCACATTGCCCACAGGCTGACGGTACCAACACAGCGGACAACCTACATCCCCCCGCAGACAAAGCTGGTGGCTGTGCTGCACCTGTTGGCCCCTGGTACCTTCCAACCAACAACTGCCGGAGTCGGAGGAGTCACACAGCCAGCCCCATCAAACTCCCTCACACATGTCATGGATGCATGTCCACAAAAGCAACGGCGGGCCCCTGTATTTGCACCACACGATAGTTCCAATTCGTAGTGTACCTGCGCAACCAACCCCAACGCCAGCCGTGCTAGACGCCTCCGTGCCCCAGACCCAAGATCGTAGTAACCGAAATGTGGGTGCGCCAGGTCATGAAGTCCAGTAGTCAACAGTAGTGTAAAAACAGAACTTTATTACAAATACACAAACAAACAAAACGCTCAGCCAACGCGTTCCATTCCCAATGGGGAACTTCCACAGGGCAACGTGTCTTCAGTAACCTGTGGGAGAAATGGGGACAATGGTCAAACTTCCGTATAGTCACATGCCTAATCTGGTACAGTGTACTGCACTTGGACAAACCGGAATGCCCACAGGCATGATAAACTATGCATGAGAAGACCGTAACAGAACTACGTGTGGCCGTAACCGTCGTAGGAATGAAGAGGAAGGTAACGACCACACAAACTGCTGTTACGGTCACATCATGCAGGACTCATCATACCTGAAAGCATCACGGTGTGTGTCAGCTCGATACCCCTGCCCCTCACTCCCCCCACACTGCGCAGGAAAATCTTGAGACCACTCAAGGGAACTACGCCATAGCTGGCGTCACGCACGTGTTGGGGGCAATTTACAGCACACATGTATGACTTGTGCCCCCTGCCGACACTGCACAAAATCACCGCAACAGCAACCACACGCATGCCATCACTGTGCATACAAAAGTGGACCACCGTGGCCTGTCCACCAATGTCGTCGCTTTGAGGATGGCCCCCATGGAAGTGCACTGCCCATCAGCAAGTACCAACTGAACACACCACACACCTCAACTCCACAATCCCCCAACTCACAACTGTGGGAATGCACATGTCACCAATCCACCACCAAAGTGACTACTGCGTGAGTCTCAGTCTCCGCCACAACCTGCCCATAGACCTACACACACGTGGCCGACCACCTTCAACGGGCACATTCACACTGGAGATGAGGTGGCTACATCCCAAACCAACCCGCGCACATCACGATCATCGCATGCAGGGTCGTGTCAGCAAGGGCGGCGCCCCCCACCCAGCCACGAGTCCGCCGCCGTGACCGGTGGTGCCTGCGCGATCCTGTGCGTCTGCTGCACCCCAGCCCTGGTCCCCAGACCGGTCCTCCGCCCAGCAATGACTGGCCACCCCTGCACACCCAGGCCTCAATGCTCACCTGCCGCCACCGGCGTGTCTCCAAGAGGGCCCACCACGTGCCGGTGCATCCTCGTCAGCCGATCGCTGGATTCTGCGCCACAGGCCCCCAGCGCACCCTGCGGCACCGCACTGCGGAGTCATGTGTGTGCTGACTGCTGCCTTTGGCGTGCACTACGGTCCAGCAGGACTCACAATTCAGATCGAACCACGGTTAGCAGGACGGCTCATCGAGGCCTACGCATCATCGCAGGCTGCACACCCGCTCAGCTCTTCAGGTGCCACTAACCCTGTGCAACGCAAGTCATCGTCACGTGGCGGTAGGCCCCTACCAGCCGCAGTGCAGCGGGTGCCACTGACCCTGTGCACCGCAAGTCATCGTCCCGTGGCGGTAGGCCCGTGCCGGCCGCAGTGCAGCGGGTGCCACCAACTCAGTGCGCCACAAGTCATGGACCCTTTATGATTGGGTCTCGTGGTGCGGACGCCATCATGTCATCTCTGGCAGTGGGGAATGTGATGTGCTAGGCCCCTTTTATTGGCAGGGTCACATGTCCTGTGATGCCTGTGCTGGATGGGTGTGGTGTGGGTGTTAACCAGCCCTCAGGGAGTGGATGTGGCATGCTGACAACTAGACCAGTGATCAGCAGATCACTACAGGGAAGACCTGGGACATGTAGCTTTGTCGTCCCCCCCTCTGAGCGTAAGCAGAGTGGACTGGCCTGGTGTATGGCAGGCCAGCGTAGGGGTGGGAACAATGAGCCCAGGGCTCTGGGCGTGCTTCAGTTCTGGGCCAGACAAGGAAGTAACTGATGCTTGTGTCTCTGTTGTAGTGTCTACGCCACCCGGACCGCAATTGGCAATGTTGCACCCTGTGACTCAAGTCCCACGACATGTGCAACATGGACGTGAGGGGGAATCACTGACCCTACATTCATCCATACTCTCATACTTAAATGATCAAAGGCATGAAACATCTGTGCGATTCTGAATGTTTAATTCACATCCAGTGGAGTGTTGCAGCTGGAGCAGTACAGGGCCATGCAAACCCCACTTCACATTATTGGCCCGTGGAGGGCCAGCCAGAGTCCTTCAGGGAATGACAAGTACATCGGAAGAGGAAGAGTTCAGTCAGCAGTCTGATCGCTGTGTCATTGGTAACCAAACATAAGATGGCAGTCCATGTCAAGGTCCAAGGTGAGTGTCGTAGAGTGTATCGGGGGACAGTGGAAGGTGATGATGCAAAGGGCAGAACCAAGCAGAAACAGGCCATATGGCGTAGATGAATGCTACTGTCTCCTCCTTACCAGTAAGGTTGATTCACCCGCATCTTCGTCCTCTGATGTCACATGTGCCTCACACGTGGGTGGTGGTGGAATGTCGGCTGCACTGTGTGCCACTGACACATCGGGGGCCGGAGGTGGATTGCCTACCGCACTGTGAGGCACTGACACAGCAGGGGGCGGAGATGTGGATGTAGAAGCAGCAGCAGCATTCATCTGCGCAAGCCCTTGAGGCAGCAATGCCATGATGATGTGCTGCAGGGCATGGAAGGTCCCAGCCACATCTCGCTGGTGTGCAGCCGTGGCAGCCATTCTTTCTGCCATCATCCACTCCATGTTCTCCATGATCCTCCGCATGTGTCCCAACTCCCGGCTGACACCACTGGAGCTACTCTGACTAGACAGTTGTCCTTGTCTCAGAGTCAGGACTCCAGCGATGTCATCCATGGTTCGTTGGAGAGCATGGAGCGGACTGTGGGTGTCCGTTAGGGACTGTAAGTGGTCCCTGATGGGAATCAGACACCCATGTATGGCATCAAGTTTGGCTGCCATGAGGTCGAACCCCACCCGCACCTGATCAGCCATCTTCTCCTGGACCTCTAACATACGGCGTTGGAAGGCCATGTGTTGTTCTTGGGGGTCCTGGGAGACAGCCGGGTGGTAGGTGCTTCCTGCTGTGTGGTCTGTGCAGGGGGTGGGGTCTCCTCAAAGCAGCTGGGCTGCCCTGCTCCTGGAGGTGGGGTGCCGAAGCTGACAATGAGGGTTTGCAGGGCTTTGGTGTCGATGTTGGGGATGTCCTCATCATCATCAGTGAAGAGCTTTTGGGGCTGCTCTGCAGGAGGTGTTGATGCTCCCTCTGCAATGTGAAGGGGAGATGCAGTATTACATTGTGTTCACATGTATGTTGTCGCATTGTACAAGTTCACATGCAGACTGCATGACAATGTACATTGTGACTGTTTAGGAGGAGCTGCCTATTTGATGCGGGACAGTGGACTTTTCGTCAACATCATGGATATGTGTTTGTACTTATACATTGACATCTCACATTTCCCTGCTATGCCAAATGTGATTGGCCAGTTTCTCCACACAAGCGGCACCTGTTGTGTCCTCTGTCCTGTTGTAAACGTGTTGCAGTTTGTACCACATTGTTGTCAATGCTGATGTGCTCTAAATGTCATGTGTGTGTACAGCTCTGATTTTGCTGCCCCTTGTCCCTTTCAGGCGGTGTGCCTTCGACTTCTGTGCCCATACAGTACTGAGATGTTGCAGACTTGGGTGAATTTGGGTCTTGGTGGGAGTTGGGACTCTGGGGCATGGTTTGTCCGCAGATGTGTTGTTGACGTCAGGGGTTGTTTGTGCAGGTGGATGTGTCAGAGTGTGACCTGCTCCTTTACGGATGTGGTCCACACTCAGCCACCTCAGTGTGGTGGCGTGCACCATGTCATGATGATCGGACTGCAGCCATGCTAATCGTCATGCAGTGTCACTTGCATTGTCAGTGTGGCTCACGGACCCGCAGCTTTGCTGGGTTCAGCACATGTGCATAGGTTGGTTGTGAGATAAGTGATGTGTGGGCGGGCCTCCTCTGGGCACATAGTCGACGGGGGCCTATGTGCTGTTGCTATGTGTGCTGCAGTGTGCCAAGGGGATCAGGGACATGATCCAGAGTCATTGTGGGTGTGCACTGTGCTCCGCTTGATTGTGCATGTGTGCCATTGTGCCCATCTCCCCCCGTTCCCCCAGTCCCTGGTTGTTACTCACCCTGTTGCTGTTGTGTCAGGTCATGTTGAGCAGTGTCCGGTCCCCCATCTCCTGTCACCATCTCCCCACTGATGACTGTGGACACCATTTCCTCCATCTCATCCAGCTCCTCCTGTGGCGCTGGACTCCCACCTCCAGTCTGCATTGCTGCGTTCTGGTTGTTGACGAGTTTCTGCTTGGTCTTGCGCTTCATATCATTGCAGCGCCTCTTGAGCTCTTCCATTGTCCTCCTCAGCACTCCGACTGCATTCACCTTGTCCAGGATGGACTGCCATGTTGCATTTTTTGTTGCCAATGACACAGTGGAGGTGGCGAACAGTTGTTGATGGTGTTCTATCACCTCCGTGATCAGGATCCTGTTTTCCTGCGGTCTGAACCGTGTATTCCTCTTCTTCTTGTCCTTGCCCTTCCCTGTCCCCGAGGTCCCAGGCTGCTTCTCCGGGGGGCTTGTGGGGTTCTGGCCGTCCTCTGTACCTGCTTCGGCTACCTCCATTGTGCTTCGCTGTAGTTTGGTTTTTGTTTGTGTTATTTTTTTTCTGCTTTTGTAGTGATTTTTCCCACCTGACGTGTGTGATTTGCAGGCCTGGCATTGCTTTTCGCTGATTGTCTTATCGCGGTTGGGCCCATCGCAACTTTTTTCGGGTTTGGATTTTAATCGCCGTCTCGGTAATGTTATCGCTGACATTTGATGCGTTATCGGGAGACTATTGCATGTTACAGCCGTGTTGAGAATACGACGTTAAGACAGAGTTATTTTCCCGTGATAGACGGCGATATGAAAACGTGTGTTAACCTATTTTGGCGATGTTTATCGCACGTTCTAGAGAATATCCCCCTTTGTATTCGTTGGTTTTGATCCCAGTATTCAGTAACAGACAGAAGGTGTTGCTGAGATTAAATGTTTTCTTGTCTTTGCATTTTCAATGATGTCGGTAGTCTTGAGCCAGGGTTCTCTCATATATTTTTAAAGCTGTGGGACCTCAGACACCAGCATTAATTTGTTTTCTCTTTCGTCTGCATTTTGACCTGTGCAGAATCTGGCTGTTATGCATTAAACATCATCAATCAGTATAACTTATTAGTTTGTAATATCGTTTTAATGACTTAACAGTTGGTAACGTGATTGGGCAGAATTTGGCCAAATGAATACATTTATAGGAGGGATTTGATGTGTTGAGATCGTGTTATGTTTTTGATTCATGTTGCTTATATTTTAGTAAAAGTCCTATCCAAGAGAAAGACTGGTGTTGAGAATGTATTTGATCTAATATATTTAGAGTCATTTATTTTTGGATACAAATAAAACAGCTCATAACAAAATGATTACTTGAAATATATGTTCACAGAAATTCTTCATTTTTGTAATGTGGCTCATTACTGCAATGATGCCAAAAAGCAGACAGTGGGCAACCTGCCAGGGACATGGAAGCAGAAGTATTATTGAAGTAGCTCATTGATAACATTTCACACTCAATGACTGTGGGGCATATTCTCAAGGACTTATCGCCAAGTTAGTGGCAATTTATCGCAGCCAAAGTGGTGATAAATTCATCGCACCATTCACAAGCTGGTGCTAACAGCCGATATCACCAGTTTTCATGCGATAGCAGTCGCAAAAAACATCGCCACGGATGACACCGGCAACTAACGCTAATGATATGCAGAGTAGGCGTTCCCGTGCAAAAACCTGCGGAAACACCACTCCGCAACATTCCCAACGACCAGCCAGATCGGCGATAAGAATCAAAAACATGCGATAAGGCGCGTTAGCAGCAGGGATTTAACACCTGCTCCGACCTGGTGTTAAGTCGGACGACAACCTGCACCATGAAAGGGAGCCCAGCCCAGAGCCACACCTGAAGAACAACAGATGCCATGGAGCTACTGATTATGCAGCCCGGAGCCCCAAGAGGGCCACAACACCCACCGCCACCACACCCAGGCCCCCCACCCCCCCCAGGATCCCCCCCCGGGCCCTACCCCGGACACCCCCCCGACAAAGATATTTCACATCTACCTTACAAATTCATGAACACAACAATTCGCCTGATGTCGCACAAGTACAACAACAAACATCCATGTGTGGTCCGAAAAAGGAAAAACATACATACATCTTAGAATTCCAAAAATAATCAATTTATTCAAATTCAACTCAACATCAATAATTGGAAGAGACATGGCGGGTCTTCTCCGGACAAACTGTAATTCACAGCCTGCAAGACAGAATTGAAGATAAGAAGGAGTGTCATGCGCTCAACAAAGGACAGAGAGAGAGAGAAAGAGAGAGAGATAGAAATGGAGAGAGAGAGAGAGAGAGAGAGTGAAAGAGAGGGAGAGAGTGAAAGAGAGGGAGAGAGAGAAAGAGAGAAAGGGGGAGAGTGAGCAACAGAGAAAGAGAGAGAAAGAGAGGGAGAGTGAGAGAGAGAAAGAGAGAGAAAGATAGAGAAAGAGAGGGAGAGAGAGAGACAGTGAAAGAAAGAGATGGAGAGAGAGAGACAGAGAAAGAAAGAGAAGGAGAGAGAGAGACAGTGAAAGAAAGAGAGGGAGAGAGAGAGAGAAAGAGAGAGAAAGATAGAGAAAGAGAGGGAGAGAGAGAGAGAAAGAGAGAGAAAGATAGAGAGAGAGAGAGAGAGAAAGAGAGAGAAAGATAGAGAAAGAGAGGGAGAGAGAGAGAAAGAGAGAGAAAGATAGAGAAAGAGAGGGAGAGAGAGAGACAGTGAAAGGAAGAGAGGGAGAGACAGTGCCGACACTGCGCACCCAGGCTGCTGCACCCCAGCCCCTCCCGCTGCCCAGGGGGATTGCCCGACCCTGCGCACCCAGGCCTCACTGCTCACCTGCTGCCACCGGTGTGTCTCCAACCACGTGCCGGTTCACACTGCAGGCCACCAGGTCCCTCATCTGAAACAGAGTCCACAGCTAATGATGGCAGAGTACATATCATTGCACACGGCAATGACGCTTGGCCGCCCCTGCGCACCCAGGCCGCTGCACCCCAGCCCCTCCCGCCGCCCAGCGGGGATTGCTCCCGCCCCTGCGCACCCAGGCCTCACTGCTCACCTTCCGCCACTGGCGTGTCTCCAAGAGGGCCCACCACGTGCCGGTGCAAGCACCAAGCCCGGGGCCCGCGACCTTGGCAGCCTCCACATCACGCATCCCCGCACTGCGGTCCACCAGGTCGCACACTTGATTCTGGGTCTTGATTTTGCAATGGCAGAGATCATATCAGTGCACACGTCATGATCGCAGGCTGCACACCCGCTCAGCTCTCTAGGTGCCACTAACTCTGTGAACCACGAGGCAACGTCACATGGCGGTAGGCCCGCACTGCCCGCTGGCTCAGGCCTACATTGCGGTCCATCAGGTCGCACACTTTATTCTGGGTCTTGATATTGCAATGGCAGAGACCATATCAGGGCACACGTCATCATCGCAGGGTGCACACCCGCTCAGCACTTTAGGTGCCCCTACCTCAGAGCACAGAAAGTCACTGTCCCGTGGCGGTAGGCCCGTGCCGGCAGCAGTGCAACCGGTGCCACCGACTCTGTGCAACACAAGTCATGGACCCTGAATGATTGAGCCTCGTCATAGGCCAGGCGGACGCAGCCATGTCACCTCAGGCAGTGGGGAAGAACTGGGACACGTAGCGTCGTCGTCCCCCCCTTTATACGTAAGCCGAGTGGGCTGGCTCGGCGTACGCCAGGCCAGCGTAGGGGTGTGAACAATTATCCCTGTCCTCTGGGCGTGGTTCAAATCTGGGCTGCACAGGAAACCAACTGGTGCGTGTGTCTCTGTTGCTGTGTCTGCGCCACACGTCCGCAATCGACAATGTTGCAATGTTGCATGCAGCCAGAGTGCGTCCGCGCACGAAGGGACTGTACAAGGAGCGCAAGGCCGCTCGGGGTCTTGGCTCATACATGGCAACTGTTGTGTGTGTTCATCGCTTTTGGTGCACCATAAGCCCAAGGCCTAACCTCAATTGCAGCGCGATAGCCACATCACATTCCCAGGATACAAGCAGTAGTCTGACTAACATTAGGGATGAAAGCCCCTTCGTCTCAATACAGAAGGAGGAAGGACATCTGCACCCCCGACCGGGGAAATGCATGCAGCAGGCACCCCCTAAGAGAGATACCATGGCAGATGATGACGACTCCCACACTACACACGGCGCCAATGAAAGATCAACGTATCCACACCCCACACACAGAAGTCCTTGCTCGAGGTACTCCTGCATGGAACGGCCTTGACACTTACGTACAGGACAACCCATCCGTACAAACTTTGCACACTCATATGACTCATTGCTCCGAGCTGTGGCATATCATCCACATAACAGCCGCAGGTCAGAAGCGTGCCGGTTCTACGAGAGCGAACAACGCAATGTCAGAACATCCCGGGCACATGCACAACCCCTGTCACGTGGAACTGTACCGTGACCGAATGCTGCATTTGTTGGGGGCACTGCCACTGGCAGTGTTGCGCATCAGTTACCGTCTGAGCTTCCGTCTTGCGTACGTTACCTGCGTCCAGCCCTGGTTCCACTGCCGATCATGCATATTCGAGTGGCCCATGGATGTCTGCCTATCCAACACAACGGTAGATGAACTGGATTATGACATGTGTGTGCGCCCCCTGTTGGACCACGACCAGGAGTGTAACCGTGATACCCGTTCATGGGATGCCTTGGCATTGGGCGTATGTGCTGGCAGTTGGGCATGTGAGATTGCACAATTCCTCGTGTGCAGTGACCACATCGAAGCGATCCCCTATTGGGCTGTGTTGTGGATTGGTGAAACGACGTGGACGGAGCACATCTTTCCAGACCAGCTAATGGATTGGCTCGCCCCCGTGTTCGTTGAAGTCGACAACGACGTACTCTTGGAACTGATTGCCCATGAAGCTGCGCTCACTTTCATGGACGAGTAACTACGTTCCTGAAGCCACAAAAGATTGTAACCCATAGCACAGGTCCCAACACCCTTTTGCATCTTGGAGAAATGGACACATATCCCACCATGACAGTGGACATGGCTGCATTCGCCTGGACTCAGAATGCATGTGCGTGCAAGACTGCGGGTTGACACACACCTGTGCAAGGTGAGTGGACAGCGGCGCCTGGCAACGTTCCTCAACCTGACACACCGCTGGAGGGAGAGTACACACATGGCAATGTAGTACTACATGTGACCTTCTTGGACTCCTTCACCTGCTCACTGTCAGCAGAGCAGACAGTCAGCGCAGTCCGGTGGTACAGGACTATGCAGATCCCATGGGCTGTGAGTGGTGTCCCCTGACACGGTGCAATGAGCATTCGCCAAACACCACACGACTCGTCCTGCAAGGCAAGGTGGGCTGAGACCGTTGGCATCTGTCATGGTTGGTGTTCATTTGTGCCTCCCCATGTCTTGCACCTCTACATGTTCCTTTGCTGCCTGTTAGTGTGTGATGCATTGGTCTGCATGTTGTAGCCCTTGTCTTGCCCGTACTGACACGCACATGCTAATAAAGTGTACGCAGCTTCACTAGTGTTCAACTGTGATGACTGTAGATTAGCATGCCAAATCGTGTGCCTCAATGAGCATTGTCCGTACACAGGGAGGGACTGACTGACGCATTTCACTTAGGGGTGAGTCCCTATTGCCAGCTCCACCTCTGTGAGCCAGACATTGTGGTTGGGAGAGTTGCTGGTAGACCTGTGCGCTTACGTGTCTTCAGCAATG
The DNA here is from genome assembly GCA_963921515.1 of Calotriton arnoldi. Taxonomy (NCBI): domain Eukaryota; kingdom Metazoa; phylum Chordata; class Amphibia; order Caudata; family Salamandridae; genus Calotriton; species Calotriton arnoldi. The sequence goes on from CAWUFW010004175.1 coordinate 364,240, forward strand.
TGAGTATGGTGTCCAACTTCTTGCCATGTGGATCATTGTGTTCCATCAAACCAGGCTGTGTCCACACAGTTGAGTGTGTGTGTAGATATGCGAAGAGATGTTCTGTTGTCACATGTGATGTGGGACACTACTTTTGGCCTCCTACCGACTTTGACATATTTACACACAGCCCTATTTAATACATGGACGTGGGGCTACGTTGGGGGGTTGCGAGATTGTTGTTCATGATCAATGAGGCCACAGCTAGTTCACACCTTCACAGTCATCTAATTGGCCATGTGTGTCACGGTCAAACATGCACATTGATGTCATTTCCCAGGGTGTACCTTTTTGTGCAAGCAATGTCCCTACAGTCATCCATACTGTTATACTTGATTGAACAGAGACATGACACATCTGTGTGATTGGGAATGTTTTATTCACATCCTGTGGAGTGTCTGAGCTGGAGCAGTACATGGCCATACATTACATGGTTGCCCAGAGGAGGGCCAAACAGAGTCCTTTAGGGGATGACAAGTTAATTGGTAGAGGAAGGGTTGAGTCCGCAGCCTGTTTGCTGTGTCATTGGTTACCGGAGCAGATATGGCAGTCCTTGTCGGGGTCCAGGTGAATCTCGCAGAGTGTTTCGGGGGACAGTGGAAGGTGTTGTACCAGGGCATGATGCAGAGGTCTGTACCAAGCAGAAACAGGCCATATGGCGGGGGATGAATGCTACAACCTCCTTTTTGACACAGAGTCATTACCGTCCACATCTTCATCCTCTGATATGTCTTCTGTGTAAGGTGTGCCAGGTGTGTGTGGTGGTGTTATGGCTGCATCACTGTGTGCCACTGACACATCAGGGGGCGGAGGTGGTATGGCTGCATCACTGTGTGCCATTGACACATCAGGGGGCGGAGATGTGTGTGTCGAAGTTCCTGCAGCAGTCATCTGGGACCGGCTCTGTGGCAGCAATGGCAAGATGAGGATCTGAAGGGCATGGTAGATCCCAGCTACATCTCGCTGGTGTTCAGCCGTGGCAGCCATCCTTCCTGCCTGCATCCGCTCCATGTTCTCCATTGTCCTCCGCATCTGTGCCAAATCTGTGCTGTCATCGCTGGAGCCTCTCTGCCTAGACAGTTCTTGTATCCGAGTGATGGCTCCAGCGAGGTCAGCCAAGGATTGTTGTAGGGCATGGAGTGGACTGTGGGTGTCCGTTAGGGACTGTAAGTGGTCCCTGATGGGACTAAGATGACCACGTATGGCATCTAGTTTGGCTGCCATGAGGTCGAAACCCACCCGCACCTGTTCAGCCAGCCCCCTCTGGCAGTCTGACACATGGCGTTGGAATGCCATGTGTTCTTCGGTGAGGTGCTGGGAGCCAGCCATGGTGGTGGGTGCTTCCTGCTGTGTGGTCTGTGCAGGGGGTGGGATCACCTCGATGCAGCTGGCCTGCCCTACTCCTGGAGGTGGGGTGCAGAGGCTGTCCACGAGCCGTTGGAGGGGTTCGGAGCAGATGACCAGGGGTTCCTTCTCCTCATCACTGAACAGATGTCTGGTCTGCTCTGCAGGAGGTGTTGATTGTCCCTCTGCAATGTGAAGGGGAGATGCAGGTTAACAGTGTGTTCCATGTATGTGCACGCATTGTACATGTTTACATACAGACTGCATTACAATGTACATTGTGACTGTTTTGGAGGAGCTGGGTATTTGATGGGAGACAGTGGACATTTCGACTACATGACGGATGTGAGGCTGTACTCGTACATTATCATCTGACAGTTTCCTGCAATGCCTGGTGTGATTGGCCATTTTCTACGCACATGCGGCACCAGTTGTGTCCTCTGTTCTGTGGTGTGAGTGTGGCACTTTGTACCACATTGTAGTCAATGTTGATGTGCTGTGATTGCTATGTGTGTGTGCTGCATTGTGGGAGAGACGCCCCTGCAGCTCTGATTTAGCGGCCCCTTATCCCTTTGAGGCGGTGTGCCTTCGACTTGTGTGCTTTTACGGTGCTGGGATGTTGGCGACTTGGGTCATTTGTGCTCTTGGACGGATTTTGGACTCTTGTGCATTGTTTGTCTGCAGATGTGTTGTTGACGTCAGGGGTTGTATGTGCACATGGATGTGTCAGAGTGTGACCTGCTCCTTTGAGGATGTTATCCACACTGGGCCACCTCAGTGTCGTGTCGTGCACCATGTCATGTATTTTGACTGCAGCCATGCTATTGGTCATGCAGTGTCACTTGCATTGTCAATGTGGCTCACAGAGCCGCTGCTTTGCTGGGTTCAGCACATGTGCATGGTAGGTTGTGAGATTGGTGATGGGGGGCATTTGTGCACATGGTGGACGGGGGCCTACTTGGTGTTTCTATGTGTGCTGCAGTGTGCCAAGGCCATCAGGGACATGTTCCACAGTCATTGTGGGTGTGCAGTGTGCTACACATAATTGTGCATGTGTGCCATTGTGCCCGTCTCCCCCTAAACCCCAGTCGCTGGTGGTTACTCACTCTGTTACTGTTGGGTCAGGTCATGTCGAGCAGTGTCCGGACCCCCAACTCCTTGCACCGTCTCCACACTGATGACTGTGGCCACCATTTCCTCCAGCTCATCCAGCTCCTCCTGTGGCGCAGGACTCCCACCTCCAGTCGCCGTAGCTGCCTTCCGGTTGGCATCAACTTTCTGCTTGGTTTGGCTTTTCACATCATGCCAGCGCCTCTTGACCTCCTCCATTGACCTCCTCGACACTCCGACTGCATTCACGTTGTTCACGATGGACTGCCATATTTCCGTTTGTGTTGCCGATGACACAGTGGAGGTGACGAACAGTTGTTGGTAGTGTTCTGTCACCTCTGTGACGATGATCCAGTTTTCCTGCGGACTGAACCCCGTCTTCCTCTTCCTCTTCTCCTTGCCCTTCCCCGGCTCCGGGGTTCCTGGCTGGTCGTCTGTGGGGCTTGTGGGGTTCGCGTTGTCCTCTGCACGCGGTCCGGGTGCGTCCATGGTGCTACGCAGTTAAATTTTTTTGTCTTTTTTTTCCTCTGGTTTTATAGTGCATTCTCACGCATGACGCGTGGGAATCGCAGGCCTGTCGCTGGTTTTTGCAGATTTTTGTATCGCCATTGGGGTCATCGCCACTTTTTTCGCGTTCGTGTTTCGCATTTTTTCAGCGTCGCGTTGATTGTAACGCAGGCATTTGTCACGTTATCGTGAGACTATCGCATGGTGCCGCCGGGTTGTGAATACTGCGTTAACACGGTGTTATTTTCCCGCGTTAGACTGCGATGTGAGAAGTTGCGTTAAGCGAATTTGGCGATCGTTAACACACGTTCTTGAGAACATCCCCCTGAATTGCCTAGCTGACTAACCTTTTGCTTTCTGTTATGAGTCTTGGGGCCATATTATCAAGAAAGGCGCAAACATTATCGCCGCTTTAGCGGCAGGAAACTGCCGCTAAAGCGGCGATAAGGGGCTTGATAATATGCGCTAGTGAATTCCAAATAGAAGCCCAGGTTCTGGTGTCAAGGACATCAAACCTGGGATTCTATTGGCATATTATCAAGCCCCTTATCGCCGCTTTAAAGCGGCGATAATGTTTGCGCCTTTCTTGATAATATGGCCCTCAATCAGGTGCAGTTTCCACATCTAAGCACTAGGACTGCGCCCAGGAGTGGCCCATACAGGTAAGAGCGGTGGGGCGGGGGGTGGGGTGGGGACTCAACAGATGACGACGAGGGAAAATTAATAAAAATTAATTTTCCCTCATCGTCATCTGCCGAGTCCCTCCCACCCCGCCCCATCGCTCTTACCTGCACGGGGATGCTCCTGACTCCGCCCCGTCTATTTATCTACATTTTATTTCCTCATTCTTTTGTTAATATCTGGTGAAAAAAGATTAGTAAATGATGGATATATTGCCACCTGTATCTGCAAAATGAGCACTTTTAAGCTGGATCTCCTGTGCGCATGTGTCACACAAATGAGGTATGCTGGGCTGACGATCTCACAGCCCTTAGGTCTGTGAGGTCACAGTCCAGCAGTGCCATAGCCTTCTGCACTAAGAACATCCCCTTATTACGTGCAGGTAAAATTCGACCAGGGCACTTTAGGCTTCATCCCTGATGCACTTGGCTCTAGATGTCAATCAGGGACTGGAGTCTCAGTAAACCTACCCTTTCACAACTCGTCATAGGATGGGGTGAGATCAGAACCTTCACTTCACCCCTACCGGGTGACGAGTTGGGCAAGGGAGGGGATAGAGGCAGAAGACGCACATCCCTGAGACTTGTGCTGCATGTGCCCCTGCGCATAGGGTACCACACTTTTATAACTGGATGCATCATTGCTGGAGTGCCACGCTGTTAGTCTTCTGTTGTATACCACAGCATGGTCATACTATGCAAGCCCAGCCACACCAGACGCCGCAGAAAAGTGCAGGTATTTCACGGAAGGCAAACACATAAGCGCTAGCTGCTTCTACTTCTTGCTCTCCATTGACTCAGCATGGAGCTCTGTATGTAGTGCTACCCGATACCTGGATTGTCTCCTTGATTATGCCTTAGGTTGTCCCTGTCTCAGCAGCATAACGATGATTACTGCAGCTGAGGCAGTGGCTCTGTAGTCCGGAGGGGAAGGCAGTCCAGCCTTCCCTGTACCGGCTGTACAGATGTTAATTTATTCACCATTTTCTGTCTCGAGTATCTGCAACCTAAGTGTTTTTACTTCTGGGAGGGTGGGACTGCAGGGGGTTCACCAGCGGGTATTCAGAGGCACTTGAAGTAGTGCCTGCACAATTCCAGGCGTCTCATGTGAATACTCCCATTAAGCACAGTTTCCAAGTAGTATTGCATCTCCATAGACACAGGCCTTTCAGAAAAAAAACAGGTAAGGACGATAATCTTTACACAATGGCACTATGTACAGTGCCTAAGAGACACAGTGCCTGTGTGCTGTAATCCAGCTCTGTGCCACTCTGACCTAGTCAGCAACTACTCCCAAATCTTGAGCTGCCAGCTCAGGTCACGATCATCAGCTGTGCTAGTATGGCTGGATCAGCTCTGAAAGTTTCTTTGTCAGAACCACATTTATTAAATGGGACACTGAAAAAAGTAAACATCCTAGAGGCAGTGCTGCATTTATTTTTCTTGAGCTTTTTCTCAGCATCTGAGACCCCCATGCCAAACACCTGTCAGCCATCTGTGATAACTTAAGCTTACAACTGCTCCCACCACACCTCTCCTTCCAGAGCAGGGGGTGCTGATAGTAACTGTAAATGGAGAGTAGGAATTGGGTGAACGTGAAATAAGAGAAAGGTAAGATCATGAGTGAAATTGAAGGGCATATGCATACATGGGGCATTTTACAGGTCTTTGGGAATGGAAGAGTGTGAAAGAAACTATGCAGATGGAAGACCAAAAGGTAGAGTCTGTGAGGATAAGAAAGGAAAAGTGATGGGGACTGTGGTGACATAGTGAGTGCGTGGAAGAGGGACTGATAGGGACTTTTAGGATGGAAAGAGAGAAAGGGTATGTGAGGAAGAGAGGAAGTGGAAGGGTCTGTGAGGCTGGGAAAGGGTGCAATACCAGGATGGGAGGGAGCAGTAAAAGGAGTGGGATCGGAGAGTAGGGAAGGTAAAAAGGGATGACCTTGGGGGATAGAGTTTGATGGCCAGAAGTCACCTAAAGCCTGGTTTAGCAAGGTAACTGAACACCCCAAAATATTAAACAAGAACACAGAAGCATTGAAGCATGTCTGGAGGTGAGTTCATGCATGATAGATTGACAAATTTCACCAGCCTCCACTTAAATCAATTCATAATAATGAAGAGGATAACATAAAGTCAATCAATCAATCAATCAGGGAACTGTGAAGCGCGCTACTCACCCGTGAGAGCCTCAAGGCGCTGGGGGGAGGGGCGGGTGTGCAGCTCTGGGTCAGCTGAAGAGCCAAGTCTTGAGGCTCTTCCTGAAGGTGTGCAGAGAAGGGGAGTGTCTGATGTCGATCGGGAGCTCGTTCCAAGTCTTTGCCGCGATGTGGGAGAAGGCTCATCCACCGGTTCTGGCTCTGCAGATGCTCTGGGGTTTCGGCAAGGGTGAGGTCGGCGGAGCGGAGGTTTCTCTTGGGTACGTGGAAGGAGACCCTTTCGTTGAGGTATTGGGGTCCGGTGTTGTGGAGGGATTTGTAGGCGTGGGTGAGTAGTGCCCTGGCTCCAGACTCACTAAAGGTTGGTATGCAGCCCTTTGCATGGGAGCAGGACACAGCCAATTCAGGTGTAAGTGTGAGGCTGTTCCTAGCTCCCCCCTCCCATCCTCCCAGGATGGCCCATTATGTTACACCTAAGCTGCCATGCTGTATGGCTGTCTAAAGCAGGGATTCCCAACATGGGGTGCCCGCATCCCCTGGGGGTGCGAGATGGCATTTCAGTGGGTGCGACAAAGGTGGAAAGTATGTTTATACGTGAATTTTGTGCACCTTGTTAAAAGCTTATTTTTTTGTTCAATTTGTTCACCCGCAGTACTGCATGTGGTTTAATCTGTGGTTCATAAAAATAAAAAAAAATACTATTCATCTTAAAATGTGATATTACTTTTGTAGGTGGTGAAAACATTAATCAAACATTTCCTAGGGGTGCAGGGCATAGAAAAGGTTGGAAACCCCTGGTCTATAGAGAATGCACTAAGCCCAGCTGTTACCCTCCCCAAACGTGTATTGGAGATAGGCTGCAGGCACACAGGGCTAAGAGCAAAAAAATGCAATCTTAAAGTGGCATTTTTAAAATGGTAATGATGAATTTGACTTTGCCATTAAAGAAGAAATATCATTACAATTCCAAAGGTAATAAACATGATAAATCTACTTACTTCCAATTGGTAATTACAGCTTAATAGACGTATTAAGGAATCCCCAATGTTATCATGTGAGAGAGGTAGGCATCACAAATTTTGGAGTTTGTCACTAGCAGGAAATGCAAAACTTAAAAGTACATGTCCTACCGTTTAATTACACAGCACCCTGCCCTATGGGCTACCTAGGGCATAACTTAGTGGTGACTTATATGTAATTAAAGGTATGTGTGTGCTGGGCAAGTTTTTAAATGGCAAGTAAACATGGCAGTATAAACTGTACTCACAGGCCCTGCAGTGGCAGGCCTGAGACATGTTTAAAGGGCTACTTAAGTGGTTGGTACAATCAGTGCTGCGGGCCCACTAACAGCATTTAATGTACAGTCCCTGGGCACCTGTAGTGCCCTTTGCTAGGGACTTATGAGTAAATGAAATATGTCAATTGTGGATAAGCCAATGTTACCACATTTTAGGGAGACAGCACAAGCACTTTAGCACAGGTTAGCCATGGTAAAGTCCTAAAGCCAACAAAAACAAATTCAGCAAAAAAGTGGAGGAAGGCAAAACGTTTGGAGGTGACCCTGCGGAAAGAGCCATTTCCAACACAACAATGAAGAACTGACTCTTCAACTTGTCCCACTAGGCCCTAGGTGTGCTTAGACTCACTCCTGCTCAGCACAAGGAAACCCTCCAGGATAATGCGCTCTACCAGTCTGCATAGCACAACATAACTTAACATAACATAACATAACATAACATAACATAACGTAACATGCCCCATGCTTTGACTACTTCCAACACATTTAAGCTGAATTTGTTTAGTCTTCTCGAGGATGGCAACACCATTGATGCTACCTTTGGGTCTCCATGTAGTATACATGACTCCATGCAGCCAATCCAATAAGAGGCACATATAAGACTAGTAATAAGGCATCTGCATTTACTTTTACTCAATAAACTAAAACTATACATCTTCTATATCCATTCACTGTGCTCATTTTTTCAAGATAAATTAATTCCCTACAGACTTAAAAGGATGCTGCTTTCAACCATGGTGAATCTGCTCATGTCACCCCATGTTCTGTCCTATGTATCTGGACAAATGTTCTCCAGGCACACTTTTAGAATGAAACACATGAAACATAATTTCTATCACTTTCAAAATAATCATTAACATTATTAATTGCATGACTGATGACAGCACACATTATGTAATTGGTAGTGTTTGTGATGATATCCCGGGGCAGATTTACAAGCCCCTTGCGCCACTTTTGCGTCACTTTTCCCATGTTAAAAGTGACGCAAAAGTGGCTCAAGGAGCTTGTAAATCTGCCCCCACATTCTTATTTCTCCAGTGGAATCCAGTCAAATGACTTAATTTCATTTTACTATTCTCAGCAAAAGTGATATTACTTCTGCGGTAGTTAATTCTGCTAAATCTTTATTTATGGGTTTTTTGCCGTAGGGCAGCACAGCAGGCAATGCTGCTGCGCTGCCCTACGGCAAAAGAAAAGGGGCAGGAATGCGCCGTATCTATTAGATACACCGCATTCCTGTCCTTTTCCCCTGCACCGGCGCACAATGGGCTGTCGAGCGCCAACACAGCCACCTTTTCACCATGGTGCAAGGGTGCCTGCATTGCAGAGATGATTATTTTTGGTGCAGGAAGGGAAACCTTCCTGCACAAAAACAATCACAAGATACTTTTTCATCTTTCTATGTGTGCTACAGAATGCAGCACATATAGAAAGAGGAAAAACGAGGGAAATAGAGATATTTCACCTCGTTGTGCCTCCCTTAATTTTTTGGGCGCTGCCTCAGACTTACGATTTCTGGTAAATCCGGGGCAGTGTCACAAAGCCATGGATGTTGCTGGGAACGTCCCCATCAACACCCTTGGAATGCCCCTTTCACACAGTTTTCTGTGTGAAAGGGGCACATATTTATAAGGCCATGAAAAGCCACATAATAAGGCTTTATGTGGCCTTATAAATATGCCAGTGGCACATTGCGCCACCGGAATGCCAAAAAAGTGACGGCCCTAACCTTATATTCTCAAATTACAATGAAGGAACTGTCAGCTCTGCTACTGCTGAATGACAGATTCAATTCCTTTACTCAGCTAATAGTTGCAGCTCTGTAGCTTAGGCCATTGAACTCTCCCATACAACTGGTGAGAATGCAGTTAGCAGTGTATTTACAAACTGGGTAATTTTGCTCTTACTTGGTTTCAATTCTATTATTTCTTTTTAGTTGTGCAAAAGTATTACATGATAACACTGGCCCTCAAAGCTCTGATTTAGCTACCTTTTGAGTTTTTGATCCAAATGATGCAGAAGGTACACTTCCCGATTGTGCATCATAGTGCACACTTGAGTCTGTGTACTGAGCGCAGACTGTGACAGTCTGCTGTATCACAGCAAATGCACTGTTGCATTTGTGTTTCTGTGCCTGCACTGTGAAGAGCACATTAGTGAAAGTGGTTGTTAGAAGCTGCCAGTCAACCTTTCACTGTGCAGGTGGTAAATAGCCTTGCTTTAAAGGAAAACAAAGATCCCCATTCGGGTGGGTGCTGTGAATAAGTGTACCTGCCTCTAGGTAGACGTCTGGGGGTCCATGGGATCCATGGGATCCCTTTCCCCCTTTTCAAGAGGCTGTCACAGAGCAAATACTGACTGCACACCACCTCTATGTGGCACAAAGTCAGTATGCCTCCTGATGGCCTCTTGGCCTTCACATATGTCTGAAATATGACATGGTAAAGTATACAAAACAGTGATGGATGGAATGCTTGAATTAATCTAGCCACTTGTAATCACTGAGGACCAAATCCCAATCCATAATTATTTTGCACACCATGCCACCTCAGTCTGGACCCAGCCATATGCAAATCAGCCTTGACCCTACTCCAGTGGGACAGTCCAGCCCGAACTGTCAGGTCAGGTCCTCACTGAACAGGAATACAAGGAACCCAGGACCGGTTTTGCCCTAGGTGGGGCTCATCAGTCAGGTATAGCTTAATTCCAGTGACACGGTATGCACAGGACCTATGTCTGGGCATACCCGTCCCACTTAGGGGGACACACTAAAATATACAAAACACTGATGGATGGAATGTTTTTATTAATCTCAGTCACTGGCAATTACTCCGGCCACATTCCAATCCATCATTATTTTACACACCATACCACCTCAGTTTGGACCCAGCCATATTCAAATCAGCCTTGACTCTGCTCCTCCAGTGGGAACAGTCCAGCCTGAACTGCTAGGACATGGCTTCAATGAACAGAATACAAGCAACCCAGGACCGGTTTCCACCTAGTTGGGGTTCATCAGCCAGGTATAGCTTCATTCCAGTAACACAGTGCGTACAGAATTCACGCCTGGGCATACCCATCTTTCTCAGGGTGGCAAACTAAATTAACAAAACAGTGATGGATTGAATGCTTGAATTAATCTCAGCCACTTTCAATTTCTCGGGTTGCATCCCAATGCATCACTGTTTTGCACAACACGCCACATCAGTTTGGATCCCGCTATATGCAAATCAATCTTTCAAATGATTCTGAACTGCCTGGCCAGGTTCTCACCGAACTGGAATAAAGCAAACCAAGTCCTAGGTTGTTTGTGTTCTGATTCAGTGAAGACCTGTCCAGGAAGTTCAGGCCGTACTGTTCCCATGGCATTATAGCTTGTCAATAATGCAAACTCATTGCTTAGATATACAAAAATGCAATGCCGTAGTCAGTGGCTATGGTACGGTAATACTTCTGTAGTGCATAGGGTTGTTGGAAAACAGTTCTCATCATGATGTAAAATGTTTATAATATGGGGAGAAAAATCCCATGCCTAAATGCATATTTCCTTTACTTTCAGTATGCAGTGATTTCCACCTGGTGAACCTTACATTTATCTTTCGTTTGATGCATTGCAATACTTGATAAAAAGTCTGCTTCTGAAGCCCATAAAAGTTGAAAATATAGGCCAGATGCACAAAGGCATTTTGGGATTGCAAAACCTGCAGTTTGCAACATCTCAGGGATTTAGACAGCAAAATGACTTTTGATGGGGCGAGGCCAAATGGTCCAACATGGAGGATGCGTCTTAGCACGGCTCCTGTGACCCTGTCAAAATCCTACATTATCCTGCCGGCAAGCCTTGGGCCTGAGCCCTAATCCAACGACATCGTGGCCATCTGATACCCGGGGATAGGATCCGGTCCTCTCGGAGCAGAGATTCACCATTGTGGAGCCAAGGACGCTGATCCTGATGTGGTGGTTGGCGCATCCTCTACTGCCTGCTGGAGCCACGCCCTGCCACCCGTGTGATATGGAAGATCGGGGCTGATCCTCGGCCACCACCTGGACCTCTGCGTGCTGAAGTGTAGCTGCGCCGGAGCCCCAGCTGTGCTGAAGGCATGGCTGTGGTCCGCATTGTGCGGCCTCGCTGCTACTGACCGGCTCCCCCACCGCGAAGCTCGCCTTAGGCGGCTAGGGGGTGCACGGTGGTGGAGAGTGGTGGTGCCTGGGCCATGGGCTGTGGCTGCGTCGGCTGCTGGGTGGCATAAAGCTGCCTCTGACCGGCACTTGGGGACTGCCGAGGACGCCGCCCATCAGCGGGAGACGCACCTGGTTTCGATCCTGGAAAGAGCGGGCCTCCGACCACCAAAGCATACCAGGGGAGACGCAGGAGGGCCTCGCACAATAGGAGGTCCCATGAAAGCGGTGAGACGGGAGGGCATGGCAGCAATCATGGGAGAGTCCTAACACTGCACAGCATATTAAGTGGCATATTGGTCACTTGGAGCACCCCATGAAGGCAACACGAATGGTAATGGACATAGGCCACAAGAGAATTCAATAGGACGGTCCACCCGTGGGCCGGTGATAACGCAATCAGCTTCATCACATCAGGTGCAACTGGGCTCAGGAAAGAGTCCACCAAGCCTCTGCAAAATCCACCAGTGCCACTCTCAACTGAGGAGAATCGGACTATAGGGAGGCGCCCATTAGAGGTTGGGGGTGCAGTCCTGCCTGTGGAAGTTGCTGGGCCAGGTCCTGGTGCGGTTTGTGGGTAGGATGGCTCCCGTAGCGCAAAGCTCCCTCAGCTTGCGCCCTGAGATTCCTGCACACCCTAGCAGACAACGATCCTGCGCTCCACATCAAGGCTCAGGACGCCCGTGTCGCTTATCACTGACATCCACTAAACGGCCAAGGTTGCAGGCCATGCCACAAAACAGAGTACAATGGACAAATATACGGGTGGAGGCACCAGCTCCACAGGCTCTGGTGACACCCCCACTACATCACCAGATAACGCCACGCTCCTTGCTTCGATAACTCAATCAAGAGACATGCTGGATGCTAAAATTGGCGTGGTCAGAGTGGACTTCATGCTGCTACGACAGGATCTTTGCAATGCTGTAGAACGCGTGACACAGGCCGAAACTAGGATATCGGGAGCTGAGGACGCCATCACTGCACTACAAGAAAAAGTCAGCACCCTTGAAAAACTCACTCGGGGCTAGCAACGCAGGTCGAAGATGCAGAAGGGAGAGCTCGTCATAATAATTTGCGGTTTCTGGGATTTCCAGAGGGGTGGGAATGTGTGCATTCCTAGATCAATGGCTCAAACCATGATACCCGACAGCAACTTGTCTTCTTGCTCTGCTCTAGAGCGAGCTCACTGGGCACTCTTGGCCAAACCGCCCTCATGCGCCTGCCCTGTCATTACGCAGATCCTCAACTACCATGACAGCAACATCATCCTGGGGTAAGCCCGAACACGAAAGTCCCTTACTTTCGGGTCCCACCTGATAATGATCTTCCCGGACTACACCAAATTAGTGCAAAAACAGAGACAGTCATTTACGGCCACCAAAGCGCGTCTTCGTGAGTTGCAAGTTTCTTATATGTTGCTTTTCCTGGCCCGTCTCAGATTCAGCTATAAAAACAGTACCCTGTTCTTTGATACCCCCGAAGAGGTCTTTCAATGGACGGATGAACGTGATTCAGTCAGGCCCCATACACAGCCACCTCGCGACTCGGACTCATCTTCAGGAGACCCACCCCTCCATCAGAACAACTCCTAAAAAGACAAACGAAGACACCGGTCAAGGTCATCCTGGTGCTTCCGTTCTCATGGTGACAAACGGACTGGAACCCAGAAGATTGATTCATAAATCCCAACATATTAGTACCTCGGCTCGCATGGCCAATGACGCTGGAAATCACCTACCCAAATGAACTTGAACTGGCAATTACATGGGCTACTACGTATAAACTGTTTGCTTCAGGTCCCTGGGACTTCCAATAAGGATGGGATCTTTGGAGAATCATTGGACTGTTTCAGCCCTCACCCCCGGTTAAGGTAGGAACTGCTTACTTTCTGCGACAGATACTTCAGTGTTCTTTGATGTATTGAGTAAGGATAGGGTGGGTGAGGGTAGGAGGTGGGAGTTACAGTTACAACAGCTTTTAGATGAAGTAGTTCAATTGCGCCTACAATATATCATTTTTTCTTGGTATTCGTGTTATTTGTCTTTAAATCTCCCAAACCACATCCTATGACGACACATCCGAACATGCCAGCTCCGTTAGGAGCAATTAAGGTAGTCTCCTGGAATGTACATGGCCTCCTGGATAAGATCAAGCAAGGGGCAATCCTTAAATACGCAAAACGCTCAGGGATGGATGTCCTGCTCCTACAAGAAACCCATTTAATGGGGACCCGCACCCCATGTCTTGCCCGCTTCGGTTTCACACATGTCTTTCATTCAGGCTTCATGAGAGGCTCCAGGGGGGTAGCCATATTAATCAATCACAGAATTCCGTATACACACACGCATACATGGGCAGACACGATAGGCAGATACCTGCTCATTCACGGCACGGTCAGTGGAGAACCCATAGTGCTGGGCAGCATATATGCCCCTCTTCCTCTCAGTCAGGCATTCACTGAAAGCATCATTGACACCTGGGGATCATTACCTGACGTACTAGAACTGGTAGGGGGGACTGGAATGATGGCATGGACCCCGCCTGCGATAGATGCCGCCCTACAGTTGCATACCACACACAAAGGGAGTCTAAGTTGGGGCCAATGGTACTGACATTGGGATGGGCCGATTCATGGAGAACCCTTCACCCCACAGACACAAGCTTCATGGGTCGTTCTCCAGACTGTATTATATCTTTATCACAAGAGAACATATTCATAGAGTGGTCGTAAAAGAGGTTCTACCTAGAGGTCTGTCAGATCATTCCCCGGTCCAACTTCAGTTACGAATAGGCCCAGGGCGATCCCCGTTTCATTGGTGACTGTTGCCATGGCACTTGCGCAACCCGGTCTATAAAACGAACCTTCACAAAGCCCTGCTAGACTATTTCTCATTAAACGAAGAGTCAGCAACCCTTGCCACTATATTATGGGAGGCCATGAAACCCACCATCCCTGGGTTCGACATTAGTCTATGCACGGCTGCCAAACGTCAGAAACAATTGACCCTAATACAACTCGAAGCTCAGATCCTAGAATCGGAGCAGCGAGCACAAGAGCCAAACGCCAATAGCGCCCTCAGACAATTGGTAAGTCTGCAGAGAAGATATCAAAGCATCCTACTTGACGAGGCGAAACATACCTGGCAGGCTACGCAAAGCAGAATATATCAATGGGGGGACAAATCCAGGAAACTTCTACACAGGCTGTGTCATTACAGTTTCAAACCGATAGAGCTGCCTATTATTAAATCACCCACTGGTGAGATGATCACCAACCCCACATCTATCACCAAGACCTATGCTGAATTATATAATTCCCTCTACACTAAGCACAAAGTCCTATCAGAGTCCCAGATAGAGGGCTTCTTCCAAGATATCCCGCCTAAGGCATTGTCTGATGCTGTGCGAGGTTCCCTTGAACACCCTATCTCAATCGAGAAATTAACATCAGCAGCCTCTGAAATTGCATCTGATAAATCACCAGGACCCAATGCATTCCCTAATGAATTATTTAAATCATTCGCAACCATACTGGGGCTGCGCTACCTTGCGACCATCAATGAAGCCCTTCAAAATAAACTCCTGCCATTAGACTGGAGACATGCCAAAATCGTTGTCTTCCTTAAACCAGGATGCCCCCGGATCTATGCACATCTTATCGGCCAATATCTCTCCTGAATATTGAAGCCAAGCTACTAGCCAAGGTGATGGCGAACAGACTGATCCCACATCTTAAAGACTTGATCCATCCAGAAAAGGCTGGCTTCATGCCACAAAGAGCGACCCGGAACAACATACGCAGATTACACAACGTGATAGCTGCCATTATTCTCTTGGACAGACCAGCTGCCTTACTATTGGTTGACATGGACAAGGTATTTGATTCAGGTAGTTGGACATATATGTGTATACTACTGAGACACTTAAACATGGGCCCCCGTTTCACTGCACTGCACAGATTACTCTACACAAACCTTACGGCCTCTGTTCGGGTGGCAGGAGTTACATCAGCCCAGTTCCCAATACGACGGGGCACCCGTCAGGGATGCCCCCTCCCCCCCTGCTATTTGCCCTTGCCATTGAGCCGTTCGCATCCTGGGCAAGACAGGATGCACTCTACCGCGACTTCGAATGGACGTCCGATATCTCTGATCGTATAGCATGATACGCAGCTGATACCCTATTCTTCTTGATCGATCCCCACTGGAATGGTCCCCGAATACTTCAAGTCATGTGCATCTTTGGCGAAACATCTGGCCTTTATATGAATGTCTCTAAATCACAAATCTGGCCAATCAGAGGGTCGCTTGGGAAAAGTCGGTGGGCAGAGGGACTGACATCAATAACACATGGCTTCAGTCACTAGGGCATTTTTGTATCAGATAGTCAAACAATCTCCTGGGGGAAAAACCTAGAAGTAACGATAGCCAAGGTTAAAGCGGAGATAAAGACATGGTCCTCACTCCCCCTATCACTTTATGGAAGATCAACTATCTTTAAGATGGTCTCTCTCTACCAAAATTATTGTGCCAGCTACAATCTCACCCCTACCCGATCCCTACGTCCTGGTTCTGTCAATTGAACGCAGCATTGGAGCAATTTATGTGGGTGGGTAGCACAGCCAGGGTTGCCTTACGCACCATTTACACAATCCACATATTGTGGAGGTATAGCCACTGCAGATATACATTCCTATTATGCAGCTACACATCTGCAGATCCTAAACGAATGTTGGTATGGGCCCAGAGGCAAACCCACATATAGGGTTCAACAGTGGATCATGGGGGAACCATCCTTATATTCACTTCTATATAGCAGATCTGACCCTAAAGACCTACCCCCTGCAACACGAGTAGCGAATATGACCTGGCGAAAAAACCCTCCGCCGAATCGGTTGGTTGGGATGCCTTACACGCAAGACCCCGCTGTGGCGAAATCGCCTACTTCCGCAGGTAGCAGACCTTCATGGGTTCGGTGGCTCATATTGGAATATCAACTATAGGATCATTATGAAGGGACCAGTCCTGAAGTCCTTCCATGACCTTCAAAAAGAATTCTCCATGCCCCAGTCCCAATTCTACAACTTTCTACAACTACGGCATGCCCTACAGCTCTATATCAAGGACTTAACCGTTCTGCCAGAATTTAGCCCATTAGACGGCAAGCTCCTGATGTGGGATCTAGGGCACCATAAAATATCTAAAATCTATCATACTCTAGTGAAGAGTAGCCCCACAACCCTGGCTACCCTACCAGCTACATGGGATGCAGATGTAGTACCGATCGACGACGATGACTGGTCAGAGGCACTCCAATCATCATGGGAAGCTGCAATATCTACCCGCCTCCAATTTATCCAATTTAAATATCTGCACAGGGTATACTACACTCGACACAGACTGTGGATGGCTGGGCTGATCACCTCCCCACAGTGTCTTTGGTGTCGTTCAGATGAGGGCTCCTATCTGCATACAACTTGGTCATGTCCCGCCCTTGATCGATTTTGGCGGGGGTACTCAATATCCTGACTGCGGTACTAGCATGGGACATTCCCAGATCTCCTAAACTTATACTCTTACACTGTACAGAAGGAATTGGGGGTAATCATTATAAAAGACTCCTTTTATTCTTAGGCCTCACACTTGCAAAACGGGACATAGCCAGACATTGGAAGGCAGACACCCCACCTCCCGTATCGATATGGAAGAAAGGCATGGACTACATTATGGAACTGGAGCGACTGGTATTCATGGTCCGGGGATGCCCACAGAAACATACCAAAATATGGAAAAGGGTGGGCCACGTACGGGAACATTCCCTTGGAGACACATAATATAGCGGATGGTCAGCTAGAAAATGACATTACAGCATTTCAGTAGGAAAGGCGAGTTAATAATGATACTACACTACCTATGATAGAGATGCAAATAACCAAGCCGATAACGTATCCAATAAGGCGCATTGTTAGGTTTTGGTTGACACGTGTTCCTGTTTTATGTTTGCAATTCTAATGTACATGAAGTGATGGGGACTAAGATTCCTATTCGATATATCCTTTTGATGTTATATATGCCTCACATTGCTCAAATATACTGTTTTGATTATGAAAAAATCAATAAAATTTGTTCCAAAAAAATGGCTCTTGATATTTATTAAACCCATTTAGAGAGTCAGAAATGCCTTTATGACTCGCAAAAATGGTTTTGTGCTTCATTCGGAATAGCAATTTGGAAGAGGCATAACAAGTTTGTCCTTGTCTATTTGCAAATTGCAATGGTAGGTATCAATGGTTTGCAACCACAATTGCAATTCTAAACCTTAAATTAGTTAGCAACACCACATAAGAGGTGTGAGAAACTTGGTTGTTGGTTGAGGGCAGGGCCGGACTGGCTACCGGGCGTTTTGGCATGCTGCCGATCTGGGGGCTGATGTCACTGCGGTGGGGGCTAATTTCGTTGATGGAGACCTGCGTGTGCTTCGAAATAAACAAAGCAAAATGAACTTCGTTCAGCACACGCAGGTCCCCATCAACGAAATCAGCCCCCAGCTCGGCAGCATTCCAAAATGCCCGGTAGCCAGTCCGGCCCTGGTTGAGGGCCTCTGGCAGAAGGGCAGTCTTTTTCTGTAGTGTCCACAGGTCCAGGAGGATACCGAAGACTGGCTCTGAGGGCCCGATTTATATACCTGATGCCCCCATTGAAGTGGGTGAGGTTTGGAGTTTTCCCCTTATAGAAGTGTCTGCAATTTCCCGGCTCCCTGCTCTGGTTCCAGTCTGTCGGGGGGCACAATAGGCTAGTGAGACATTCTTCGTAAGCATGATGGGTCAGTGCCTTTGAGGTGCAAGTGTAGAGGGTGACAGCTCCACCCCCTCTCAAGCCAGATTGGCCCATTCTGCCAACACCCAGATCCTCTATTGTAATACTGCCTGGGAGGAATACACCAAGGCCAACTGTCAGGTACACCAATTCATGTGATCCAGGAAACAGGCTGCAGGCACCAAATAGTTAGGAATAGAAAATGCCAACTTTAAAAAAAGTGGTATTTTCAGAATTGTGATTTAAAATCTGACTTTACCATTAAAGAGTATTTTAAGTTACAATTCCCAGACACCAAGCATGACATTCGTACATACTCCCAAACAAAAGTTGTCACTTATTAAATGGAATGTGGTCACTTAATGTTATTCTATGAGAGAGATTGGTCTTGTAACATTGAAAAAGAAAGACATGTAAAATCTAAAATTACATGTCCAACTCTTTAAATACAACTCACCCTGCCCCATGGGCTGGTTAGGGTCTACCCTAGGGGTGACATATATGTTTTAAAAACAAAGGTTTAGACCTGGAAAAAAAACTTATTTTACCTGGTTGAAATGGTAGTTTAAAACTGCACACACAGCCTGCAATGGCTGGCCTGACTGAGACAGGTTTGAAAAGGCTACTTAAGTGGGTGGCACAATAAATGTTGCAAGCCCACTAGTAACATTTAATTACAAGCCCTGGGTACATGTAGTTCCATTTTATTAGGGACTTACAAGTAAATTAAATATGCTAATTGGGGGTTTGCCAAGTTTAGCTTTTTTAGAGGAGAGGGCACAAGTATTTAAGCACTGGTGAGCAGAGGTAAAGTGCTAAGCATAAAAACAAAAACAGGGTCAGAAAACAGGAGGGGTGAAGGCAAAATGTTTGGAGGTGACCCTGCAGGGAGGGACAGGTCCTACAAGAGGTGGTAACTTGGGCCAGCTCTACTAAGATGCAGGTTGTAAAAGGTTGTCATGACGGGGCTCAAAATCAGTTACCAAGTCCTTTTGGGTAACTGAGTTGTGAGATCTGCAGAACCTCTCTCGGTTACTGCAGATATGCATCAATCATGAAATGGCAATCGGAGTCAGCGGCACCAACAAAGGTACTGTGGTCCCCAGCTGACAAAGGTAGTGTCAGCTTTCCACAGTTCCAATAAAAGGTGCCAAGGTTCAAGGTCAAACTTCATGGCCTAGTATCGCAAAACCAAATCAAGCTTGAGCAACTCATGCCTTGTTGCCCTGGATCTGCGGCACCGAATAAGAATCCCTGGTCTCTAAAAATTCCAAAAAGATAAAATAAAACGTTACAAGACTGGCCAAAGGCGAAGGTGTGTGGCCCAAGCTCTATACAAAGAAGGGGTTGGTTGCCCATGGGGGGCTAGGCACTGGGCCTGGCTGGATTCTGTGTGCAGCAATGGTCTGTAACCTGTTACAGGGTATTTGTAGGGCATGCCTGACACTCGCCCCCATGGGGAAACCTTCTCTGTTCAATGTCCAAGACTGTGTGTAGTGGGGACTTGGCTGCCCACAACGAACTGGGTGCAGGGCCAGATGTCAGCCCTTTTGAGCAAGCACCATTGTGAACAGTTGATGTCCATGTGGAGCTGGGATTGGCTGACCGGAGCAAATTAGGCACCTGGCCAGGTTGGAGGCCTGAGGGCAAGCCTGCTCCACACTGCAAAATACAACTGTTATAAAAAATGACAGTGTTTGCATTGCTCATTTTTGGACAAACAGCACTTGGGAAAGAAGTCTTGGCTCTCCAATCTCATAACAGCAACAAATCCTGAAAATGAGTCTTGGTGCCGTAATACTGTTCCATTTGGAGGAGCTGCAGAGCATCCATGACTTTGGGAATACCAAAAAAAGAAAAACAGTGTCCGATTGATTAGCACTTGCTAATATTCAAAAATTGTCCAGGGCCGGTGGCTGGTAGATATAAGACACCCACCATTTAATGGACACCTTTTTCATTATTTTCCCTTAGACTGAGAGAGGGAAAATGTTATCGTAACAAACTGGATAAAACCAGGTAGCAGCAAGATCCAGTCAGGGCAGTCACCTATGCAGATGGCTCAAGATGATGATGTAGCTTAAGAGATGGTGGTGATGACCATTCTGGATGAGAATTCCTAGTGTGGACATTTTTCAAACACCCAAGAGGGAAGAGAGGGAAGAGAGGGAAGAAGAAAGTGAATGCCTGAAAGGTGAAGTGCACTTTATATTGCCAGAACCTGCAGTATACATTCCAATTTTACTCGTTTCGCACAAGTGATATGATCAAATTTATATTAGCCATGCACCTGAACAAGAAGAAATGCAAAAGCAGCAACAGGTGAAAGAGGAACAAGAAACTGTGCTACCTGAAGTACTACCAGCAGTGGAATATGAAGCCCCAAGGCCTCTTTGCAAGATGTAAAGAATCAAAGAATAGCACTAAAAACTGTTTCACAGAATAGATTTGAAGAAGTATACAAAAAAGTTTAAAAAGTTAAAAACGAAGGGGGTGCTTACGATGGGGGAAGGCCCGTCAGCTGTGCGGTGGCGGGCCCTCCGCCATCGGACAGCAATTTTCCCAGGGGGAATCGCTTTCCGACCGTGGCGGTGGCAAAGACCGCCTGCCATGCATCCGCCACGCTTCCACCTCAGGCAATCGTACCGATTGCCTGGCAGAGCGGTCAGCATGCCTAAAATGGTGGTGGTGCCTAGCAGGCATCATTCGCCAAATTACGATGCTGGCTGTAGCCAGCTTTTCCATGGCGGCGAAACCACCATGGAAAGGCTGGCGGGGATTGGATTTGAGGGCCCGTTGCGGGCCCCCCTTGTGTTGGGGGAGGTGGTTGTGCACTGGGGGGGTATCAGGGGTACCCCCCTGCATTTCCCTGCACTGAGTGGCAAGCACGTAGTGCGGGGAAAGGCGCTACATGCATTTTTACAATTGCGGCGGATGCTGCAGCCAGCATCACCCGCCACAATGGTATACATGCAAGATGCGACCGCCACGGTGGCGGTCGCATCGTAATTTCATGTGCGGGACCGTCACCATACAGGGGGCGGTCCCAATCACCACCTCGATGGCAGGCGGACTCAAGTCCGCCCGCCATCGTAATGACCCCCTTAACCTTTTACATAAAAAGTAACCAGGAAAAGTTATCCACTTTAAAAACCTTACGAGAAAACACAACAAAAAAAACAAAACGATTGGGGTTGTCTGCCCTGTGACAAACACTTGTTGTGCAGGGGCATACACAGGAAGATTGGCTGCCCAGAGTGTTTGGGGCTATGGACGGTCCCTGCTGGCAACTTTCCACTGTGTACCAAAGACCACCCAGTGTGATTTGGGCACAGGGCCTGGCTGGAAGTGCTACCCCTAATCTCTACTGCGACACAAAGTGTGGGTTAGCCACCTGCACAGATTTGGCTTTGGGCCTGCCCATAGCCAAGGTTCAGAATACAATGATCATTATGCACCGTCGAAAGGCATGTGCACAGGGGTTGGTAATTCGGTACAAAATTAAAAAATGAAATTCAGGAGAAAAGCCACAGTCATAAAATAAGTTATAGTTCTGGCTGAAAAGCAACAAACCACAGAAATCCATCAGTTATGTTTCACAGAGCAAACCATAACTCGCACTAACCCCTTTTTCGAGTATGACATCACACATAACATAGTTGATGATATCACAAGTGACATCATAGCTGTTATGATTTATGACACCAACACTGACATCACTGATGACATTGCTGCATCTATCAAAATGAAGTATGAAAAAGAAAAACATAGAAACAGATACAGATTGGGTTATGCTCAGGGTCCGGCTGCAGCATAAGCCATGTGGTCAACCCCCACTGCTCACAGCCAAAGGCAGTGTGCAGGAGGGATTGGTTGCTCATGGCAATTTAGGTATGGGTTGTAGCCAGAGTCCAGGTCCTATAGGCAACCCTCTGCCTGCAGAGCATAATCTATGGCCGCACACAGTGGAGGTTGGCTGCTACAGTGAGCTGGGCACAGAGCACAAAGTTCATGCACTACAGTGCACATTGGCTGTAGGCTATGGACAGAGGCAGGGCCCTGTATCTGAACATTTGTGACATTGTTCTGCAGGGGTTAACTGGGTTGCACACAGCCTGCCTGGAAGAAAAGCCCTATGGCCAAACCCTACTGCACACAACCACGACTGGTGCACAACAGGATTTGGCAACCTGTGGTGAGTTAGGTGCATGTCCTGGCTACAGTTAGGGTGCAGTTCCTGCATCTAGGCCCTCAACACAAGCCTCGGTGCACACAGGCAAAGGCTGTTCAAAGTGGGGTTTTTAGTTCAGCACGTAATAAAACATACATACATCCAATAAAAAGAAAACAGTCACAAAGTAACAAACAAATAAGTGGCAGATTTAGATTCCAATTGGGTAAAAACATCACAGACAGCATCAAAACATGCAACACTAATTCGTGACACTTAACAAGTGGTTCCCAAACATTTTCAACCTGAGGCTCCCTTGATCTATTGGCCATTGGCCACGGCTCCCCATTATGTAATTTTTTTTTGGGCATGTGGGGGAATGTAAGCCCGGCTTCAGGAGTACTTCCTTTTTCTCCATGAAAATAATTAGGATGATGCTGGTGAAGGAATTATACTCATAGATGTAATCCTATCCTATCCACTGTGGAGCCCCATGCAGTGTCGACTACCGATTGGAGGCACATGGGGTTCTCGGAGAAGTGAACTGTTGCTGCATTGTGATGTAGTGCTCTTTAAATAGGTGTGTCTTTAGCACGTTCCTGAGAAGGGTTTATGAGGCCCTGATAGATATATGAATGTTGTTTCAGATTCTGGGTGCATTGATAGAGAAGGTCTGCGCCTGCCGACTAGTTTTTTTTTTTTGTTGGCACAATATTGCCTCCAGTCTGATGGTATAAGACTGTCCTTGTTTTCTTGGTAATGTGGTTCTTGAGACTTAGATTGGTGTCCAGGGTAAATCCAAGTAACTTGGTGTTGTATGATAGTTGGTGTCTGAATTGGTCTTGGTTCATGCTGCTGACTCAGGTTTGGACTAGATATTGCTTGTTTTTATTGGCAAATAACAGCCCCTTGTGAGGCTGAGCTTAAGATAGGTGCTGATCATCCAGTTCTGAATGAGGGCCAGGAATTGCTTGCGGTGTAGAATGCCTGGAGCAGAGGACACTTTCAAGTAATATGACCTTTCCCCAGTAGTGCCATGTGAGTGCTAAGACTGTAGCAGTGACCTCTCTCTGTGGTGTACCCCATGAGTATCTGGAGGAGTGAAATGCATAGAGTCTGACTAACTTTCTGGTTCCCCTAACACTGATCATACATTGTTTGTATTTCCAAGAACTGCCAGCAAGCATCCACAGGCTGTGTACCAAAGTTACAGAAATAAAAGTAATCAGGAAGCCAAGTATGTGTGGAGAAGGGAGAATGGAAAGCAATGTCCTGCAAAGTCAGATCTATGTCAGCACATTCTAGATCCAAAAGTATTACATGATGAGAGCAAAAGAACGCATTTGTGTTGTAAAATGGGCATACAAGAAGGACCACTTCCTGCAGCCCTGATAGTCTCATTGGAAAAAAAACAAGCTGCCATGTAATGTGCTTTTAGAGTATACGTTTGCTAAAACCATGCTGATGCTGGAGACACATTTTGCAGTTCATCCAATAAAACATGCACATCAGGGCGATAATTTCCACCATACACAAATCACCAATGCATGTTGTTTTATTAACACAGTACCTAATTGGAAGTAAACTTATAAAATAACTTCACTTGAGAGCGCATACCAAAAAACTGTACTACCTGTTGTGCTTAAATGACATGTAATGACAACGGATTGTAAATGTATACATGTTACTCAGTTACAGAGTACTCAGTATTTCAGCAAATATTTTAGTAAACCCTTCCTCTCTGAACCCATGGAAATCAACTGCAGAGTACCCCTAGGATCGTCGTTCAGCCCCACGCTTTTCAACATCCACATGGCCCCCCTAACCGCCATCATCAGACAGCACGGACTTAGCATAGTATCCTACGCCGATGACACACAGATCATTCTCTCCCTCACCAAGGACCCCATCACCACCAGCCTCAACTTCCAGGAAGGAATGAAGGACGTCACATCCTGGATGAGCAGCAGCTGCTTGAAGCTCAACTCGGAGAAGACAGAGGTCCTCGTCCTCGGACCCTCCCCCTCTGCATCCGACAACTCCTGGTGGCCCACCACCCTCGGCAGCCCCCCCACCCCCACGGACCACGCCCGAAACCTCGGCATCGTACTCGACTCCTCCCTCTCCATGACCCGACAGGCCAACGCCGTCGCCTCCACCTGCATCAATACCCTCCGCATCCTCAAAAAGACCTTCAAATGGATCCACCCTGAATCAAGGAAGACCGTCACCCAAGCACTCATAACCAGCAGACTGGACTACGGAAACACCCTCTACGCCGGGATCAACAAGTCTCTGCTCCACAAATTCCAGACCATACAGAACACTGCAGCCAGACTCGTCCTCGGCATCCCCCGACACAGACACATCACCTAGCACCTGAGAAACCTCCACTGGCTCCCCATGGGAAAAGTATAACCTTCAAAATACTCACCCACGCCTACAAATGCCTGCACAACACCGGACCCCAATACCTCAACGGCAGAGTCTTCTTCCACATACCCATGAGGAACCTCCGATCCGCCGACCTCGCCCTTGCCGAACCCCCGCGCATCCACAGAGCGAGAATGGGGGGAAGAACCTTGCTCACTTTGCCACTGGATTCAAGCTAGCCTGGCTGAAGAGGGGTGTTACCCCGAAACCGGTCCCAGGATGCTTGTTTCCGGTCAAGGGAAGACATGGCTTGGCAGTTCGGGCTGGACTGTTCCCATGAGGCATCAGGGCCAAGACTGATTTGCATATAGCTGTGTCTGAACTGGGGTGGCGAAGTGAGCTAAAGAATGATGATGGATTCAACCCAGATCTGTGACTGGGGGTGATTGTCTGAAGTTTCAGCGCTCCGTCCATCATCTCCTTGTGTTTGCTTTGTTCGCCCTAAGTTGGCAGGGTATGCCCAGACGTGGGTCCCTTTCTCACTTTGCCACTGGATTCAAGCTAGCCTGGCTGAAGAGGGGTGTTACCCCAAAACCGGTCCCAGGATGCTTGTTTCCGTTCCAGGGAAGACATGGCTTGGCAGTTCGGGCTGGACTGTTCCCATGAGGCACAAGGCCAAGGCTGATTTGCATATAGCTGTGTCTGAACTGGGGTGGCGAAGTGAGCTAAAGAATGATGATGGATTCAACCCAGATCTGTGACTGGGGGTGAGTGTCTGAAGTTTCAGTGCTCCGTCCATCATCTCCTTGTGTTTGCTTTGCTCGCCCTAAGTTGGCAGGGTATGCCCAGACGTGGGTCCCTTTCTCACTTTGCCACTGGATTCAAGCTAGCCTGGCTGAAGAGTGGTGTTACCCCAAAACTGGTCCCAGGATACTTGTTTCCGGTCCAGGGAAGACATGGCTTGGCAGTTCGGGCTGGACTGTTCCCAAGAGGCACAGGGCCAAGACTGATTTGCATATAGCTGTGTCTGAACTGGGGTGGCGAAGTGAGCTAAAGAATGATGATGGATTCAACCCAGATCTGTGACTGGGGGTGAGTGTCTGAAAAGTTTCAGCGCTCCGTCCATCCTCTCCTTGTGTTTGCTTTGTTCGCCCTAAGTTGGCAGGGTATGCCCAGACGTGGGTCCCTTGCTCACTTTGCCACGGGATTCAAGCTAGCCTAGCTGAAGAGGGGTGTTACCCCGAAACCGGTCCTAGGATGCTTGTTTCCGGTCCAGGGAAGACATGGCTTGGCAGTTCGGGCTGGACTGTTCCCATGAGGCATCAGGGCCAAGACTGATTTGCATATAGCTGTGTCTGAACTGGGGTGGCGAAGTGAGCTAAAGAATGATGATGGATTCAACCCAGATCTGTGACTGCGGGTGAGTGTCTGAAGTTTCAGTGCTCCGTCCATCATCTCCTTGTGTTTGCTTTGCTCGCCCTAAGTTGGCAGGGTATGCCCAGACGTGGGTCCCTTTCTCACTTTGCCACTGGATTCAAGCTAGCATGGCTGAAGAGGGGTGGTACCCCAAAACCGGTCCCAGGATGCTTGTTTCCGGTCCAGGGAAGACATGGCTTGGCAGTTCGGGCTGGACTGTTCCCAAGAGGCACAGGGCCAAGACTGATTTGCATATAGCTGTGTCTGAACTGGGGTGGCGAAGTGAGCTAAAGAATGATGATGGATTCAACCCAGATCTGTGACTGGGGGTGAGTGTCTGAAAAGTGTCAGCGCTCCGTCCATCATCTCCTTGTGTTTGCTTTGTTCGCTCCTAAGTTGGCATGGTATGCCCAGACGTGGGTTCCTTGCTCACTTTGCCACTGGTTTCAAGCTAGCCTGGCTGAAGAGGGGTGTTACCCTGAAACCGGTCCCAGGATGCTTTTCCGGTCCAGGGAAGACATGGCTTGGCAGATCGGGCTGGACTGTTCCCATGAGGCACAAGGTCAAGACTGATTTGCATATAGCTGTGTCTGAACTGGGGTGGCGAAGTGAGCTAAATAATGATGATGGATTCCACCCAGATCTGTGACTGGGGGTGAGTGTCTGAAAAGTTTCAGCGCTCCGTCCATCCTCTCCTTGTGTTTGCTTTGTTCGCCCTAAGTTGGCAGGGTATGCCCAGAGGTGGGTCCCTTGCTCACTTTGCCACTGGATTCAAGCTAGCCTAGCTGAAGAGGGGTGTTACCCCGAAACCGGTCCTAGGATGCTTGTTTCCGGTCCAGGGAAGACATGGCTTGGCAGTTCGGGTTGGACTGTTCCCATGAGGCATCAGGGCCAAGACTGATTTGCATATAGCTGTGTCTGAACTGGGGTGGCGAAGTGAGCTAAAGAATGATGATGGATTCAACCCAGATCTGTGACTGCGGGTGAGTCTGAAGTTTCAGTGCTCCGTCCATCATCTCCTTGTGTTTGCTTTGCTCGCCCTAAGTTGGCAGGGTATGCCCAGACGTGGGTCCCTTTCTCACTTTGCCACTGGATTCAAGCTAGCCTGGCTGAAGAGGGGTGGTAGCCCAAAACCGGTCCCAGGATGCTTGTTTCCGGTCCAGGGAAGACATGGCTTGGCAGTTCGGGCTGGACTGTTCCCAAGAGGCACAGGGCCAAGACTGATTTGCATATAGCTGTGTCTGAACTGGGGTGGCGAAGTGAGTTAAAGAATGATGATGGATTCAACCCAGATCTGTGACTGGGGCTGAGTGTCTGAAAAGTTTCAGCGCTCCGTCCATCATCTCCTTGTGTTTGCTTTGTTCGCACTAAGTTGGCAGGGTATGCCCAGACGTGGGTCCCTTGCTCACTTTGCCACTGGATTCAAGCTAGCCTAGCTGAAGAGGGGTGTTACCCCGAAACCGGTCCCAGGATGCTTGTTTCCGGTCCAGGGAAGACATGTCTTGGCAGTTCGGGCTGGACTGTTCCCATGAGGCACAGGGTCAAGACTGATTTGCATATAGCTGTGTCTGAACTGGGGTGACAAAGTGAGCCAAAGAATGATGATGGATTCAACCCAGATCTGTGACTGGGGGTGAGTGTCTGAAACGTTTCAGCACTCCGTCCATCATCTCCTTGTGTTTGCTTTGTTCTCCTTAAGTTGGCAGGGTATGCCCAGACGTGGGTCCCTTGCTCACTTTGCCACTGGATTCAAGCTAGCCTGGCTGAAGAGAGGTGTTACCCCGAAACCGGTCCCAGGATGCTTGATTCCGGTCCAGAGAAGACTTTTCTTGGCAGTTCGGGGTGGACTGTTCCCATGAGGCACAGGGTCAAGACTGATTTGCATATAGCTGTGTCTGAACTGGGGTGGCGAAGTGAGCTAAAGAATGATGATGGATTCAACCCAGATCTGTGACTGGGGGTGAGTGTCTGAAAAGTTTCAGCACTCCGTCCATCATCTCCTTGGGGCATATTATCGAGCGGACACCGATAATTATCGCTGACCGCGCTTAGCGTGAGAATTGTTATCGCCGGCTATCGCTGGAAATTATCGCCATGCTAGCGCTGTATTAACAACTCTTAGCGCAATGGCGATAATTATTCCAGCGATAGCGGTGTTTTTCATGGAACATTGCTGGTTTTCCAGCGATGTTCCATGGAAAACGGCGATATCCTTGATGATAGGGCCTGTGGTCTTAGCCACACAATCCACCCCCCATGTTAGGTATGCTTTAGTCTGGAATTTAACAGACGTTAAATTCCAGCGTTAAGGCATAGTTAACGCGATTTCAAATATCGCTACCCCTCGTTGATGATATCGCAAAGCTAGGTTAGCGATATTTTCCCATGGAGTTTTGTCAGGCATGCCTCCTTTGCATCTCATTAACGATGCGATGCGAGGCGTGCTGACAACGGGCGCTAAGGCAAGGAAACACGTGATAGCGTGTCCTTGTTAATAAAGCGACAATATTATCGCCGCTTTTCGCCCGAAAACAGACGTTAAAGCGGCGATAATGTTATCGCCAGCCCTTGATAATATGCCCCCTTGTGTTTGCTTTGTTCGCCCTAAGTTGGCAGGGTATGCCCAGACGTGGGTCCCTTGCTCAGTTTGCCACTGGATTCAAGCTAGCCTGGCTGAAGAGGGGTGTTACCCCGAAACCGGTCCCAGGAATGCTTGTTTCCGGTCCACGGAAGACATGGCTTGGCAGTTCTGACTGGACTGTTCCCATGAGGCACAGGGCCAAGACTGATTTGCATATAGCTGTGTCTGAACTGGGGTGGTGAAGTGAGCTAAAGAATGATGATGGATTCAACCCAGATCTGTGACTGGGGGTGAGTGACTGAAAAGTTTCAGCGCTCCGTCCATCATCTCCTTGTGTTTGCTTTGTTCGCCCTAAGTTGGCAGGGTATGCCCAGACGTGGGTCCCTTGCTCACTTTGCCACTGGATTCAAGCTAGCCTGGCTGAAGAGGGGTGTTACCCCGAAACCGGTCCCAGGATGCTTGTTTCCGGTTCAGGGAAGACATGGCTTGGCAGTTCGGTCTGGACTGTTCCCATGAGGTACAAGGTCAAGACTGATTTGCATATAGCTGTGTCTGAACTGGGGTGGCGAAGTGAGCTAAAGAATGATGATGGATTCAACCCAGATCTGTGACTGGGGGTGAGTGACTGAAAAGTTTCAGCGCTCCGTCCATCATCTCCTTGTGTTTGCATTGTTCGCCCTAAGTTGGCAGGGTATGCCCAGACGTGGGTCCCTTGCTCACTTTGCCACTGGATTCAAGCTAGCCTAGCTGAAGAGGGGGTTACCCCGAAACCAGTCCCAGTATGCTTGTTTCCAGTCCAGGGAAGACATGGCTTGGCAGTTCAGGCTGGACTGTTCCCATGAGGCATCAGGGCCAAGACTGATTTGCATATAGCTGGGTCTGAACTGGGGTGGCGAAGTGAGCTAAAGAATGATGATGATTCAACCCAGATCTGTGACTGCGGGTGAGTGTCTGAAGTTTCAGCGCTCCGTCCATCATCTCCTTGTGTTTGCTTTGTTCGCCCTAAGTTGGCAGGGTATGCCCAGACGTGGGTCCCTTTCTCACTTTGCCACTGGATTCAAGCTAGCCTGGCTGAAGAGGGGTGGTACCCCAAAACCAGTCCCAGGATGCTTGTTTCCGGTCCAGGGAAGACATGGCTTGGCAGTTCGGGCTGGACAGTTCCCATGAGGCACAGGGCCAAGACTGATTTGCATATAGCTGTGTCTGAACTGGGGTGGCGAAGTGAGCTAAAGAATGATGATGGATTCAACCCAGATCTGTGACTGGGGCTGAGTGTCTGAAAAATTTCAGCGCTCCGTCCATCATCCCCTTTGGTTTTGCTATGTTCGCCCTAAGTTGGCAGGGTATGCCCAGACGTGGGTCCCTTGCTCACTTTGCCACTGGATTCAAGCTAGCCTAGCTGAAGAGGGGTGTAAGCCAGAAACCGGTTCCAGGATGCTTGTTTCCGGTCCAGGGAAGACATGGCTTGGCAGTTCGGACTGGACTGTTCCCATGAGGCACAGGGTCAGACTGATTTGCATATGGCCATGTCTGAACTGGGGTGGCGGAGTGAGCTAAAGAATGATGATGGATTAAACCCAGATCAGTTGACTGGCAGTGAGTGCTTGCAATGTTCAACACTCCGTCCATCATCCCCTTTGGTTTTGCTATGTTCCCCCTAAGTTGGCAGGGTATGCCCAGACGTGGGTCCCTTGCTCACTTTGCCACTGGATTCAAGATAGCCTGGCTGATGACGGCTGTAAGCCAGAAACCGGTTCCAGGATGCTTGTTTCCGGTCCAGGGAAGACATGGCTTGGCAGTTCGGGCTGGACTGTTCCCATGAGGCACAGGGTCAGACTGATTTGCATATGGCCATGTCTGAACTGGGGTGGCGGAGTGAGCTAAAGAATGATGATGGATTAAACCCAGATCAGTTGACTGGGGGTGAGTGCTTGCAATGTTCAACACTCCGTCCATCATCCCCTTTGGTTTTGCTATGTTTGCCCTAAGTTGGCACGGTATGCCCAGACGTGGGTCCCTTGCTCACTTTGCCACTGGATTCAAGATAGCCTGGCTGATGACGGCTGTAAGCCAGAAACCGGTTCCAGGTTGCTTGTTTCCGGTCCAGGGAAGACATGGCTTGGCAGTTCGGGCTGGACTGTTCCCATGAGGCACAGGGTCAGACTGATTTGCATATGGCCATGTCTGAACTGGGGTGGCGGAGTGAGCTAAAGAATGATGATGGATTAAACCCAGATCAGTTGACTGGGGGTGAGTGCTTGCAATGTTCAACACTCCGTCCATCATCCCCTTTGGTTTTGCTATGTGCCCCCACCCTGCACATCTTCAGGAAGACCCTCAAGACCTGGCTCTTTGACTGACCGGAGCTGCTCCCCCCCCCCCCAGCGCCTTGAGTCCCTCACGGGTGAGTAGTGCGCTCTAAACTCCCTGATTGATTCATTGAGTAAACAGGTTGTGAAAAACATGGTGCGGGACATGTTCAGGAAACTTGACCATTTTATAAGAAGTATAATTCCTTGTTCATGCTTAGAATGAGATGACAGGAACACAAAGAGAAATTTGACTACTTCCCAAAAAAATCTATGCAGTCTACTGAAAAGCACAACCAGTGATCACTGGGGGAGGCTGAGTCGCCATCAGGCGCCAGGCAGGGCAGTTCCATCGGGGCACAGGATGCTACAGTGCTCTACTACTTTTTCTCCCACCCCGGCTGCCGGCAACGAAAAGTTGGTCACTTGGCCAAGCAGGCAACCCTCCCATCTACCATATGCTAGTCTCTTCTGTTTGCCTTACTGTGCCCACCATGCTATGCTGGGATTTACGAGTGGGAGACAGAGAGCAGGCAGAAACCAGCTGGCTGCCTACTAGGGTGACCAACTGGCATGGGGGCAAATTCAAGATGGTTAGTGTAAAAATTCAGGACAAGGGGTCAAAACTCAGGACAAAAATTCAGGACAGAAGGTCGAAATTCAGGACAAAACTTTGGGACAAAAGGTACATTTTCCAGATACATCAGAGTCGCACAATAATAAATAAGAAAATAGACAACCAACATAAGTACAAATCAAATTAATTTTATATGAGGTTGAGACAATTGTGCACTTCACAGATTTATTTGCAGCTTTGAGCAACTGTCAGGTCTTTTTGTGGTATTTCATATGATCGTGATCTATTTATATTGTTACTGCAGTGGGTTGTTGTGGTGTTCTCCACATCAAATAAATAGACAGGTAGACGGACGAAGTGCTGAAAGGTCCGTTTATTCACCTCAGCCACCAACAACCGTCTGACAGAATCCCCACAGCTCAAAACCCCCCAACATTCTTTATTGGAACACAACCTTAGCATTCTACAATGGATCCTTAAGATGTCACACATCTTCTCTCCTTATAAAACAAACAACAAAGCAGAATACAGAAGTCAAAGATGGAAGCAGAAGATCACATGACATATTCCTAAAAGAAAAGATGCAGTGAACAGTGAACAGCTCACATGACAAAGTCTTTCATATGAAATGGTAAACTGCACAATCTCGCACTCTTCTCTCTATTGTTATCAGGTAAAGGGTGCGAGTTTGATGAAGAAGAATTGTTACGCGTGTTCAACGAACAGGTAGGTACCTCACCCAAAGTAGGTTGAGAATTGACAGAGACCACACGACTCTTATTCCAAATCCTACCATCTTCAGTTTTCACAGCATTTCTGAAGATCTTCACAATTCTTCTTATTTTTGAAAACTTTGACCAAGGTTGACATCCCACTGGCGCCCTTATTTTTACAAAGTCACCCACTCTCAAACTATTGTATTGCACACATTTCTTGTCATCAAAGTAGCGTTTCCTTTCTACTTGTTTCTGTAGCTCTCTATCCCTCCAATCACCAATGCAATTGTCCTTCAGACCCTTATTTAACTTGATCCACCCAGGACATAATTTAGAATTGGGAGCCCTACCTCTAAACAGCTCAAAGGGGGACCTGCCAGTGGTGGAGTGGGGAGACATGCGATAGGCAGAGATCCTATCTTGCAACGCCTCTTTCCAATTTAAATTGCTCGCCCTTGCCAACTGGATACTCTCTTTAAGAGTTTTGTTAACCCTCTCAATAGCTCCGTTGGTTTCAGGGTGATACACAGCACTGCGTTTGTGAATAATCCCACAACCTCTCAAATACGCCTGAAACTCTGAAGAGCAGAACTGAGTCCCATTATCAGAAAGCAAGGAATTAGGATAA
Source organism: Calotriton arnoldi (assembly GCA_963921515.1). NCBI lineage: Eukaryota > Metazoa > Chordata > Amphibia > Caudata > Salamandridae > Calotriton > Calotriton arnoldi. The sequence continues at coordinate 397,146 of CAWUFW010004175.1, forward strand.
CTCTCCTTCTTGAAAACTTCTTCTAAGAATTTTATTACACTCAAAGATGAAATATCTCTAACCGAGCGTACCTCAATCCATCTTGAGTAAAGATCCAGAAGGACTACCAAATAAGGAGTATCTGATACCCCTTATAAAGGGCCAACTATGTCTATTGCTAGCTCATCCCAGGGATATTTCGGTAGTTTTCTGCAAACCATGGGCATTTGTCTGGTCTTGAGAATCTTATCACTGGAGCAACACTCCAAACAGTCTCGAACCATTTTTTCAATCTCTCTATCCATGGCGGGCCACCAGTAAAGCATCCTCAGATATCCCTTGGTCTTCACAATCCCTAAGTGACCAGAGTGAGCCAGAGTTAAAAGTTTGCCTCGCACCCCCACCGGAGGAAACCAGCTTGGTGCCTCTCACCAGTAATCCATCAACAACAGCCAACTCATCAGAGATCAGACACCACGGCTTTACCAAATGTTTGTTTTTGCCTGAAGAAATTAATTCTATTACCTTTGATATTTCCTCATCCTTCACAACTTCATTTTTCCACTCTAACTCATCTACCGCACCAACAGTAATTTCACACATGTTTACTACATCATCCGGTATAACCTCCTCCTTATCATCTGAGTTAGTGACATCCACCAATCTAGAGAGACAATCAGCCGACTTGTTGATAACACCTGGAATATAATCTACACAGAAATCAAACTCTTGTAAAGAAATGATCCACTTCCTGATTCTAGAAGAGATTGAATCCAAACCCTTCTTGAAAACACCTCTTTAAGTGGTTTATGATCAGATAAGACCTTTACCTTTGTTCCCCAAATCAAATTCCTAAACTTCCTTAATGCCCAAAAAATGGCAAGTGACTCCTTTTCTATTACAGAATAGTTTAGCTCTGAGCCTCTTAAACATCTAGACGCACAGGCGATAAGTCTCTCAACACCACCACTCTTCTGTGAAAGCACCGCACCCAAACCCTTGGCACTGGCATCAGTGAAGATCAGGGTCTCATCTCCTGGCACAAAAGAGTGAAGAGAAGGTGCTTCTTTAAGGTCTTGCTTGATGGCAACAAACTCGTTGGCACACTCTGCACTCCAATCAAACACCGCACTTTTAACAGTTAATCTCCTAAGGGCATGAGTCTTATCAGCATATCCAGGAATGAACTTACTGTAAAACTCAACCATTCCTAAGAAGGAGAGTAACTCCTCCTTATTGGAAGGTTCACTGACGTTCTCAATAGACTTGACCAAGTCCTTCTTCGGGAAAACACCACGACCTGTTATGCAGTGCCCCAGGTAGTTAACTTCCTCCACAGCAAACCTACACTTCTCCTTTTTTATTGTTAAGCCCGCCTTCCTCAGACATTCCAAGACAGTACACACTCTAGAATAATGCTCCGTTTCAGTGCTACCATAGATCAGCAAGTCATCCTGATAGCACTTTACCCCAGAGACCCCTTTGAGGACATTGGACATGATCCGTTGAAAAACGGAAGCTGCGGAAACTAATCCAAAAGGCATCCTTCGAAATTTATAGGTTCCCATGGGAGTGACAAATGCTGTCAAATCCTGCGAACCCTCATCCAACTCCACCTGATGGTATGCGGATGCCAGATCTAGGGTTGTGAAAAACTTAGCCCCTACTAGAGTGCTGACCAACTCATCTATGTTGGGCAATGGGAACCTATCAACAATTACTTCTTTGTTTAGCGAGCGCAAGTCAATGCAAAGGCGCAGCTCACCACTGGCCTTCTTTGCGACAACTATGGGAGCCAACCACTCCGTCGCCTCCACAGGCACTATGATCCCTAGATCAACCAACCGCTCGATCTCCTTTTGGACACCAGACTGTTCATTCAAAGGTACCCTTCTGACTCTAGCAACCACCGGTATGGCACCCTCTTTCAGTCTTATGTGATGTTTGTAACCTTTAAGGCAACCTAATTTGTCCCCAAAAACATCAGCAAATCGCTCGGCTAAGGTAGACCAGGAATCTCCTACAGACTGAACCACGACTTGAGGTTCTGTGTTTGGATTGAGAATGACGCTAAGCGAACGTTGATGAGTCCACCCCAACAGTGCATCCCCACACTTAGCTACATAAACTTTCCCAGAGATATTGCGTCCCCTAGCTCAATGTAGGATGTGAAATACCCCAAGAGGTCTATTGGCACACCACCATAACCCACGGGAGAAACATCTCCTTTCATCAGTGCGCATTTGCCTTTAAAATAGTGATCAAAAGTATCTTTATCTATCACAGTAAGATGCGAGCACGAATCGAACTTCATCTCAAGCCCAACACCATGAATCTTGACCATATGTGAAGGATGATTAGCTTTCTCTGCATCTACCTGATACATAATCTCTTTTACCTGTGGGAGATCTCTAATTTGGGCTTGAGGTTGTTCTCTTCTTTTACTCTTGGTCCTACACCATTTTGCATAATGACCTTTTCTCCCACACGCGCTACAAGTAATGTTAAGAGCAGGACAGAACGGATCATTTGCTCTATGTCCAGTTCTGCCACACCTAAAACAGATTAATCTGTTGTCATTGGAAGAGGCAAAAGAAGGCAAATAAGAAGTACCATAAGAAGTACCCTCACCAGCACGAGGATGTTTGTCGCTCTCACTGACAACAGGTGCTCTGTTTTTACAAGACATACAACTTCCTCAACACTTGAATTCGTAATACCAGACTTATCTCTTGTAACACTCAATTCGCGAACACACTTCATCATATGTTCAACTCGCTTAGCTATTGCGAGGACCTCATCTAGGGGTGGCTCGTCTTTGAGCCACAGTTCTTCCCTTATTTTGTCGTGTGCGCATCTCAACACAAACTGATCTCTGATCCTTTCTTCTACGGCCCCTCCAAATTTGCATGACGCTGCCAGTTTCCTCAACGCTGTGACAAATTCTTCTATCGTTTCATCCTTTTTCTGCTCCCGTAACCCAAAGTGGTACCGTTCCATTATAGTGCTCAAACGAGGCAGATAGTGCCTATCTAATTGTAGGATGCATATTTCATATTCATTGAGTGATCTTTGGTCATTTTGACTGAGATCTGGCAAATGTTCCAATACATCCTGACCTTCACCCCTAAACAGTGCAAAAGTAGAGAATGCTTCCTCTCCGCACTCAAGTTTGTTCCACATACACGTGCATAGTTGCAAAAATTTTTTTCCACTTTTGCCACTTTATCGTGGGCTCCCCTGGACTGTTAAGAAAAAACGGTGGTTGAGTTACATTCTGCATGCTTTACACTTAGCCCTTTGTTCCAACTTCAAAGCTAAACTCTTAACTCTAATTCTAATGCCAAAATAATGTGCACTTCACATTGCTATCACCATCACATTAATATATTGTGACCCAAATTGTTCCTTTATCTTTTCCCTTGCGCTTGGTTATCTCTTACCAAAAACCCACACTTCAATCCTTTTAACCAACTACCATATTTTAAAATGCCACACAAAATAAAAAAAATAAAAAATAAAAAAAAAAAATTCTTTTTTTTATAAAGTTCAAAAAAAAATTCCAGTCACTGTTACTATTGTTTTGTGACCAGGGTGCCCCCAGCGTCACACAGCTATTCCTGCACGATTGTGAGGTGAGCCAGTCACCATGTCTTCTTTTGCTGGCCTGCTGCACTAAAACGGCACACCAAACCTCCTTTATCCCATTCACCAACACCGGACAAAGCACACAGGCTAGTGAAGATCTTCCCAACTTGTCAAGATGGCCGCCGAAAACGTGCCCTGACGTGATGACGCTCCACAGTGAGTGGCGCCCTTGTTTGTTTCACTGCTCCTCTTCGCGTGGTGCCTCCTAGCAACCAAACGCTCCTTCACGCTGCATGCTCACTGTCGCAGCCGTCTTCCACTCCCTTCGTGGAACGCATATGCGTTTCAGCTCCCCGCCCCTCCGCACACAACTCCTCACCGGATATCCTTTGCTCCGGACACACCATGCATCGCCGCATCAGCCGCTGGAGAAGTGGATTACACTTCTCTTGCAGATACCAGTCAGCCGCTGGAGGAGTTTCGCGTTGAGTGTCTGGAGGAAGCGCTGAATCCGTTTCTTCCCTTCACTGGATGTTGAGGTGAGAGTCACACCGCCACGCTCGTCGCCAAATTAATGTGGTGTTCTCCACATCAAATAAATAGACAGGTAGACGGACGAAGTGCTGAAAGGTCCGTTTATTCACCTCAGCCACCAACAACCGTCTGACAGAATCCCCACAGCTCAAAACCCCCCAACATTCTTTATTGGAACACAACCTTAGCATTCTACAATGGATCCTTAAGATGTCACAGTTGTCCATTCTGATATTTCGTTTACAGTTCATGGTCCTGAGAAGGCATGTTTGGTGGGAGAAGTGGTCGGGAAGATCTGCTTGGATGGACTTGGTTACTAGCATCTCATATCTGAGTTCCATTATGAGATGTAAAGCAGCACTCTTAAAATGTAGCTAATTGGGACCTGCAGTGCTGGACTAGAATGCAGTCCTCCGAGTGGCCAGATTTATGTGTCAGATCGCTTCAGGTATTCTATTTCTTTTCAGCTGGTGATGATGGGTTGTGGGGCTGGTACAGTACTGAGTGATGGATAAGACCCACAGACACACAGTCTTTTGTGCATTAAGCAGGAAAACAGAGTTATTAACCAGGCTGCATAAGCTATAGTTGGAGACACACTGCTGAGTGTGAGTGTTATGGTGTTATTTGTGGGCCAGAATGATTAGATAGGAGTTGACATTACTATATAATGTCCTGGCTAGCCATATATCAGCCCTCCTTATTTTACCTATATATGATTGGGCTGTTTTAATTCTGTGAGGTGTAAACTGCATATTCTCACTAATGCACAGAAGTGTGCTACAGACTATAAACTGTATACGTTGTTGAGGTATTACTGTAGGTCAGAAGGAGGTACCTTCTTTTACATACAGAACATTTTCTTTTGAAATGGAAGCACAATGCCAACATGCAGTTTTACTGACAAATTGAGGTGTGGAGCACCCCTGGAAGGAAACACGATAGGCAGGTTCTTAGAAGAAGGTAGGTTTCATGTAGATCCAGTTGTAGAGACCTCATCCTCCAAACAACCACAGCAACTGAATTACAATTCAAATCATCACATTCTTAAACATGGAACATTCTGTCATGGAACAGCAACCTTGACAACTAAGTAAAACAGGGTGAGATCAGAGTAGAACACCACATCAACTCCCCCTTTCACAATCCTAAACAAAAACAATATACATGAGGATGCAGAGAAACCAAAAATGATATCTAAATATAAACTTAAATGACCGAAATCAAGAAACACAATCTTGCAAACGAACAGGGATCTTTCTCAGTCTATTGGACCTTCTTTCCACAACCTGTGGGGCGGGAGAGTTTTCCACACCAGGACTTTCAGACACACATTTAGAATAACATTTCACAATCCTGTTGAGGTTCCAGATCCTGTGATCTTGAGTTTTGACTGCATTGCCCAAGAGTTTGATTACCTTGATAGGCTGAGCAAATTTTGACTTACCAAATCTTCTCTCCGGAAGTTTGATCCTAACCCAATCTCCAACTTGAACCACAGTTTTCTTTACAGCTTTTCTGGCATCAAAATCAATTTCCCTTCTAACCATTTTTTCTAATTCTCTGTTTTTCCAACCCTCAGTGCAGTCAACAATGGCACCAGCCTCCTTTCTTCTATCAGTGACCCAAAGAGGTGTGACTTGAGTATTGGCCACCCTTCCTTTAAATAACCTAAAGCGTGAAACCCCAGTTGACGAATGCGAAGTAAATCTGCATTCACACACCTTTTTCCTTACTGCTTCTTCCCAGTTACCACCAGAGACAATTGCTAACTGCATAGCCTCTTTGAGTACCTTCACAAACCTTTCAACAACTCCGTTGCATTCGGGATGATAAAGCGAAGCCCGTTTATGAACAATCCCTCTCTCTCTCAAAATTTTTTCAACCATAACAGAGGTGAATTGAACTCCATTGTCTGACAACACAGATGCTGGCAAACCTTCACTTGCAAAAATATCCTCTAAGAAATCAATGACAGCTCTGGAATCAACCGAATTTACAATTTTTATTTCTGGCCACCTGGAATACATATCAACACAAACTAAAACATAGCGATCCTGTGTTCTTATCTTCACTGGACCCAAAATGTCTACAGCTAAATCCACCCAGGGACCACTGGCTTGTTTCCTGATGATCATGGGTTGGGTCCTGCACTTAAGTATCTTGTCACTACTCCCACACTGAGGACAGGTACGTACACATCTTTCTATGTGCACATCCATAGCCGGCCACCAATAAGCTTCTCTAATTCTTTCCTTAGTTTTGGCGATGCCCATATGACTGGCATGCGCGTTCGCTACCAATTTGTTGCGTAGAATTTCCGGTACTACTAGCCTGCTACCTCTCAAGAGTAAGCCACTCCAAACAGACAACTCCTCCTTGACACACCAATACCCCTTAAGTTGTTCAGAACAAACACGTTTCTCACACCAACCACTGTGTATATACGTAATGACTTGTTGTAAAACAGGATCAGCCTTTAACCCATCTAACCATTCCGCTTCAGTTGAAATGCCCTCACTCACCACACAAACTTTCAAATCCTCTTCAACATCCTCACCTGCAAAACTATCCACAGTATCCCAGGAATCCTGACCATCCGAACCACCCAATCTAGACAAACAATTAGCTAGAATGTTATTTGAACCTGGTAAATATGAGACATCAAACTCAAAATCCTGCAGTGCAACAACCCATTTCCTTATCCTGTGAGAAATACAATCAATGACCTTCTTTCCAAACACCTCCTTTAAAGGTTTGTGATCAGAAACCACCCAAAAATGTTTGCCCCACAGAAACTTTTTCAACTTGCAAATTGCCCAGTAGACCCCCAACGCTTCCTTTTCAACAACTGAGTAATTGCATTCTGCTCCCCTAAGTGGCCTAGAAATAAATAAAATTGTGTTGTCACAGTCCTTACCAGATTGCAATAAAACAGCCCCTAATCCTTTACAACTAGCATCAGTCATGATATATGACTCTTTTGAGGGATCAAAACTAGCTAAATTGGGAGCTTCATTCAAACATTTCTTGATTAAGTCAAACTCTTCACCACGCGCTTGACTCCAAGCAAACTCATTACCTTTCTTCAACAGCTCTCTCATACATTCAGTTCTTTACGCAAAACATGGCACAAATTTGTTGTAGAATTCTGCCATGCCTAAGAATTTCACTAGTTCGTCCTTGTTCTCTGGATATTCAAGACGAGTAATAGCATCCACTAAAGATGGTCTCGGTTTAATACTGAGCCTGAAACCAAATGACCCAAATATTCTATTTCTCTCACGTCAAATTTACATTTATCAAGTCTAAGAGTGAGACCTGATTCTTGTAGTTTGGACAACACTTACATCAATTTTTTGTTATGTTCATCCAAATTTACTCCATGTATGAGAACATCGTCCTGGTAGATTTTGACCCCTTCAATGCCACCCAGGAGATTCTCCATTACTCTTTGAAAAACCGAGGCCGCAGAAAGTAGGCCAAACGGCATCCTGAGGAATTTAAAAATTCCGAAAGGAGTGATAAAAGCAGTAAGATCTTGGCAAGAAGAATGTAATTTGACCTGAAGGTAAGCCGAGGAGATACCCAACGTTGAGAAATGTGTGGCACCACCCAATGAAGATAACATTTCTGATATATTGGGAAGAGGATAGTGGTCCACAACAACGGCTTTATTCAACTCTCTCAGGTAAATGCACAACCTGGCCTCTCCGTTGGCCTTGCGAGCCATCACCACCGGAGAAACCCATTCCGTAGCTTCAATCTCTTGAATTACCCCACTTTCCAACAATTTGTCTAACTCAGATCTCATTTTCCCTTTGACTAATAAAGGTACATTCCTGACTTTTGCCACACTTGGAGTGGCACCAGATTTTAACTTTATCAGATGTACGTAGTTCTTGAGACAACCCAATTTGTCGTTGAAAACACTTGGAAATTTAGAAACCCAAGGATGATTACCAGACACAGTGGCAACAGAAGGTAAGTCTCTCAAGCACATAGAGGGAGACTCATTGGGATCTAAATAAATATGCAGGTCACGTTGATGACTCCAGCTGATCAGGGAATCACCTTTCATAGAGACATAAATCTTACCTGCAGTGACTCTACCTTTAACATCAATGGTTGCCCCAAAAATAACCTAATAAGTCTATAATCTGACCACCATAGCCTCTAGGTTTTATGTAAGGCTTGACTAATTCTACCTTCCCTGACAGTTCCTTTTCATAAAACACTTTTGGTATGAGTGTAATTCTTGCACCAGAATCAAACAACATTACAACAGGGTTATCATTGACCAATACTTGTTCAAAAGGACCATCACCTGTTTGATTTCTGACTTGACAAATCATTACCTCTTGACCCATCCTCATCGCCAAAATGAGGTGTGGAGCACCCCTGGAAGGAAACACGATAGGCAGGTTCTTAGAAGAAGGTAGGTTTAATGTAGATCCAGTTGTAGAGACCTCATCCTCCAAACAACCACAGCAACTGAATTACAATTCAAGTCATCACATTCTTAAACATGGAACATTCTGTCATGGAACAGCAACCCTGACAACTAAGTAGAACAGGGTGAGATCAGAGTAGAACACCACACAAATCTATATAGTGCAGTAATATTAATGTGTGGAAATGTGGTTTCAGCAAATATGTATCATTTGAGCATCACCAATAAAGTGCCTTGATTGCTTTTATCCTATTAAAACTTTGTTTCAAGCACACTTCTGAATTACAAACAAGTGGTCCATTTGTGGTTTCCTAAGTGCTGATATGTTTTGAGACATTTGCACAGTTCATCGACTCCACAGCCAACCACACAAAGGAACTCTTCAAAATAGTCAAAGAATTCTCCAAACTGACAGCCTTAGAGATCACCATCCACCTCCTCCCATGAACTATGAGACACTCTCTCAGACTGCTTCCACAGCAAAATCATCAACATCTACAACAATTTCAACATCCAACCTGACACCCTCAACCCCGATGAACTTAGCCAACCAGCCAAAACCAGCCAATCCATCACCACCTGGTCACCGCTTACCGCCCTGACCACCTCAACAATCTTGTCTTCCATCTACTCAGGGGCACCCACTGACTGCTGCCCCGACTACCTCTACAACCTCGCAACGAACCCAATCAGCACGCAACTCACCAGCATCCTCAAATCCTCCATATCCACAGCAACCTTCCCGGATAGATGAAAACAAACAGACCTCAGACACCTCCTAAAGATACCCTCCGCTGACCCCAATGATCTAAAAAAATGATCATCCAATCTCTCTGCTCCCCTACCTGGCCAAAATTCTTGAGAAAGCCATCAGCTTACTGAATTCCTGGAACAAAACCATCTACTGGACGCCTCTCAATCAGGATTCCGTGCCAACCACAGCACTGAGACCATGCTGATTGCTGCCCCAGATGACGTCAGAGCACTCCTCAACCATGGAGAGCCTGAGGCCCTGATCCTCCTCAACCTCTATGGGGCGTTCGACACAGTCTCACACAACACCCTCATCAACAGACTCTACATCATAGGCATACAGCAAGACACCCTCAAGTAGATTGCCTCCTTCCTTACAGGATGCACACACAGCATCCCATTGCCTCCCTTCACCTCCAAACCTAAAGACATCATATGCGGCGTGCCACAAGAATCATCCCTCAGCCACACCCTGTTCAACACCTACATGACACCCATCGCAGACGTTGTCAGATCCCACGGACTCAACATAATCTCCTACGCAGACGGCACTCAAGTGATCCTCTCACTCACCGGGTACCCCTCCAACGCCCAAACCAACTTCTGCAGCGCCATGACCAACGTAGCCAAATTAATGGGAGACAACTGCCTCCAACTCAACACTGATACAACCAAAGTACTGATCTTCTGGAAGAACACCTTTGCATTGGACCACAGCTGTTGGCCTGCAGAACTCTTCCCCATGTCCACACCGACCAACCGACCATGCAAACAACCTCAGCATCATCCTCGACAGCCAATTAACCATGAAATGACAAATCAACGCAATCGCCTCCCCCTGCTTCCACACACTTCGTATGCTACCCAGAATGTTCAGATGGATCCCAACCAACACCAGAAAGACCGTCACCAGCCGCCTCGACTATGGCAGCACCCTCTACGCCAGCATCTCCAACCAGCTCCTCACAAGGCTCCAGACCATATAGAATGCTGCAACCAGACTCATCCTGGACCTCCCCAAGAGAACTCGCATCGCCTCCCACCTGAGAGACCTCCACTGGCTCCCCATCCAGAAAATATGCCAGTTCAAGATCCTCACTCACACCGGCAAAGCCCACCATGACCAAGGACCTGCCTACCTCAACCATCAACTGAACTTCCACCAAACCGCTAGACACCTGTGCTCCTCTTCTCTTGCCCTCGCACACACAACCCAAATCAGTCGCAGCCACAGCAGTGGCCGCTCCTTCTCTTACATCGCTGCCAAGACCTGGAACAACCTTCCACTCCACCTTTGTACAGCCCCCTCACTGGCACACTTCAGAAAGAGACTCAAGACCTGGTTCTTCGACTGAGACACAGTGCCCAGATACCCCTAGGGGTGACAGTTTTGCACTTTACAAATGCTGTTTGATTTGTTTGATTTGATTTACAGGTATTTAAAGGTTGTTGTGTGTTACAAAATACTGACTGCTTACAGACTTTGTTTTCACACCCCAAGAAAATTTGGGAATACATGGTGCATTCTGCAACACATTTGTCATTAGATATTCAACTGTATTAGCTTCTAAACCTTAGTAAATGATGACCTTACTTTGCACCAGGATATGACAATCTTTGTTGGGGCTCTTCAACGATTACCTCACTATCACCAACAGTTCATCTTAACTCTTCTTAGTCCCTGCCTCACATGTATTTCATTGGTTTTATGGCCCTTCTCATACCAGTATAATGTGTCGGAGCACTTTACACCACACACACATACAGAGACAATAAATTATACATGTGTAAATCAGTGTTTAGAAAATGTTACATAAGGCAGGGGGGACTACAAGGTGTAGGATGCACGTGTCACCCATACCAGTAGGCAATTTTTAGGAGTGTTTGGTCTGAAGAAGCACAAACTCAGGATTCAGAACATAACATCGTGGTTAGGGTTGACTTTAATCATATGAATTTATTTCTACCCAAACATAATGTTTTGGGCGACACAGGGCTAATGAAAGACTGGAAAGAAGACATAACTTTCTAACTTGTCCCATGCAGCTCTTTGATGGCAGTTCATAGCTCACTGTGCTAGATTATGATTGTAATTTATGAACTGCACAATAACAAAAGAATCTCTGTGACAAAAGCAGTAACCCAGTGAGCTGTGAACATAAAATACTGTTCTTTGATAGGCATGATACACATTCTTTGCAGCAGGAATATTAACCCTCTGCACTACCTTAGATAAATCAAAACTGCCACTAGACAAAACTCCCATCTCTCTCCAACAGGTACATTAATCACCAGAGGTATTGTGACACTTTTATTGTTGCCTGAAAACTGTTGTATATACAAGGAACTTTGCAGTGCTTTCAAAACTGCTGCACTGCTACAAAATCAGCCCGCAGTAACAAAACCAGCCCCCTACCCGCTTCCTGGGCAAAACTCCTGAGACCTGGTATGGCCATCCCCCAATGTTGCCCCTCGCCTTCACCTAGACCCTCTCTCATGGGTATTTAATTTCTTTTATAGTGCTAGTTATGCCAAGTACGTAGGGCAGGGAGTCGGAGTGTGTTAAATCACACACATATTATATAGAGACAATGACTCATATAAATGTGTAAGTCAATGTAAAGGAAATGTTACACAAGATAATGAGGGCTTCAAGGTGTAAGAGTCAGATGTCATCCATATTGGTTAGTATTATATCTTAAGAGTGGGTTGCCTGGAGAAATATAGAAACTAAGGATTTAAAACCTAGCATTTTGGTTGGGGTTGCTTTTACAACTAACCATTGTTTACATTGACCTATTTAGACTAACACAACAGATAGCAATGGTTTGCAAATGAAAAGACCAGGAATGGAAACATGGAGCCAGGAGGCAGGGCCTGCACTTCATAAAGCTAGGTAAGACAAGATCCTTTAAGCACTGCCACTGCATTACATCAAAAACAATAAAGGCCTGAAAACAGCCTTATTTTTTCGGTAGAGGGAGCACACCAAAATAAAACCCTATTTTGCTTGGAACGCTAAAAATCCTTGCACCATTCCATACTCTGGCCTCAAATCAGCAACAGATGAGGAATAGATAGTGTACTCCTTCTACAGTGTTTGTGGTTCAGGTCACCTCATCAAAGTATGAAAAGCAGCCAAATGCAGCGCCGGAACCAGCCGCATATTGAACAGAGTTTATGAGCAAGATTGGCCCTCCATGAAAAAGCTTGGGACGGAAGGTGGAACCAACACCACTAAGATATTTTTTAAAACGGGGCCAACTTTTTATTCTGCAGCAAAATTTTCTAAATATGTTGGTTGAAAAAAGTGGAATTTTATAAAGGACCCTAACGATATATGTAGGAAATACTCAAATCTGGCACAGTGCCCATGTGCAATGTGAAATAATGTGCCTACACTTTGCCTAAAGGTGGTAAAATAAATCACTTTATATTTTCTAGTGAATAGAAACAGCATGTACTTTGGAAACACCCTTCTAAATTAGACCAAACATGGTGTTCAGCTTTAATCTTACTTACATAAACTGCACATGGGTCACCACATGTCTTAACTGCCCAGACTGGCCCATTGTCATTCTGTATGCAACAATCAGCCAGCATACAGAATGACAATGGATCCATCACAGTCTGTGAGAGGCTGGGGAGGGGCTGCTCTTGAGCACAGAGAAGTGCGAGGTGGCCCCAGCAGGGAGCTCCCAGAACACTGAGGCTTCTCAAAGGTGAGCAGTGCAGGTCGCTGTAACCCCCCAAATTACGGACAAAAGGTGTCCGTAAGAAGGATCTTCACGGACAACGGACATGAGATCCAATTAATGGACTGTCCGTGAAATTCACAGACGGTTGGTCACCCTACTGTCTATCAGCCCAGCAGCTACCTAGGTCTGTCTGCTCTCCAGGCAGCATCTGCTGAGTGTATAGATACATAAGAAACAAAAAGGAACCACCCCAGAATGGATGTATAGTCATGTTCTCCCAGATTTAAGTGTGTTTCCTACAGTGGTGGGAAGCACACAGCTTTGTTAAAATACCCCTCACACCAAAAGGGCCCTTGGTGTCATGCTTCATCATAGGGGTCTTCCCGCCCCGCTGCAGGACGGGCGTGCTACAACCTACGACTACGCGGGAGCACTGGATTTTTGAAAACAAAACTATGTGTAGTGTAGAGATGTTAGTGGAAGGGTCAGGAGTGAGTGAAGGAGTGATTATAAGTTAAAAAACACCTGGCCCTCTAGGAAGAAATTTTTTAATGTTCCGTTGGGCTGGTGTTATTAAAAATGGGGAATGAGGTGGAGATACACAGCTATAATGAGCAGTTTCTCCTATGTCATCAACATGTTTCGAAGCCCTCCCCTGGCTCCTTCGTCAGGACCAAAAAGATCCCTTCTACACTCGAATATATGTTCAAAGGTAAGTACAAGAAGTGTATCTACAAGTAGATAATACTACATGAAGTACATGTCAATAAATAAGCATGCACTGTATACGATACCCCAATAGGTATGTTAATTAAATAAATCTGGAAGAGAAAAACAAGATATTAAAAGCATAATATACGTATCATCCTTCACAGTATGTGGAGACCTGTAAAAAAGTGATAGACATTGTGATATATAGCCACTATCACTATCCGTATCGATGAATCAGTGTTGTATACTACTGGTGGAAAAAAGGACAATACAAAGAACAGGCACACACTTAACATAAAACACACACTCTATGTTGAAAAAAACGCAAAATGCGGGTCCCAGGTGATAAATGCAGCCAAATAGCAACATCAGTATAACTACAGATTAATTGATAGTAGTTGCGAAAATAAGTGGGTCCAGAAGAGTGTATATTTCTCTCTCCGGTTCCGGAAGTGGAATTCTCACTTTTGCTGGGTGAGCGGTCTAGCTCATTCAGATGTACGGGCGGAGTACTCCATACGAGCGCGGCCGACATGTGAGTAATTAACATCTCTTTAGTCCCCCACGTTATGGAGCCTTACTCAGAATTCATCAGCCTCCTTCTAATTCCCTCATTCTTAGTAACGGACTCAAAACCTGACCGCGCATAAATCGGAAGTGGGTTATTTTTAACCGACAGTCCTAAGGTACTTGAGCAGTCTAGTGCTAATGACTGCAATCAATTACGGTTTGGCGGCTTTTTGAACAATTAAACAGAGTACTTAAGGATGCTCCCCCCGCGGACACATCGTTCAACGGAGCCGCGGGGAGGTAGTATCCTGGAGAGGCAGTGATCTTGACAGTGTGAGTACGGCATAGCCGGTTTCGATCCTGTGGGACCCTGTGTTGTGAGGCAGGATACTTTCTAACCTACAACAATTACTTTTTCTTTTTTTCCTATTTAGTGTTTGACTATAGACACTCCTTCCCACCCCGTTCAGAGGCTCATGGGGTATTTTCCCTTTTAAGAAAAAGTACGTGCTCCAACTTATTTTCGCAACTACTATCAATTAATCTGTAGTTATACTGATGCTGCTATTTGGCTGCATTTATCACCTGGGACCCGCATTTTGCGGTTTTTTCGACATAGAGGGGCCGATTCCGACTCGGTACGGGAATTTAATCCGACCGACACGTACCGGCGTCGCCCGACCTGGGTAGTACGATGAAATGCATGTGAATCACGACCGACTCGTACGGAACACAAGCCGAACGACCGAACCGCACGGAAACAAGCTATCCGGCCGGAAAACCACGCGAATCGACCCGACCGACACGCACCAGGAATGAACCCGAACGAAACGTACCCGCGAACTCCGACCCGCGCAGTACGATGTAATGCGTGCAAAACCAGACCGAGTCGCACGGAGCTCAAGCCATACGACCGACACGCATACAAAAGCCAGCAGAAGGAAGCCAATCCTCGGAGAACAACGCGTACGCCGCACAATAAACCTAGCAGAAACACAGCGTGAACGACTCAGAGAAGCTCGCACGAGACAACTGCAGCATGCCACTCGGTCAGAAGAACGACTCCTACATGCACAAAAAATACAAAGGGAAAAATACAAAAAAAAAGGGCCAAACAAGCAATTACAAAGTTAATAAATACAGGGAAAAAAAAACAGAACAAGGACACACCCCCAACTCCACCCATATAAAGGCCACAAATCCCTACCATGATCCTTTGCAAATTCAACTGACCTGCCAGCACAGAACACCATCAGACAGCAACCACAGACACACTCACAGCTCATCCATCACACAAGCCACACACCATTAGCACCTCAACAAATAGCACCCTCACATACACCCAGCAAAACCTACACCCACACACCCTCACTTGCACACCCACACACACATCAATCACCACCACCACCCATCACCATGCCCCCAAAGAAGAATCCAAAGTTCCTAGACAGTGAATTGGAAGTCATGGTAGATGAGATCCTCAGGGTAGAGCCCCAGTTGTTCGGTACATTGGTCCAACAGACCCCCATGTCGCAGAAAACTAAGATGTGGGAGAGGATCGTCGACAGGGTCAACGCACAATCACCATGATTGCGCACAAAGGAAGACATCCAGAACAGGTGGTATGATGTGCGCATGAGGGTCAGGGACCTACTAAAGAAGGATTACATCTTGAGTCAGCGCACTGGCAGTGGCCCTCCTGCCAAACCACTATACCTCAGGCCCTGGGAGGAGAAGGTGCGGGCCATCCTACCATCAGTGAGCGTATATGGACTATCAAACATCCCAGAGCCTGGTGAGTACACAACTAATATACCCAATATTGTGTGACAATACACACACATCACTGTCAAGGGGATAGTCAAACCATGCACCCTTAGCAAATCCACAGCAACCAAGAGATAATCACCCCAAGATTTGTCTGTCAGTCAGATAAACACAATACATGCCATCTCATAGTGATATGTAACTGTGTCATGATATGTACAAACCTAACTACAAATACAGCAAGGCAGTGGCACAAATATAACCAACAAACACAGTTAGACATGTTGCCACCACTAGAACACCACCTCACAGGGAAGCTCACTGAAAGGAAGGAATTATGTGTATGCAGGTGAAGTCAGTGTAGCCAATAGCATGATGGGAGTTGTAGTCACAGATATTGCTCACCCTCACAATTGGCCCATCAACACCACTCTGAACCATGCTCACATCACAGGAGTGGAAAACAACTGACAAGATGGCTGACACTGGGTACTGGTGTGGGAGCACAAGCCCCTGCTGGGAACTGGGCACCAACCAACAGCAGGACACCACTGCCTGACATCCTGAAAGACAACTTGCACTCCCTGCAATGGAAGCACGTTCCATGGTGGGATATCTGGCTGGGTGGGAAGGAGGACTGACAGCTCTGACCATAGTTACAAGCAGCTTTCCTTACACACCCCTTAACACAAACTCCACACAACTCACCTGGGACAATGCAATGCCTCACACTCCAATTAAATATCCCACAAATAACCACCACCCTGGGTTATGCTGTGTGAAGCACAGGGACACTCTTGGGACTTGTAGCCAAACAAACGCCAGGACAACACTGTCAGCCATCCTGTCAGCACAGGCACACTACCCCACAGGGAAGCAGAGTCAAAAGGAAGGAAGTATGGGCATGCTGGGAAGGGGGTGTAGGCAATAGCATGATGGGAGTTGTAGTCACAGATATTGGTCACCCTCACAATTGGCCCATCAACACCACTCTGAACCATGCTCACATCACAGGGAGTGGAAAACAACTGACAAGATGTCCGACACTGGGTACTGCTGTGGGGAGCACAAGGCCCTGCTGGGAACTGTGCAACAACCAACAGCAGGACACCACTGACTGACATCCTGAGAGTCAACCTGCACACACTGCAAGGGTGGCATGCTTCATGGCGGGATAACTGGGCTGGGGGGCGAAGGAGGGCCGTATGTCCACCAAATACCACCAATGCTGGCTATGCACACACCTCAACATTCACATTGAAAAGCTTCAGGTTGGCAGGACAATGTGCTACCCCAATATCAACCTCTGACTGTGACAACTGAGGACAATGCAATGTACAGGGCCGCATCCAGAGGTACAGTCACAACTGTCAGGTGTGTGAACCATTGATGCCTGTAGAAACATAACATACATTGTGTGTCTCTTCCAAAAACAGGTGATGATGGGGACACAGCAGCAGACGACGAGGAGTCCCTGTCCCAGGCTCCGGGGGACACTGAGCTCACTGGTGTGGAACAGCCTCTGCCCTCCTCGGATGGCGAAGACCTACCTGGCACCTCCGGTGTGAGTCATCATGCAGCACCAGCAGGACCAACATCTGCACCCCCTGCACCCACCCCTCCAACAACTGCCAACACACAGACCACCCCTGCCAACACGGACAGACCAAGGACTGCCGATGACAACAGCACAGGGACCCCGGCCCAACGTAGAGCAACGGACAATGACCCCAGTAACAACCCCCAAGTGGGCCTATGGTCAGCTGTGCGTGCCAACGCAGGTCCGGCACGTGTCGCCAGGGGTGGTGGGAGGGGTGGTAGACATAGGTCGCTGTTTGCAGAGGGGTCTGGACTGCATGATGACCCACAACTGGCACGCATTGCTGATGAGTACCAGAATAGCACCGGAGAGGTCAGCCAGGTAGTGGGGATCCTCAAGGAGCAGCCGGGACCTACGGAGCCTAACTTAGGTGTACTGAGGGCACACCGCCTCCCACCAGTGTTGGGAATACCGGTCCCCCTCCCGGGCCCGAGCAGCTGCCACCAGTGAAACCGAGTGTTTCTACATTTTAGCCGCAATTTGCGACCATCGTTTCATTCCTCCCCACCTTAGCGCGTGGGCTGTGATTATTTGTTGACACGTGACCTGATTTTTGCCACTCACTTTTTATTCACTGCCTTCACCTCTGGTCCTGAAGAAAGCCCCCCCTACATCTATTACTGGGGCTGAAACATGTAGACCATCTTTTTGACAACAGAGATCAATTACACTCTTATGGTTGTCTACCCCCGTTTTTATTCATACCCGGGCCGCCACAATTAAACAATTTTTAATATCTAGGCAAGGATTCCCGGAGGTATTCTTAAATTAGCACCACACTTCATCACACTCACACCACACCAGCTCCGCTGTAATCAGGCGTTGTAGCACAACCGGGCGGCATTCGGCCGCCTGGTTGGGACCCCGATGATGAAGCATGACACCAACTAGGTTGGTGTGTGAGGAGTCTTTTAAAAGAACCTGACGGTTGTCCTGCACTGTGAGCCCCCAGTGTTATTTATTCAGGTACTGGGTACGTCCACATTGTTCATTGGTGATCCTCAAGGACATTCAACAGCAGCAGGCTGCCCATCATGCCCGCTTGGACTCACACATGTCCTGTGTGGAGACACACATGTCCCGTGTGGAGACACACATGTCTGGCATGGAGTCCAAGTGGGACACATTGGAAGAACTGACAGCGGTGCATAGGGACATATTGACATGCCTCCGCCAGATTAGCACCAACATGGCCACACCTCCCTGTGTGCCCACAACATCTGGTGCTGCAACAACTGCAACTGCCACAGGGAGGGAGGATGACTCTGGCGGAGAGTCCTCTGCACCGCAGCAGCCTGCACGTGAGGGTCCCCCGAAAGAAGAGGGGTCGTCCGAGGAAGAGAAAACTGATAGGTTGATGGCCATGTACATCCCCCAGGAACCCAAAACCTGTTCTGGAAAATCTCCTTTGTGTGCAAACTGTTCACCCTGTCGAATGCAACCCAACTCGCCCACATGACATGGGGAGCTTAAGTTGGCCCAATGTATCAGATGACCGTGGACTTTACTCAGGACATTTCTGCTACCAAGACTTCCAACTCATCTGGGAACTTTGGATTACAATCCCAATGTACAGCACCCACCATCCTGTGCACTATCCTCACACATGTATGGAATTAAACTCACCAATACACCATACTTGCCTCTGTTGTGATTCCAACGTGGTTTCTGTCATTGAGATGGTGATCTGCTAAATGACACTGTGCATGCTAACTGCTACAGCAAGTTCAACACCGTCATGTGAGTCATGGAGACATGACACATATGAGGGAGACACACCACTAGGGCTACACAACACATACACACCAGGGCCATCAGACTCATCGCCTACACTGATGTTGCCATGAAATACAGTGCAATGCACAGACACCACACCTATTCACAGTCTGTGTTAACTAGCCCACAGGTGCAGTAAGCACATGTCAGTCAGATGTGTGACCACATACAACGCACATCCCAAAGTGAAGCACAAGTTTATTACACATTTGCAACATGTTGTTTCCACTACAGATGCAAGGTAATCCTACATGGCAGGGGACACACAGTCAACAAGTGTAGAAGAAAGAAAGTCCAGGGGTGTGTGGCACATCACCTGTAGGGGAAACGACTGCTTCCACCCTGGAAGTTGAATCATGGTGTCAGGGATCACAGTTCACCAAACAACTCTGGAAGTACCCTGTGAAGGACAGACATGACACACAGTCAAAAGCTCCGAAGAACAGGACAGAACTGCAATACACATGGCCAATACATGTCACAAGATACTCACAGAAAACCAAGTTAGCATGTCAACACTGTTGGGGAGTACAGACTACCTGTAAGGACACATCGCTGCACGCTTCCAGTCAAGTAGCACATGGCCACACTCAAACAGCACCAGAGCACCACCAACACATATCACGCAAACTCACATCATTGGCATGACAACTCACTGGATACTCAAATTCAGCTGAAGAAGTTGGTGATGAGCTGTGTGCGGACATCACCATCATCATAATCATCATCACTGGCATCGTGGCCCAGGCCAGGATCCTCCACAGGTGGCGGATGTTGGTCATCGTCATCCAGGATGAGAGGCAACTCCTTCCGCACTGCCAGGTTGTGTAGCATGCAGCAGACGATGACAATCTTGCACACCTTTGCTGGGGCATATGGGAGGGCCCCTCCTGTCTTGTCCAGGCAGTGGAAGCGGATCTTCAGGAGACCAAATGTCCACTCGATCACTCTCCTGGTCCGACCATGTGCCTCATTGTAGCGCATCTGGGCTGGTGTCACAGGGTTCCTGAGGGGTGTCAGCAACCACGGCATGTTGGGGTATCCGGAGTCACCTACAGACAGACAATTGCACATTAGCTGAGTTGGAAAAGAGGGTGGAATACAACATAGCAGAACACACACAATGGTACAAAGTCAGTACACACCAACAAGCCAGGCACGCTGGTTCTGCATCTGTGACATCATCCTCGGGATGCGACTACTCCTCATCACGTAGGCATCGTGTGCCGAACCAGGGAAACAGGCACACAAGTGTGAGATGCACATATCTGCAAGACATACCACCAGAGCATTGATCGTATGATAATGTTTCCTGTTCCTGTATGCCTGCTCATGTGCCTGTGGTGGTACCAAAGCCACGTGTGTCCCATCAATGGAGCCAATGACATGTGGCATCCTCCCCAGGGCATAGAAGTCACTCTTGACGTCAGTGAGTTGTTGACGTGTAGGGAAATAGAAGTACTGGTTCAGGCATCTCAACATTGCCTCCAAAACATTGCGTAGCACACGGCTGAACATAGTCTGTGACATCCCACCAGCAGACGCCACAGTGTGTTGAAAGGTACCGGTGGCAAAGAAGTGTAGGGCTGCCATCACCTTCACCTTGGGGGTCAGCGCTGTAGGGTACAGCCGGCCAGGTTGCAAATGTGGTGCCAAGCGCACTGCCAAATCCTCAATCACCTGCCTGGTGAAGCGGTACCGTCGGATGCTGTCACGTTCCACCATCGTTGCAAGGTCAGGGAATGGTCTATGGACAGCTGGTGCCCTGCAGTGCATAGGTGAAGAAAGAAAGATTGTCAGTCACCCCACATATGTGGCATTGACCATACTCAATATCACATGATACATCATTACGAGACACAAGTACTTGATGTGTGTGCCGTTCTGTATGGACATATGTGGCACCTACATGGCCATCATCTAACATCTCAGTTCAACATGTGTTGACAACAGGTTCCAGGTTGTGCTATGGGAAACCATTAGGCTGTGTCACCGTACCCATTTACTGCTGTCACGTTCCAAACACACACCACAGTGACATGTCTGGACAGATGCGCCACAGGCATCACAGCTCATTGACAGGTAGATTCCCAGGGACCCTGTCTTGCCACATGGACACTGGCATGACATGGCGTATCATGTACACGTCAGAAAAACAAACATGACTCCCACAGGTAGTGGCCCCTGTTGCCTCCGCAGGACAGACATGGACGTCTGTGACACACATACGCACAACATCAAAGTCCATGCACAAACAACGTGGAGGTGGAGACTGTCTCCCATTGTGCACATGGAATCAGAGACATCGGAAACACAACATTGCACACAGACTGTGGAGGGCCATCACTATTGTGGCAATGGGTCACCCTGTGACGTACATACCTACCCACATGGGACTCTGGGGGTATGTGACATGACATACACATACACAACCTGGAAATGTGACCATGCCACATGCTCTGAAATGAACAGTTGCACATCACAGTGGTCATGTGCACAACACACAAAGGATCCTATCCCCATGAACACGTGCACAGCCTGGGAGTGGCTGCCCCCAAGTGCCACCAAAAACCACATGTTGACCCCCTTACACAGAAAGGTAATGCAGCCTTACATGCCTTAGGATACAGTGTGGACAGGCTGTGGTGTTGTAGGTGTGCCCCTGAGTCCCTGGCAAGTATATGTTACTGGCATACGTTCACCAGTGACAAGCATGGTGACATATGCGAGTGACCTGTACAGGAAGCTGCCGCACAGCAATGGACTGATCGGTGTGCACGCACTGGCCATTGAATCTGTTGTGAGTGGGTACGCGTTGTTTCCCGGAATACGCGTTGTACAGCAATGGACCGATCGGTGTGCACGCACTGGCCATTGAATCTGTTGTGAGTGAGTACGCGTTGTTTCCCGGAATACGCGTTGTACAGCAATGGACCGATCGGTGTGCACACACTGGCCATTGAATCTGTTGTGAGCGGGTACGCGTTGTACAGCAATGGACAGATCGGTGTTCACGCACTGGCCATTGAATCTGTTGTGAGCGGGTACGCGTTGTTTCCCGGAATACGCGTTGTACAGCAATGGACCGATCGGTGTGCACGCACTGGCCATTGAATCTGTTGTGTGCGGGTACGCTTTGTACAGCAATGGACCGATCGGTGTGCACGCACTGGCCATTGAATCTGTTGTGTGCGGGTAAGCGTTGTACAGCAATGGACCGATCGGTGTGCACGCACTGGCCATTGAATCTGTTGTGAGCGGGTACGCGTTGTTTCCCAGAATACGCGTTGTACAGCAATGGTCCGATCGGTGTGCACGCACTGGCCATTGAATCTGTTGTGAGCGGGTACGCGTTGTACTCCAATGGACCGATCGGTGTGCACGCACTGGCCATTGAATCTGTTGTGAGTGGGTACGCGTTGTACAGCAATGGTCAGATCGTTGCGCATGCATTGGCTAGGGCCTGGCATGGCAACGGACGCGTTTTCGAAGCTTCAACGAGTCTGATGCAGTGAATTCAGTTGGCCAGCCACAACAATGTTGCACTTTGCCACTGGATTCAAGATAGCCTGGCTGATGAGGGTTTTGAACCCGAAACCGGTCCCAGGATGCTTGTTTCCGGTCCAGGGAAGACATGGCTCGGCAGTTCGGGCTGGACTGTTCCCATGAGGCACAGTGTCAGACTGATTTGCATATGGCCATGTCTGAACTGGGGGTGGTGGAGTGAGCTAAAGAATGATGATGGATTAAACCCAGATCATTTGACTGGGGGTGAGTGTTTGATTTGCTCTAACGCTCCGTCCTTCATCCCCTTTGGTGTCGCTTTGCTCGCCCTAAGTTGGCAGGGTATGCCCAGACGTGGGTCCCTTGCTCACTTTGCCACTGCATTCAAGATAGCCTGGCTGATGAGGGTTTTGAACCCGAAACCGGTCCAGGGAAGACATGGCTTGGCAGTTCGGGCTGGACTGTTCCCATGAGGCACAGGGTCAGACTGATTTGCATATGGCCATGTCTGAACTGGGGTGGTGGAGTGAGCTAAAGAATGATGATGGATTAAACCCAGATTATTTGACTGGGGGTGAGTGTTTGATTTGCTCTAACGCTCCGTCCATCATCCCCTTTGGTGTCGCTTTGTTCGCCCTAAGTTGGCAGGGTATGCCCAGACGTGGGTCCCTTGCTCACTTTGCCACTGGATTCAAGATAGCCTGGCTGATGAGGGTTTTGAACCCGAAACCGGTCCCAGGATGCTTGTTTCCGGTCCAGGGAAGACATGGCTTGGCAGTTCGGGCTGGACTGTTCCCATGAGGCACAGGGTCAGACTGATTTGCATATGGCCATGTCTGAACTGGGGTGGTGGAGTGAGCTAAAGAATGATGATGGATTAAACCCAGATCATTTGACTGGGGGTGAGTGTTTGATTTGCTCTAACGCTCCGTCCATTATCCCCTTTGGTGTCGCTTTGTTCGCCCTAAGTTGGCAGGGTATGCCCAGACGTGGGTCCCTTGCTCACTTTGCCACTGGATTCAAGATAGCCTGGCTGATGAGGGTTTTGAACCCGAAACCGGTCCCAGGATGCTTGTTTCCGGTCCAGGGAAGACATGGCTTGGCAGTTCGGGCTGGACTGTTCCCATGAGGCACAGGGTCAGACTGATTTGCATATGGCCATATCTGAACTGGGGTGGTGGAGTGAGCTAAAGAATGATGATGGATTAAACCCAGATCATTTGACTGGGGGTGAGTGTTTGATTTGCTCTAACGCTCCGTCCATCATCCCCTTTGGTGTCGCTTTGTTCGCCCTAAGTTGGCAGGGTATGCCCAGACGTGGGTCCCTTGCTCACTTTGCCACTGGATTCAAGATAGCCTGGCTGATGAGGGTTTTGAACCCGAAACCGGTCCCAGGATGCTTGTTTCCAGTAGGGGAAGACATGGCTTGGCAGTTCGGGCTGGACTGTTCCCATGAGGCACAGGGTCAGACTGATTTGCATATGGCCATGTCTGAACTGGGGTGGTGGAGTGAGCTAAAGAATGATGATGGATTAAACCCAGATTATTTGACTGGGGGTGAGTGTTTGATTTGCTCTAACGCTCCGTCCATCATCCCCTTTGGTGTCGCTTTGTTCGCCCTAAGTTGGCAGGGTATGCCCAGACGTGGGTCCCTTGCTCACTTTGCCACTGGATTCAAGATAGCCTGGCTGATGAGGGTTTTGAACCCGAAACCGGTCCCAGGATGCTTGTTTCCGGTCCAGGGAAGACATGGCTTGGCAGTTCGGGCTGGACTGTTCCCATGAGGCACAGGGTCAGACTGATTTGCATATGGCCATGTCTGAACTGGGGTGGTGGAGTGAGCTAAAGAATGATGATGGATTAAACCCAGATCATTTGACTGGGGGTGAGTGTTTGATTTGCTCTAACGCTCCGTCCATTATCCCCTTTGGTGTCGCTTTGTTCGCCCTAAGTTGGCAGGGTATGCCCAGACGTGGGTCCCTTGCTCACTTTGCCACTGGATTCAAGATAGCCTGGCTGATGAGGGTTTTGAACCCGAAACCGGTCCCAGGATGCTTGTTTCCGGTCCAGGGAAGACATGGCTTGGCAGTTCGGGCTGGACTGTTCCCATGAGGCACAGGGTCAGACTGATTTGCATATGGCCATGTCTGAACTGGGGTGGTGGAGTGAGCTAAAGAATGATGATGGATTAAACCCAGATCATTTGACTGGGGGTGAGTGTTTGATTTGCTCTAACGCTCCGTCCATCATCCCCTTTGGTGTCGCTTTGTTCGCCCTAAGTTGGCAGGGTATGCCCAGACGTGGGTCCCTTGCTCACTTTGCCACTGGATTCAAGATAGCCTGGCTGATGAGGGTTTTGAACCCGAAACCGGTCCCAGGATGCTTGTTTCCAGTAGGGGAAGACATGGCTTGGCAGTTCGGGCTGGACTGTTCCCATGAGGCACAGGGTCAGACTGATTTGCATATGGCCATGTCTGAACTGGGGTGGTGGAGTGAGCTAAAGAATGATGATGGATTAAACCCAGATCATTTGACTGGGGGTGAGTGTTTGATTTGCTCTAACGCTCCGTCCATCATCCCCTTTGGTGTCGCTTTGTTCGCCCTAAGTTGGCAGGGTATGCCCAGACGTGGGTCCCTTGCTCACTTTGCCACTGGATTCAAGATAGCCTGGCTGATGAGGGTTTTGGAACACGAAACCGGTCCCAGGATGCTTGTTTTCCGGTCCAGGGAAGACATGGCTTGGCAGTTCGGGCTGGACTGTTCCCATGAGGCACAGGATCAGACTGATTTGCATATGGCGCATGTCTGAACTGGGGTGGTGGAGTGAGCTAAAGAATGATGATGGATTAAACCCAGATCATTTGACTGGGGGTGAGTGTTTGATTTGCTCTAACGCTCCGTCCATCATCCCCTTTGGTGTCGCTTTGTTCGCCCTAAGTTGGCAGGGTATGCCCAGACGTGGGTCCCTTGCTCACTTTGCCACTGGATTCAAGATAGCCTGGCTGATGAGGGTTTTGAACCCAAAACCGGTCCCAGGATGCTTGTTTCCGGTCCAGGGAAGACATGGCTTGGCAGTTCGGGCTGGACTGTTCCCATGAGGCACAGGGTCAGACTGATTTGCATATGGCCATGTCTGAACTGGGGTGGTGGAGTGAGCTAAAGAATGATGATGGATTAAACCCAGATCATTTGACTGGGGTGAGTGTTTGATTTGCTCTAACGCTCCGTCCATCATCCCCTTTGATGTCGCTTTGTTCGCCCCTAAGTTGGCAGGGTATGCCCAGACGTGGGTCCCTTGCTCACTTTGCCACTGGATTCAAGATAGCCTGGCTGATGAGGGTTTTGAACACGAAACCGGTCCCAGGATGCTTGTTTCCCGGTCCAGGGAAGACATGGCTTGGCAGTTCGGGCTGGACTGTTCCCATGAGGCACAGGGTCAGACTGATTTGCATATGGCCATGTCTGAACTGGGGTGGTGGAGTGAGCTAAAGAATGATGATGGATTAAACCCAGATCATTTGACTGGGGGTGAGTGTTTGATTTGCTCTAACGCTCCGTCCATCATCCCCTTTGGTAGTCGCTTTGTTCGCTCCTAAGTTGGCAGGGTATGCCCAGACGTGGGTCCCTTGCTCACTTTGCCACTGGATTCAAGATAGCCTGGCTGATGAGGGTTTTGAACCCGAAACCGGTCCCAGGATGCTTGTTTCCGGTCCAGGGAAGACATGGCTTGGCAGTTCGGGCTGGACTGTTTCCATGAGGCACAGGGTCAGACTGATTTGCATATGGCCATGTCTGAACTGGGGTGGTGGAGTGAGCTAAAGAATGATGATGGATTAAACCCAGATCATTTGACTGGGGGTGAGTGTTTGATTTGCTCTAACGCTCCGTCCATCATCCCCTTTGGTGTCGCAAATTCATGGGTGTCATGAAGTTTAACTTTTGAAGGATGCTGTGGGCGTGTATAAGTGGTGCAATTCCATGGATTGGCCAGATTCAGAAGATGCAAACGATTTGGTCCTATCACTTTGGACTCATGGGACAGTATCTGCCTCTGCAGCACACATATAATGCTGGCTGTTCCCCTGAGAGCTCACTTGCCTGCACTACATGCTCCAGGACGACATCTGCCACCAACACTGCTGCTGTCTCTGCATCCTCTGGCTACTGCAATGGCACGTACTGTGGAGAGAGCCCCAGCCTTCAGCCTTGAGGAGAACCAGGCCCTGCTGGACAGCCTCCTTCCACAGTACAGCAAGCTGTATGGGAAACCAGGGGAGCAGGTGAGTGTGCTGTCCACTTCCTTACTAATTGTGCATGTTGTCTGACTAGCAAGACTTACAGTGTGCACACCACTGGCTAGCATGCTCACTGAGTAGTTCTCAACCCCCAAAGTGTGTAGTCACATGCACTGAACAGGTACAGTGCATTCCAACAAGCTTTTACTTCCCAGACAATGATACCATGTAGTGACTGCTGGCAAACTGTCCATAGCCATAGTTGCACTGCCTGTGTACATCATATGCCCCTGTGATTGAGACATGTATATCCAACTGTGCGATGCACGTATATGTTGCATGTGTAGTAATGGCATTTTCACTTTGTCATCCTCACAGGTTGATGCCCACCAGAAGCAGGAAATTTGGCTGACCATCGCCCGGGAAGTAAGATCCGTGGGGGTCTACAAGCGCCGGATCCGCAACTGCCAGAAGAGGTGGCAGGACCTTCGGGGCTGGACCCGGAGGATCGCAAGGGTCCAGCTGAAGCTGTTGCCTCCTCGCAGGAGGGGCGGACACCGGACCCTGACCCCCCACATGCACCGGATCCTGGCGGTGGTCTTCCCTGACCTGGATGGGCAGCTGAAGGCCAGACAGCAGCAAGGAGGGGGTGAGTCCATGACTGCACTGTGAACTTTGTCTGACATGTAATGTGCCCTCCTCTGGCCTGGTTAAACTTCCACAGTACATCAGTCTTGTGGTCCAGGACACATGTCCCTCAATTGTGACGTGCCCACTCCTCACCTGATACGCAGGTGTGGCCCTTACAGTCAGGAAATTGTGTCACTTGCGTACTGTGTCCTTGCATTTTGCTTCGCTCAAGGTGGGGGAGAGCATTTGTTCCCGTGACTTTGTGGTGGGATTCATGGGTGGGTCAATTGCCTACACAATGCCTAAGTTCTGACATGTAATCTGGGTGTAACTTTGATATGTGGTCCACTTGCTGATCTGAATCACCACATGTCCCTGGGGTATTTGGCACACCCCCATGCTGCGGGTGGGAACAATGTTTGGGCCTCAGGAGTATGTATATCAAGTGTGTCACACATGCTTAGCCACCTGCCTACTGTCCAGGGCTCATCCCTCTTTCAGGTGGAGCAGGACAGTCATGCCTACTCCAGGGCATACAATACACTCTGTACTCCCACTCCCGTGTATCAGCTGACATGTTGTGATCAGTGAAATGTTCCCTCAGGTGTCTGCCTCTGTGTCGTTGTGCTGTGGCTTCGTTGTCAGGACTACTGGGATGTTTATCGTTTAGGGCTCAGCATGCCATCTGAGATGTGACCATGAGAGATGATACTTGTGTGACTTATAGGTGTTTGACCACTTGACTGTGCACACAGGTGTATGCGACTGTGAATTCCAGGCAGCTGTTTCTCATTCACAGCAGACTGTGAGGTGCTCAGGTTCATAGAGTTGTGTTTCATGTCTCCCATATGTCCAATTGGCATGACGTGGACAAATAAGAGTTCAGATGATGTGGTTTGTGGGGGATGGACATGTGCACTTGTCAGCTACAGAACTTGCATTCCCCATTACCTGGGATTGTGACACAGTGCAGACTGTTGTTGGCTGGCTGCCATGCCCATGTGACTGGAGACAGTGATGTATGACTTTGCAGGCATGCCTATGCCATGGCATTAAACTTCCTAAGAGTGATCCTGCAGGGGAGTGACATGTGCAACATGCACCCCATTGTGGCATTGACTATCCGGACATGGGTGCATCATGGTGTCTGGTGCTGGTATGCATCACATGCATCTCTAATTAGACTCTGGCCATCCCTTTATCCGGACACCTGTACTGACTCAGTGGCAAGAGATGTGATGTGTGCATGTTCACATACTTCACTGTGTTCTATGCAATGTCCAACAACTGTGTACGTGGTGCATGTGTCCACCCTGGGGTCTTACCATCCAACAGGCACCAGACAGATGGGTGCAAGGGCAGGAGGGGTGTGAGTGCCATGGTTGACCATCAGACTGACAATTGGCTTCTCCTAATCGGTGTGAGCACTTTTGGCAATGTTCAACTGAGGATGCCAGGGCTTGCTCTGTAATGTGCTGTACTTACTGTGGTGTGTGCGGTCAGTGCAGATGACTGATGTTTGTCTGTTTCCCTAATTGTTTGCAGATACATCCACGGCCACAGGAGGGGACAGCTCCACGGACCAGGAGGAGCAGCAGAGCCAGACTGGGTCAGGAGCCGATGAGTGGTCGGAGGGACCCAGTGGCACGGAGGGCGAGGGGAGCCACACCGAGGAGTCCTCAGCATCATCCACTTCAGCTGAGGACCACAGCAGCTCGGAGGATGACTCCCTTGTGGAGGCGGCTGTCAGCAGCCACCACACCCCAGCTAGTATGGCTGGCCCCGCCACCACCACCACCACTACCACCGCCCTCCCATTGGCTCCCATTCCAGAGGTCCGTGGAGGCTCCCGTGTTCGGGAGCGTGTCTCCTTCGTGCAAGGCACCGCACCCCCTGCCCCTGTGTCCCCTGCTGCCCTGAGTGAGGAGTCTGTGTACCTCCTTCGCCAGCTCCATGTAGGGCAGACAGCAATGCTGAGTGTCCTCCATGCACACACCACTCTGTTGACACAGCTGGTGTCGTTCATGGAGGGCATCTCGACGGGCATGTCTGCCCTACAGAGGAGCAATAGGTCCATGGACTCCTCACTGACGGCAGCAGTGTCCCTCCTCCAACAGTCCATCAGCCCTCCTACCTCTGCCCCATCCACACTTCCTGGCACCCTACCTGTCCCAAGCACATGCACACCTGCACAATCACCCAAACACACAGACACGAGCAGCACAGGAACACACAAAACAAGGCCAAAACGTGCACACAAGCATCCTCAGGGGACTGATACCACACCCACAGGGGATGGGGAACAGACACACACACAGGCATCCACAGTCACTCCGCAGTCCTCAATATCCTCTCCCTCCAAGACCCCTTCCCTTGCCTCACCTGCAACCCCACCTACAAAGTAGCTCTTCCTCTGTGACCTCGGCCTCTTCCCCTCCGATCCCGCTGATCCAGCATACAGGGGAGAGGAAGTCCACCCACACAGAGGGGAGTGCCCTCGCCCCCGGACACTCTGCCCCAGGCGCAGACAGACTGAGGCCCCCACCCGCAAGTCCCCCGGGCCCGGAAGAGCAAGACCCCGCCACCGCCCTGCAGGTCAACCACACAGTCTCCTTCCTCCATCCCTCAGGCCCCCACAACACAGGTTCCCCCACCACACCCAGCCCCAGGTTCCCCCACCCACAGATACACCAACCCCAAAATGATGCGGCCTTCTCCACCTACCACTTGCTCTTCCAGCCCTACACCCCCCGCTGCACATGTTTGTGCCACTGGTGTGGAGACTGTGTCCTTCCCCTCTGTCCTGCCCACCTTACCTGAACCCCATTCTACTCCCCTGGAGATGGGCACTGCAGTGGAGTCCACTACCACCCCGTCTGACTTGGGCACTGCAGTGGGGAACCTGTCCACTCCATCTGGCCAGCCCACTGGAGTTGTGCCGGCACCTACACCATCTGACTCATGCCCCCAGTTGTGCCGGCACACACCATGTCAGACACCTCCACTGCAGTTGTCAGTGACTCTCCAGCACCAGCCACCCCTCCCCTGCCTCCTTCTGGTGAGCCCTGATCCTTTCCCTGTGGTGCCTGGCCTGCCCCCCGTATGCCCCTCCGAGGGGAGTGTCCCTGGTCGTAGCAGTGCAGGCAAGGAGAGGGTGACATCTGCCACTGTCACCCTGTTTGGACTTTAGTAATGGACTGGCCATTGGCCTTTGGGTTTTGTCTGGACTTCCTTTTTTCTATTCACATATGCTGAATAAAGCTCCTTTCAGTTCTCTAGTGGTTTTGCTTCAGTTGTACATGATGTTGAGAATGCTAACCATGCCCTTGCTGCAGTGATGGTGATTTTTGATATCAGGTAAAAGAAGTGTTACTGTGGAGGACTCCATGTGGTCCAGGGTGAATGTGTCCTATCCTGGTGTGTAGCCATGTCATCCTTTGCAGCAATATGAGGGTGTCATGTTTTTCATATTTGCCAATGGGAGTCCCTACATGTTTTTGCAATATCACATCTGTGGCTTACACCCCTGCACATCAGATGTGCTTGCCATTGTTCAATTTGTCTATTTCCCTGACCGTGTGACCATCTCCACTGGACATGCAAGTTTGGGCATCAATGGGGAAGGACTCATCTGTGGTATCAGTGCAACTTGCTATACATGTGTATTTGAACTGTGCAGATGATTTCGGTGACACTGCCATGACCAGGCTAATGTGACGAGAGCCTTCATTTTGTGCTAATTGCTGACTGAGTGACCAAGTGTTCTGCTGACATGATAGAGCCCTGCAGAGTCAACGTATGGCACAGCTTTCCTTACACAGGAGTGGAGTCCCCTCATGGCAGTGTGTAATTCCGTGACATTGCCTGAGCGCAAGGTGTGTGTTGTGTGAGCATGTCTGTGTGTGTTCACTTCCATTTTGCTACGCAGGCTGGGGTCCCTAGTGATGTTCCTGTTTGTGATGCTTGCTGAGTTGACCTATGTTCCCCATAAATCTTCGCCCTGGGTTCTCTGGGATGTGGGTGCATGGCACATTACTGGCCATCAGGGTGTCATCCATAGGTGTGTTTGCTGTCAGGGCTGAGTTTGTGGACAAACGCAGATGAACAGTACAGAAAAAGAAAAGTACCCACCCTTTTAAGGATTATAAAGGCCCACAGAGGAGTCCTATGATAATGATTAAATGAACAAAGCAGTCCCGTGCATGCATTGAGAAAACAACAATAGAAACAATAAGTAGTTTTGTCTTTTTATTAACAAAATATCAAAAGATTATCACAAAATAAGTCTTATATTACAAAGAATTGATGCATATAGATGAAATACAATGAAGAAAACAAAATGAATAAAGTACCCCACAAACACTCATCATTCATACGTACCCACTCATATCATTCATATGAGCTCAATACATCCAACAAACATACTAAGAAATCATCCAACATTAAAAGGAAAACATCCAACATTAAAAAGAAAACCCACAGGATAAGTGAATATTCTGATATACTGGTCCAGATAGAGAATAGAGAATCAATTCAGGTATTAAAAGGACAAACGCTGACGCGCGTTTCGGTGGACACCCTATTCCCGGGCCACACCTTCCTCAGGGCAAGTCGTAAACACTGACATAGATGACGTGGGACACTCAGTAAACCTATAATGATATATATATATAAATATATAGTTTGCAGTATTCTTTAACAAACTTTACATCATGTTCAATGCATGCATGAGAGGCTTAAAAAGATATGATATCACGGGATACATGAATAAAGATCCAGCAACAATGGCCAGAAAAACGAAGTGGAGGAAATGTGCATCACCAAAGAAAGAAATAAACAGACAGACACACCGAAAATAGAAATATGCAATTCAAGAAAGAATATATCATAGAAAGAATATGTGACAGTGGTACTAAGGACCACAGATAGAATACAAACCAACCACCAAGCCGGAGCTATTCATCATAATTCCAAGAGTAAATAGAGACCACGTGAAAGTAATCCAATCGAACGCAAGTGTTCTTTAGATAAAAGCCCATTACCATAAAAATAAGTAAATAGACATACCTATTGAGGTATTCTGAACCAAACATAATCCAACAGCGACATGATAAAAAGATAACCAGATCGGTCTACGAATGATCAAAGGATGCAACCTTCATCTCTATAGGGCAAATAAGCAAACCCAAGTTGCAATAGACCATACAGCACTGTGAATCGAAGCTTAATGACAAGAAACAAACAATAGCAACCTACTCGATAGTATAGGCCCAGATGCATATTTGACGAAGCATCACATTTATACTGCTTCTGCCAGTTCGTATTTGATAGTTGTTCTTGTGGGGCACACAGAACAATCGTGGGTCTTAAAGAAAATACCAAAAGGTAATAATTAGAGAAATCCTGGGCGCGATAATCATAAACTAAAAACAACCACCGCACCAAAGCGTGTGACTAAATAAATGCAGGAATAATCCCAAACATCCTAATTCACCAATTAATGTCATTTTTGGCAGAAATAATCTCTCAGGGTGAGTTAAAAAGCAGTTCTTTCAAACCCAGTGCACATTCACACAATTACATGGCCTATACAGAGAAGGGCGTCTCGCTATGCTGTACCCTAAAGCTGGGATCATTACCTGAATGTATGACCCACGTTCACGAATAAGGGTAAGGATATCACCCGTTTCCTTCTCCCGTCTGCCTTCGGGATGAGAGAGAGCCAGCTGGATATAAAAGACGTATCAGCTATAAGCCCGCCAAGAATCAACGTGTAAACACAAACAAGGGACCCATATGTTCATGGAAGATAGGCACCGGAAAAACAGCGGCCATTTATAACTGGTGGGAAAGTATAATTACCAAGGAGGAGATCGTCTATCCACAATTATTCCATAGGGCCAGAATCCTTGACTAAACATGTGATCCACTATCAAGGAAAAGGAGGTCAATAATCAAGGCGTCACCCGTATTTTTCCACCAGCCGGGTCAGAAATGGATAAGACTCAGCTGGGTTATGCAGACATATCGTCCGTGAGTCCACCAGGAGGCAACGTATAGACATAGACGAAGGACTCGAGAGATAAGGAAAGATAGGATGACGAAAACATGGCAGCCATCTATAGATAAAGGAAATCAAATTCCCACAGACAGCAGATATTGAAGCAGGAAAATATACGGCTAATCCAAGCCAACAAAAAACACACAGTAATAGAAAAATAAACAAATGATAAACAAAAAAAACAAAAAAAAATAAAAAATAAAAATAATAATAACTCATACTCAAGGGAGGATCTGTGGAACAGCACTAACTAAGATAGTAAAGAAACCGCGAAGTTCAGAAAAGGACAGGCTGGACGGTCAGATAGAGAGTTACTATATGATGGCATTCTCCCAAGGACAATGCTCATTAAGACCATTCTTTACAGAATTCAGAAAATAAATCCAAAAGACTTCGCGTTTTTTCCTAGTCTGAGTGGGATCCTTTCCCGAAGGCACCTTGATTCTTTCAAGAATAGACCATCTAAGGTCTAATTCAGTATGTTGATTACTAAGCCAGTGCTCCACCAAAGGTGTTGATGTCTTTTTGGTGCGTATGTTGAATTTATGCTCGCCAATTCTATATCTTATTTCACGTCCCGTCTCACCAATGTAGATGGAATCACACGGGCATGTAATGATGTACACCACATTGGATGTCCTACAGTTCGTCATTTCACAAAGTGGTATAGATCGTTCCCTGATCTTGATAACGTCACCAATCATGGCATTGGCACAGGCCTGGCAAGAACCACATCTGTGATTGCCATAGATGGGATTAAGACCTGTAATAGATTTCTGGCACAGGCCAGAAGTTAGGGTTATCTTGCCTGTCACTAGATGATTTTTCAGGTTTTTGTTTCTCTTGAATGCAAAAAGGGGCTTGGCAAGTTTGGACTCACTGTTATCCAGATTAAGCAAATACCAAAGGGAATTGACCGTGTGCCTAATTTTGTGATTAATGTTGGAATGTTTAGTAACACAGACTACTCTGTCCATTTTCTTTCTTTCCTGGGTTTGAAACATGGCCTCCCGATTAAAATATCGGGCCCGCTTAAAGGAGTCCTTGACCAGTTTAGAAGGGTATCCACGGTTGACTAGTTTATTTCTCAAGATATCTGCTTGTTTGAGAAAATCTGTGATGTTAGTGCAATTTCTCCGGAGACGGAGAAATTGACTAAAGGGGATGCTGTCTTTTTGGAAACGTGGATGGTAGCTCCCATACTGCAATAGGGTATTTCTGGCAGTGGGTTTAGTGTACAGGGACACAGATAATTTGTTATCATTATGCTCAACCCAGACATCCAGGAATTCCAATTTAAGTCTGCTGGAATGGGCCGTGAATTTCAAATTCACGTCCGCAGCGTTGATCCATGAGATGAACTCATCCAGAGTGGTGGAATCGCCTACCCAGATAAAAAAATATCATCAATGAACCGAGACCAAGCTCGGACATTTTCATGGAATGGGGCAATCTCATTATATATATGGACTCGTTCGAACTGGCCCATATATAAACACGCCACACTCGGGGCACAGGACGCTCCCATACTTACTCCTTGGATCTGATGAAAAAGTTGTTATTAAACTCGAAATAGTTCTCACCAAGGACCACTTGGAGACAATCCAGGATAAAGGGGCATTGGTGATATCGGGTTCATTGAAAAGAATTTCCTGTATAGCTTTCATAGCTCCATCCTGTGGTATATTGGTGTATAGAGACTCCAGGTCGAGAGTGACTAGGAGTTCTCTGTCACAAAAATACTGCAATCCTTCGATCTTAGAAATGAAATGTCCTGTGTCTCTAACAAAGGAGTCCAATTTTGGACTAGGGGTTTGAGAAATTGATCCACATATTTGGAAAGAGGTTCAGTGGCTGCCCCAATGGTGGATACAATGGGTCTCAAAGGGGGAGACGTCAGATCTTTATGCGTCTTAGGGACCCCATAAATAATGGGCATCCTAGTATAGGTAGGTGTGAGATATTCAGCTTCACTAGTGCATATGAAACCTTGTTCCACAGCTGCCTCTACCAGATGAACAATCCGTTTTTTAGAGCAAATTCAGGGTTTCTCAAGATATGTTTATAATGTTGAGTAGATGAGAGAAGGATATTCATCTTATCAATGTATGTGGAGGTATCAAAAATCACAATTCCTCCCCCCTTATCACAAGGCTTAATGGTCAGTTGTCTATTGTTTTTGAGAGACAGTAGAGCAGAATTCTCTGTTCTACAGAGATTATCAGTCGGTCTAGGAACAAATTTGATTACTTGTTCAATTTTCAAAAGGACTGCTTTCTCAAAGAGGGCCACTTCCGGGCCAACCTCGTCCAAAGTCGGAGTAAAGTTAGATGGAGGTTTCAAACCAGAAGAATTCAAATCACTTTCCAAAAGAGCTCTCATAGAGAAAAATTTCCTAAGTCTAACTTTTCTAAAAAATGAATAAAGATCTTTCATAAATTCAAATTTATTAAAACTGACAGAGGGGACAAAGAGAGGCCTTTAGAAAACAATTCCAAAGCATCAGATTCAATGGTAGAGGAAGACAAATTGAATACAGGGATGTTTTTTATGTTCTCCAGTATTGCTGTTGTTCGAGTCTGGACATACATCTGAGGTTGACTCTGACCCCGATTGTAATTCCTCGATTGGGGTTCCGTGTTTTGGGGCGGAAGTTCCCTCTGCCTTGGCCTAAAAAACTATTAGGCATACTGGATCTCTCTCCAGATACTTGTCTGGACTGATAATTGGGATTATATTCAGACTCATAATTTGATGGTCCCTCACCATCCGAATCTGTAGTGTCTGAAAATGTGGTAATTCGCCTGTTACCCCATCGTGGAGTTTCACTTTGGGTACCCTGATTATCAGAAGAAGTGTAGAAGTTGGTGGATAGGTACGGATAAGCTCGCTCTAAGGAAAAGAATCGAATATCCTTTCTGAGTTTTTCAGTTTTTCTTTTTATGAGATACTCAGAAAAGGAATCTAACTCTTGGCTGATCTCTTCCAGCTTCTTCTTTCCAAGTTCAACAGAGTTATCCCTTTTTAATTTTTCTTCAAGGTCTTCAATCTCCTTATTGAGAATAGCTATGACCTCCCTAGCGGTCTCAATAATTAACATAATCCAGTCTCTAGAGCAACGGTTGGCAATAAGTGCCCATTTCTCAAGAAACTGGCGTATGTCAACAAAGAGACCGGGATGTTTCGGACTCTCAGTCCAATCGGAATAGTGCCTGCCTTCAGATACTCAAGCATAAATTTAGCGTGAAATTCAGTGCGTTTGGACTTTTTTTAGTATCTAATAGTTTGTTCCATTCTTGTTCAAGACCCTTAGATAGATTGAACTGATTACTGCTCTCAACTGTAGACCCAATCATGTTGGCAAATTCTTCATCCGTGAATCCGAATGTTTTTATGCTCGCCATATTGTCACTAAAGAGACAAGATTTAACACATCCCAGTGATAAAAGAAACAACACCAGAAAAAATAAAGAAAAAATATATAAGAAATGTTACCGAAATAGTAAGAGAAAAAAGAGAGATGCACTTTCCAAAGGTAGCGAACCTCCACAGCAACCAGGCTGTGACGTAATAACAAAGAAAAGGAGGGACGCCTAATAAAGGATAAAGGTGGGTAACATAGGGGATCAGATAAACAGTACAGAAAAAGAAAAGTACCCACCCTTTTAAGGATTATAAAGGCCCACAGAGGAGTCCTATGATAATGATTAAATGAACAAAGCAGTCCCGTGCATGCATTGAGAAAACAACAATAGAAACAATAAGTAGTTTTGTCTTTTTATTAACAAAATATCAAAAGATTATCACAAAATAAGTCTTATATTACAAAGAATTGATGCATATAGATGAAATACAATGAAGAAAACAAAATGAATAAAGTACCCCACAAACACTCATCATTCATACGTACCCACTCATATCATTCATATGAGCTCAATACATCCAACAAACATACTAAGAAATCATCCAACATTAAAAGGAAAACATCCAACATTAAAAAGAAAACCCACAGGATAAGTGAATATTCTGATATACTGGTCCAGATAGAGAATAGAGAATCAATTCAGGTATTAAAAGGACAAACGCCGACGCGTGCTTCGGTGGAAACCCTATTCCCGGGCCACACCTTCCTCAGGGCAAGTCGTAAACACTGACATAGATGACGTGGGACACTCAGTAAACCTATAATGATATATATATATATAAATATATAGTTTGCAGTATTCTTTAACAAACTTTACATCATGTTCAATGCATGCATGAGAGGCTTAAAAGATATGATATCACGGGATACATGAATAAAGATCCAGCAACAATGGCCAGAGAAACGAAGTGGAGGAAATGTGCATCACCAAAGAAAGAAATAAACAGACAGACACACCGAAAATAGAAATATGCAATTCAAGAAAGAATATATCATAGAAAGAATATGTGACAGTGGTACTAAGGACCACAGATAGAATACAAACCAACCACCAAGCCGGAGCTATTCATCATAATTCCAAGAGTAAATAGAGACCACGTGAAAGTAATCCAATCGAACGCAAGTGTTCTTTAGATAAAAGCCCATTACCATAAAAATAAGTAAATAGACTTACCTATTGAGGTATTCTGAACCAAACATAATCCAACAGCGACATGATAAAAAGATAACCAGATCGGTCTACGAATGATGAAAGGATGCAACCTTCATCTCTATAGGGCAAATAAGCAAACCCAAGTTGCAATAGACCATACAGCACTATGAATCGAAGCTTAATGACAAGAAACAAACAATAGCAACCTACCCGATAGTATAGGCCCAGATGCATATTTGACGAAGCATCACATTTATACTGCTTCTGCCAGTTCGTATTTGATAGTTGTTCTTGTGGGGCACACAGAACAATCGTGGGTGTGAACATGGGCTTCTATTGGAATTCTCAAGGGCATATTATCAAGCCCATTATCGCCGCTTTAGCTGCAGTTTTCTGCTGCTAAAGCGGCGATAATTTTAACGCCGTTCTTGATAATATGCCCCAGGGTTCGAGTCGTATTAGTAGCATTAGTCTTAAAAGGAAATCCAAACGAAAGTCTCTGCAGTCATCAAGTGATCTTTGGAATTGGATTCTAGTGGCTGTATTATACTTTGTGCCCCGGACTTACAAGAGACGTGGGAGCCCGCTTTGTGCGCCCCGGGGCACAATGGTATTACACAAGAGGACGTTGATGTTTGTGCAGCCCCTCCTGTAATACTGAAAGCACTGTCGCACATGTAGCACCAGCGCTATCATGAGAGATCATTTCCCTGATTTGCATTGGGATGTTGCCCCATGCAAATATGGGAATCTCTTTTCCTCATCACAACTAGGGCATTAGGAGGCGCACTCACAGTGTACCACAAAAAGCACCTCCTGAAACCAGTCCTCTCAACAAGTGAATGGGGATCCTATGGACCCCACAGACATCCCTGCGAAGGGATCACTAATCCCTCTTCAAACTGTAGAAGGGTTGCCGCTGCTGCCATTGAATACTCTGCCCCCAGGTCAGTGCTGGTTTGCGGCTGCCCTGAGAGCAGTGAGTTCACTGTAACAGGGCACACTTTCCCTGTCTGCGTGAGGCGCACCTGTTTAAAGGTGCACTGTGGTGCAAACAGGGAAAGTGCGTCCTATTTGTAATGCCAATCTAGGAGTTCCAGCTGAAGAACGCTTCTTCTTGGATTTCCAAGGTTACCTTTGCAAAGTGTGCTTTGATAGCAGTATGATGAAGCATATTTGTGCTATGAGAACATTATTCACATAGTCATCTCTTTCTGTTGTCTCACATTTTCAATAGGGTAACTATGAGAAAAAATGGAAGATGCATAACGAAAAGTGATGAGTCAAACACTCTGGGTACAACTGGGCAGGACGGACGTAGGGCTTATAATACACTGGTTTAATATTAGTATCCTGTTGAGCAGCATTTACTGGGGACTGTAAATTTCACAAATTTCGAATCCTCATGAATATTAGGAATAGCATATGGTTTCGTTCCACGCAAAATTGTGCAAGTGTCGGAAATTACCTCATGGTCTTACCCAGTACATTTTGGCAGGTTTGCTATGCTGAACGTCAGCCGGGTAAAATTGCAGTGGTGGGTAATAACTGCAATTCTAGGAATTCCAATCTCTGCATAAAGTATTGAAAAAAGAATTCACCCAAAAATGTGCTAGAAGGTATAACATATTCTTCATAAGCATCCTTTTATAAAAAAAAAAAAGAGGCACCACTGATTGCTTATAGATTGAGAAAATGTAATTGTACAGAAAGAACAGACAATAAAACTATGAGAGATTATCTAGTCAGTACCTTTTGGAGAATTGTAATTTCTTTTCCATTGCGGTTCATTTTTTTTCGATTTGCAGTCATAGTACTCCAGATTTCCAGGAAATTATTGCTTCCCGCAAAGCATATCATTTATGTGAACACTGGCAAGGTATTCAACGTGCCAGTCAAAAGCATGTTAGGGATGCATTTTGTTCAACTAATAAATGGGGCAACTTTAGCGAGCACTTTTGACAGGTCATGCCTTTGTGTTTCATTTGCTAAATTCACTTACTGTTCACTTGATGCCTTGAGCTTTTCGAGAGTTGAAGCTGCTTAGCATTTTTATAAGACTCCATGTGAACATGACTTTTCCTTCTCTTCTAAGGATTGACTGCATAATCAAGTTCCTACTTTTGTGGGACTCATTAAGGCCTCTCCTTCCACTTCAGCTTCTCACAGACGAAGCTGCGGGCTGAGGCCATCAACATGTCAATTAAAAACAGCTAATAGCAGGGATGGTTAGAGAAAAACAAGAAACTGGATATATGCGGGACCACGGGCAACACTGTGCATAATGCATAATTGCTGTAAAATGAGGAAGACAGAAACAGCACTGCATTGTATAGCGATACTGCTTTATTCAGAGACACACAAGCTCTCTCCCTAAATACAAAAAGGACCCTCTTCAAACTCATGAAACTTACTTCTAAAACTGATTGGATAGTTATTATGCAATGTTTACAATGTCCTTTTTTTATTACCTTTTTCAGATATGAATCTTCCACATTACAATGAATTTAGATGCACTTTCCCGAGAGTAAAAATACTCCAATTTCATTCTATTAACTTTACAATATACTTGTATTTCTGAAAATACGACCAAACGTTTCACTATACATGCCCGTACCATTTTAATTTGTTAGAAGTAATTCGAAAAAAAATATGTTATTAATGATACACATTTAGTTCATAAATAGAATAGCTAGCTGCATGTTTCACGGACAAGCCATGACGACTTTATTGCATTCTAAACTAGAAAGATGTCTTCTTCCAGATAAACAAAAATTAAATTAAAAAAAATACAGTGCTGAACAAACAAAGCAAGTGTGAATGGAGAACATCTATAGCGGTACAAAAGGAAACGGTTTAACTATATTACCTTTTGCTTTTTTTTCCAAATTGTTAAATTGGTATTTGCTAGAAATTGGGGGCCTCATTCACAAAATGTTGCCAGAGGGCAGCGCCGCCAGCCTTCCTGCTGCTCTGCCCTACGGCAAAAGGAAAGGGCAGGAATGAGCCATATCTATCAGATATAGCACATTCCTGTCCTATTTCCCTGCGCTGGCGCTCAAAGGGCTGCCTTGGGCCAACACAGGCATCCTTGCATCACAGTGCAAAGGTGTCTGCATTGTAGGGATGATTGTTTTTGTGCAGTAAGGGACACCATCCTGGACAAAAACAATCAATTGAGGTGATTTCCTCTTTCTTTGTGTGCTGCTGAATGCAGCACATATCAAAAGAGGAAAAAATAAAGTTATTTCTCCTCGTTACACCTCACCTGGTTTACAACTTGTTGTAAATCTGGGAATGTATCAAATTCCATGGGTGTAACGTGGGAACACCCACCTTAACGCCCATGGCACGCCTCCCCATGGTAGTGTGAGGCAATGCGGCGACTTGCGTTGCATTGCCTCACTCCATATCTACAAGGCCATGAAAAGCCATGCAGGGTGGCGTTACGTGGCCTTGTAGATATGGCTAAGCCCTGTGCGCCACCGGAATGTCACAAAAAGTGACATTCCAGCGGCGCACAGGGCTTGTGTACTAGAAGGCGAAATCTCATTTGGAGAGCTCTGCATTTTCCTGAAATGTAACATCAATTTACCAGCACTTTGAAACTTGTGGATCACAAGAGCGTGGTTGCTCATAACCCGATCAATACTCCCTTTTCCTACTGAATGAAGACCATTGAGACAACAATGATGTACAGAAGATGCTGGAGACTGTATCTTTCACACGATGGTCATCATTGGTGTGGAAATAGAAGCATGTGCCTGTGAGGTTAACAAATTTAGATCTCAGGTAGCTATGTGCACATTCAGCAGCAGAGATTTCTAGGTGGAAATCTAGCTGCGAACATTCTTATGGCACCACTACCTTGGTTTGGCACATCTGAATGTGAGAACCTTGTTTTACACCCTGGACGAAAATATGACGACCAAAAAGACATCATGGTTGGAGCAAAAGAGCTGTGTACCTCAAAGGCCTTTGCGGAGGTCTGAAGGGCTCTTCTGGCTCTGGACCAGAATATTCATAATGTCTGCACAGCAGTGTACCAAGAGATCAGCCCATTGTGCGGACGTTGTAAACAGATAATATCTGCTAGTAAGTGCCATGCTCACAATTACATCACTGTGAATATGGGAGCGTACCATTATTTATTTTGTTCAGCTGCGCCCATTGGAGACATTTTTCTTTATTGTTTTTTATCCATTGCTGGATGTTCCTTATTTTAAAGGTTTTTAAAAAGGAAAAAAATCTTACAGGAAAAAACGGGACAGACACTTCTTCCAAAAGAATTGAAAGCAGGAACATCAGTGCAAATAGGGCACAATCTGTGTCTACATATTTAAGACAATGACCAAGAGTTTTATACATATTGAACATTGAACATTTATGTTACATACCAAATGTGTTTATAGTTTAATTCTGATAGAATATGACTGACTGTATTCTGATTTGTCCCGTGCCTAATGTGCAGCAGACACTCTTCACAGGATGCTCTCCAGCCGCTCATAAACAAGTTTTAATTTTATTGCTCAGGTTTCTGGTTGTGGTGTCTTCTACATCGTCATGACATTTCTGTGTGTGTGCGCGCTATAAATAACTATTCCTCACAGTCATGTGATAATCAACGTGAAAGACTCCTGTTCACATCTGTACATATTGTGTATCACACTCCTTCGCAGTCAAGATTCTAGCTGTCTGATAATGTCTACGTGGATGGTTCCCACGGCAGCCTTATATTAGTTGCAGGGCTCTATTTGGCAAAGGGACTCTCCTGAATGTGGGTGCCCCGCACCACCCGAATGGATGCCGCCACCTCCCTTTGGCTTTCGTTGAGTTGTTATCTCATCATGGAGGGGGGAACCCCCACAGAAATGAAAGAAGAAATGGCTGGCTGGAGGGAGCCGCCTTCGTATCTCAGGGTCTACACTGGTCTGTGCCTGCCTCTTCTGCCACTCCACCTGGCAGCTCCCATTCATGGCTGCACAGGCCCCTAGGCCCTGCGACAAGAAAACACCAACGGCAGAAGCCTGGTGCCAGGGGGAGAGCACCCCTGGGCTAAGAGTAACCGAAGCTGCCTCTCCTGCAACCGAGGCTTCTACATCATATCCAGGGCCACTGGAATGATGCAATTGCCTGGCTGTGGCGATTTCTCTATAGTTATAAATTTGCCACTATTGCCACATAATCCACATCTGCCACATAATCTGCAGATTTTAACAAAAAGAATTGTTTCTATCTCAAACGGTTCAAACGTTACTATAAATGCAGCCGCACATGTTACTGTGGAAGGCCCTTTGCAAAGCTGGACTGGTTACCTTTCTGCTGCTTATTGCTATATTTAGGTGTTAATAGTAATAATAATAAGAATAATCTTTATTCGGCATATAAAAAATATTGCCATAAAAGATACATTATTTATGACAAATACCAACATCACACAAACAATCTTTAAAAAGGGTTACCACATACATAATTGACACCGGTTATATATACTATCATTCTCCCACCTAT
Source organism: Calotriton arnoldi (assembly GCA_963921515.1). Classification (NCBI taxonomy): domain Eukaryota; kingdom Metazoa; phylum Chordata; class Amphibia; order Caudata; family Salamandridae; genus Calotriton; species Calotriton arnoldi. The sequence goes on from CAWUFW010004175.1 coordinate 441,033, forward strand.
ATCACCTGATATCAATGTCAGTAGAACAACACGTAGTGGTGCGGAATGACAAGAATACCTCTAGACTTCAAACACCCCTCGTGGCTCTTAACTTTAAAGCAGCTCTTAAAAATTGGAAACACAGAAGAGTGTAAAAACATCTGATGACAATTTTAAAAACAACAAGGCTACACGTGCCTGCCTAAATCTGGCTCTTCTTAAAAGGCCCTTTAGGAACATTTTTCTAGGATAGGCGTAATACGGGCAAAGTAGAACTAGATGTAGGGTATCCTGTGGAGACCTATTGTCGCAGCCACAGGGCCCTCTCTCTTCTGAGTTCATAATAAAATCTGCAGGTACCGCCAGTAGATTATGAATAATATTTAATCTAAAATGGGTAATTAAAAATCTGTCATGTGCACTGATTATTAGTGTTAGGTATGGTTCTATACCCTGGGTTGATTTGACTAATATGTGTTCTCTCACCATATGTTTAGAAAGTTATGTGGCTTCACATTGCGCCATGGCGTACTTAAAGTACCGGTCTTTAGTAACTGCCTTATCCTGGGTTCTCATTTTATCAGGTTTGGTGAACAGATCTACACGCCCTAGTTTAGAAAAAGAATCCCTGATGTATTTTAACCAGGGAATTTTGAGCGTGTGATCTAAGGAAAGACAATCCTGGATTACCAGCCTACTCAAACCCGCCTCTGTATTTGACCACACCTTCACCCAACAGAGTATGGGTTTAACTGCCACCAGGTCGGAGATGTATTTGAGCCCCAGTTCTTCATGAACACTGAATGCCGAGGTACTATGAGGAACTTTCAATAAACGCCTGAGATATTTATTCTCCTCCCTTTGCAGATTATTAGCCTTAATAAATCCCCAAACCTCGCTTCCGTATAAAACCTTAGAACAACAAATTGAATTGTATAACTTTAAAATCTTTCCCGGAGTCCAACATCCTAGTCTTTGTGCAAAATTAGCAATAGAACCTGTGGACCTTGTCAGGGCCAGGCACTTCTCCTCTAATAAATGTTTGAAATTCAAATGTCCATCGAAAAAAATGCCCAAATAGGAAAAGGCTGGGACTTTCCCTAAGGTATGTGAACCTATAGTATAATTGTAGGTTTTACTTGGCTGCTTCCCCATTTCCATAATATATGATTTTGTGAGATTGGGGGACATATCCAGGTTTTCCATAAAAGTCACAAAGCCATCAATTAGAAGCTGCAAACCCTTTGGAGTGCGGGCGAGCAGCACCGCATCGTCTGCATAAAGCAGAACCGGGACCGCTCTTGAGCCTATCCTCGGGGTATCTGCTTTGATAGCACTCAGGGTAGAATCTAGGCCATTAATATATAAGATGAACAGGAACGGCGCTAATATGCATCCCTGTCTGACCCCACTTGAGCACGTAAAATAATCTGTTACCTTCCCTTCCTGTGTATATCTAACAACCGCTGAAGTATTAAAATGTAACTATTTTAGAATATTAATTATTACCGGGTCCACCCCAAGCTCGCCCATAATTAACCACAATTTACGGCGATTCACACGGTCAAAAGCCACAGTGAGATCCATGAAAGCTAAATACAATGCCCTGACTGAGCTACTGTATATTTTGCGGTAATAAGGTACAAATTGAGGCATTGATCTATGGTGGATTTCCCCGGACGGAACCCATATTGGACGTCCGTGATGATTTGTTTAGCCTCTGCCCATTCCAACAACCTGTTTAGAATCACCCGCCCCAAAACCTTCGCTGAAACATCAATAAGAGATATGGGGCAATAGCAGTGTGGACTATCCCTATCACCTTTCTTAAAGATGAGCACAATAATGGCAGAGGACCAGGATGCTGACATAACTGAATTTATTGCCGCATTTAATACCCTAGTTAAAAGCGAGGCCCAGAACTCTGTATTACAGCGGAAGAGGTCCGGTGGGATCCCGTCCGGTCCCGGCGCCTTATTCCTCGTAAGACCCTCAATTCCTATTCTCACCTCGTCCAAAGAAAAGGTAAAGAAGTTGGGGTTTAGTACTGGATTTGGGGTCCGCGGCTCTTCCAATCTATGTGAGTGGTTATACAAACCCTGGAAATGCTGCTGCCATTGCTCTGGTAAAATATTATTGCTTAACCCAGGATTATTCATATCTTTAAAGCAAGGGTTATTAATTACTCTCCAAAAACGGGTAGAGTCCTTCAACTCCGCAGCCTCTGTGAGCTCCTCCCAGGCTTTCCGCTGTAATTGGCCCTTTCATCCCTTGACGGCTTGCTTATAGCTTAAACGGCAAGCCGCCACCCGCTCCCTGTCCCTCGGGGTCTGCTTAAGTGCCCCTTTTAGCTCTCTTAGGGCCCGTGAGCATTGGCTATCTGGGGGCGCCCAGGCTGGACGCATGTGAGGAGGATTTCAGTAAACTATCCGCCAACTTCGCGATGTTCCTGAAAGCATCTACTAGTTCAACCCCTTGCACTTCTAGATCTAAACATTTCAGAATATCCTGCTTGCCTCTGTTAAACAGGGAGATATTAAAAGCAACAGTATGAACCTGGGCCCAACGCAACCTCCTACCTTGGTCCGTTACAGCAATCATCGTTCCCCCTACAAATCTATTCAGTGCTGGGGGTGGTGCGGGACAACAATATAAAAGAAACAAAAATAAAATCAATATACGAATGACATTCTCTCCCTTTAAAAGTTGGATGGGCCGATATACCCTTATTTTTAACAATCAAATCCATCGTGTGGGTTAACCCATAAGTATGTAATAGACCAGTCAGTTCCCGCCCCTCCTGAGTGTGCTCCATGTGTGGTCCCTTTCTTAGTGAACAAGATGACCAGTCACCCTCAAATTTGGGCACAGATGGCAATTAAAATCACCATCTAGAATCAATTGTGATTGTGCCAGCCCTCTCTCACGTGTGTGCTCTAGCCGTGTGTTTAATTCTTGGAGACTGTTCAGACCCTGCACATTTGACATTGCGTTATAAAAATTTATTAAAACTAACCTATAAGTGTTATTTGAGAATTTGAGTCCTTGGGTAACATTCGAGTCCCATGCCAGGTTCTTCCAGCTGCCCTGAATTCTCAAATCTATAAACATAATCAGACCCCCCTTTGCTCGGCCGGAGACCGATCTTACTGCTGGGCAAAAGAAGGTTTTTTATCCTTCAATGAAAAAATTGTTCCCTGGCTCCCACGTTTCCTGAACCTCCTCACATAGATTAGCCATTGCTCATCCGTAAATTTACTAGACAGGCCTGCTACATTCCATGAAATAATTTCTATATCTCCCCCGGTACTCCCTACGCTGGAATCAGGAAGCACAGTGCTACTAAGCATGGTGACAGCCCTGTCTGTGTTATATGTCCCCGAATTACTAGAATCCCAGCACTCAATTGGGATTTGTGATGTTGTCCCCGGGTGGAGCTCCTCTCTCCTCCCTACTGTGCCAGTATTAACCAAAGGGATATCACTATCTCTGCCCACACCCTCCCAATGATGTAGTCAGTCAATATCGTTCAGAACTCTCAATGGGGCAAATGCATTACTTAGAGCCAAAGGCCTACCACCCCACATGGTTCCCTCCTCCTGTCCTGCATAACGTTGTGGGAAATTAAAACTGGGTGGCGGCCTATAAAAAAAGCCCAACGGCAGTGGTTTAATGCCGGACTCAAATGCAAATAAACCGGCTGAGTGTGAAAGATCCTATGCGCTAATTCAGGGTATCTAAGCGTAACAATTACGCTATCTCCTGGGAAAGCTTTCCTCGACCTGCCAATCCATGAAACCCTCCTGGCCGTCAGAATGTGCCGATGCTCTATGATGTTAAATCCAGCATGCTTGCACATCCAGTGCGCCACTTTATTGATTAACTGTGCAGTGGATTCCTCATGTGTATTATTATGTCCTGGCACACCTGTCAGGACCACTGTGTAAGGGCAGCATGCTGGTGGGAGGTCTATTACTGGTAGATCATGACTATTTCTCAACCCTCTCCTCGACAAATATCCAAAGCATCACTATCACTGAAGACTCACACCCCACTGACATCTCACCATCACACATCTCTAATCATGCCTCGTTTTTAGAATTCAATCAGGTCACAACAGAACTCATCACTGACCTCATATCCACCACTACATCCGGTTCCCCCAATGACCCATGCCCCCCCACCATAATAAAACGTATACCGGAGATCATAGGTCCTGAACTAGCCAACATCTGCAATTTAATGTTCACAACAGGAATATACCCTTCCATCTGGAAAGAAACCATTATCAAACCTCTACTCAAAAAATTTAATCTTAACCCTACAGAGACTAAGAATTATAGACCTATTGCAGGCCTCCCCCTCCCTGCAAAGATCATCGAAAAAGTGATGAATACCCAGCTAGCCAGCTATATTGAAAATAACAACCTCTTAGATGACTCCCAATATGGCTTCAGGAAGAGCCACGGCACTGAAACTGCCCTTATCAAAACATCCGACGAAATCAGGATGATTCTTGATAAGGGAGGTGCTGCGGTCCTGGTGCTGCTGGATCTCTCGGCGGCATTTGACACGGTCGACCACTCCACCTTACTCGATCGTGTCACAGCCATAGGTATTAAAGACAAAGCAAAGGCCCTTCTGACATCCTTCCTGTCCAACCGAACACAACGTGTAAGGTTCGGCAATTTTAACTCTCCTTCCTTCTCACTGCCATGCGGAGTCCCTCAGGGATCCTCGCTAAGCCCGACCCTGTTTAATATATATGTGTCGGACCTGGCTAGAATCATCAAATCCCACAACCTGCGTCTGACGTCCTACGCCGACGACACTCAGATAGTGTTGGAGATCCATAATAATGGCAAGTCAGTCTCGGATAACTTCAAAGAAGGAATGTGTGCCATCAGTACTTGGATGGCACACAATTGCTTAAAGCTAAACTCCGAAAAACGGAGGTGATGATCTTCGGAAAGCTCTCCCCAGCTGGTCCCCTTCCTGGTGGCCTGCAGAGTTGGGCCCACCTCCACCTCCTGTCTCTAAGGTCAGAAATCTGGGAGTCATGTTTGATGACAAACTTTCTTTCAAACATCATGCCAACTCGGTCGTCTCATCATCCTTTTACCATCAGGATGATAAAGAAACTCCTGCCCTACCTTCCTCTTAACGCAGGCAAGACTCTCATTAGTACACTTGTCATGTCTAAAATAGACTATTGTAATGGCTTACTAGTTAATGCCCAGGAAGGTGTCCTACACAAATTGCAGATGGTGCAAAACGCAGCAGCAAGAATTCTCACAGGCACCCCTAAGTTCAAACCTATCTCCAAGAAGCTCCGACAGTTACACTGGTTGCCCATCAAATGTAGAACAAAGTTCAAGGCCCTTTGCATCGCCTACAAGGCTATCCACAATCCAGGACCTAAATTTCTCAAACAAAGTCTATGCCCCTATAGACCTACAAGATCCTTACGATCTTCAGCAGCTTATCTGCTGACTGTACCCAGAACCAAAAAGACCACCTGGGGTGACAGAAGATTCACTGTTGCCACCGCCAAACTCTGGAACACACTCCTCTACATCTCAAAACCATACCTACATTGCTATCCTTCCGTAAACAATTAAAAACCTGGTTATGCAATCAATAAACCTCCTCCCTTCTCCCTCTCAACTCAGCTGTCCTCAGCGCCGAGACACCTAAGGGTATTTGTGCGCTCAATAAATTGCCTAAAATAAAAATAAAAATAAATATTGGGGGCCGCTAGGGTGGATTCCCCACTCATTTGTTGTTGATGGGCACTATGCTCCCTTGGGGCCCTTTTATAACCCTCCTGTTGCACCTTATCGGTCCCCACCACCACTGTCCTAGCGTCCCTTACCCCCGGAATCCTAAACTGAGCCTCGGGGCGTGTTGCCACAGGGTTGAATTGGGGGTATGGGTTACCGTATCAACACGGCTATCTAATCGTGTACTAAAGCCCGTTAAAGATGATGATGTCCCTAACACGGGCCCTCTCACCTCCGGTGGATCGGGGGCCTTCGGGGCCACAGGTGGTACTTGGTCTAGACAGTTACAACGACATACCCCTGTGTTAGGTGGGTTGGTTGATGTACTATTTAACCGATCAATCAGCGACAATTTCTCCTCAATTAGCTGTAATTTACATAATAAAGGATTCAAGAGCACAGACACCAATGTCTCAAGTCTTTTCCACTGGTCAATGTTACAATCGGAAACCAGCGGGATGTGGGTAATACTATTCGGCATAGGATTCTGTATTGACCCTTGTGTGCCTTCTGGGGCCATAGGTTCATGATTAGATAATTTAGCTGGTTGCTGCTTTAATTTGGGCTTTTGCCTGTGCTTTTACGAGGCACCTCCCCTGCTCCGTTTGGCAGGTGGTTCATTGTTAACTGCTAATGTCGATCTTGCCAAGCTACCCCTTAAGTGTTTTTTGGATCTGGTAGAAACCTCACTGGTAACAGGATCTGATGCTGTTAATATTATAGTGGGAGCCGGAGATACAGTGGGCACGGTGGACAAGCCCACTGAAGACGAAGACGCCACTTGCACTGGCGAAACATCACTCCCCGTTGGAGCAGGGACCATACAGATAGAATCTTCTGTGGAGACAGAAACGGAGTCTACTGGCATTGGTGTTGAATCCGCTGGCCCCCCGGGCCTACCCGTTCTTACAGGTTCATCATGCAGGTACTCGACGTGTGTTCGGGAGGCTACGGGGGATTTGGCCATACTTATACATCCAATCGAAGATCGTTTTTGGGTGGCAAACGTGTCCAAGGAAAGTCTTTTTTCTGTACGCTGTATTTCGTGTGTCAGCACCGACTCAGCCCTTGTTAGAAAAGCATCAAGGGTCCCCACGATTCCACCCCCTGCAGGCATATGTATGTCCTTACGCTTCCCCATCCTTTTAGTCATTTAACAGCTGAAGGAACGGAGATGGAAATAGAAAACCAATACCTTTAATGTTTGGATCCTGTGCCATGGCTCAGATGTCAGAGGGTGGGCCCAGCCCAGCCTCTTCTGGGCTCTGACGGGCGCAGATGGGCCGCCCTTGGCCCGGGCACGCCCGCGCGCGTCCAGCGCTACGGGAGCCCGCAAGTGCTCTTAACGCACCTCCGGGCACAGGAATGCCACGTCAGTGGTGGCGTCTGCTCAAGGCCAGCTGGGAGGAGTAGTTCCTTGTTGGCCGTTCCCCTCACGGCTACGGCGGCAAAGTTCGGGCGTCCCCAAAAATGTAATCACTGCCGTTTATCATCATCACACAAAGTACAATGGACCACGGCATGAAAAGAGATATAACCTTAGAAATCTAGATTTATTTAGGTGTTAAACTGGTACTAATGAGGTGCAACCAATGCCCATAATGTGTTATCAAGTTTAAAAATGACAAAATAATGAAGTAATATTATTAAAAAAAGTGCCACAATATGCCACATAATTTTGCTTTTCTTGCCACTCAATTACGTAACCCTGCCACATAATTTGACCCCCTCCTGCACATCATTCCTGTAGCTCTGATCATGTCTCCACCCGTTCCCCCTCGCATTCTGCATCACCCCTTTTCTATTAGCTGCCGCCACCTTCTCAAGTTTTTTTATCAGGTATCTAGCTCCATAGATGGGGGTGGCCCAGGAATACAAATGAGCAGGGGCTGGCTGGAGGGAGCCGTGCTAGTTACTCAGGGCCCGCCTTCACCAAAGCGCTTTGTTTTTCCAGCTCGGCCTGTGCTTGTATTTTCTGCTGGTCTGCTCACCCACTCCTCTATTGAGCTCACAAGTGCGAGACTTCGGTCCCACAGTTTGACAGGCCCGGCCGCAGAGAACCCCCACACGCAGAGTCCCTGTGCTAAATAGAGAGTCCCCCGGTTTGTGTGTGACTGCATTAGTTTCTCTGGCAACCCAGACTTGCACGTCACATCTCTGCCCGGTCCTCCGCATGGCCTGTGCCCTCTTCTTCTCTGTCTTGGTCCCCTCAACAACAGGACAGTTTACAGGGGCAGTTGTTGGTGTGCAGGAAAGTAGTGCTCTTTTATTAGTGGGGAAAATAGCTCAAGAGAGCCTGCTTATTCAAAGGATTATAAAAGATTGCATTGGTTTTGTGCGGATCTCTAGCAGAGTGTGACCGTCATCTTGCCTGGTAAGACCAAGCCGCCAGGCTTTACTTTGTTGAAAGATACCGTATATTTGTAATAAAGGAAGACTTTTGTAGAATGTCTCTGCATGGTGCAGATATCAATTCACACTGAGTAACTCTAAAATGTCCAGGCTTTGTTTGCCTTTAATGAATGTTGAACAAGCAGTGGAGAATTTTAGCACTCGACATAGTTCTTGGGGGTCTTGTTATGATGCCACTAAAGTGTAGACGTTTAAAGAATATGCTTTCCTTTTTAAAAAAAAAAAAAAAACATTCGGCGGAAGGTAGCATTTGCTGGAATTGCTTTCTGCGAAGGGCAGCTAACAATGGGCTCTGGTTGAAATGAGATTGTACAAGTTCTATTTATTTAGCATACATATAATATAGGTTAAACGATGGATAACCGTAAAGATTTACAAAAGGGATGGGATGTCATTATTTCGAAATTTCCACAAAATATGGAAAATATTTCAAAGACCCCACTGAAAATCAGTTTTTCCACCCAATTGTGCACTAAAAGCACAACATAGTTAAGTGGTGTTTTGTTATTTGGAAGAAAAAAACATATTAGAACAAAACAATTACAATTCCCCTATATTAAGTTTGTTGAAGAGAAACTATGGGGCATATTCTCAAGGACTTATCGCCGATTTATCGGCACTTTAGCGCCGCAAAAGTGGCGATAGATTTATCGCCCTATTCTCAAGCTGGTGCAAACTGCCTATATCGCCAGTTTTCCAGCGATAGCTGCCGCAAAAAACATCGCCACGGATGAGTGCGACAACTAACGCCAGTGATATGCAGAGTAGGCGTTCCCGTTCAAAAACACACGAAAACAACACTTCGCAAGTTTCTCAACGACCAGCCAGATCCGCGATGCGAACATAGAACAGGCGATAAGGCGCGTTAGCAGCAGGGATTTAACACCTGCCTTTTGCTGGTGTTAAGCAGGACGACTACCTGCAGTATGAAAGGGAGCCCAGCCCAGAGCCACATCTGAAGACCAACAGATGCCATAGAGACATTGATCATGCAGCTCGGAGAACCAGGAGGGCCACAACACCCACCGCCACCACTCCCAGGCCCCCCCCCCCTGGACCATTCCCCCCGGATTACCACCTAGGCAGTGCAGGACAGCGGACGACCCTAAAACGCACCAGCCCCAGAGACTCAACGCCAGAGGAAGCCATTGGCCAACACAGGCTCAAAAGGACAACCATCCACCGCATCCTGACCCACATTGCCCACAGGCTGTTGGTACCAACACAGCCGACAACCCAAACCCCCCGCAGACAAAGCTGCTGGCTGTGCTGCACCTGTTGGCCCCTGGTACCTTCCAACCAACAACTGCCGGAGTCAGAGGAGTCTCACAGCCAGCCCCATCAAACTCCCTCACATATGTCATGGATGCATGTCAACAAAAGCAACGGCGGGCCCCTGGATCCGCACCACACGATAGTTCCAATTTGTACTGCACTTGCGCAACCAACCCCAACGCCAGCCGAGCTAGACGCCTCCGTGCCCCATGCCCAAGATCGTAGTAACCAAAATGTGGGTGCGCCAGGTCATGAAGTCCAGTAGTCAACAGTAGTGTAAAAACAGAACTTTATTACAAATACACAAACAAACAAAACGAAAAACTCAGCCAACGCGTTCCATTCCCAACGGGGAACTTCAACAGGGCAACGTGTCTTCAGAAACCTGTGGGAGAAATGGTGACAATGGTCAAACTTCCGTATAGTCACATGCCTAATCTGGTACAGTGTACTGCACTTGGACAAACCGGAATGCTCACAGGCATGATAACCCATACATGAGAAGACCGTAACAGAACTACGTGTGGCCGTAACCGTCGTAGGAATGAAGAGGAAGGTAACGACCACACGAACTGCTGTTACGGTCACATCATGCAGGACTCATCATACCTGAAAGCATCACGCTGTGTGTCAGCTCGATACCCCTGCCCCTCACTCCCCCCACACTGCGCAGGAACATCTTGAGACCACGCAAGGGAACTACGCCATAGCTGGCATCACGCATGTGTTGGGGGCAATTCACAGCACACGTGTATGACTAGTGCCCCCTGCCGACACTGCACACAATCACCGCAACAGCAACCACACGCCTGCCATCACTGTGCATACAGAAGTGGACCACCGTGGCCTGTCCACCAATGTTGTCACAAACTCCCCAGGCAGTGTGCATGATCCCCACATGTCCGCAAGTCCGCCACCAACCAGTGCTTTGAGGATGGCCCCCATGGAAATACACTGCCCATCGGCAAGTACCAACTGAACACACCACACACCTCAACTCCACAATCCCCCAAATCACAACTGTGGGAATGCACACGTCACCAATCCACCACCAAAGTGACTACTGGATGTGTCTCAGTCTCCGCCACAACCTGCAGATAGGCCTACAAACACGTGGGCGACCACATTCAACGTGCACATTCACACTGGAGATGAGGTGGCTACGTCCCACACCAACTCGCGCACATCACGATCATCGCATGCAGGGTCGTGTCAGCAAGGGCGGCGCCCCCACCCAGTCACGAGTCCGCCGCCGTGAACGGTGGTGCCTGCGCAATCCTCTGTGCCGGATGCACCCCAGCCCTGGTCCCCCAGACCGGTCCTCCGCCAGCGATGACTGGCCGCCCCTGCGCACCCAGGCCTCAATGCTCACCTGCCGCCACCGGCGAGTCTCCAAGAGGGCCCACCACGTGCTGGTGCATCCTCTCAGCCGATCGCTGGATTCCGCGCCACAGGACCCCAGCGCACCCTGTGGCACCGCACCGCGGAGTCATGTGTGTGCTGACTGCTGACTGCTGCCTGCGTGTACACTGCAGTCCAGCAGGGCACACTGTTCAATTTGATTCTTGATTCGCTGGACGCCGTATCGAGGCCAACGCATCATCGCAGGCTGCACACCCGCTCAGCTCTTCAGGTGCCACTGACCCTGTGCAACGCAAGTCATCACCACATGGTGGGAGGCCCGTGCGGGCCACAGGCCATCGGGTGCCACCAACTCAGTGCACCGCAAGTCATCGTCCCGTGGCGGTAGGCCCGTGCCAGCCACAATGCAGCGTGTGCCACCAACTCAGTGCGCCACAAGTCATGGACCCTTCATGATTGGGTCGCGTGGTGCGGACGCCATCATGTCATCTCCGGCAGTGGGGAATGTGACGTGCTAGGCCCCTTTTATTGGCAGGGTCACATGTCCTGTGACGCCTGTGCTGGATGGGTGTGGTGTGGGTGTGAACCAGCCCTCAGGGAGTGGCTGTGGCATGCTGACAACTAGACCAGTGATCAACAGATCACTACAGGGAAGACCTGGGAAATGTAGCTTTGTCGTCGTCCCCTCTGAGCATAAGCCGAGTGGACTGGCCTGGCGTATGGCAGGCCAGCGTAGGGGTGGGAACAATGAGTCCGGGGCTCTGGGCGCGCTTCAGTTCTGGGCTGGACATGGAAGTAACTGATGCCTGTGTCTCTGTTGTAGTGTCTACCCCACCCGGACCGCAATCGGAAATGTTGCACCCTGTGACTCAAGTCCCACGACATGAGCAACATGGACGTAAGGGGGAATCACTGACCCTACATTCATCCATACTCTCATACTTGAATGATCAAAGGCATGTCACATCTGTGCGATTCTGAATGTTTAATGCACATCCAGTGGAGTGTTGCAGCTGGAGCAGTACAGGGCCATGCAAACCCCACTTCACATTATTGGCCCGTGGAGGGCCAGCCAGAGTCCTTCAGGGAATGACAAGTACATCGGAAGAGGAAGAGTTCAGTCCGCAGTCTGATTGCTGTGTCATTGGTAACCAAACAGAAAATGGCAGTCCATGTCGAGGTCTAAGGTCAGTGTCGTAGAGTGTATCGGGGGACAGTGGAAGGTGATGATGCAAAGGGCAGAACCAAGCAGAAACAGGCCATATGGCGGAGATGAATGCTACTGCCTCCTCCTTACCAGTAAGGTTGATTCACCCGCATCTTCATCCTCTGATGTCACGTGTGCCTCACACGTGGGTGGTGGTGGATTGTCTGCTGCACTGTGAGGCACTGACACATCAGGGGGCGGAGATGTGGATGTAGAAGCAGCAGCAGCATTCATCTGCGCAAGGCCTTGAGGCAGCAATGCCATGACTATATGCTGCAGGGCATGGAAGGTCCCAGCCACATCTCGCTGGTGTGCAGCCGTGGCAGTCATTCTTTCCGCCGTCATCCGCTCCATGTTCTCCATGAGCCCCCGCATGTGTCCCAACTCCCGGCTGACATCGCTGGAGCCACAATGACTAGACAGTTGTTCTTGTCTCAGTATCATGACTCCAGCGATGTCAGCCATGGATCGTTGGAGAGCATGGAGCGGACTGTGGGTGTCCGTTAGGGACTGTAAGTGGTCCCTGATGGTACTCAGACACCCATGTATGGCATCAAGTTTGGCTGCCATGAGGTCGTACCCCACCTGCACCTGATCAGCCATCTTCTCCTGGCACCCTAACACACGGCGTTGGAAGGCCATGTGTTGTTCGTGGGGGTCCTGGGAGTCAGCCTTGGTGGTGGGTGCTTCCTTCTGTGTGGTCTGTGCAGGGCGTGGGGTCTCCTCGATGCAGCTGGGCTGCCCTGCTCCTGGAGGTGAGGTGCCGTAGCTGTCCATGAACTCTTGGAGGGCATCGGTGTCGTAGGTGTGGAGGTCCTCTTTGTCATCAGTGAAGAGCTGTTGGGTCTGCTCTGCAGGAGGTGTTGGTTCTCCCTCTGCAATGTGAAGGGGAGATGCAGTTTAACATTGTGTTCACATGTATGTTGACGCATTGTACAAGTTTACATACAAACTGCATGACAATGTACATTGTGACTGTTTGGAAGGAGCTGCCTATTTGATGCGGGACAGTGGACATTTCGACAACATCACAGATGTGTGTTTGTCCTTGTACATTATCATCTCACATTTCCCTGCTATGCCAAATGTGATTGGCCAGTTTCTACACACAAGCGGCACCAGTTGTGTCCTCTGTCCTGTTGTAAACGTGTTGCAGTTTGTACCTCTTTGTTGTCAATGCTGATGTGCTCTGGATGTCATGTGTGTGTGCTGCATTTTGGGAGAGTCGCCCCTGCAGCTCTGATTTTGCTGCCCCATGTCCCTTTCAGGCGGTGTGCCTTTGACTTCTGTGCCCATACAGTACTGAGATGTTGCAGACTTGGGTGAATTTGGGTCTTGGTGGGAGTTGGGACTCTGGGGCATGGTTTGTCCGCAGATGTGTTGTTGACGTCAGGGGTTGTTTGTGCAGGTGGATGTGTCAGAGTGTGACCTGCTCCTTTACGGATGTGGTCCACACTCAGCCACCTCAGTGTGGTGGCGTGCACCATGTCATGATGATCGGACTGCAGCCATGCCAATCGTCATGCAGTGTCACTTGCATTGTCAGTGTGGCTCATGGACCCACAGCTTTGCTGGGTTCAGCACATGTGCATGGGTTGGTTGTGAGATTGGTGATGTGTGGGAAGGGCCCCCTCTCGGCACATAGTCGACGGGGGCCTACTTGCTGTTTCTAGGTGTGCTGCAGTGTGCCAAGGGGATCAGGGACATGATCCAGAGTCATTGTGGGTGTGCACTGTGCTCTACTTACTTGTGCATGTGTGCCATTGTGCCCATCTCCCCCCGTCCCCCCAGTCCCTGGTCGTTACTCACCCTGTTGCTGTTGTGTCAGGTCATGTTGAGCAGTGTCCGGTCCCCCAACTCCTGCCACCGTCTCCCCACTGATGACTGTGGCCACCATTTCCTCCATCTCATCCAGCTCCTCCTGTGGTGCTGGACTCCCACCCCCGGTCTGCATTGCTGCCTTCTGGTTGTTGGCGAGTTTCTGCTTGGTCTTGCGCTTCACATCATTCCAGCGCCTCTTGAGCTCTTCCATTGTCCTCCTCAGCACTCCGACTGCATTCACCTTGTCCAAGATGGATTGCCATGTTGCATTTTTTGTTGCCAATGACACAGTGGAGGTGACGAACAGTTGTTGATGGTGTTCTATCACCTCCGTGATCAGGATCCTGTTTTCCTGCGGACTGAACCCCATCTTCCTCTTCCTCTTCTTCTTGTCCTTGCCCTTCCCTGTCCCCGAGGTCCCAGGCTGCTCCTCCTGGGGGCTTGTGGGGTTCTGGCCATCCTCTGTACCTGCTCCGGCTGCCTCCATTGTGCTTCGCTGTAGTTTGTTTTTTGTTTGTGTTTTTTTTCTTTCTGCTTTTGTAGTGATTTTTCCCGCCTGACGTGTGTGATTTGCAGGCCTGGCGCTGCTTTTCGCTGATTGTCTTATCGCGGTTGGGCCCTTCGCAACTTTTTTCGTGTTCGGGTTTGGATTTTCATCGCCGTCCCGGTAATGTTATCGAGGACATTTGACGCGTTATCGGGAGACTATCGCATGTTACCGCCGTGTTGAGAATACGACGTTAACACAGAGTTATTTTCCCGCGATAGACGCCGATATGAAAACTTGCGTTAACCTATTTTGGCAATGTTTATTGCACGTTCTTGAGAATATCCTCCTATGTTTTCAATACTAAACCCAAATATCACTGAAATGTGCCTGTGATGGGGACAATTTTAGTTGTAAATCCCCCTCCTCATGAACTGCCTAGGACCTCAAACCGATTATTAACAGTAGCTATTCTCAGAGCCCAAATTTGGATATTTGCTTATTCAGAGTGAAAAGTGAACACACCTGTTTCAAATGGTGCTGGGGGTGCAGGAACCGGCCTTCAGTCTGGTGCTCCCATACAAGCTACACTGATCTTATCGAAGTGATTTTTTGTGCTGCTAACTGACATGAAGTGTGTGTTTAGTATGTTGAATCGAGTCAACATGTGGGCTCCGTTGAAGTGGCTTCTGGTGTCAGCAACCTGTCATCTTCAGTATGAGGTCATGATCATTGTATTGGGGGAATTATAGTGGACATAATAAATGATAACTGATAACTTTCAGTGGTCTTCAGCTCTTACATGCTAACAACGTTCTTTCAACTGAATGATACTTCTAGTTATGTTGTGAAAGAAATCTTTAGGGTGTCAAAATATGTAAAAGTTGCACACGTTATCCTATTTCAGGTATCTGTACCCTTCCCAGAAAGGAGTAAAAAGCCTATTATAAGACACTAGATGAGGTTTCAGAAGCAAAAATAAACTTAGATACCAGTTTGAAAACTCTTTTAAAACCACAAAAAATTGATCAAATCAAACAAAAAAAGCAAGCAGTAGGGTCTGGAAGTTTGTTGGGTGGGTGCAGAAGAAGCCCATTGAAATGTGCAAGTTGCGGTGAATAACACAATCGTAATCCCCCAAATGTTCTGCTTATGACATTACATAGAGAATACTGCAAATTTTCACTTTTGAAGTTCAAAACACATTTAATTGGCTGAGGGCACTATTATTCTTCGTATGTGTTTTCTCAAAGTGATCTCTAGTGATTAGAACAGCCATTAACTGATTGCCTGTCACTAACTAAAACATTTATTATTCCATACAATGTGAGTGGTTTCAGAACAGTTATCAAACCAGTCAATAGAAAAAAATGGGTGAGAAGCGGAGTGACATACACACTTCAATCTCATGGGGTTTATGAAGTACCCCAGTAGAGTGGAAAATATCCTTTGTTTGGAAAAGCAACTTTCAATTGGCACACTAAAGGCCACATTTATCATCGTTTTGCACCAGTACTGGAAAAAAGGTAACACAAACGGGCACAACATTTTGAAATGAGATTTATTGATTTACTGTCCAGCACAAATCTTTACTTGTGATTAAAAATTTCCCTACATTAACACAAAGTAGCTCTATGGATTACTTTGCACTACTTTGCGTTAAGTGGGTGTCACGTGGGTGGTACATGTGCATTCCCATGCAACAACCCATGGGCTTTTAAACAAAGGCCCATCTATGAAAAATAGATAGACAGAACCTTACCCCAAAAATGTACACCTGCTCGAGGAAGGCATAATGTTTGAGTAAAGTTTTCTCAAAACCTTTCTAACTTTGCGAAAACATACAGCAAGCACACATACAACGTTAGAAACAGTTTATACCATGCCTAAGCAAAGTATTTTGTACTGGAGTGGCACACTTCCAATACAAACCTATAGTAAACATCACACACACTCCTCTGCACTATGGTGTAATGATGTAAGTGTGTCACAAGGCAGCCTACTGCAGGTGACTGCAGCAGCAGCGTCATTTCTTTGTAGATATTGCATTGCCCTGCTGTCTCCCTTTCAAACAAAGTGCAGCAACTTTCATTGCTGCACTGCATTTCATATTTTTTAACAAAATCTGGGCTCTCTTTCTAGAACCAAGGAATGATTGTCAAACCAGTTTGAAAATCAGTATGAAATCAAAATAATACACATAATACCAAAGTGCAGTGAGTTTTGGGCTCACCTGAAGCTTGGCACAAGGCATAGCCAGAGCAAATTCACAGCAATTTAACGGCAATAGTAAGCAGCACATCCATATCTCCTCCAAGCGATTTATTGTTCATTACCTTACAAATGAAAGAGTACACTGCACGTTTCTGATGGACATGTCCAGCCACTTCAATAGTTATGCTTTTGAATGTAGGGTTGTGGGCACGGCCATGCAAGCAGAGGGGCTTATTTACAAGTCCATTGCACCGCTGGTGCATCACTTTACTGACACACTGGCAGCACAATGGGATTCCCCATATTTACAAGGCAGAGTAAATTACCCTGCATGACCTTTCATGGCCTTGTGAATATGCTTCCCTCTCACGCACCCCTATGCATGAAAGGGGCGTTCCATGGGTGTTCCCATGCAACATCCATGGAACGTGACGCATTCCCAGATTTACCACATTTTGTAAACCTGGGAATGCGTCAGAATCCTACGCCTCCCCGTAAGGAGGCGCAACGTGGAGAAATACTTTCATTTCTCCTTGTTTTTTCCTCTTTCTATGCGTGTTGCATTCTGAGCATGCATAGAAAGAGAAAAATGCCTTTAATAATTGTTTTTGTGCAGAAAAGTGTCCCTTCCTGCACAAAAACAATCATCCTCTCAGCACAGGCACCCATGCAAAATGACACAAGGGTATCTGGACTGGAGCACAGCTGCTGTTTGTGCGCCGGTGCAGGGTAGAAGGACAGGAATGCGCTGTTTCTTGTAGATTCAGTGCATTCCTGCCCTTTTATTTTGACGCACGACAGCACAGCAGGGAGGCTTGATGTGCTGCCGTGCATCAAAATATTGTAAATGATGCCCAAAGTATGTTGGTTAGTGCTGAGATGGACTGTCGGCTCAACAACGTTTTACACTCAGTGAAGGCATAAGTGATGTGCATTAATTAATGATCAGTGTATTGGGGGTCCTTGTTTGTGTGCTCTCCGTAATTGCTAAATCTTTTTTTTTTTAATTTGCGGGGGACCCATTAAGCTCCTGTTTTCCAGCTTTAAGACTTAGATTTTCAATGTGTTAATATCAAAGGAGGAGGAAAATATTACCCTTTAAACGGCATTGTTTGCGTATATTTTCTATGAATCATTACATTAATTGACATTTTTTAAACTAAATGTCTTCCTACATGTGAAATCATTCTGGGATGGTGAGATAAATATGCAGTAAATATTGATAAAATATTGTTATTTTCTGCACTGTGACACTGGGAGGTGTGGGTCATTAGTCGAGTATTTTGCCACCTCTTCTAAAGGGCAACTCTCTCATTGAAATCCTGAGTTTGTGCTGTACAACAAATATAATAAATGAGCAAAACCTATGAGAGAAAGCCCAGAGGCAACATGATTAGCTCAAGAATGGTTATTGCCAGTGCTTAATGTGTTGATTTAGGTACAGGGTCCAAACTTCCTGTGTCTCTGGGCAAATCATTTAATCTCTCTGGGGCAGATTTACAAGCCCCTTGCGCCACTTTTGCGCTGCCGTTGCGTCACTTTTGTGACGCAGCGGCGACGTAAACCATGCGCCACATTGCGCCTTATTTACAACGTGATGCATCTAGGGAGATGCGTCACGTTTTAAAGCCCTGCGCCACATGAAACCTGCGTCAGGTCTCATGTGGGCGTTCCGTCGCAGGGTGGGCGTTCCGTCGCAGGAAAGCCTCGTAAAAGTGATGCAGTGAAATCTACAAGATTTCACTGAGTCACTTTTCCGACGCCGCTGCGACAAATCCTTACGCCTGTTTCAAGCAGGCGTAAGGAGTGGTGCACCACGTTAGGGATGGGCGGCCCACGAGCATTGCTGGAGTTGCGTCGCACTTGCGACACGACTCCAGCAATGCGCCACCCTTCCGACGGGAGATGCGACACGCATCTGTTTATCTTTGCACCACGATGCGCCGCATAGTAAATGCGGTGCACCTGTGGTGGCGCAAGGGTAAACTTGCGTGACGCATCTTTCCTGGCGCATCTCTGCTGATTTGCAGGGATGCGCCTCTGTGCTTAACAAAAAAAAATGTGTCCTTGTGTAACGCAACTCGTGTTCAGGGTAATCGCTCTGATTCCTTAGGGTCAAGTTCTCTCTTTATAAAAGTCCGGAAAAAAAGGTCGCAGTCTCCAAAAATAAATGAGTGCCAGTGCCCACTTTCAGCAACCACCACCCAAACCAAGCACAGATTATAGCCACACTGGGAAAGAGCAGGTCAGCTATATCACACTTTTCAGTTAAGAGAAACAATTTCTAATCTTAAGAGCAGTTCAGCTATATCACACTTTTCTGTTAAGAGAGTCAATTTCTAATCTTAAGAGCAGGTTAGCTATATCACACTTTTCAGTTAAGAGAAACAGTTTCTAATCTTGGCCGATATTTTTGGAAATCGATTTTGCAAATGTTATCAAGCCTTGTGGGTATTTTGCACTCCTCATGCAATTTACCGAAACATAAATAATAATTAACCGGAAAAGAAATCAGCAAACTTTTTTTTCCCGTGGGAGAAAAAACTGCAAATACATACATCAATGGCTAAATGCAGCAAATTAACACGTTGTTGGCTTTTTTACTGAAAACTCGCTATGAGTTTCCACTTATTTTGCTGAAAAGAAATCAGGAAATTAACATTTTGTGGACTCTATTCCTCAGCTAAGCAGGTCACAGCTGTTTATGAGTTTTACCCTTATTTTACTAATTTTCTACAAAACTTATTTTCCTAGGGGGAAAAATCTCTCCTCTGAGCCCATCTCCCTGAAAAGACACCTACTTCCTATTATGAGAGATACATACCGCATTCTACTTATAATTTTTGACAAGGCCAGTGGTTCATATATTGACACGTGCGATGATAATCTATGAAGAGGACGATGTATGAAGTAACTTAATGTGAGAAAGGTTGTAGGGCTATAAATAGTCATCTGTAGCTAATGTATTAGAAGCAATTAATAGGAGTTTGTGCAGCATGCAATTCTAAATTCTGAATATTAATTCAATGGAAACATGACGATTTCTTTTCGCTTTACTGCTTTAAAGCAGTTTCAGGGATGTTGGAAAATAAATTGAGGGGCATAGTATAGGAGGTGGATTCTAATGCTGAATCCACCTTAGCGTTAATGCGAGAATATCGCTGGTTTCCCAGCGATATTCTCGCATTTTGTCGCTATCGCTGGAAATTTTATCGCTATGGAGATAAACCTTACTAATAGGGTGTTATCTCAGCGATAATTTCCAGCGATAGGAGCGTTAAAAAAAACGCGCTAGGCGCGGTTAGCGATAAATATCGCACTTCCTTGATAATATGCCCCAAAATGCGAGAATATCGCTGGGAAACCAGCGATATTCTCGCATTAACGCTAAGGTGGATTCAGCATTAGAATCCACCTCCTATACTTTAAACAGGTAAGTCATCCTCACTAGCAGGTGATAAAATCTAGCGAAAAACGCGCTTAGCGCAAATTATTTTATCGCATCGCCTGCCTTGCTAATAGGGGTTAGTTGTGTTAGCGGCTGTTTTCAGTCGCTTTTAGTGGGGAACGCCTACCTTGCATGTCATTAGCGATAATTATCGCTGACATGCAAGGCGATGGTAAAACCGTCCGCTAACGCCTAAAAGCTGTCGCTAAGCTTGCTAATAGGGCGATAAAAATATCGCCGCTTTAGCGGCAAAAAGTGCCGCTAAAGTGGCGATAAAGCCCTTGATAATATGCCCCTGAATTGTAACTTGTTTTCAGTGGTAGAGCTGTGTCTGCTTTGAGAATCCATCTCTCGCGCTGAGTCAGAGAGAACAAAAATAATGCGATTACAACCGAACAAATGACTCTGCGACACATGCGTGTTTGGTATTTTCATTCCATATGATATTGTATTTCTAAGGATGATACAGTGTAAGGGGAATATTCACCGACTGATGTTAATCTTTGCTGTGCCACTTTGATTTGAAAGGCAGAGGAAAGAGAGGATTATATTATCAGCTTGCTCTTCAAAAATCACTAGTTTATCAGTCATCAGCAACACTCTGGCTCTGAGGCTTTGACAGTCATTGCCCTTGGCAGGCAAGAACAGCATAGACAGATGTCGAGAAATGTCATATTGCACTTGGGTAGCTCTATTCCCAGTCTAAAAATGCTGTCTTGCAGTATTTTCAGAGATTTCTATGTACTGCATTTCTCGTCCTCTTTCGCAATCTAATCTCACACTCATGCTGGCCTTTCTGTCTATTTTATCACCTACCATTGGCTTAACATGACATCGAAATTTGACTCCAAGAAATGTCTTCAAACTTTTGTGCAGCTTTCACAATTCTCAAGTCACATTGCCCTACTTCCCCACACATATCTTAGCACCTCACTAAACACACCCTTTGACTTCTAGACCCATAAGAATATAGACTCATTTAACGTTCATGCAAATGCTATGCAGACCTGAATTGCTATTACTGTTGAATGCTAAGCGGGGCACCATATTGGAGTGCCACACTCAGCAGTAGTGGTGACAATTTGAGCAGGTGCCACACACGGCCACCCATACATACTCACACTCACTCATCTACATGCAAATTCACTCACACGCATAAATTCACAAGCGCGCACACACAAACTCATCATTCACAAGCACATATACACGCACACATCCATTCACAGCACACCCTAATACACATACATTCATACATAAACACATGCACCATTCCTTGTCATAGGCAGAAGTAACTCACACCTAGGCCTGCCCCTGCTATTTTCCGTGTAGCCAAAGTTGCATCAACTTCAGTGGGGGGAGAATCTATTTCAGAAATGGTTTGCAGGGAGAACTCATTTCCATAGACACACCTCAGGGGTGTGCTCCAGGAGAAGAAAGGTTCTGCCATGTTGGATTTTGGCAAAACAATGCACTGTGCGATTGTTTAGGGCCACTACCCTTGAAATGATGTCAAAGTGGGTAGGATTGCCCCTGGAAATGTTTTCCTTATTGATCATGGAGTTTCCCTCACCCACAACTGGTGCCAGGCATAAATGTGGCATCCGTAAATACCTTCTTCAGAACAGCTCTGGACCTGTGGAAGACAGAAGAAGGACTGCACCTGCTGTTTAACTTGTGGAGAGAAACTCCAAGGGCTGGATTTGCCCCTCACTTGTACTCAGGACAGAAGAGTAGATTCCAAGAGCTAGTTGGCTAGCCTACCGTTCAGCTCCAGGAGCACAAAATCTGCAAGAAGCCAAAAAACTGTTGAGCCCGGCTGACCATTTCCAACTGGATTTGCCCTGGACCCTGCGGGTTGTTTCTGAGAGACTGAATTCTAATCCCCAGGTAGTGCGCAAAGAATCCTGGATGCTTGGCTGATGTTACAGTGTACACTCTCCTCCTTCCCAAGTGCAATGCAGAACACTTTGAAACTACTTCAGAAATTTCCGCAAGAAGAACCAGAGTCTACTACTGGATTGTGGCACTGCTGCAATCACTCAACCTGCTGATCATAAAAGATCCTGATGTCCAGAAAAGTTTCCAAGTCCGAACATAAAGGACTTCAGTGAGACCAACCCAGAGCAGAACCCTACCGCAGATAACCCCTTCCTGGGCTCAGACTTCAGACTTTGCCCACTTTGAGTTTTCCTGTCATCGACATTGAAAGCCTTGAACTTCCTGCTGAAGCTGAAGCTGAGGCTCCTATAGAGGTTCAGTTGGCTGCAGTTGACAAACCACTCTTTAGATCCAACTGCCCCCCGATCCACCAATGACCTCGATGAAGAGAACTTTTCTCCAGAAAAACAACTAAGTCCGAAGATAAACTTCAGATGAGCCTAGTCCATTTATCTGAACCGCACTATATTGTGGTTGGCCTTAACTTTGACTCAATCTAGTATGACCAGATACCCACAGGTGTCACTTTGCACTTTTATTTAAAACTTAAAAAAAAAACATATCTCCGGTTCCCTATATTGGATTTTTGTAGTTTTAGCATGTATTTGTTCATTTAAATTGACTCTATTTTTATAAATTAGAGCATCTTAGTTATGGTGTTGTGTTTTCTACTTTTGAACTGTTATGTTACTGATAAATGCTTTACACATTTCTCCCAGGTTAAGACTGTCTGCTCTGTGTTACAGCTATGAAGGGTTGATCTCAGGTTTAAATTACTGAGTCCTAACTGGATCTAGCAATGAATTATAACATTGTAGATTGAAGAAGACTACCATCCACTTCAACTATTAATCCTCTTTCTCGCAAGATCTTTAAATTGTCCCTGGTAGGAACCTTCATTTATGCGTCTGTTAGACTTGGCATCTTTTGGCGTGTTTTCCCTGAGTTTTTGCTTCTGACCTCCCGGTTTTGACTCTGTTTGTGCTGGCTTAGTGTTTCTGCGCACTTTTCTCACTGCTGATCAGTGGTAAAGTGCAAGTGCTCCTGTGGTAAAATGTGTTATGGATTGGTGTTTCCATGATTGGATATTTGATTTACTTGTTAGTCCCTAGTAAAGTGCACTGAGTGTGCCAGGGCCTGTAAATCAAATGCTACTAGTGGGCCTGCAGCACTGATTGTGCCACCCACGTGAGTAGCCCTGAAAAGGTAACTCAGACCTGCCATTGCAGAGTCTGCGCGCAGTCTGGTACTGCCATGTCGACTTGGCAAGTGCACCCACTTGCCAGGCCCCAACCTTCCCTTTTCTTACATGTCAGGCACCCCTAAGGTAGGCCCAAGGTACCCCTGTGGGCAGGGTGCAGTGTATGTGAAAGGTAGGACATGCCCTGGTGTGTGTGGCATGTCCTGATAGTGAATTACTGCCAATTTCGTTTTTCACTATTGCAAGGCTACCTGTTCCCCATAGGACAGAATGGGAAGTTTGTTTATAACATCTTATAAACATAACTGGCCCTGGGAACTAGGTAAGAAAATGAAGTTTAGTATGCCTGAACTCAGAATCTAAAGATGCATCTTTTAGTGAAGGTGATTTTTACATTCTGTGTTTGAAAATACCACTTTTAGAAAGTAGGTATTTTCTTGCTCAGTCATCCTGTGTGCCACTGTTGGAATGTGGATTGCCTGACTGGGTTTTGGATGACAGAAGGCTGGGGAGCAGGAGTGGCTCCAGATAGTCTAGGTGAGTCAGGAAAGGGCTGAATAGACCTGGGCTGCAACTGGGGAAGGGGGAGGAGATTTCCTTGCACCTCAAAGGGCCTGGTCTGCCTCTGACAATGCCGTCTCCACCTCCTGCCAGGAAGTCACACCAGAGAAGGCAGAACTGGTTCTGGCTGGGCACAGACACTCTCTGCCTAAAGGATCAAAGGATTTTGGGATCTAAATATTGGGTCCCAGACCCCTGAACTTTAGAACTCTTTTGGATCAAGAAGACTGCCAAGAAGAAGAGCTGGAGAAGCTGTGAGGAGGAACTACCACTTTGCTGTGTGCTTTGCTGTGTTGGCCTGCAGTGCCTGCTTCTGTCTTGGGCAGTGAAAGGATTGGACTGAACTTTCTGCAATCTACTTTGTGAGTTTCTCCAAGGGCTTGAGGTAGAGCTTGCCCCCTGTTCAAGAAGTCTCAGGCACAACAAAGACTTCAAACTCTTCTGCCCTCAGCACTGGGGACTGTGTGTTTTGTGCTGCAACAGAAGAAAAGCAACTCGACGATGTCTACGATGCCGCTGCCGACTCCGTGTCCCGAAGGCACTGCAGAGGGCACCGCCGCAACGCCGCACCGCGACCCTGGTCTCACCGACGACGCCTGCTGATGCCACCACCGAGCCGCTGCTCGCACCGCAACCTGTGGGCACCGCACTCCGTACTGCTTTGCTTCACGACGATGCCTTGGCACCGCAGCGGGCACCGCCGCACCGTGACCCTGGTCTCACCAACAACGCCTGCTGACGCCGCCACCGAGCCGCTGCTCGCACCGCGACCTGTGGGCACCGACTCCACACCGCCTTGCTTCACGACAACGCCATGGTATCCCCGCCGACACCGCTCCACGCCGAAATCTATGCCACTGCTTGCATCGTGGTTCAAGGGCAGCGCTCATAAAGTTACACGACGCACCGCCCTCATCCCGCACCGCAGCCTTGGCCTACCGACGCCGGCGCCATCGACTCAAGTTCGTCAGCCGACGACAGCACTTCAGCAACGACGCCACCGCTGCTTGCACCGTGACCTGCCAGCACCGTGACGAGCACCTCCTTCACCCTGGTCTCACCGACGTTGGCATCCGACGCCGCCACCGAGCCGCTGCTCGCACCACGACCTGAGGGCACCGCACGCTGTACTTAGCACCGCAGCACCTGGCGCCTGCCGACGCCAGCGTTCCTGACTTCAACAGAGAGGAGATCGGTCTGCAACGCGTGTGACTTCGAGGGCCCCGACAACCCCTGCACCGACCTCCAGAACCGACGCCTGCGGACACCGTGCTTTTGGAAGCCCAACGAGAGGTCGCCGACGCCCTGCATTTCTAAAAGGTACTGTCTGCGGGTCTTCCCGACACCGTAGCTGACCCGCGACGCCGCAGTCAGCCAGAACTGTTTGGATTTGTTTGCTCACAACGTCGTGATAGCCCCGGATAGAGCTATCGACATCAAGGAACTGTTTTTAAAGCATATTTTGATAACTGAAGATTTTGAAGTACTGTATTGTGGATTTTTATCGTTTTTGGTCTTGTCTTAAGTATATAAAAATATTGGATATTTTTCTAAACTGGTGTGGTGTCCTTTTGTAGTGCTCACACTGTATTACTGTTGGTTATGTGCAAATGCTTTACACACTGCCTCTAAGATAAGCCTGACTGCTCGTGCCAAGCTACCAAGGGGGTGAGCAGGGGTTATTTTAGGAGTGTAACTCCCTTACCCTGACTAGGAAGAAGGGTCCCTATTTGGACAGAGGTGCAAGCCCTTGCCAACTAGAGACCCCCATTGCTAACAGCGTCCCTATAATGTTTTGTGAGAACCATTATTCAAGTCTCCCTCATTAACATCCGAAAGGTCCACTTTTCTCATTTGTAATAGACCGGGATCCGGTTGTGAGGTAAATGTGGAGTAAAACTCGACAGACAGACCGTCTGTGTTGGAGGTTCTGCCCCACACTATCTCCTTAATTATCTGTTGCAACCTGTCTAATGACAGCAGAGCATCCAGTTCCAAGCAGTGTATTACATTAATGACTGGTATGTGAATCCAATCTAAAAAGCTACAAACAGAGTATTTGTGTACACGTAAGGGCACGGAATATGACATCACAATAGTTTGTGAACATCTGATTGAGCTTGCTCATAGTGTTCACTTGTTGCTACTTTTGGAGTTTGAATATTAACTATTAAAGTTCCTTGAGCATCCTGACATCCTGAAGTGCATCCGATATGATGGCTGCGGACAACCGGGACACCTGAGGAGACAGCGGAGGAGCCTTGGCTGCTGCTTTTGAGCCTGTGGTGGATGGGGCGGTAGGGCCTCTTGTACACACCCTCTGCTGCGGCCAGTGGGCTGCACAGGGGACCCACACAGAGCCGGAACTTCTCTCTGCAGCTGGACAGTGGTGACTGGCACCAGCTGTGGCCTGTCGGGGGCAGACTGCCTCGTGGGTGCTATGTGACACCAGTGTTTCACTGATACACCTCTGTGGCATGAAGGACAGAGTCACTCTGATTCTCTCACTGCATGAGGTGAGAATCAGAGCTGAGGCCTGCTGTGGCTGGTGCAGCCCACAGGCCTGACTGGGAGGCATGTTCAGGCATCATGCAGATCGTGGCCTAGGGCTGAGACCCATCTACAGTCCAGAGGTGTCAGGTAAGCTCTGTGGCAGAAATTTAATGTAGGGGCCCAGCGAGGAGCCCCAAACAAGAGTAAGACCTCAGACTTGAGCCAGATTGTGCAGCTGAAATCTCCCTGGTGTTCCCTCTGCATGCTCTTGGAGACCGGTCTTTGCACACTTTTGGAGCCTGAGTGACGGGTACACCTGATTCATGCCGCACTATTTGGGGGATACGGAGCCCCTGCTGGTACATAGCTTTGCTGTAATTGCCTGCAAGGAGGTGGTAGGGTGAGAGACAAGCCTGTGACTATTGCTGGCTGACACTCGCTCTTTGCCCGACTTTTAAACCACATAGCCAGTACCCTGAGTAGATTATAATTAAGGCTCCCTGTTTTCCATTTTTACTGATTTTTACAGATAAATACAGACAGAAAACCATTTATTTTCCTGTCCGTGTTTATTTATAATTGTGGATAAAAACGGACATTGGGTTCTTTTTGAGTGATTCTAAATGCTGGCAATCATAACTGCCAGGCCAATAGCTGTGCAGATTAACACACAAAGGGATTAACAAAATATAGGGAATTTATTAAAGAGCCTTAGACAGCAGTAGATTTGCACATCCTTGATGCTATAATGTATATATTTTCTTACAAGTGCACGAGTGCACATTAATTGGTTAAATAAATGCAGAAATATACACATTTCAGCTTAATTGTTTCACAAAACTTAAAATAAATATGGATAAATACAGGTAAAATTTGCAAAAAATAAGAATGGCTAAATACAGATGGAAATAACAAAAATATAAATACCATAAAACCGGGAGCCCTAATTATAATTATTAGAGACAAAATGCCAAAGAATGCCCAACGTAGCCAGCTGGACAGACAGCTTCCTTAAATGCTGCACTGAGGAGGAGGGGTAAAACCCATGGAGCGAGCAGGAAGAGGAGAAGGGAGCACTGGATGGTCCCACATTAAAATACCTGATGCTTGCAGTGCGAGAAATAAAAAATACCCTGGAAACTAAGGCTGGCACTGTTTCAGTGGAAATGGGCCTAATAGGTGCAGATCTCAGAAACGTTAGTGACAGGATGAAGTAAGTGGAAATGACGATTGTTACGTTAAAGGGGGAGGTTAAAACCCTGTGATCCACAGTCTCTGCCCGTAAAAAAGATTATGTAGTGCTCCAGACATGGATGGAAGATGCCGAGGGTCATTCCTATTGCAATAACCTCCAACTGGTGGGATTCCCAGGGAGGGAGGAGATTCCCAGTGTGGGTTTATTTGTTGAAGAATTGATTGTAAAACATCTTCAGCCATAAGGTCTCTCTAAGTTTCTCTCTGTGGAAGGTGCCCATAGGTAAGTAAGTACATTTATTATGCATGATTAATTAAAACCGTTGCATACACATGATAATAAGATTCCATAATAATACAATAAATAAAACTGTGTTTAAAAAATCATCAAAGTGCATTGTGTTTAAAACTCGCATTTGGACATTGCACTCTTTGACAATTCTAAAGTGCATTGTGCTTCAAGAGAAACTGGACTAACAGGTGCAAGTGGTGATGACGGACCAGCCCAGCTGCTTTTTTATTTAGCCGATGTCCACTTGCAATGCATGTTTGAGTCTCACGGTTAATATATCAAAGACTTTTGTGAGCCGGCAGTTTAGCTGCGTCTCAGCAGGATTAAAGCATTGTTTTACTGCCTGCCTACATGTCCTGATACCATTCTGCTTGAATATTGGTCGAAGTAGGATTCTTCTTATGTCCTTTAGGTTGGGGCAAATGCAGCTAACGTGCACCAGATCTTCATCTCCTCTTACGCATAAACGGCAGGATTGCGGTCCTGAACTCCTTTCCCATGGCGGAAGGTGTGGGAGAATCGGTATATTTCCCAGTCGCAACTTTAGGAATTTTTTTTTGTCCTTGTTTTGATTCCCACTTTCAAGTAAGGTTGTGGTTTGAGAACTTCGTAGTAGCTAAGCACTATCCAACCATGAGCCCTTCTGGCTAATTTTGCCTTGTCTTCTAGAACGGATACCTTCTTTGTTACATTTGTCACAATCTTTTTAAAACTCTGGTGATCTGTGGGCGTATCCCAGAGGTTGGTCAGTCCCTGTAGCTTTAGGGAGTCAACCAGGTACGTCCTAGCGGGTGATTTTTCATGACCAGACAGCTTGCTCCAAAGGTGCGAGTTTAACGAGCCTGCCTCTGCGCTACGTATTTTGTGCCAGCTTTTTATGTACGCGCCTCTCCTTTCCACTGATAGTTTTTGAAGCCCAAACTCTAGGCATATTTGGGCAGGTGAGACGTATTTTGGGAGTTGAAAAATAACTCTATATGTGTTGGCTATTATTTTGTCCAATACCGCATCGTCTCGCCCTTTTAACGATTCACTCCCATACGTTAGTGTTGGTTGCAGTTTTGCACGTATCACCTGCAGTAAGGGATCAAAGGTTAGGTCGGGCAAGATTTTTTTCAGGGGCTTCATTGTTAGGTAGGCCCTTCCTACGTAGGGATTCCAGCTGTGGTTTAAGTGAGCCTTTGTGGTCCAGCAAGATTCCTAGGTATTTATAGCTGGTTGTCTGTTCCAGATGTTGCCCATCTAGATACTAATGGATTTTTTTCCTTTTGTGATGGTTTATTACCATGACTTTTGTTTTGTTAAGGTTTATTTTTAGGGCGTTACGTTGGGAGAAGTAATTAGTGGTGTCCAGAAGATGTTGTAGGCCGATGGGAGTCCGACTTATCAGGACTAGGTCGTCTGCATATAGCAGGTTAGACAATGATGTTTTACCCAATTTCGGTGCATGTGTTGCGGACTTGTCCAAGTCCCACGGGAGGTCGGCTAGGAAGAGAATAAAGAGTAGGGGCGCTAAGACGCACCCTTGCTTTAGCCCTTTAGAAGTGGAGATTCACATTGAGAGGTGCGTCCCCGCTCCAAGTTTGATCCTGATCCAGGTATCAGTATGCAACAGCATCAGCTGGTCCAAAAGGGGTTTCGGTATCCCCCAGCTGTCCAGTTTTCGCCATAATTTGGCGTGGTCTACATGGTCGAAGGCTGTGGTGTAGTCGATGAAGCATAAGAACAAGGAATGCTTTGCCACTTTGGGCGCGTCTGTCAACAGCGCGAGTGCCATGATGTTGGTAGTTGTTCCTTGACCGCGGCAAAATCCAGTTTGATGGATTGGGATAATGGAGTTTTCTGAAGCCCAAGATGTTAATTCTTCCAGATTTATTCCCATGGTTCGGTCGCTGAATTCTGTTGCTCGTTTCCCAAAACTTTGCACTGTTCTTTTGTTTGGCGTCATGAAGTATCTTAGCCTATAATTCTTCGTTCTTCAACCTTTTTTTTCTCCCATTTTTTCCATTTTATTTGTACCTTCTGTTTCCGCAAGTTGCTTTGCAGATCTGGGTTTTAAGGGTTTTTGTGAAGCCGTATTAACTTTTGGTTGATGGTTCATTTTAAATTCTTTGATTCTGGGGTGGTTGCCACTCTAAGTGGGGTGGCCACAGATTTTCCCGATTTCCTTCCTGACCCAGTGGCAAATTTCTCCCCAAGTGTTGTTGTGTAGTTCTCCCATGCTTTCCCGGGTGGTACTGGGGTGTCTTTTCCTTGGCTGTGAAGTATTTTTGCCATGGCTGATATTTCATCGATGTTGCTGGGTTTGCACCTTATTTGTTTGAGGTCCGAGGTCGCTTCTGTGCAAAGTGTTTTACATCCCTCTAGCGCGTAAGCTGTATTTGCTTTTAGTGTTAGTTCCTGGGGTAGATGATCACTTTGCTCATTGTCGCCTATTCTTTAGGAGTCGATTTTATTGAACATGGGTAGTGTTGCAAAGGTGAAGTCTAGGTGGGAGGAAGCTTTTGTTGAATGAAATGTGGCAACCAGTGGGTTGTCCTCCTTGTAGCGGCCGTTCAGTGCTCTCATGTTTAGGTGTTCAAGTTCTTGGAGCAAGTGCTTCAAGCATCTTGTTGGTTTCCCCACACTTGCTGTGCTTTGTTTCGGTATTTCCCATGCAATGGATTGGTCTTGGACAGGATTGTCCTCAGGCCCAGACCCGATAAGATGTAGGTTAAAGTCTCCTGCCAGGATGATGTGGTCTACGTCCTGCTCTTCCATGACCCTTTTCAGCTCGTTGACCAACTCTTCTGCAGCTCTTGTTTTTTGTGTGCGGTGGACATAGGTGTTAATTATTATGATTTGCTTGTGTTTCATGTTGTGCTTGAATGTTATCTTTACTGCCTGGATTTCACTCGGGGCTTCGATGTGAGCCTCTATTGGTAAAATGTCTCCTATTGTGGTTATTGAGGCAAGTATCGACAATCCCCCGAGCGGTAGCCAAAGCCAGATACCTTCCTTGCTGGAACAAATTGAGATGTGTACCCCTGGAGCTCAAATGCCTTATCCTCCCAGGTTTCCAGGAGAAAAATCATATCAAATGTTTTTAAGTAATTTAGTACCTCAGGGTCGTCTGTTTTGTTTGCTAGACCGTTAATGTTCCAGATGCAGATGCAGGTTTTGGTTTGCTCTCCAGAAGCTGGTGGTAGACAGGGCATACCTTGTCCATTAGAGCGCTGTTAGAACTGGGGGTCTCTAGTTGGCAGAGGTAGGTACCTTTGTCCAAATAGGGACCCTTGCTTCTACTCAGGATAAGGGGTACACTCCTGAAATAACCCCTGCTCACCCTCTTGGTAGCTTGGCACGAGCAGACAGGCTTAGTTCAGAGGCAGTGTGTAAAGCATTTGTGAACACATACAGTAATCCAGTGACAACACTACAAATGGACACCACACAGGTTGTATTATAAAAATAAGTATCTTTTATATTGATTTACCACAAGACCATAAACGACAAAAATAATCCACAATACTGTACTTTAAAGATGGTAGAATTAGTTTGAGTCTCTTTAAATGAAAATGCGACACTTTGAGTTCAATGTACCTTAGGATGCGTAACGCAGGGCAACGAAAAGTGTTGCAGGGAAGGTGATGCGGTAGTCCCTTACACGCAAGGACGGTGATGCGTTGAAGATCTGGTGCAAAAGAAACAAAGTGGCGTCTTCTTGGTGTTGCGACAACGAAGAGGTGATGCGTGCACACCCGACGGCCGTGCGGCGATTGCGATGAGTCTTTGGAGCCGCGACAGGCCCTGCGACACGCTTCCCTGGCGATGCGACGGCATCTGATGCAAGGTCGACGATCTTCTCCTGGGATGCGGGGCGCGCCTCGTGTTGCGATGCGTCGGCGTCTGATGCGAGGTTGATGCTCTGCCCCGGGGATGCGATGGCGTCTGATGCGACGGCGACACTCTTCTCCGGTGCTGCGAGGCGCTTTGAAGGATGCGGCGCGCTTCTTCGGGGATGCGCCGGCGTCTGATGCGACGGCGACACTCTTCTCCGGCGATGCGAGACTGAGCGGCTGCGGCGACACGCTTCTTCATGTTGAGTCGCGCTTCCAGCTCCCAGAGACACGCAAGTGTGTCAGACGGTCCAAATTCCCAGCAGGGGAATACAGGGGGAGCTGGTGGATGAAGTCTGTTGTCCCTGAGACTTCAGCAGGAGGCAAGCTCTAAAATCAAGCCCTTGGAGATCCTTCACAAGTTGATGAAAGTACACACAAAGTTCCCTTCTCCTTTCTTTGGCAGTCAGGCAACCACTGCAGGCAGATCCCTCTCAGTTTAGGGATAGTCTTCTCCTCAGTTTCTTCTTGGTTCCGCTCCTCAGCAAAGGTTTCTTCTTGTTTCCCAAAAGTGATCTAATTTCCTAGGGGTCTGGGTCCCCTTTTTGTACACCTTTTCTCTTTGTTCTCTGAAGGCAGAGAGGCCTTTGCCTAGTCCAAAACCAGTTCTGGTCAGTCCTGGAGCACTTTGTTTATAGGAATCCTTCTTTCCTTTCAGAATGTGGGGCAGAGTGCTCAGCCGCCCGGCAGGAGGTGGAGCCAGCATTGTGGAAGGCAGGCACAGCCCTATTCAGACCCAGGTGCAACTCCTCCCTCCACTCTGGATGCAGATCTCTCTATTCAGCCCTGTGCTGACTCACCCTGTCTCCTGTAGCCACCCCCAGTCCCTGTCACTCAAACTCCAGACAAGGAATACACAACCTAACAGAGGCAGGCTTGGATAGTTAGGCAAGAAAATACCCACTTTCTAAAAGTGGTATTTTCAAACACAGAATGTTAAAACCAACTTCACTAAAAGATGTATTTTATCATCCTGAGTTCAGGCATACTAAATTCGTTTTTCTACCATGTTCCCTGGGTCAGTTAGGATTATAAGGTGTAATAATCAAACTGCCCATTCTAGCCTATGGAGAACAGGTAGCCTTGCAATAGTAAAAAACGAAAATGGCTGTAATTCACTATTAGGACATGCCACACACACCAGGGCATGTCCTACCTTATACTTACAATGCACCCTGCCCTAGTGCCTACTTTAGGGGTGACCAACATGCAGTAAAGGGAAGGTTTAGGGCCTGGTAAGGGGTGCACTCACCAAGTCGACATGGCAGCCCTAGGCTGCACACAGGCTCTGCAATTGCAGGCCTGAGACACACTTTACAAGCTGCTTCTGTGGGTGGCACAACCAGTGCTGCAAGCCCACCAGCAGCATTGGATTCACAAGCCCTGGGCACACTCAGTGCACTGTACTAGGGACTGACAGGTAAACCAATCATCCAATCATGGAGTCACTAATACATACATCAATTTACAATAGGGAGCACTTGCACTGTGGCACTGAATAGCAGTGGCACAGTGCCCAAAGCATCTAAACCAGCAAAAACAGATCAATAACAATGGAGGCATCATCAAAAAATGGAAGGGAGACCCACGCCAAGGATGCCAGGTCTAACACGTGTCCCCTCCAGCTGAAATGTGGGGAGAACTACCCTACCTCTAGGGAGTCCTCTTTACTAAGGCGGAAAAATCTGGACAGACCATCAGCATTGGCGTGTTCTTTACCAGGGCGGTGTTCCACCGTGAAGTCCATCCCCTGTAGGGAAATGGACCACCTCAACAGCTTTGGATTCTCACCCCTCATCTGCATTAACCATCTGAGGGGCCTGTGGTCGGTCTGAACCCGGAAGTGAGTCCCAAACAGGTATGGTCTCAGCTTCTTCAGTGCCCAGACCACAGCAAATGCCTCACGCTCAATAGCACTCCACCTCTGTTCCCGTGGAAGTAACCTCCTGCTAAGGAAGGCTACAGGTTGGTCTAGGCCCTCCTCATTCATCTGTGACAAAACAGCCCCCACACCATGCCCTGAAGCGTCTGTCTGAACGATAAACTCTTTGGAGAAGTTCGGGGCCAGGAGCACGGGCGCCGTGCACATGGCTGTCTTCAAGGTGTCAAAAGCTTGTTGACAGGTGTCAGTCCAAATCACTCTCTTGGGCTGCTTCCTGGAAGTCAGCTCTGTCAAGGGTGCAACCATGCTGCCATACCCCTTGACAAATCTCCTGTAATACCCGGTGAGTCCTAGGAAGGCTCTCACCGCTGTCTGGGTTTTGGGGGGCTCCCAAGCCAGAATGGTATCTATCTTGGGCTGTAGGGGCGCCACCTGGCCGCTCCCAACCTGGTGTCCCAAGTACACCACGGAACCCTGCCCGATCTGGCACTTACTCACCTTGATCGTGAGGCCTGCCCTCCGCAGAGCCATGAACACTTCCCAGAGGTGGCGCAGATGTTCTTCCCAACTGGCGCTGAACACTGCGATGTCATCCAGGTAGGCGGCACTGAAGTCCTCCAGTCCAACCAACACCTGGTTGACCAACCTCTGAAAGGTGGCAGGGGCATTCTTCATCCCAAAGGGCATCACCCAGAATTGGTAGTGCCCATCTGGTGTGGAGAATGCTGCCCTCTCCTTTGCCCCATCAGTCAAGGCGATCTGCCAGTACCCAGACGTTAAGTCAAACGTACTGAGGTATCGGGCAGCCCCTAACCGATCTATGAGCTCATCAGCTCTGGGGATGGGGTGTGCATCAGTCCTGGTGACGGAATTGAGTCCTCGGTAGTCCACACAGAACCGGAGTTCGGGTGTGGCACCAGACGCGGCAGTCTTTGGGTCCAAGACCACTGGGCTGGCCCAAGGGCTGTGAGAGGACTCAATTACCCCCAATGCAAACATCTTGGAGACCTCCTCCTTGATGCAAGCTCTCACCCTGTCAGTCACCCTGTAAGCCTTGTGCTTGACAGGAAGACTGTCCCCAGTGTCCACATCATGGTCGCACCAGTCAGTGACACTAGGAACCAGGGAGAACAGGTCAGGAAACTGCCCCAACAGTTGGCGACAGTCACCTTGCTGCTCAGGTATCAGGGAGGGGGAGAGGTTCACACCCTCCACTGATCCATCTTGCTCTTGGGCTGACAGGAGGTCAGGAAGAGGCTCGGTCTCCTCCTCCATCCCAGCATCTGTAGCTAAGAGCATGCCCACTTGGGACCTCTCCAAGTGGGGCTTCAGGCGGTTGACGTGCAGGACCCGCAAGGGGTTCCTGGGAGACCGCATGTCCACCAAGTAGGTAACAGGACTCTTGCGCTCCACCACCTCAAAGGGTCCGGTCCACTTATCCTGGAGCGCACAGGGCTCCACTGGGGCCATGACCCACACTTTCTGACCAGGTTGAAGCTCCACCAGAGTGGCATTCTGGTCGTACCACCGCTTCATTTCCTCCTGGCTGGCTTCCAGATTTGCCTCAGCAAGTTGCCTGAAACACCTAGTTTGGTTCCTGAAGGCCAGCATGTAGCTATATACATCCTGGGGAGGTTTCCTGGGAGATTGCTCCCAGCCTTCCTTGACCAAACTCAGAGGTCCTCTCACTGGGTGACCATACAGAAGCTCAAAGGGGCTGAACCCTAGAGACTTCTGTGGCACCTCACAGTATGCAAAAAGAAGGCATGGCAAGAGGATGTCCCACTTACGCCTCATGGGTTCTTCCAGACCCATAATCATGCCCTTCAGGGTCCGGTTGAATCTCTTAACCAACCTATTTCCTTGGGGGTGGTAAGGAGTGGTGAACTTGTAGGTTACACCACACTCCTGCCACAGGGACTTCATATACTTGGATATAAAGTTAGTGTCTCTGTCAGACACCACCTCTTGAGGGAACCCCACACGGGAGAAAATTCCCATCAGTGCCCGTCCCACCACGGGGGCCGTCACTGTCCTCAGAGGGATGGCTTCAGGGTACCGGGTGGCATGGTCCACCAAGACCAGGATAAACCTGTTGCCCATGGCTGTCTTGGGGTCCAGTGGCCCCACAATGTCAATACCCACCCGTTCAAAGGGGGTGCTAACTACAGGGAATGGCTGGAGAGGAGCCTTCTGCTTCCTCCCACTCTTTCCACTTGCCTGGCAAGTCTGACAGGTCCTGCAGTGAGTGGCGGCACTCCTGCGCATCTGGGGCCAAAAGAAATGGGGGACAAGCCTTTCAAAGGTCTTGTCCTGCCCCAGATGTCCTGCTAAAGGCACATCATGAGCCAAACCCAGTAGGAAGGCTATGAAGCACTGGGGTACCACCAGCACACGGGCTGACCCAGGCTCAGCAACCTTAGGCTCGCTATACAGGAGACCATTCTCCCAGTAGATCCAATGTGTTCCAGACTGATCACCTGCTGCCTGGTCTGTGGCCTGTTGCCTCAGACCCACGAGAGAAGGGCACTTGTTCTGCTCCTCGCAGAACTCCTCCCTGGAGGGTCCTCCATCTTGCTGCCAATGGGTCAGCTCAGGCAGGTCCCCCAGTTCAGCTACCTGTTCCCCTGTAGGCTCCAGGGCATCCCCTCAGGGTCCGCCTCCTCCTGGACCGTGGGAACTTCGGGGCCGGTTTCCTGCGCCCCTACCTCTTCTCTCTCCGGCAGGCACCTGGGCCTCCTCTCAGGCTCCAGGTCCTCTTGAACACCTCTGGCTGCCATGGACCGGGTGGTCACACACGCCCAATTAGGCAAGCCCAACGTCTCCAAATGAGCACTCCGCTCCACCTTAGCCCAAGGGGAGCTCTCCAAATCGTTCCCTAACAAACAGTCAACAGGCATGGTTGGCCTCACAGCTACTTGAAGAGTACCAGAGACCCCCCCCCACTCAAAGGGAACCTGAGCCACCTTGCAGTGGCTCTCTGTGTTGTCAGCGGCAACAACTGGGTAGAATGCATCAGGGACCACCTGCTCTTTAGACACCAGGTGACACTTGACAGCTGTCACACTGGCTCCTGTGTCTCTCAGAGCCTCCACCCTATGGCCATTGATGGTCACCCACTGCCTGTACTTCTTAGTGTTCTCAGGGCAGTTGGGTCCTAGGGACCATCTCAGAGTCTCCCTAATGAGACAAGGGACAATACTACGGGATCCCAGCCACCTTGGGCACCCATCTCCTCCCCAGGGCTACACTAGCCAACTGCCGGGGGACTGCACCAGGTGGTGCTGGCTTTCCAAACAAAGGGCAACGGGGATCATTGGCCTTGTGGCCTAGGGCGCCACACTTGTAGCACATCAGGGGTCCCCTATGAACAGGTGGACCTGTCGGGCCCCGTGCTTATTCTCAGGGGGAGGCTGGGAAACTTTCCCTTGGTTCCCTTGGGGTTTACTTTGGGGCCCTCTCTGGAACTCCCTCTGTTTACCCTTGTCCCCCACTCTTCTGCTGGGGACCCTGCCCACCCTTGGCGGAGTCTCCCACGTGACCCTTGTGGACCCGGGTGCTCACCCAGCGGTCCGCCTCCTCAGCAAGCTGCCTAGGGTTAGTCAGCCTACTGTCAATCAGGTGCTGGCGTAGCTCAGGAAAACAATTACTGGACAAGTGCTCCCATGCAATCAAATCAAAGAGCGCCTGAAAATCATTTGCTTTGCTACCCTTTACCCAACCATCCAAGGCTCTGCAAAAAAGGTCACATATTCAACCCAGGTACTGCCTTCAATCTTCTTACAGTTCCTGAACCTCTGCCTATAGAGTTCAGGAGTTAACCCATACCTGGTCATCAATGCATTCTTCATGTGGCTGTAGGAATTATATACTTCAGAGGGCAAGTCCAACAAAGTATCCCGCCCCTCACTAAGGAACCGACCCCACAACCCCGCTCCCCAATCCTTCTCAGGGACCCGGTGGGAAGTCATGGCTACCTCATAGGCCTTGAACCATTGCCCAATATCATCATTTTTTTAAAACTCCCTAACCACATCCTTAGGAATATACACCCTAGCCTCAACAGGCATTGACGGTGTGCTGCCACCAGAGGGAGTAATCTCTAACTTCTTGGCTCTAAACTCCATCTCCCTCAAACTTTTTTCATGCTCATGATCCATTCTTTTCTTTTCTAAGGCAAACTTTCTAGATTGCAATTCAAATTCCAAATGCCCCTTGAACTTGAGCTTGGTCAGCTCCATCTCATGCATCCTACTCTTTTCTCTGTCCTCCAGCTCTTCTGGGGACAGACCTCGGGCAGAAACACTGCTACCTATGGGGGAAGATGCTCTCCTCTCCCCTGGACCCACTGGCCCATCCAGCTGCTCATCTACATTGTCAGCCCCCTCCTCATTCTCAGGGGTCTTCCTTGCTTCAACCCAGGCCCTCAGCGCCTTTTGGAAATCATCCTTCTTGGATATTCCGGTCATAGAAACTTTGAACTTCCTGCAGAAGTGCTTGAGCTGGTTAATGGTGTAGCATTCCAGTTTCTCCTCCTCCCAATCATTATCAACAGATACTATGGATGCTGCTGTATCCATGGTGATTAAACTTGGCAGTTTTTAGCAAAAATAGAAAGTCCCAAAAAAGAATATCTACCAAAAGTATGTGGTTGCGTTATGGTCTGCACTCACTAGGTAGTGTTCACCAATCTCTGTACATGAGTCACAAATGCAAGTCCAGAATCCTCATCGCTAACCACCAATGTTAGAACTGGGGGTCTCTAGTTGGCAGAGGTAGGTACCTTTGTCCAAATAGGGACCCTTGCTTCTAGTCAGGATAAGGGGTACACTCCTGAAATAACCCCTGCTCACCCTCTTGGTAGCTTGGCACGAGCAGACAGGCTTAGTTCAGAGGCAGTGTGTAAAGCATTTGTGAACGCATACAGTAATCCAGTGACAACACTACAAATGGACACCACACAGGTTGTATTATAAAAATAAGTATCTTGTATATAGATTTACCACAAGACCATAAACGACAAAAATAATCCACAATACTGTACTTTAAAGATGGTAGAATTAGCTTGAGTCTCTTTAAATGAAAATGCGACACTTTGAGTTCAATGTACCTTAAGATGCGTAACGCAGGGCAACGAAAAGTGTTGCAGGGAAGGTGATGCGGTAGTCCCTTACATGCAAGGACGGTGATGCGTTGAAGATCTGGTGCAAAAGAAACAAAGTGGCGTCTTCTTGGTGTTGCGACAACGAAGAGGTGATGCGTGCATGCCCGACGGCCGTGCGGCGATTGCGATGAGTCTTTGGAGCCGCGACATGCCCTGCGACACGCTTCCCTGGCGATGCGACGGCGTCTGATGCGAGGTCGACGATCTTCTCCTGGGATGCGGGGCGCGCCTCGTGTTGTGATGCGTCGGTGTCTGATGCGAGGTCGATGCTCTGCCCCGGGGATGCGACGGCGTCTGATGCGACGGCGACACTCTTCTCCGGTGCTGCGAGGCGCTTCGAAGGATGCGGCGCGCTTCTTCGGGGATGCGCCGGCGTCTGATGCGACAGCGACACTCTTCTCCGGCGATGCGAGACTCATCAGCTGCGGCGACACGCTTCTTCATGTTGAGTCGCGCTTCCAGCTCCCAGAGACACGCAAGTGTGTCAGACGGTCCAAATTCCCAGCAGGGGAATACAGGGGGAGCTGGTGGATGAAGTCTGTTGTCCCTGAGACTTCAGCAGGAGGCAAGCTCTAAAATCAAGCCCTTGGAGATCCTTCACAAGTTGATGAAAGTACACACAAAGTTCCCTTCTCCTTTCTTTGGCAGTCAGGCAACCACTGCAGGCAGATCCCTCTCAGTTTAGGGATAGTCTTCTCCTCAGTTTCTTCTTGGTTCCGCTCCTCAGCAGAGGTTTCTTCTTGTTTCCCAAAAGTGATCTAATTTCCTAGGGGTCTGGGTCCCCTTTTTATACACCTTTTCTCTTTGTTCTCTGAAGGCAGAGAGGCCTTTGCCTAGTCCAAAACCAGTTCTGGTCAGTCCTGGAGCACTTTGTTTACAGGACTCCTTCTTTCCTTTCAGAATGTGGGGCAGAGTGCTCAGCCGCCCGGCAGGAGGTGGAGCCAGCATTGTGGAAGGCAGGCACAGCCCTATTCAGACCCAGGTGCAACTCCTCCCTCCACTCTGGATGCAGATCTCTCTATTCAGCCCTGTGCTGACTCACCCTGTCTCCTGAAGCCATCCCCAGTCCCTGTCACTCAAACTCCAGACAAGGAATACACAACCTAGCAGAGGCAGGCTTGGATAGTTAGGCAAGAAAATACCCACTTTCTAAAAGTGGTATTTTCAAACACAGAATGTTAAAACCAATGTCACTAAAAGATATATTTTATCATCCTGAGTTCAGGCATACTAAATTCGTTTTTCTACCATGTTCCCTGGGTCAGTTAGGATTATAAGGTGTAATAATCAAACTGCCCATTCTAGCCTATGGAGAACAGGTAGCCTTGCAATAGTAAAAACGAAAATGGCTGTAATTCACTATTAGGACATGCCACACACACCAGGGCATGTCCTACCTTATACTTACAATGCACCCTGCCCTAGGGCCTACTTTAGGGGTGACCAACATGCAGTAAAGGGAAGGTTTAGGGCCTGGTAAGTGGGTGCACTCACCAAGTCGACATGGCAGCCCTAGGCTGCACACAGGCTCTGCAATGGCAGGCATGAGACACACTTTACAAGCTGCTTCTGTGGGTGGCACAACCAGTGCTGCAAGCCCACCAGCAGCATTGGATTCACAAGCCCTGGGCACACTCAGTGCACTGTACTAGGGACTGACAGGTAAACCAATCATCCAGTCATGGAGTCACTAATACATACATCAATTTACAATAGGGAGCACTTGCACTGTGGCACTGAATAGCAGTGGCAAAGTGCCCAAAGCATCTAAACCAGCAAAAACAGATCAATAACATTGGAGGCATCATCAAAAAATGGAAGGGAGACCCACGCCAAGGATGCCAGGTCTAACAAGCGCCCTGTTGTTATTGTCCGTTGTATTTGCATCCAGTCCGGGTCTGTTGACGGTGAGGTTAAAAGTTTATATTCGATGCCTGTGTTAAATTAGTGGCCTTTATGTGGGTTAATTTGGCTCCTGGGGTGCTGCTGCGTGCGCCTTTTAGTACTGATGTGGTGGGTTTGGGTTGGTCGTTTATGGGTATATTGAGGAAGGGCATTGGGTAAGGTGGACTTAACTCAACTTTTAGCTTTATCCCCCATCGTAGAAACGTATTTTCTTCTTTCATGATTTTATCAACTGTCTCGTTGGTTTTCCATTTTGTTTTGATTGCTTCTGGGCATTGCGGTTTGTTTGTCGGTTGGAATTTGATTGAGAGTAGGTCTACTGTGGTTAGGTTTTCCAAGCTCGTTATAGTATGTAGGAGACGCATTATGTTCCCTATGTTTAGGGTATCCACTCTTCCCCGAGGTGCATATTCGGGAAAAAATATAATGGTGTCCGTTCCCTTTGCATCCTTTTCCTAGGGTTTCTTGAGGAAAGGTTGCTTCGTGGGGCTTGAGCCTTGGTGGAGCATGAGTCCTTTTGTTCGCTCCTTGTTTAGCATTAGTGTGGCAAGCTTGTTGAGATACGACTGGTGTCTGTTCTTTGTCCAGTACATCAGTAGTAAATCCATTCTCCATATACAACCTTTGTGGTGACTCCCTCAAACTGATCGATGGGCGTGGTGGTAGTCCAGCAATTGACACCTGAATGGTTTTGAGAGTTGTTGTAGAATAGTCTGGCATGTCATCTGAGATGATGACTGAGGTATGCCTGGAATCCGAAAATTCGATGAGAGTTGCCGGAGTTTGATTTTTACCACAAAGGCTCAAGGCGGCCAACTTCCTATTCCTTCCCTTCCTGGTTTGTTTGCGTCAAACTTTCGTGGGTAAGCAATTTTCACTGGCTAGGCTCTCTTTGGTTGGAGTTTTTGTTTTGCTATCTCCTGGATGGTGATGTGGGCTTGACGGCGTATTCCCCGTTTTGTGATGTCCGGGTATCATTGTGTTTCTTTCAGTTGATCTGTCAGATGAACTGTTGTACAGTAAGATGTTTGTTTATAAGTCTGTTAGTAGGTCTCCTAGCATTGATGGCAGTGTGAGTAGTTTATCAATTATTGGGGCACAAGTACATTCTTAGTGTAATATTGAGAGTCCTTGTGCGGCTTCTTGCCCTCGTTTTATGAGTCCATTTAATTCTGCTAGTTTACTTTCTATTCCTGAGGTAAAATCTGCTAGGGTTCGAAGAACCGTAAGCTGCAGGTCCACTTTATGGGATTGGTGTTGGTGGGCCTGTGCCGAATATTGCATAGTACTTGGTTTAGTTGCCCATATGGGTTCTGTGAGTATTGATCCTATTTGATTGATTTGTTCTGCCCTGGGCTCGTTTAAGGATGCCATGGTGGAACGTGGTGTGGGAGGCTTATAGTTGTATGAGGCGACAACTTCCTCCCATTCCTGTGAGGCAAGAAAGGTCATGTCGCCCTCCGTAGAGTTGGAGTCTTCGTACGGAGGTGGCAGACGGACCAGGAATGGTGTATTGTTTAATGGTTCATTGAGGGCTGACGGGGTGACAGCTTGGGTGGTTGATTTCGGTAAGGGAGAGCTGTTTTTTAGTTCTGATGACGCTTCCCAAGCGATTTGTTCTATCCATTGGCTCTGGGGAGGAGGATTGGGGGTCATTGGGGCCTGATCGTTCGTTGTTTTCCCCTTGTTTTAGTATGGTTGTGAGGATTGTGGTGTAAGGACCCAGCTGGCTGTTGTTCTCCAATGTGGAGATTTTTTGAACCTTAGGGATTCTTGTTGCGCTATTGTTTGGACTTCTAAGTGGCTCCTGGGCAGTTTCTCCACAGGTTTTGTCCTCTAATAGGTTGTTCGCCACACTGTTTGTCCTGGTTTCTGCATCTGTTTTATCTGTGTCTGTATCTGTTTTGACTCGGTCCACGCCCCAGTCCATGACCTTATTCCTTTTGTGTTGTTTGTCCTTTTCAGGTGATTGCGGGCCTGGTGGATTAGCGGTAAGCTGTGAAGTGTATTAAGGTCTCCCTGGTTGTAGGGGGGACTGCAGCCCCTTAGTGTCCTCGGTTTTGGAGTAAATGGCTGTTCCAGGGTCTTTCAAAAAGGAGAAATTTTTATAGATTTTTGGCTGAATGGTGCATGGTTTTTTCCTTTGGGGAGCCATCTCAATGTTTTTGAGTTCCTTTGGTCCCTCGTGGTTTGAATCCTGTGTCAGGAGGGTAGTCGGTTGAGGATTTTTTGTAGGTGCTGGACCACAGGTTCCCATGGCTTCTGTGTCACTGGGGGGGGAACAGGAGGTGGTGTTGCTGTTACCCCTGTTT
Source organism: Calotriton arnoldi (assembly GCA_963921515.1). Lineage (NCBI taxonomy): Eukaryota > Metazoa > Chordata > Amphibia > Caudata > Salamandridae > Calotriton > Calotriton arnoldi. The sequence continues at coordinate 483,841 of CAWUFW010004175.1, forward strand.
AGGAGGTCATTAGTTGTGTTGTTTAGGGGGTCGTCGGTTATGTTGTTTTTTGTGCCGCTTTTTGTTTAGAAGTCAGGGAGTCTTCGCCTTTGGCTTTCCTTTGTTTTATCTTAGGCTTTGGCTTTGTCAGGGACCTCCTTACTTTGCCCGACCTCATCTCGTCCTTCTTTATTTTCCTAATTTCCTAGTTTTGCTGTTTACTGTTTGCTGTTTACCCCCTAAGTTGTTGATTAGTGTCTTCCTTAATGCTCTTTTGCTGTTTTTACCCTCTCAGACTTGTTTTCCTCCTGTTGGCTCTCCTTTTTTTTGCCTGGACGGTTCTCCTGGGCCTCTCCTGGGTTTTTCCTGAGATGGTTGCAGTATTTGTTATGTTTTAGCTCCTATTGCCTGCTATTTTTGATACTGCAGTGCAATTGTGGGGAGGACCTGAGTTGGTTCGTGCCTCTCTATTTTCCTTGGCACCCCGGCTCCACTGTTCCTTGGGAATTCCTGCGACTGACTGTGGTCACCTTCCTGCCCTCTCCACAATGGGCCAGATAGCAAGGCTGCCAGCCGGGGCAGGAAGTGAACAAGACGAGGCCGGGACCGGGAATCGGGACCGGGTCGGGAGGATGCAGGGCAGGGACAGGGCAGGAATAGGAGTGAACGAGAAACTGACAGAAGCGCTGGCACCGGCACCAAGGTGAGACCAATGGCGAGACTGGCGCTTGATCACAGTCGCAGTCTCAGGATCTCCCCCCTCGCCTCACCTCCGTTCCGCCTTTTTTCCGCTGCCTCTGATTCTCTCCGCGCTGCCGCTTGCTGCCTGCGGACCCCTGGGGCCCGAGCCCAATCCAGTTCAGCTATTAACTCCGACCCACTGTGGCCCCGCTACGGCTTCGGCTGCGGCTTGCTGCGGCTCGCTTCTTGCTGCCTGCCGGAATCTCACCACACATGAACCGGAACCGGAAGGGAATCTGATCAGAGTAGCACAATGCCAGACAGGGCCCCGATCCCAATGCCTAAACCTGGCCTACATCTGTGAATGATCATAGCCAGAATCTTTAATTACTCTGACCAGGACATTATCCTGCAGGCTGCCCGGAGATGGGGAGACTTGAAACTCGAATATAGCACCATTCTAATATTTCCAGACTTTACAATAGCTATCCAAAAGCAGCAATGGTCCTCTGATGAGGTCATGCATCGGCTGAGGGAGAGGGACATCAAGTAATTGATGCTCTTTCGGGCTAAGCTGTGAATATCGCTGAAGGCAAATCCTGGACCTTTGAAACACGCGAGGACACATGGGAGTGGCTTGAGGGATGGCATACTGTTGGCCATGCGGCCCCATGCCGGGCAGTGGACGGTAACTACAAGCGGAAGCGGGGTGAAACTGGAGTGGGGTTGAATGACTAGATGCCAGATGCAGTACTATCCACGATGCCTGTGGACCTACAGTGGTGGGGTCCTGACGACACTCCTCCTCTGGGTGATGCGCAGGCGACACATGGTGATGACCACCTGCGCCTAATTTTTTGCTCATCCTTCAGAGAATTGGGTGGACCTCCTACCATCTTGCTCACAGTGGCATGGCATCGCCACCCTGTGGGTTGCTCATTGGGAGCAGCTGACTGCCTGGGGGATTGCATGGACACCATTGGGTTGCCACAATAACTCCTGCTTGATGACCGTGTCTATGGTTACAGATTATATAATCTAGACAATAGGGGCTATTGCTAATTGTGTACTTTCATACTTCTACATTACTCTTTGTAGTTAACTGGGATTAAGTTACTATTTTGGGGCAACAGGCTCCGAGCAAATTGGGGTGGTGGGTAGTTTTTTTCCACAGTGTGGGAGATGGCGAGGGATGAGCAGGGAAAGGGGAGGGGGCCTTTGCAACAAAGTTATGTTTGTATTTGTACGTTTTGCATGATATGGGTGTCGAGAAGCAGAAATATGATGAGTGGATTGTTGGGGTTGAGTGAGAAACTGCCAGTTTCGCAATGTCCTCCAGGTGGGCCACTAGGAGATGGGAAATAATTGCCACGGTCCTGGAATAATAACGGGTTGAGCAGTAAAATATAATGAGGTATAGTGCACTACTATATTAAGAGACATGCCCCAGATATAGTACTCCTTCAGGAGAGCCATTTATTGGGAGATAAATGCTGCATGTTAAACAAAGGAGGCTATCGCTTGTTGGCCCACGCGGGTTACTCCACTGGTTCCAGGAGGGTGGTGATATTCACGTGGAAGGCTTTCCAACGTGAACTGGTGAAGATTGTAAGCGATACCCAGGGCAGGAATGCTGGGAAAGTTGAAAGGTGGAATGGGCTTAGCATAGTGGTGGGATCGGTTTACCTATCGCCGGGCCTACATACAGCTAGCTGAAAGAATTGGGGGCCCTCCTCCTACAGTTCCAGATGGACAGAGTACTCAAGGAGGGGACTTCAATTTAGACATGGATTAGATAATAGACTGACAAAGTCGAGTTGCATGTAGTGAGGACGTGCAGTTGCAAACTTTATGGAAGCGCGTGGAATGCTGGATATGTTGACGAGATGCCATGCTTCTGCATTACAATATACGTTCTACTAGGAAGCACATAACTACTATTCACGTTTGGATTACTTTTTTACCTAGGGTCTATATATGTATTGGGTCCTAAATGTTGGATTTATAGCTCGAGGCATCTCGGATCATTCACCACTATATGACGAGCTGGGTACACAGAAGAGAGGGGACTACAGGGGATGTAGATAGACCACTTGTTACTGAACAAGGAAGGAGTGGCTGACGTGCTATGCTTGATCACTGCACTGACACATATTTCCATGAAAACATAAACTCAGTTGCCTCCTGTGTTACTTTATGGGAAGCATTCAAGGCTGTTCCTCGAGACGAATGGATCCCTCGACCCCTCGCAGTCCGGGTTTCGGGCCAACCACAGCACCGAGACCGCCCTTATCGCAGCCACCGACGACATCAGAACCCTAACCGACAACGGGAAACAGCTGCCCTCATCCTCTTGGACCTCTCTGCGGCGTTCGACACCGTCTGCCACCGCACCCTAGTGAAGCGCCTCAGCAACATCGGAATCCGAGAGAAAGCACTGGAATGGATCATCTCGTTCCTCGCCGGAAGAACCCAGAGAGTCCGCCTCCCCCGTTCAGATCCGAAGCCACCGAAGTCATCTGCGGCGTTCCACAAGGATCCTCACTCAGCCCAACCCTCTTCAACGTCTACATGAGCCCCCTCGCAGCCATCGCACGCCGACACAACCTCAACATCATCTCCTACGCCGACGACACCCAGCTGATCCTCTCCCTCACCAACGACCCCACCACCGCCAGAGCCAACCTACACGACGGGATGAGAGACGTCGCCCGACTGGATGAGGAACAGCCGCCTTAAACTGAACTCAGATAAGACGGAAGTCCTCATCCTGGGCTCATCACCCTCCGCCTGGGACGACTCCTGGTGGCCCCCGGCCCTGGGCACCGCGCCCAAGCCAACGGACCACGCACGCAACCTGGGCTTCATCCTGGACTCCTCCCTGTCGATGACCAGACAAGTCAACGCCGTCTCATCTTCATGCTTCAACACCCTGCGCATGCTCCGCAAGATCTTCAGATGGATCCCCACTGAAACCAGGAAGACCGTCACCCAGGCACTCGTCACCAGCCGACTGGACTATGGGAACACCCTCTACGCCGGAACCACAGCCAAACTTCAAAAGAGACTCCAGCGCATCCAGAACGCCTCCGCACGACTCATCCTGGACATCCCCCGACACAGCCACATCACCGTGCACCTGAAAGACCTGCACTGGCTCCCCGTCAGCAAGAGAATCACGTTCAGACTCCTCACCCACGCACACAAGGCCCTCCACGACCTGGGCCCAAAGTACCTCAACGACCGCATGACCTTCTACACGCCCACACGCCAGCTACGATCAACCAGCCACGCCCTCGCCACCGTACCACGCATCCGCAGAACCACCGCCGGAGGAAGATCCTTCTCCTACCTGGCAGCCAAGACCTGGAACTCCCTCCCCACTCACCTTCGGCGAACCCAGGACCATCTCTCCTTCAGGAAGCAGCTCAAGACCTGGCTGTTCGAGCAGTAACTTACCCCCTCCCCCAGCGCCTTGAGACCCTCCCGGGTGAGTAGCGCGCTCTATAAATGCCGTGATTGATTGATTGATTGATTGATTCTGCAGGGACAGGTGATATCCTTGACCTCAGCGCAATGCAGCACCAGGTAGGAACAGATGCAAAGGGTAGAGGACCAAATCTTATTGCTGGAGTGGCAAAATATTCAGTGCCCTTGTGAGGATTTATGGCACCACCTAGACCTTTAGTGTAGAGAATATCAAGGGTTGGCATTGGATTCAACTTGTGCGCACTATAAAGCAGCACCAACAAAAATATACGAGGTGGGCAACAAAGCAGGCAAATTCTTAGTTTGTTTGGGTAATAGGGATGAAATGACGAGATGGGTGAGTGAGGGGCAAATGGGTTTTGTTGAGAGGGTTAGCGCAATACTGAGGTATTTGCGGAGCATTACCAATACCTCTATACATTCACCCAGACCTGTCCTGTCAGAGAGGTGGATGATTTTCTTGGGGACTGTTGGAAAACGAGGCAGTATCTGTGAGGCCTGCACAAATAACATGACTACATTTGTCCTTCACTGGGAACCAAACACCCAATTGTAGCGCCTGACTCTCAGAGGGTAGCGTTGCAGAGCAGTCTGAGGCTTACTCAAGGGAGGTGGTGTGGGCTAGTAATCGCCATTTGCAGGTGCGCAGTAATAACACTCAATAATTGATTGTCCAGTCTGTACTTTGCTTTATAAAAGTAAGAGTACATTTATTAAACACACACTACTCAATACTATGCACCAATTTACAAATATACATAAGCTGTTGGAATTACTTTGTGACATTGCATAACATCTCCACCCCTCCCGCAGGGGGGTGGGGTCTAGTACCACCACTCCCATGTATGCACATCATCTTGCCCCCAAATGCAGGTAGTTAAACATAACCATGAGCAAGGGCCCTGCGCACTGGCACCATCCCAGTGGCGACCCGCCCCATTACCTCAATCAGCATTTAAAATAGGTACACCTGCCCTGGTGACACACAACCCTGTCTGAGCATTTCCTACGGACCATGAAGTATACACCTCTACACCTTAAGGGCTAACATTCTGGGTTCCTCACCTAAGCGCAGCAGCAAGAATACATGTTAAAGCATCACTTTAGAATGACAGTACTCATCCCATTTGTGGATCATTAGAATGCATTGCAATTACAGCCCCTAAAGGCATCACAGATGAAATCACAGGATTACGCCGATACAGCCAGACAACCTAGCAGGAATGTCTGACAACATAACCCCACTTTGCTTATGACATCACCTTACACAGGTACTTCACATTGCACATGTGACTTTCAGTCCCCCTAAAAGAAATAACGTGGTTAAGTGCATTTGTGGTGCAATTACACCGCTTCACCTCCAGGGGATGCTCTCCTCCAGACATCCCCAACTCAGCCTTTCACTTCTTGATGCACTTCTCAATACACCCCCAGCTGTAGAACAAAAGCTCCAATCCAAGAGGTGATTCAATGCTGGCTGAGCCCTTGAGGGTTTATTCCTTTCCAGTCCCCATGAGACTTAGGGAGGGACTTCCATTTTCGTGGCTGGGGGAGACTGCGCTTCTGCAGCAGCTCCCCCTGCCCCTTGGCATTCACTTGGTGGTGACCCCGTTCTCCTGGGGCCACTACAGAGAAACAGCGTTTTTCCCCCTTGCATGCCTGTTCAGGCCTGCAAGGCATTATGGGCGACTCCTCGTTTTCTGTGCATATTGGAACAGCGGGTCTCCCGCTGTGGCGGGGAGAGCCGCGATGTGAGCCTCCGACCGCGTCCTTCGACCGTTGGGGGGCCCGGTCCCACCCAGACCCCCAGGTGAGTGCCTGCGGCTCGGGGAGCCCACCCCCGGCCTCTCTTGCTTATTTTCGGGGGCCCAGTCCCACCCGGGCCCCGAGCACCACGTCTCTTCTCTGGGGCCCCAGTCCCACCCGGGGACTCCGTCTGGCCTCATCGATGGAGAGCCGCTCGGGGACCCCACCCCCAGCATCTCCCGCTGGCTCCCCGACTGGCTAGCACCTTTGCGTGCTGCCGCGGGAGCCGACATTCGTTTTCTGGTCTGCCCCTCCGGCGGGCAGATGCGAGGCTGCTTCCCCGCTTCACCGGGTCTTCGGGGGAGTGCGACGGCACTCCCCCCACCTCCTCCGCACTTCAGGGCCCGGGGATGGGGTCCTGGGCCCCCTCACAGCTTCGGGGCCTGGAGATGGGGTCCCGGGCCCCTCCTCCTCCTCTTCGCGGGGAGCGCGCCGGCGCTCCCCGTCTTGCCCGTCTTCACTGGGGGCCAGGGTGGGCTCCTGGCACCCGTGGAGAAATCTTCACGGGGAGCGCGACGGCGCTCCCCGGCTTTGCTTCGGGGCCCGGGGATGGGGTCCCGGGCCCCTAACGACCTCTTCGCGGGGGGCGTGACGGCGCTCCCCGCCTCCTGCTCCACTTCTTCTTCGGGCCCAGAGTTGGGATCCCGGGCCCCTCCTCCCATTCCCAGGGGGGCGCAATGGCGCTCCCCTGCCTCCGGTTTTGGCGGGGGCCGGGGGGGCTCCTAGCACCCCGAGGAGGGCATTTTTCACGGGGAGCTCGACGGCGCTCCCCGACTTTTCTTCTTGTGGGGGCAGCCCCCAGGACCTGACCCACCCCAGGGGCACTTCTGGGACGGCGGCGGAGCCCCACGCGCTTCGTTGTTGATCCTCAGAGGTCAACGGTTGCCTATCTTCTGGGAGGCATATCTCAGCCCCCAGGGGTCCGATCTTCATGATCTTGGCCTCTTCTTGCTCCTGGTGGCGCTCCCCAGCCACTGGGAGCACCCTCCTTTGCCCTCTGGGTCTCTGAGAGGGGGGATTCAGCAGGGAGCTGTCTTCACTGGCTCCCCACGCCAGCCTTTCACCTGGCTCTCCTCCTGGGCCTCTCTTCTTCCTGCGCAGAGGCCCCTGCTTCTGCGCACTGGTCCTGGTCTCTTCTCCTGGCGCTGTTCAGGATCCTGGGACAGTCAGGGGGTTGCTCCTTCCAACTGCCCATTGCGCCAGGCTCCAGCACCTTCTGCCTCACCAGACCACACCCCAGAGAGAGCTCCTCTTCCTGTGCAAGTTCTTTTAAAAACTTGGGGAGGGGGCTGGAAGGAAGTCTCTGTTTGCCCTATCACACAGCGACACATCACTTCTCTGCCCCTGCTCCCTCCTTCCTGCCCAGGCCTCTGGGTTTGTTCAAAATGGCGTCGTCCAGGGTCTCCTGCCACATGGTCTCTGAGAGCCCCTTCCCCCCAGGGCTGCCTTCGCCCTGGTGTAGCTTGGTGCCTGGCACCCAGTGACAGCTACTGATGGATTAGCCTGTAGCTCCACCCATCTTCTCTCCGTGGAGGGAAGGTCATCCATCCAGGCTGCTGGGGTCAGCCCCCAGCCAGGCCCTGGTTATGAGCTGACTTAGAGAAATATAACATTTCTGGATGACCCAAAAGCAGTACAAATATGACTTTGGACTCTGCAGAATACTTCTTCTCACACCCGTTACAGTGGACTTTAGTGCGTGTCTGGAATTTGTAGGCCTTAGGAAAGTGACATAGCCCATGGGCTCCACTTCCCCATAGGGGAATAATGGAGTGAAAAACACATTAAAACACACTGACTTTCCCTGGCATGTTTCTTCCCAGTGTATAACGCCTATTCCATGTCACCACCCAATTCTGCATAAAGTCCTGCCACACCATTCACTTTGTAGCTACTCCTGGACTGCGCACGCCAGGAATCTCCCTGCGCAGCCCACACACATGTGCACACGCATGTACACATGTGTCTGCATGTAACCAGCACGGTGCCCATTACTCCAGCTGCTGCGCAGCGGCCTAGTCAAGCTAGGGGGACACCAGTAAAATCCACATGCAGTCTCTTTCACCATGAGTTCACTGGGGGTGAGTCCCAACTTATGAGGCTCTCCCCCAGTAAAAGCTCAACAAATAGGTGCTCAAAAAGCAAAAAATCTGGGCGGCCCAGAGTGTCAGAACCCCCTTCTAACACACGCCGCGCCCAGCTAATTCCTACAGGGAAGAAATAGCCACTCTACATGGGTATTCTTCCCATAGTCAGCGATAACTAGTTATAAGGGGTTCTGACCAGACCCCCCTTACTCACCAGTTATCCGCTCAGACCACCTACTCCTCCCATCCATGAAATCTCCACCCACGACAGGGATCCCAGACTACCCTAAGAACCCTCCGGGCTCTAGGTTAGATACCTCTAGGTCTCTTTCACCATGAGTTCACTGGGGGTGAGTCCCAACTTATGAGGCTCTCCCCCAGTAAAAGCTCAACAAATAGGTGCTCAAAAAGCGAAAAATCCGGGCAGCCCAGAGTGTCAGAACCACCTTTGAACAGGGACATATCACTCTCAAAGCTCAATGACATTGATAGGTTGATGCTAGATGCACGTATCACAACTGTGGAAATAGAAGAGGCTGCTAGGGCTCTAGAATCAGGTAAGGCCCCAAGACCCAATGGGTTATCTATCAAGCTGTACAAGTGCCTAGTGTGTAAGGTTTCTGCCCACCTCCTGGCAATGTGTATTGCATAGAAGGAGGGCTGCATGGTGAGAGAACTCCAGACAGCCATGTTTACAGTTATACATAAGGCAGGTAAACCCACTGACCTATGTTCCTCCTATAGGCCGATCTCTCTCCTGAATGCTGAGACTAAAATTCTTGCCAAAGCACTGGCAACCAGACTGCCCGGGTTATAACTGCACTTGTACATCCCGACCAGTCTGACTTTGTCCCTGGCTGAAGTAATAGATTGAAACAAGCTGAACTGAGGGTGTACTATACTACAGTACTGATGCTGAAGATTGGTTGGGCCGTAATTGACGACTGCCTCAGAGAGTGTGGACAGTGGGGGCACATACAGACACACTTTATGGGTGTGCCCTCAGATATCCTCAAATGGGTACGCGGTGGTGGGGATCCTGGCAACCGTTATGGTGCAGTCACTACTCTCTAGTGGAAAACTTTGTGCTGTGGGTGTGTGGGGAGACTAGCCTAGTACTGGACATCAACACCTATTCTACAATCTGGGTTTAGTTGTAGCCAAATGTAATATCACCCAACTATGGGGGTCACCTGCCATACCACAACGGGAACAATGGACTCAAGATATGGATTGTTGCATGAGGGATGAGCAATTTGTGTATGAGTGAAGAGGCTTCCCACATAAGTTCAAAAAGGCATGGTACCCATGGTAGCATTACAGAGGATTGTTGAGTGTTTGGTTCTGTATGGTGTGACTCAAGACCCAAAAATGGTAATGTAATGTAATGTAATGTACTGTAACATTGTCTTATAAAGCGCACTATCACCCCAAGGGTATCTTGGCGCTACTGTTTTACTGTATTGTTAGAGCACAAGCCTTTGTACTGGCTTGCACTGCTCGTCATGTATGTTATGATGTTGTTTCTTTTTACAATAAAAAGAACATTTAAAAAATGCAGCTTGATTTGCATTAGGAGTGTGTACTGCGATCAGTGTTAGCAGTTCCCTATCTGCATCCTGCTTGAGTACAACATATCACCATCCGGGTCGATTTTGGAGTACTGTATTGTGAATGGGAGTCTGTGTTCTATCCTAATCAGTACCACTAAAGTGAACCTAGAGTGAGATGTTCCTACCATGACCTCTGTCCATCATTTGCAAAGCTTCTGTAGTTCTGGTATAGTGAGGTGTGTCTCGTGAAGGCAGGCAAAGTGTACATGTATGCATTTTAAATAGAGGAGTATTCTGTACCTCTTTGTGTGATTTTTCATACCCACACATTCCAGATCAAGTTATTATATTTATTTGGAAGTCTAACATTGTTGTCTCCAATATACAAAGCAACGAGAAGTCCTTGCTCAGAGTATGTATTCTGCATCCAAACTCGGGACCCCATGGCAACCGGGGATGGTATCCAACTTGCTGAAGCTCAGAGAGGGGTGTAAATCATTGGTAGAATGATTTTTTTCAAGGGGTTATTCGGCAGAGCTCGCTTGAATGGGATTCACCAGGTCTCCATCTTGGCCACGCCCCCAAGGTCTTTTTCACCTTTGTGTACATTCTTCCACTGTTTTGATGAATCTCTTTACTGAGATATTATAATCTCTTTCAACAATTACAACATGAGGCAGGAGGGGCTCATCAAGGTCCAGCATACATGCTCCAAACTAATACTAATAGTCTCATAGGTATGCACCTCCTGTAAAAAAGAGAAGTAATGTCTAAAAAAGTCCTAACAAGTCAAGTGGTGTACAGAGGCAAGGGGGGGTGGTTCCCTTTTGGAATTAGAGCCCTTGCACACCCTTACAGGGTGTCATGCTTCGTCATAGGGCCTTTACTCCTCATCGAGGCGGCGCTGCAATCCTCGACGGGCACACTCAAGGGGGCTCTTTAGCAGAGATCTTTTATCCAAGGCTGTTTTGTGAAGTGCCTGTATAGGGCCCTAGGTGTAGATGTGTGCTGGTGTTATTGGAGAGTGGTAAGTGATTAAAAAAGTTAGGTAGGGTACAGGATTAAAGACTTTTTATTCTGCGTGTCCACCTGCCTGATTAAAAATATAGGTATCACCGGCGGAGGGAATGATCTCTGGTGGCTGATTTATTGTGAGGTTGACATGTTTCTTGCCTTATCTTAGTAAAAAAAATGATCTGTGGCAATTCATCAGGACCAATATGGGAAGCTAATTAATCAAAGCATCTATACAGTGTCTGGACCCAGGAGTATCATCACGATGGTCCAGGCGAACAATTAGAGCTACTGATATGCTTTATTTCCCGTAAAACCTATTCTTTCCCAACCTCTACCTTTGCCAGTATTTTTCACCAGTGCCATCTATCAACAATTAGCCAGTCTGTTCATTCAGCAGATGTGCCATAATTGGCACCGTCTGCTCCCACAAAACCCTCCTCTGTGGCTGTAGCAGCAGAGAACATGGGGGCTTGGAAATAGAGTTTTCTTGTTTTGATAAGACGTGTCTAAAATGCAGACTGATGGTGGATTGTGGTAATAACATTTACAAGGACATGAAAGTATGCACTTATAGAACCTTGGTGTGTAGTTGGACCACAAACTTTCCATCCAGCACCATATCTTGTCTGTCGGTGGGACATGTTTTGCCCTGCTACATTCCATCAGAATGATTCTGGATCTTCTCCCCTATACTTCACGTAAGAAGGTTGTCTCATGCTTATTATATCAGGGCCAGACTATGTGAAAATTCTCTTCCTCACTCTCCCTGAAAAATGGATTAAAAACTACAAGTGGAGCAAAATGTGTCTGCTTTTTTCCACTTGAACATCCCCAAGCAACACCCAGTATCGCAATAGCTTGGCGATCTGCAGTGTCTTTTTGTAAAAAAAAAAAGATTATTTTTATATCCTTTATCACCATATGCCGTGCATTCTACATCAATGACCCACAGTACTTGATCAACGGGATAACACAGCACGATCCACTCAGATCTCTTCGATCTGCCTCTGCGCTGCTTGTCAGCGTGCCCTGGTTTCGCCAGGCTAGGAAGGGTTTTGAGTCTAGAATGGTACCGGTCCCACAGTCTCCTCGCACTATTTCTTATTAACTATCATTTAGGAAAGTGCTCAGCACTCACTTGGTTTCATCACATTAATGTCCATTTGCTCATTCTCATTGGTTCTGTCTATTTAGCGCAGGGACATTCCTCGGAGTAGCCGCATGCTCTATACATTTTTCATTCACTCATTCAAAGAACCTGCCCGCAGCCAGTATTATGATACGTTTTTATTTTTAAGTTTTTGCAACTCGTTACCTCTCCTTTTCAAACCTCCATTACTTTTCATATTTTTGTTTGTTTGATTTTTTTTTTGCCTTATTTGGGACCACAGTATACACATCATCCAAAACAAATGGTTCTTTTAATATCCAACAAATTCTGCAAAGATTTTGTCAATTGCAATTATGCACATGGCTGCACTTCATTATCTTCTTTCACCAACATATATTTAAAACGGATTCTCTTTTTTATCTGCTTGTTTATGTGTCGGTCCAACACTTTTTCCCACACTATTTGTTTTTAATTTTTTGTGATAAGTTTCCGTATGCTTCTGTCTCTCTCTTTGACTAGCTCAGTCTCACAATTTCTTTGTCTATATGTGTCTCTCCCTCTTGGCATTTCTGAGTCTTTGTCTCTTTCTGCCTTCTATCTCTCTTTCAAATTCGTTCTTTCAGTCTCTTTTTTCACTCTATCTGTTTCTCTTAAGAACATGCCACATAATCACATAATTTGTGTTTTTTGCCCCTTGATTTTGATAACCTTGAAGCATAGTCCGGCCCGCTATGCCTCATAATCCTAGTAGCCATGACAATACTAAAGCTTTGCAGAATAGATTAGGTGGCTGTCATTATGATTATTAAATCCATAGTTCACAGGGAACCATGAAATCTTTTCCATATTATGGAAGACCGAGGTGTAATCAAGACGAGGCAGTCTTGGTATTTACAACCCCAATTTTGGCAGGTCTGCAGAAGGTTCATAACACAAACGTTGGCCCACTGTTCATTTATATTCTTTTACAAATAAAGGACTCCTGCCTGTGCAGTTCCTATGTGGTGTACCATTAGATGCAAAATGTTAACTTGTGTAATAGAGCATTTTTAGGTTTCGCCTACAGAGCGCTTGCGCTGTGCTTGTGAAATCTATTGTATTAAATATATCTTTAAAGGGACTTACATCTCACTTTCGATTCTTATTGATCCTTGTGCTTGTCATTTTACTTTTCCTTGTTTCCATTGGTTGCAGACATTCTATTTCCTAATCTTCCTGTGTCTTTCTCTTATCAGTTTCCTATCGGCTAAGTACTGTATTCATCTGCTTTGGTGGAACTTCTTTTAAGTGTCTCAGCCTGCTGTCACTACAAGAGCTACACCCTTGCTTTAAAGTTACAGCCATGGGCTCAGCGCTTGGAATTATCAACTACTTCTAAACTACTTGTTTTGCCTCTGCAGTGCTTCTTGATTACCGAAGGGCTCAGCTGCAGCACAGACCAGGTGAGACTGCATCAGTTTCACACTCTGATCAAGCACATGCTCTGTCATTCCCCGGGGCACAAGCAGGGAGTTACTTGTGGGCTTCCATGTTCTTTATACACTCTCTGGTGCCCCCGGGGCCAAAGCAGGCATTCACATCTGTGTGCCTTTGTGGTGATGAATCCCTTTAATTTCATTGCTGGTGGGCACGCGCATGTGGTAGTCGAATGTTTGAAAAGGGGGGGGTACGAAGTATTAGACAGTACATGCCCATTTAAAGGCCTGGGTGTAAATGCTGGTAATACAGCATGCCAGAGCTTACAGACAGCCATACCAGTCATTCTAAGATATGTAAGGTGCTTTTCCACACTTGGCATATACAAGCTAAGACAGTGAAACCCTACAGGGAACTAGCACCTGACCTGCTATCCCTAATTCTTATACTTGTGTTGGGAAGTACCCAAAGAATGCGTGTGCACACTGTAAATGCACCCACTGTCACGGTGCAGTCCAATACTGAAATTAACAATGTTTGACATAAATAAAGAGTGCACCACTAAAGAATAATCAATTACACAATAACTTATCCAATCCGTGTCCACAGGTATTTTCTCAAGTTCTTCGTTTATTCAAAGGGTTAAAACAATTCAAGTTGACACAAAAAACAGCCGACGCGTTTCGTCCAAACAAATGGACTTCTTCAGGGACTGCAGTCAGGCTTTGGAAACATGGGAGCCGAGAGGTGTGCTTGGCTGACATTAAAGGGCGTGTTGCAGGAAGGCTACAGGTCACATGATGTTTTTGCCCAGCGGCGGCTGTAGCTCAGTCCAATGTGTTCGAGCGGTATACAGCTACAATGCTTTTCCACACTTCTAAGATGGCTGACTGAGACCCGGTTTGGGAAGTCATGTATGTGCAGTTGTGCTCAAAGGAGACAGACTTGGCGTCCACCTTAGGAGTTCAAGCCACAGCCGGACCTTTCTACAGAGAAGCGTTCTCCCGTTCACACACCCTGGAGGCAGCTGAAGAATTTAGAGCCGGCTGTCTGATGTCGACCTCCATTGCGATTCAGTTGCACTTCACTCTGCTTTTGTTAGAGTAGAACAATAAAAAGCCAAGTCAACAGGGCCGGACTGGCTGTAGTGGGCACCGGGCGTTTCCCCGGTGGGCCGCCAGGGTGGGGGCCGGTTTTGGGCCCCTGGGGGGCCGTTTTTGTTACAAGGCCGTTTTTGCAGCATAGCTGCAATATCGGCCCCTGTAACAAAATCGGCCGAAACCGGCCCTGGCAAACAGCTCGGCTTCAACCCCAACCCCCCAGGGGGCCGTCCGAGCACTTTGCCAGGACCCGTTTTAGTTCCCAGTCTGGCCCTGCAAGTCAACCCCAGAGGATTTTAACCCACAAAGCACAGGCTGGCAGAAGTCCAGCTATCTTGTGTTAACCACTCCAGGGCTTGCATGCTGTCGAAGTGGAGAGAGAAACACTATGAGAAATTACGCTATTTAAGTAAGGAGGAATGTTAATGTGGTTGTTCGAGAAACTTCTCCAGCCTGGGTGAGTACCGTAATACTTTCATCTGATTTACCACATTGACCAATAGGAAACATCAGGGGCAGGCTTCTTAAAAATTGTTGCATATTTTATTGACAGAAATACATCTATTTCGTCCCGGCTTGTTTCAGTCATATTTTTTTTTTGCAGCCGTACACCTTATTTTTATAGAAGAGTCACAAAATGAGCATTCATTTTAGCCCTCGGTTTACCTCTTTTCTGAGCAGTTTGCAAAGTCTAAGTCATAATTTTGGGCAAATGCTACGAGTCTCAAATCGAATTAAAGTCTGGGAGTTGAACTCCAAGGAGGAGACACTTGAAATGGGTGTTTCATAAAAATCTGGTGCATGCCTTGATACTTGCTCCCACAACTGATGATGTTAGAGCCAGTAGAGTAGCTTGCAATGGTGCAGCAGGTGCAGTGGCACCATAACAAAATTACTTGAGGCACCCACTGAACCTTCATTATTGTTGTATTTTACTGCCCATTCACTGGAAAGGGGCCCATGTTCTTTACCTGTCCCTTCAGTTTTCAGTTTGCTCTCCTCTTTTGGCTCCACCTCCTGTGTATTGTTTCTATTTGTACATTTATCTCTTTGGGAAAGAACAAGCTTTACTTTGTGCTGTCTAAAACTGTGATCATGTGGTTTGGGTGAATTTAAGGTCACATGTTTGCATCAGTTAAAAAGCTTGAATCAGGTGATTGCTTGCTATTTTCAGGTTGGGGTATGGTAAGGGCTGAAAAAGATGAATCAGTTTGTGCTTCAATTTTGAGAATTTCATGAACAGTTCTGCATATCTTGGTCCTCCGGGTCTCTCAGCCTCTGACCTCTTTGGCAAGCACTGTTATTAACTTGGCTGGACATAATGTGAATTGGGCATGTAACAATGCCAGAGATTGATAGGCATATATTCTTTTTTCTTCTTGTTCCCCTTGATTAGCACTGCATTTCGCACTTTATCACTTGATCAGTGTCCCACACCGTAATTGATCTTTAAATATGGCGTTGCACGAGTGACTCACCCATCTCAAATTTTAATTTAATTTTTTAATTTATTCTGTATTTGTGTTGCACGATGTAGAGCATCTTGCAGGAAGTGCACCATACCATGGTCACATGCAGAGGGTTGAGTCCCAGACTCCCTGCTTTCGACTGCGCTTCACACGTAAAGGCTGTTTTTAGGGTCATAGCCTGTTTTTCGCTGCTACTTTGACTCACGTTTTCATTGCATTGATAAAAGACAGAGACAGAGGAAGATACCGAACTGCAACTTCGACATCTCTGTCTATGGAATTGTCCAGTTTGGATGCTCAACTTTGGAGTGTATGTATTTATCAGTACACTTAGGGGCAGATTTACAAGCCCCGTGTGCCACTTTTGCGCCGCCGTTGCGTCACTTCTGTGACGCAGCGGCGGCGTAAAGCTAGCGCCATGCTGCGGGGATTTACAATGTGACGCATCTAGGGAGATGCGTCACGTTGTAAAGCCCTGCGCCACATGAAACCTGCGTCAGGTTTCATGTGGGCGTTCAGCGCAGGGTGGGCGTTCCGGTGCAGGAACGCCTCGGAAAGTGCCTGAGTGAAATCTACAAGATTTCACTCAGTCACTTTTCAGACCCCGCTGCGTCAAAACCTTGCGCCTGCTTGAAGCAGGCGTAAGGCGTGACGCACCATGTGGAGGATAGGCCAGGTTGGAACAGTGCTGGAGTTGCGTCGCGCCCGCGACACAACTCCAGCACTGCGCCAACCTTACGCCGGCAGATGCGACACGCATCTGTTTATCTTTGCACCATGATGCGCCGCATTGTAAATGCGGCGCATCTGTGGTGGCGCAAGGGTAAACTTGCGTCACGCATCTTTCCTGGCGCATCCCTGCTGATTTGCAGGGATGCGCCAGGAAACGTAAATCTGCCCCACTATTTGCTGCTTTTTTACTCTGTGATTTAAAAGCTCTGCAGCTGCAGGCCGGCCAAGGAGATCTGTTTATTGAAAGCACATCTGTATTTTATAAGCTGTGTCTATTTTTATTTTCTAAGCTTTCACCATTTGTTTTTTGACGTGCTATTTTAATTGTAATCATTGTTTTACCCCCACCACTCAACACATGCAATAGATTTAAAATGACTATTTCCTCACTAGTATTTATTTTACTTGCCGAAGGATGCTGAAATGATATTGTGTCATAATCCTCTCAAAGTAGTGCGACAGAATTCACAACTTCACATCGCTGTCAAATTCCCTTTATATTCCAAACAGTGGATAAATCTGTCTTTCACAACATAACTCGAAGGTACAGGACCGCTTTACATAACCCCAAGATACTGCACAATATATTGCCTTTCTCAAAAAACTAGTCATAACACTTTTACGGAGATTCTTTAACTTATATTGCACATCTGCTCACCAACTTTAAACTTACCAACAAAAAAAATTATTAATCACATAGGCGAAACTTAATGCATTTGCCAATGCTTGTTTTTAAGGGGACGTATTAAATAGATAATTGAATGTTCTGTGTCAAAAAAGAACATAAGCCTGATTCAAGATGTCCGGTTCTATTGCTGGAAGTTGGCAAGTAGCTCCCTTACTCTCCCATCGCTGTCTTTCAATTGTGTCATTCCATCATTCAATCTTATCTTGAGTGTGTAATTTGTGTCATTTAGGGCAGAAAATAGTTTGTGAACGCACGCAATTTTGTGATTATTTTTGTGGCTGCCCAAAGAATTTCAGGACATTTCTACATTTTCTAAGACATTTCCTCCTCACCCCTCTAGTGGGATTTACTCATCCACAATATTAGCCCATGATGGAGTAAAACCGTATATTAGATAAATGTTTTAGTAGTGCAAGGTTACCTTTTGTTACCTATTAAACTAGTAAATTGTGCCATCCACACATGTATGTTGGGCTTACAGATTCAAATTGGGAGTGAATTTTGCCTTCATTTTATTGGGTGTGAGTGCTGTATCGTAATCAGTAGCGGTCCATGGTAGGAGTGCCGGGCGGGCGGTGACGTGGGGCGGGGGAGGGGCAGGATGGGGGGTAGTAAACCACGGATTACGGCCGAATACAGGTAAGTAAACATTTAAATAAATAAAACGAATTTCGTTGTGAGCGCTGCATCGCCAAATGCGATTTCCCTGCCCCCAGATTAGCATTAGTGGGTTTCTCAATAATTCCAAGAACAGGGAAATAGAAATTACGGAGAATAACTTGCAGGAATTAAATTTACCTTGGGGTTACACTTGTGAGTCTCCTGGCAGATCGCAGGGCAAAAATATACGTGAAACACCAAGGTAAATTTAATTCCTGCAAGTTATTCTCCGTAATTTCTATTTCCCTGTTCTTGGAATTATTGAGAAACCCACTAATGCTAATCTGGGGGCAGGAAATCACAGGAAATAATCTGGGCAACTCATAATGGTGGCCCAACTGTGCTTCTGAGGTTTTTCACCTTCTCTCAGTCCATGCCTCATTCTCTGACTAACTACCACCGATCCATCACTTACCCCAGAATTAAATCCAAAATATGGTTGTGTTCCACACCACCTAAACAGGCAACCAAAAGGAGCTAAAGTAGCCTTCATAGGAACGTTAGCTAAACTGCAGAATAACTACTGTTCTGTAGACAGTTACTGAGGGAAATTCATCCTCTGCTTTAGAGGGATAAGGGTGGAAAATGGAGAGAAATATTTTGCCCATACCATCAGTGCTTAATTTGAGCCTGTGGTTTCCCGTGCTCAGCACCCTCACTTATTTGTCAACACCTGCGCTTGTGACAGTCTGCCACAAGGTGGCGCTGTCTAATTTAGAGATCAGCACAGCAACAGCTAATTATTAATTCAATATACAGTAAAAATTACAATTACCTGTTGCCCAAGCCATTCATATAGCTTTGGGGGCCTGGAATAGTTAGCTAGTAGTTGTATTGTTACTATCATTGGCAGCAGTGGCAGGAGCAATGTGGAGTGCAAGCTGCAGTGGCCTCCTGATGAGATCCCTGGCACTTTTTTTATTTTATTTTTTTACAAATTAAGCAATGCCATACCTAGCTTGCAATGTTCTGAAAAAGAAAGAACCACATAATTGTCAATAATGTCTTTTCTGCTTGCCTTGCGTGCAAAACATATTTATTAAGTCAACACAGATTGCAGCGCCTACCCCTGCCAACACACAGCAGAGCCTTGATGGAAGCAGTGATGGGTTTCTAAACTGCTGCCCCTGCATACTTTGGAGCAGATAGTAGATTGAGTCGAATCCATGTAAATGTACATTAATTGTTCGACGTGCCACAGTATTTGTTTTAGACCATAGAGGTGGCGTTTGACTGCCTAATAAACTCATTAAAAAAATCAATAATCCTCAGGAAAATCTTCCTACATTTTCTTCTGGCATTGCAGGTTTAGTTTCTGGGTAGACCAGTTCGATGACACGCAGACTAAAACAAATTAATCCAAAAGCCGCAAGCAGTGATGCACTCTGACATTTAGCTGCCATTACTAACAAATCAACAATGATGTACTTTTAGTATCAGGTGAGAGGATAATTTTCAACAGTCTTTGACAATTTGCATCCAGATTACAAAGCCAGGCTCTAATGAGAGTTTCTGGAGCATTTGTCAAAATGGATGCAGCGGAATTGATGCATTGTAAGGCCTTTAATGTGTAACACTATTCTGCTGTAATGCAATTTACAACAATTTCTCCACCTGAACTTCTCTTGATTGTCAGCGCTGTTGTAGAAAAGCAGGTTGCAATGTCAATTTTTTGCAGTTGCACTTACATCTGGTTAAAGGCCTAATAAAGACCTCTTAATGGGTGACAAAATTATTTTGATGACATGAACCTTGACGGCTTCGAATCCCAACTTTCACCGAATGCCAAGTCACATAAATTCACCCTGCACACCAGCCTCACTGAAATGATCATATAGTAAAAAAAAAACACAAAGACGTCCCACTACCAGCACTCTCTTCTTCTTTTCTTCCAGAAAGGGACTTCAGAACTGCTGTTCAAAAGCTTGTACTCTTGCATCTGGATGCTGGTAATGCCTTACTACGCCTTGGCCTCTATGATGCCATACTGGCCCCCCTTAGAGGCATCCCGCATGCCACTGCACGTCTCATCTAGAGCCTTAGGAAATATGATCACATCACCCCAACATGATGGAATCCATTAGCTCCCATTGCTGGCCCATACCATCTTCGAAACCAATTGCATCATTTACAAAGTTATCTCACCCAGCATCCCCTGCTTATCTTGCAGACAAGTTCACCATCTTAGGTGGATCTTGGCACACCCGCAGACAGTACACTGACAGACTGCAAACTAAGAAGTGCAAAAAATTAAAAACAAGACAGCAGGCATTTTCCATCTATGCACCCAGGATCTGGAACAACATACCTGCATGCATTAGGCCTTCCCCAATTCTGCTCCAATTTAACAAAGAGTTGAAGACTCACCTTTTTAAAGAGCACTACATTGCAATACATTACCCATCCACAAGCCAGCTCCAGCTCCTCTTGCTTGTCTTTGACCCTGTACAGCGCTACCCTGCCTTTTGGCTAGATTTGCGCTATATATATATATATATATATATATATATATATATATACTCAAAAATTGCTGACGGCCACGTTGCTCATGAGCGAGGGGGCATGTCGGTATCCGGCGCCAGCCAATTCGAAAACAAATTTCTTCAGCAACCTGCTCAATTTGAAGAACAGGACAGACACAACACAGAATCCCATTGCACTTTTTTATTCAGACACGGTTCACCATCATGAACGCGTTTCGGCCGTGGTTGCGGCCTTTCTCAACATAGCGGACGCCATATTTGGTTCACTAAAAAACTTTCATGCGTTACACGTGATTCATAGACATAGAAAACAGGTAATCGCCTTTCTGTCCTTTAAACAAAATATATATAAACGTTCTTTGTATGACTCCATCACAGTAACCAATGCATTATGCCAGTGCAATTAGTCTAGTAACCTCCTTGTTGATATTTATACACAGCAAAGACCTCCGATAAAATACCTGCAACCAGTGTATGTATATATATATACAGTGTATGTATATATATATATATCTATCTATATATATATCTATATCTATATATATATATATATATATATATATATATATATATATATATATATATATATGTATATTATCTACTGGCGGTCGCCAGTAGATAGTTATAGTTACAACCTATTATCCATAGGAAATCCGCGACATTCTATTTGAAATAACGTTGGCGCCGGTTGACGAATCTTTGTGAAAGCTTCCAACTTGTTGGGGCGCTCCGCTCCGCTCCTACCCTGAAAGTCTCGGGTGATACGTGAAGCGGGGCCGAGAAAAAGGGGGTCCCAAAACGCGTTTTCCCCATTCATTTTTCCATAGGAACCTTTAGTCGCAGCTACAGCCCGAACTGCTGAATGGAATTACACCAAATTTAGCAAAGAGGTAGCCCTTGGTTGAGACTGGTGCCTTTTGCCTAAATGGTGTAAATCCGTTCAGTAGTTCCTGAGAAATTCACAAGTAAAGTCACATATATATCTATGGGCGCGTCGGATCCGCGTACCCTCAGCGCACCCTGCGCGCACCGTCCCGATCACGAGCTGCATGTTAATTGGCTGTCAGCTGGCTGTCAACATTCCGATTCAGGAAATGTTGGCAGCCATTTTGTCCTCGGTAGAACCGAGGACAGAAACAAGTGCGCAAAGCGCAAAGGGGGCAGGGTAGAAACACCCTGACCCCTAGGTCTGCTCAGGGGTCCCACAAGGACCCCTGGGCAGAAAAAGATTTATTTTTTAAAATCGGCGGGATGCGCTTAGGGTGCGCGTATCCCGCCGAGAAAAAAAAGAAACAAGTGCGCAAAACGCACAAAGGGGCAGGGTAGAAACACCCTAACCCCTAGGCCTGCTCAGGGGTCCCACAAGGACCCCTGGGCAAAAAAGCATTTAAAAAAAAAAAATCGGCAGGATGCGCTCAGGATGCGCGAATCCTGCCGGTAGAATTCGAGCGCGGTCTCCGCGCTCGATAGCACTGGCCTCGGGTGGCCCAAGTCCCGGGGCATAGTGGGGGGATACTTAACGTGTGGGGGCCTCAAAGGGCCTTCAAGCCCCGGGACCGCCACCCCCCGGGCTTTGTTTAGAATCGGTGCGGGAGGGCTCTGAGCCCTCCCGCAGCCACGGGACCACCACCTCCCGGGCTTTTTAAATTAAAAATAAAACCAGTGTGGGGGCTCCAGCCCCACACGCCCCGGGACCGCCACCTCCCCGGGCACTAAACATTTAATATGGGGGTCCGTTACGGACCTCAGAGCCCCGGGACCACCACCTCCCCGGGCAGAGTACTGAATGGGAGGGGGCCGCGCGGCCTCCTCCTGGAGCCCTTGATGGCCCTGGGGACCACCACCCCCAGGGCCGGCTCCTGCAGTGTCCCGGGTGCCTACCCTCGGGACACTGTAGTTTGCTATGGCAGGACGGGAGCCTCGCGGCTCCCGTCCTGCCATAGCAAACTGCTTTGGATATTGGAAGAGAGAGCAGGGAAACCTGCTCTCTCTTCCAATATCCAAAGCGATTGCTTTTCCACATGGGGAGCAGCATGTCAGCTGCTCCCCATGTGGAATACAGCAATGCCGGCTCCCAAGGGCCGTGGGGAGCCGGCGGACTGTGTGGGGATTGGGGACCCCCACAGTCCCCAACGGAGAGGGCCAGCCCTGGGGATGGGGTCCCCGGGCAAGTAGTGGCTCGGGAGGGAGCCACGCGGCCCCTCTCCAAAAAAGAGAAAAAAAATGTTTAAAAAAAATGGAAAGGCCGGCCCCGGGGATGGGGTCCCCGGGCCTTAAGATGGCCAGAGGAGGGGGCCACGCTGCCCCCTCAAAATAATAAATATAGAGGCCATGCCCCGGGGATGGGGTCCCCGGGCCAATACAGGACCAGGGAAGGGGGCCACGCGCCCCTTCCCGTTTTTTTTTTTTGTTTTGTAAGTTAAAAAGGGGTAAGGCCCTGGGGGATGGGGTCCCCAGGGCCCAAAAAGAGAAAAAGGAAGGGGGCCACACAGCCCCCTTCAGGGGACAAAAAAAAACGATCGGGCCGGCAGGCCCCGCCCCTTCCTTCACCACTCTGCAAACGCGCCCTGGCGCGTTTGCAGAGGGGAACGAATTCCCTTGAATACTGGGGGTCCCTGGTGGCCAACTAGCCCACCAGGAACCTCCAATATGCGCCAGGGGCTGCGTTGCAGAGACGTGTAGAGAGGCCACACCCCTTTACACCTCTCTGCAACGCAGCTCTGTGGCGCTTTGGAGGTATATGGTGGGCTAGTTGGACTCCGGGGACCCTCAGGATTCAAGGGGACTTAATCCCCAACTTAAAACGCGCCACGGGCGCGCTTGCACAGTGGTGAAGGGAGGTGGCGGGGCTTCAGGTGACATGTGTGCAAACAGGCCCCGTGGCGCGTTTTAAGATGGGGAATTAAATCCTTCAATCCTGTGGGTCCCTGGGGCCAACTAGCCCAACAGGTACATCCAGAAAGCGCCACAGAGCTGCGTTGCAGAGAGGTGTAAAAGGGGTGTGGCCTCTCTACACGTCTCTGCAACGCAGCCTCCTGGCGCATATTGGAGGTTCCTGGTGGGCTAGTTGGCCCCTAGGGACCCTCAGGATTCAAGGGGACTTAATCCCCCAACTTAAAACGCGCCACGGGGCGCGTTGGCACAGATGTCACAGATACCACCCGCCCTCCCTTCACCATTGTGCAAATATTCCTCTAAAATCAGCCGAAATACGATTCCGATTTACTCACCTGTTATCAGGAGAGACCTCAGTGCTGTATCTTTCAGCCCAGTACTGGTCCTGAAAAGTAATTCTAACCATACTTACCAGTAACTTGAATTTCCTTCCATAGGCTAACATTGACTGGTTTCACTTGGAAATTCTTCTAAGTGTGGAGTTTTGGAACTTTAAAATATTCCTCTAAAATCAGCCGAAATACGAATTCCGATTTACTCACCTGTTATCAGGAGAGACCTCAGTGCTGCATCTTTCAGCCCAGTACTGGTCCTGAAAAGTAATTTTAACCGTACTTACCGGTAACTTGAATTTCCTTCATAGGCTAACATTGACTGATTTCACTTGGAAATTCTTCTAAGTGTGGAGTTTTGGAACTTTAAAATATTCCTCTAAAATCAGCCGAAATACGAATTCCGATTTACTCACCTGTTATCAGGAGAGACCTCAGTGCTGCATCTTTCAGCCCAGTACTGATCCTCAAAAGTAATTTTAACCGTACTTACCAGTAACTTGAATTTCCTTCCATAGGATATCATTGCCTGCTTTTTGCTGAAAAAGTTTCTGTGTTGATTTTGAAACATACAAATATTCCTCTAAAATCAGCCGAAATCCGAATTCTGATTTACTCACCTGTTATCAGGAGAGACCTCAGTGCTGCATCTTTCAGCCGAGTACTGGTCCTGAAAAGTAATTTTAACCGTACTTACCAGTAACTTGAATTTCCTTCCATAGGCTAACATTGACTGGTTTCACTTGGAAATTCTTCTAAGTGTGGAGTTTTGGAACTTTAAAATATTCCTCTAAAATCAGCCGAAATACGAATTCCGATTTACTCACCTGTTATCAGGAGAGACCTCAGTGCTGCATCTTTCAGCCCAGTACTGATCCTCAAAAGTAATTTTAACCGTACTTACCGGTAACTTGAATTTCATTCATAGGCTAAGATTGACTGGTTTTCAGCAAAAAGTTTCAAAGTGTTGATTTTCACAAACTACAAATATTCCTTAAAAATCGCCTGTATGACTTAAACGCATTTTTTCAACTGTTTACAGGAGATGCACCAGTGCTGGATCCAGGATCCAACACTGAGTAAGAAAAAGTAACGATAACAGTTTTTACCTGCTAAGTGAATTTCCTTCCATAGGATAACATTGGTGATTCTATGAGAAAAAGTTTCTAAGTGTCAACTTTTAAAATACAATAATATTCCTTAAAAATCACGACTGTAACCAAAACGCTTTTACTCAACTGTTTACAGGAGATGTACCAGGACTGAATCTAGGATCCAGTCCTGTGGTTACAAAAGTAATCCATAAAGTAACTAATTGCATTTAACTAGAAATTCACATTGAGCTGAATGTTGCATTGTGTTTGAAAATGTGTTGCCCATTGCAACAACTGTAACTACTGTACTTAAAAGTCTATTGCCTATCTGCAAAGTATTTAAACTAAAGTAATTCATTCTGAGAAAGTATTTTTGTAATGTAATGTATAATGTAATTACAATGTAATTTAAAAAATAAAATATTTCAAAAAAATTGTTTCTAAAAATGTAGTAAATCAGTATGAAAAAAATTAATATAACAATTAATACATTTAAAAATTGTCATTTACAAAACCTTTGAAATTCACTGAGAAAACCGTAGGTTTCAGGCACGTTATAGTTAGAAATTAGCATTTAAAAACCTTTGAAATTCACTGAAAAACCATAGGTTTCAGACACGTTATAGTTACAAATTAGCATTTAAAAACCTTTGAAATTCACTGAAAAACCATAGGTTTCAGACACGTTATAGTTACAAATTAGCATTTAAAAACCTTTGAAATTCACTGAAAAAACCATAGGTTTTAGGGACAGTTATAGTTACTTGGACATTGCACTCGTACAAAACCCGTGAAATTCCTCCGTTATAGTTAGTTCAGCTAACTATAACTCGCGCCCGCAATGCACTGCTGATGACGTCACATATTACATCACTCATGACATGGTCAGTGACATCACTGATGACATCACTGATGACATCTCAAATGACATCACTGATGACATCATCCACGTGATAATCTGATGCACCTCCTCACACCCTAATATAACCTTTGATACACCCACTCTAAATTACAGACTGCCATTCGCAAAACCATAGACACTCCAATACCAATAACTACATACCCACTCACTGATTCTTAGGTCTACACACACACATCCACTCACTCACCCGTCCAGTCACTCATACTTACGGTCACTCAGTACAGGACTATCATATGCACTCTTACTCCTATATAGACACTCAAACAACGCCACTCATCCATAGAGATACTCACACACCTAGTCAATCATGCAAATAATTAAACACACTGCCATTTACTCACCTATACAGTTATACACACACCAGCTCACTTACTCATACAAATAGTAGCACATTGTTACGCTCTTATACAATCACTGATACAAGCACACAATCATCCATACAGCCACTATCACAATCACTCACTCTTGCTTATAGCTATTTATATACTCCAACACACATATATACTGCCTTTCACATATGTAGTTACTCACACATGTACCACTGGGACATACATTCACTCACTAACACACTCTTACACACACTTACCCACCCATACAGTCTATCACAGATGCACTCTTGAAACCATCCACCCAGTGAATCACCCACTCACACATCTATGCACAGAGTTGCACACACCCCTCCCACACAAACACTCAGGCACCCATACAGATACTCAGACAAGCATTCAATAACTCATATAGACACTCATGTAGCTATTCACAAACACATGCAGCCACTTACACAGCAACAGACAGACGGATACAGACATTCATCCAGTTTAGTCACTAACCCATGCATTCAGTAAGATACGTTAAATCACTCACTTATAGAGTCAGTCACGCACCTACTAAAGCATCCATACAGACACTTACACACCCACTCATTCTTCAATACGTCTTTTCCTATATATATTAAAAATATTGAAACTTTACAGAAACACACAGTCACTGGATGATGTCATCAGTGATGTCATCAGTGATGTCATCAGTGATGTCATTTGAGATGTCATCAGTGATGTCATCAGTGATGTCACTGACCATGTCATGAGTGATGTAATATGTGACGTCATCAGCAGTGCATTGCGGGCGCGAGAGTTATAGTTAGCTGAACTAACTATAACGGGGGAATTTCACGGGTTTTGTACGAGTGCAATGTCCAAGTAACTTTAACTGTCCCTAAAACCTATGGTTTTTTCAGTGAATATATATATATATAAATATATATATATCTCTTTCTCATTGCCCCTTCTTGAACTGTGGGACCCTTGGGAGCTGGTGTGCATGCCGGCAGAGCATACCGGCTAGAAATCTCATCTGCAATAAGAAAGAAAATTGTTAATTGTGTATGTGAAAACATACATTATGGGGCCGATTCAGATCTCGGCCGGTAGGGCTCCGAATCGGATTCGGATTTACCGGATCCGATTCGGAGCCCTGTTTCCCGACCAAATCGTACGCGGGTCCGGCCGAGCGAGTACGATGCATGCACCCGCGAAATCGCCGACCGACTCGTACGCGGCTTCAACACGCTCCGACCGACTCGCACGGACACGACTCGCACCGCGCTATGGAGACGTTTCCCGGCCGGGTAAGTACGATGCGCGCCGCAAGCAGTCCGACCGACTCGCGCCGTCCGGCTCGAAAGAGCTGTCGGAGCCGGACTTTGGGAGTCCGCGTGCGGACCCCTGAACGTGTAGGCGCACGAGTCGCACACAGGGAGGACCCATGGGTCCCCCCTACCTGTGCATGTACGCCGCGATGCGCATGGACGCGTACCCACTGTAGGGGGCGCCCTTGTTCGCCTCGCACCCATTGAGTCAATGGGAGCCCGCGTACGCGTCATACGACTGGCTCCCATTGACTTCAATGGGAGTCCGACCGAATCGAGTCCGATAGCATGCGAATGCATCGTACTCGTCCGGTCGGACTGCTAGGGTCCGATTCGGTCGGAATTCTCTCCGGGTCCGGCTCGGTCGGAGAGATTTCCGGCCCGAATCGGAATCGGCCCCTATGTGTTTTATCTCTACACCTTTGATTCTAACCTGTTTTTCTTTGTTTCTTCTTTGTAGGAGGAAAGGAAGGGACCCATCACCAGAAACTCACGAGCACGTGCTTCCCTACCCTTTTCTTCGTCTTCACTTCTGGGATACCATCACAGATAAGATATCTCATGCATGATTACATTTAATCTTATTATTTTTGAATCGCTGTGCATTGTGCAGTTATAGTCAGTAGGAACCAGGACACTTGTCCAGTACCCATGGTGTACTCACTGAGAGTATTTATCTTCGACATCCGGCACTTCACTTTCCAGCCTAGACAGACCCACACTATATGGGAAAGTATTTGACAACACGGCTTAATTTTGGCACTACGCCTTGACGCCTAATGGCCTGCCTTGAATTCCGTTCTCTGGTCTGGTTTATCACTAGTAATGTACTGATGTGAGGCACTCTGCCCATGATAGCTCGCCTTCACCACTTGGGTGCCAACATGCATTATGCATTTTGTGTAACATCTTGGCTCATTGGCCGGACTGTCGTTTCTCATTATATTTTTTCCTCATTATATGGGTGTACACTTTCCGTGGCATGTACTACACTCTTTCTGACTTGCTAAAACACCATACCAATATGGCCGACCCTTTAGATCCTTTTGTGTCCTTTCTTCATGTCTATCATGCATTTTTAAGGACACCCTAGTGGTGATGTAAGCACATGTGACCAATGCTGCTGGGCAGTCGAAACGCGTTGTGTGAATAAACAGTTTCCTGCAATACTGTGACTCCTAGTGCTGCATCCTAAGAGTGAGCCTACCTAAGTCTTTATTGGATATGTATATATACATGAGTCGGAAAGCATAATGAGAATGGTTATGCTTTCTTTTGTGTTTATTGTACTGTGCCTTTAAAAAAGAAAAATCTAACGAAAAAATGACTTTGACAAAGGCTGGCTACAGCCGAAACGCGTCAGGACGGACACCGTGCAATGACTGAAAACTAAAAGCATATGCTACTTACCGGGAGTGCCTGCATTTGCTCTTTTTGAAGGCGGCTGTTGTTTGATTGATATATGTATATATATATATAAAACGTGTAATTTGGCATATATTAGTAGTATAACCACATTCAAATACAAATGTCTACTGGTGTTACAATATACAGAATATACACAGCTGCGCTGGGTGGAAAAAACAATGTATTACCATTTTTGACTGAGGCAAGGGGGAAAGAGTCAGGAGGGCACCATGAGTCATGAGCAGCAAAGCCTGGAGTCGGTCTTGACGCCCTCCCCTCACTCAAAAATGCTTGTAAATAACGTGCTGTTAGGCCACGTTTATTTTCACTGCCACGGAATGCTTCTATTTATTAATATCATTTTGTGCTCAAAATGACAGTGCATTTGAGTTCGTATTAATGATATCGACAATGTGGCCTGTAGGGGCTATGGGGCACATGCATCAAGCATTTTACCGGTCGCAAACGGGCCGATTCTCAGAATCGGCCCGTTTACGATCAGTAAATGCTATTTCCAATGCATCAAGCCCATAAGGCATTCGGAATTAAGGAAATCGCAATCTTTGCGATTTCCTTAATTGCGAATCGTAGTTAGAGAATCGCAAATTGCGATTCTCTAACTGCGATGCATCATGCATTCGCAAATTGCGTGTTCGCAATTTGGAATTGCAAATTACCATCAACTTCAAGTTGATGGTAATTTGCAATTTCTTAGAAAAATGCATGAAATTGCATTTTCTAAGTGCCAGGTGGCACACACATATGCCCTTAAGGCATATGTGTGCGCCACATGTGCCCACATGCCAATTCTGGGGGTGCAGCAGGGTGGCCTTTTGGCCCCCTAGCACCCTTCAAATTGCATTCGCAATTTGCGCGTACCTATTTGGTACTCGCAAATTGCGAATGACTTCCTATTCATTCCTATGGGCCTCTAGGCCCATAGGAATGAATGGAAAGGCATTCCTTAATAGCGAGTCGCAAATTGCGAGTCGCTATTAAGGAATTTGTAGGAATCGCAAATTTTTGGGGATTCCTACATGCATAAGAATTGCGATTCCTAAATGGCGATTCCTAAAAATCGCTATTTAGGAATCGCAATTCCATTCTTTGATGCATGTGGCACTAAGATTCTTAAAACTCAGTCGATAAAAAAATCAAGTACCTTTCAAGTTCCAATCCAAAAAATAAATAATAAAATGGAGCACTTGCGCTTGGAATTATGCATCATTTTCATTTCACACCCAACGCAGAATAAACTCCACCTTTGCCGAACATTAGCACTGCTATTTTCAAGCCTACACTTATCAATATTTAACCTGAGCCGAGCTCTCTTCGAAGAGCTGCTCTTCAGCAGACGCCTGCTCTCCCTGCAGACTTGCATCCGGGAGACTTTGAGGTTATTACGTGGAAAAGCCGGGATAATTGCCGTTTATGCAAGGTTTTGGGCTGCGCTTGCTTCAACCCTGTGAGGCAGCGAGTCGAGTTTCTGACCCACAGCAAACTGCAAGAAATCTTCCAATTATCTCATAAATCTCGCACTTCATTCCCGTGCCAAAAGTCCACAGAGAACACAGAAGGTGCATTGTCGGATCCCCAGCCCTGCCAATCTGCGTACAGTAGGCGCAGCACGTGGACTGGTTTCTGAAGGGCGGGGGCTCAAACCTGCAGAAATCCCACTCAAAATAGTTGCGGAGGGGAAGGAGACAGAATAAATCAGCAATTCAGGAAGCATTTAAAGCTGTCCCTCTTGTGACAGGAAATCTATAAGCAGATATTTAATTCTACTAAATGTGTATTGGCCGAGTTGGGACCTTCTAATTCCTCACACTAGCATACGCCCTGTTCTTTGCAGTAGATGCATGTATTCATTTGTTGTATATACACATATCCCATTGTATAAGATAGAACAAGCCAAGAATAGGATCTGAGTGTCGCACAAGTTCAACCACACATAGAAATGCATATTAATATTGTTTTAAAATGCACCACTATTATTCGGAGAGAGCATTGTTACAAGTAAAAGCCGCCTGTTAACTGTCATTGGTGTGGTTTTGCACTACATTGTTTTTCCCAGTGCTTGATACAAATGCAATCTAAATAGCCAACAAAAATGCACACATCTAATCTAGATAGATAGCTTTTTGATTAGGAAGAAAGAGTAAATATGTACTCTGCAATCCATTCACTATACACACTTTATTAAAAGGTGACCTCATTTCAGTTGTTATTTGATTTAGCTGCAAAAATACAACCAGAAATCGTTTATTGCATTTGTGATTCTCAAAACCAGTAATCCATGTGTACCTTGTGTGGGGAACCAGGGCTTTTTGCAGTGCCCCCTCACTTTTTGTACCCAATTTTGACTACTAGATGCTGGTTTTCTGACTCTGATTTTACCCTGGGCTCTGCTAACCAGACCCAGGGCCTGTGCTCTGTGTAAAAGGTACATGGTAATTAGGTATAATTACAATTAGTACTGACAACCTACCCGTAAGTCCCTAGTATATGGTAGGGCATGTAGGTTTAGAGGCCCAGTAGATTTAATGCACTTAAATGTGCACTGGTGGGGTGCCTGCTGTCATTTTAAAAGCCAGCCCTGTTTTGCAGGCTGCTTTTAAAATAAAACTATGTCCAAATTCAACTTTGTAATTAAAGGTACTCCCAAAGTCTTAAACTACCTTATTTCTACATATAGGTCCCTCACCCCTAAGGTCTACCCTAGGTGCCCCAAGGGTAAGCACATTATAAAATATGTTTTATAAGCCCTAGTGAGGGAAAAACTGCCAGTGCCGTTTTTCCACATTGCAGTGCATTAGCTCCATAGGCTAACATGGTAAGGCTTTATAAAACTTTAGTAAAGTCTAACAATTGACAGGAGTGAGATAAAAAAATACTTAAAAATATGAAAATGATAGTTGCAATAAATCCAGCAACTTGCCAAGGGTGGTGTTAGAACTGGGGGTCTCTAGTTGGCTGAGGTATGTACCTAAGTCCAAATAGGGACCCTTGCTTCTAGTCAGGGTAAGGAGGGACACACGCTTAGATAACCCCTGCTCACCCCCTGGTAGCTTGGCACGAGCAGCCAGGCTTATCTCCAAGGCAATGTGTAAAGTATTTGCAACCACACTCCCAGTAACACAGTGATAACACCACAAATGGACACCACACTGGTTTAATAAAAATAGCGGTATCTTTATAAACGGAATACGATGAGACCAAACGATAGAAATCCAACATATGCGTATTCGTAATATTTCGCTTTGCCGGTTATTAGGCCAGCAATCACTTGTAGGTTCTTGCGGTATTAATGAGCAACTCACGATCTCTAATGCAGTCGTAATGCAATGCTATGCAGTTCGTAATGCAGTTTGTAATGTAGTAATAAGACAGTCCTTAATGCAAGAATCAGGCAGTTTGTAATGCAAGAATAATGCGGTTCGTAATGCAAGAATCAGGCAGTTCGTAATGCAAGAATAATGCGGTTCGTAATGCAAGAATCAGGCAGTTCGTAATGCAAGAATAATGCGGTTCGCAATGCAAGAATCAGGCAGTTCGTAATGCAAGAATAATGCGGTTTGTAATGCAAGAATCAGGCAGTTCGTAATGCAAGAATAATGCGGTTCGTAATGCAAGAATCAGGCAGTTCATAATGCAAGAGTAATGCGGTTCGTAATGCAAGAATCAGGCAGTTCGTAATGCAAGAATAATGCAGTTTGCCAATCTGCGTGGTCAACTCGGGCACCCCTAGGCCCCAACAACAGAGACAATGGTCGTAAGCTTAAAGGGGTGGCCCCGGTACTGCTGGGCAGGTACGGGACACTCAGGGACTCAGCGCGTCTAACGCGGTGCAGCGGGAGAGAGCTCGGAGCACTACTGTACTCCTCCTGCACGCCTCCCCAGGCCACACATGCTTGCGGCTCCCGACCGGAGTCCAAGCCTTACCTGGGGGGGTGCGCTGCCTCACTCTCTCTCTCCGCTCGTCGGACGTCCTGCTGGGCGATCCCGATCACGTTGCAGCTCTGTTGCTAGGCGACGCTGTAGCCGGACGGGTTACAGCGCTGCCTTCTCCTTCGTTGACGATCTTGGGCAGATTCCTTTCGACGAACAACGATCACGATCCCTTCCACCTTGCAGCTTCCTTAGCTTCAAGAAATCCTTTAGCACGTTGCGGCTCGGGCCGCCGGCGGCGATCTTTACTCACAGCCTCAGTTACGATGACGGCTCGGGCCACAAACAGCAATGCAGCAGCGTGGACGATGTTTCACGCTGCGGGGGCAATGCAGTCACGGGGCACCTCGTAAACAGCACCACGGGCCACACGGCAGTCTCAGGCGTGCAAAAAGCACACGCACACAGCGTCGCTGAGACACGGTCCTTAGTTTCAAGTAAGCTTTTAGCACATTGCGGCTCGGGCCGGCGGCAGCGATCTTTACTCACAGCCTCAGTTACGATGACGGCTCGGGCCACAAACAGCAATGCAGCAGCGTGGACGATGTTTCACGCTGCGGGGGCAATGCGGTCACAGGGCACCTCGTAAACAGCACCACGGGCCACACTTCAGGACACAGCACACAGCACACAGCAAAGTCCTCTCAAGCAGGGGGACACAGCACACAGTAAAGTCTCTTGCCTCTCCTCAGTCAAATCAGCAAACTGCAGGCCAGCCACAGAACACACAGCAAGGGCAGTCCTTCTCTTCAGTCTCCTCAGCTGTTCTTCTTTTGCAGAGGTTCCTCTTGATCACAAAGTAGTTTCAATCCTTTTTCAGTATGGATTTCAGTCTTGAGTTCAGGGGTTTCAGCTCTTACATTTATACCCCTAAATGCCTTTGAAGTCTTTATGTTCAGGGGGCTCTGACCCCGGTCCAAACCAGACCTGGGTGTCTTCCTGCCAGTGCACACCCTCTTCCTTTGATAGTCAGGGTCTGGGGCCCAGACGTTCACCAGGAGGTGGAGCCATCCTCTGGGGGCAGCAACACAGCCCTCTTCACATCCAGGGGGCTACTCCTCCCCCCCACATCAAACTCAGGCCAGCCTGTTGCTGTCTCACCCACTCCTCCCTGGGGTCAGGACACTTCCCAGACCCTGTCACATCCAAACCCAGACAGGCAATACACAACCAGGCAGAGGCACACAGGATGGTTTAAGACAAGAAACAAGCCACTTCTAAAAGCGTGGTTTCTAAACACACAATTCAAAAACCATCTTCACAAAAAGATGTGTTATTAAATTCTGAGTTCAGGCACACTAAACTCCATCTCTCCATCTTATGCCTATGGGAAGATATGCTGGAAACATGGGACTCAGCATTCCCCACTCTGTCCTATGGGCAAGATGACCTTGCAACAGTGAAAAACGAATTTGGCAGTATTTCACTGTCAGGACATGGTACACACCTCAATACATGTCCTACCTTTCCCATACACTGCACCCTGCCCAGGGGGGTACCTTGGGCCTACTATAGGGGTGTCTGATGTGCATAAAAAGGGAAGGTAAGGTCTGGCAAGTGGGTGCACTTGCCAGGACAACAAGGCAGTTAACAAAACTGCACGCCGGCACTGCAGTGGCAGGCCTGAGATCTCTTCTTAGGGCTACTTGTGTGGGTGGCACAATTAGTGCTGCAGGCCTACTAGTAGCATTTGCATTTCCAGCCCTGGCACACATAGTGCACTTTACTAGGGACTTTACTAGTAAGGCAAACATACCAATTATGGACAACCAATTACCATAACACTTTATACAGAGAGCATATGTACTTTAGGACTGATCAGCAGTAGTAAAGTGCCCAGAGTCCTAAAACCAACAAAAACAGGTCAGAAACAATACAGGAGGAAGGCAAAATGTTCAGGGATGACCCTGCAAAAAGGGTCAAGTCCAACAGGTGGAATTATTATAACTATTACAGAAAAGAAGGTATAGAACTTGCTTTTCTGTTGTGCCTTAATTCGGTCCTGTCACACCCTCTTCTAACAGGCCAGCCTTTGACAGGCTGAGCCAAGCACCCTTGATTAGTTGGGAAGTGGCCTGGGCTGAGACAAAGGAGACATGCAGTGTGAGGAGATCTGCTGCTTCAGAGCAAGACGATACAAAAGGGGATGATGGACGGAACGTTTGAGCCAATCAAACACTCACCCCCAGTCAACTGATCTGGGTTTAATCCATCATCATTCTTTAGCTCACTCCACCACCCCAGTTCAGACATGGCCATATGCAAATCAGTCTGACCCTGTGCCTCATGGGAACAGTCCAGCACGAACTGCCAAGCCATCATCCCCTTTTGTATCGCTTCAGAGCAAGAGGCAGAAAGAGGGCTGGGTAGCCTAATTGGTCTTCAAAAGGAGAAAGACAATGAGGACAGGAACCAGGCCCACCCCCACTTCTTGCGCCCCCAGCAAGATGAGAGCCCCTGTAATTGAATTAGCAGAGGGGCTGAAAGGGGAATGCTAGAGAAGGTTAGCCACAACTGAAGGTTGGGTTAGCCAAACCTGAAGTACCAGGAGAAATGTTCACTATTTTGGATATTAGTGGACGTCATTGAGGGTGACACCCTGCTCCCCAGTGTTCAGGGGTGTCCCCAGTTGACAGCCCAGAAGCCTGGATAAATATGGGAGAGGTGCCCAGTATCTCAGATCCCTGCCTGGAAGAAACAAGAAGAAGAAGAACTGCACTGCTGAACTCCTGGCCTGCATCAAGCGGACCACACTCTGAAGGATTGCATCTGTTGCACACTTTGGGCCTCAGCAAAAGAAGGACTTTGCCTGACTCTAAACATTCAAGGAGTGGACTCCCTAAAAACAGTAGGTTAAAAGAGCTCCACCTGCACCAACTCAAGCAAGAAGAACCCAGCTGGAGAGAGTTCAGGAGACTTTTAAGGAATGTGGCCAGGTGCTGTGTGGGTCTTGTAGTCCCAACTGCCCAAGGAGCAACTCAGTGATTCTGGAACCTTGGATTGGTGCTGTTGACCTTCAAGAGCCCGAAAAGACCTTCTGGAAGAAGATCCAGAAGTTTGGAATCATTTGGAAAATGTTTGTGAAAAAAAACTCCAGAAGTTGACTGACCCATCGTAGAGAGTTAAGCCACCGACATTGAACCGTGACCCGTCCTCAAATTCAGGTTTGTCCCACTGAAAGCTCCAGAGCTCCAAGACCTCCAGGACTTCACCATGACTCGTGCTGAAGCAAGCTGCCATTGTTGACTCCCAAGCCGCCCTGACGAGGAGCCTCGCTCGACGTCGAGAGAAAAAGCTCCAAAAAAGCAATTAAGTCAGAAAGTAAAAGCTTGACCGGGCCCTACTGATCACTGTATCCGACCTGCT
Organism: Calotriton arnoldi; assembly: GCA_963921515.1. Taxonomy (NCBI): domain Eukaryota; kingdom Metazoa; phylum Chordata; class Amphibia; order Caudata; family Salamandridae; genus Calotriton; species Calotriton arnoldi. The sequence continues at coordinate 519,724 of CAWUFW010004175.1, forward strand.
CTCCATCACGGTCAGCCTGAATAACCAATTAATTATTCTAACTTCGGTGTAGCAAACATTCTGGAAAATCCAGGCACTGGGCAGAGGGTTGGTCAGTCTAACAAACCCTGGGGAAAGTACATGCTTTTGGGGCTTAAGATCTACTAGTCGAACTCCAGTTTAACAAACATTGGGAAAGGTGCATGCATTGGGAGAAGGGACATCAGATTTAATGTTCTAACTTGAGTCTAACAAACATTGGAGAAACTGCATACATTGGTAGGACTCAGAACTGCTATTTTAGCTCTAATCTAACAAAATGTTGGGGAAAGTCAATACAGAGTGTGGGAGCAGATTTACTATTCTAACTGCACTCTTGAAAACACTGGAGAAAGTTCATATATTTGGGGATGAGGGGTCAAATATTAGACACACAAAACAATTAATAAATATTTCATAGAAGAAAAAAATAATTTACAATTTCTAAATATATTAAAAGTTTAAAAAATGAAACTAAATCTTAAACAACAACATTTATCATAATTGAAAACGTATGTTTTAGTTTCATAAATGCATAAACAATAAAATAAACAATTATGTCTCAATCACCTCCACATAGCACATGGAAATAAAAGAAATGTCATAAAATATTCTTTGATAAACAGATATGTGATTAAAATGATCTAAATACTGATGTGATACTTCAGATTATGAACTGAGCATTTACATTTAATTACTTGACATGCCAATGGAAAAATGTGCATTCATAGTTTTGAGACTCCACAGATGGCTTTTGTGTCCATTCTGTCCTACAGCTATCTGTTTTGAAAACACTACTACCTGTACCTCAAATAGCAGATGTTTGCATTGATTGTCACTCATAACCTATAGCACGCATGTTATAGAATAACATTTTGCCATGCTGACATTTGCTGTGGTAATATGTCTGTGCATTGATATGCAGTTACTGAAATACCTCAGCTTCAATGTGAACATATGTGGTTGGAATAACCAGAATGACGGCTTAGGTTCCACAATGTCTGTGACCTCTACAGCCACTGTTTCCTGAATGAACCACTAAGTCAGAATCAGAATATTGCTAGCGTGTAGCATGTAGGGTGTTGCTTATGTGTTTTATACTGTAATTGTATGATTAATAAAGAATTCGTGAATATTGCTAGCAAGGGACATGTGCCCATTGTAATTAAATATAATTGTTCATCTCTCAAAATGTACATACCTTGGAATGTGCTCCCAAATTTCAACTCAATTTACCCTAGGCGATAAACCTTTGCTGCCCTTCTCCTTCTTGATGACTTTGTAGGGGCTTTACCTCACTATTGTGTACTACATATGATGAGTTGACAGATGTGCTATGATGAAAAGATATATATCGCTACTTCCATGGCCATTGATCCAGGGAATTATTTACAATTTATATGTATAAAACATATTCTCTCAGATTGCCATCTTCATGATCTTGCACATATTTGGCAATTTAAGTAAGGCATCCTGACTTATTACACAACGCTTAAAGATTGCACTAGTGAGTGTTTTCGTGCCATTATTTGACTGCTTCTATTTCCAATTGTGGAGCAGCACTGTCATTTATTAATTACTATTTGAATCCTTGAGCCTGATTCACAACTGTAACTTAAACTTTTGAGTAATTTACACTCAGATTTTGTGAATAGCCAAACGTAGTAATAGTCTTAAGTTCAAGAGTGAATTACATGTGTAGATTTGGTCACAGGTGTAATTTACCTTGTGAGTAGCCCCTGCAAGGTTTTGGTTTATTTGCATCAGTCATGGGCGCTACCACAATAGGTTACATTTATGCAGATTAAATTTGAATTTTTCCTTCTTCCATCAAACCTTTAGTCACTCTGTCAGAAAGGAGAGAAACAAAACCTTTTACTAATTTGGAAATCAGTTACAGTAAAAGAAATAACAGAGAAGGCACATAATAGCAGTGAAAATTCAGAGTATGTGTTAAAGTACTCTCCTCTAATGGCAATAGCTAATACATTCAAGTAGTTTCCTGTTCTTTAGCATCCAAGAATGACATTTACCTCTTGCAAGTACTTATGTACATCCAAAAATACACCTAACAGCAATATGCCTGCAGTACAATGCATCCAGTCTCAACTCAAGATGTTTGCAGGCCCACAATCCTTCACGACTGCTCACACTTCCATGTACCACTTCACATGCCAAGCCCACCTGCCTACATATCAGCCAAGTCAGCCAGCCACCAACAACCAAATCTTTAGAAAGTATTAAATACTCCATGTGTCTATCTCTATTATTTAATTATAAAAAACAAAAACAAGTGTGTCAGCAACATTTGCATTCATGTGTGTCTGATCTCTATTCCCAGCAAGACATTCATAAAGATCCTCTGAAACAGCAGATGCATACATTGAAAGAGCAGCAGTAAGAGAGTATAAATTGATTATCTACACCATGAACGTACAAACAGCCAAACACTGCACAAGCGCATTCGGGCGAAACGGTGCAGAATGAACATACCAAAGTAAGAGCAAAAGGCCACTTTATTCGTACAGATATGCAGGTTGGGAACTTATTCACATTACAACAAGTGATCATAGACCCGCCTCACTAATACAATTTATAAACGACTACCCCACACATAATCCTTCCCCAATATGAACAGATCCCAACAACCATCCAAACTTTCCTCACAATCCCCATTTATTCCATTCGCATCCCTTCACAAGTGACCCAACCTCACTCCCCTGTATTGCCTCTGCCATGGACTGCCCTGCGAGGCCCCCCAACCATTCAGGCTTGCCGCAAGCTCCTCCATTTCTGCCACCTGTCCTAATTGTGACAAACAAATCCAAGTCCCCCAACTAGCTAAAGGCCCAATATAGCCAGCTATACACATATGCCCACAAAAAGATGTAGACATAGGGTGTTAGGGAGGGGACAAAGACAGTCCCACTACCCTACCTACCAGCACCACAGCGTGCTAACTCTGTGCCCAGCTGTTTCCTGAACACCAACTGCCACCTTCACCCCACCCGCAAGCCTAACCTGACCAACCTTAAGCCCCTAAAGGCCCATACTGCACCATCTGCTCGAAGCATGCTGAGGGTGGACATCCTAGGGACGCCACACCCAGGAGCCATTGGGTCAAAAAGAGCGCACAATAAACAATCAAGAGCAAAAGACAGCATTATTATTACAGGAGTGCAGATTGTGAACTTATTTACATTAAAACAAGTGATTATGGACCAGCCTCACTAATACAATTTTTATCTGAACCCCCACCCTAAATCCCCCCTCAACATGAACTGTCCCCCAACATCTATCCAAACATTTCTCACTATTCCCTTTCCTTCCATTTGCTGTCCTTCACACATGACCAACCATCGCTCCTCTGTATTCCCTCTATCAAGGACTGAGCAACCCTTCCGGCCTGGCGCAGGTTCCTCCATTTCTGGACCGGATCAAGGAGTTTTTGCTGTCTCCCCTAAACCAAAAAATATTTCAAAACAACTGCTTGCTGTTGCCCACCAGCATGCACTGCCACTTTGCATATGAAAAGTCTGTTGCTCCAACAGTCTATGGGCCTGATTACAACTTTGGTGGTGCGGCAGCGGGCCGCCACACCAGCGCCCCGCTGCCACACTGCCAAAGCCATCCTCCGACCCCCTGCCAAATTAGGAGTTTTTTCCTGGTCTGGCGGGCAGTGCTTTGGCAGTCCCAGGTGATGAGCCTTAGAAAGGCACCGCAATGGGAACGCCAAAGCATGTTCCTGCAAGGAACAAAATGCACAATGTTGTGCATTTAGTTCTGTGCAGGAATTCGTTCTGTGCAGGAACATGGGGCTGCATACAGACATGGGGGCACACCATGTGCACCCCTGCATGCACCCCAATGCACAGAGGCACCAGGGGGCCCTGATAGTTTCCTCACCACCACCCATTTTTATGGCAGGCTCAATGCCATGAAAAGGAGGGCAGTGAGGAAACCCATAAAATGCATTATGGTGCAGCAGCTGCACCACCAGCATAATATGGCCTCTGACTTCTGCGCCACCTCCACAGGACCAAGGATCCCAGCAGTAGCAGCGGTCCTATGACAGTCCCACTGCTGTAGTCGTAATATCCAGGGACTGCCACCACGGGTATGGTGGTACCATGGACTGCCAATCTCGTACTTAGGCCCTATGTCTTTAACACCATCTGTTCACTGCCAGTTTTAATGCTAAACATTCCCTTAATTCCAGCAAGTACAACTAGTTCCCCATGAAGGACAAATGCACTCCATCCTACCTACAAAACATGATATCCTCCTTTTTAATATACCTGTGTTCTACCAACCTATTCCCATTGCCTTACAAAAACACTGCATCTCCCTCCTTACTTTCGGCCTTGCCTTTTAAACTTCTGCATATTTAACTGCTTCACCAAATGCTTTGCGGTACCAGCGATGTCCTAAACACATATGTACCTGACCACATTCTGCCAATCAGTTCAAGTTCCTTTTTCATTTCTTTCAGAAGGCCAAAAACAACAATTGAAGTCATTTTCACCCAAAAGTAAGACCAGGACATCCATACACATTAACTCTGTCCCCAACTTTGAAAAACACAGCCGCAATTGTCCCAATCTCATCCCACCACTACCCCACCATTCAATCTTTATTCATCTTATCAAAACCCGAAATTCTTCCCAAAAGGGTGCTTCTCCACTTATTTAGCTCCCCATTTAATGAAAGAATGGTCCACAATACATATTGTAAACATCGCCAAGGAAGGTCCTGCATCACAATCTGCCCAGTTTCATCATCTCTGTCATAGAAATACCCAACCTGGCTGCCTCAGATGCTGCTCCAATCCTAAAGAATGTGTGCCTAAAAGACCAGGATTCTCCCCCATCTTAGCTAAAACTTTCCTCACTACTCCTAAAATCTGAGACGCTAGTAGCCTTGACCCACCTGCATGGAAAACACCCATCTGGATGGAGTGCCCCCACTGCCCTGAACTCATGCCAAGCTTCCAATGTGCACACCAAACCACTAATTTTGTTCAATATAACCGTGGCCCCTTTACCTGTCTGATCAGTTTTTTAACTTTTCAGCTGTAATCTCAATTTATTATCAGACCATTATGTGTCCTCTACCTTTAGGCCACATTCTTTCCCCTGACCATCAACTCTGAAACACAAAACACAGCAAAAAATAACCATAGAATACATATCCTGAAAAATAGCCTTTCAAAATCTGAAAAAGAAACCTCAGGAATACCTTTAATTACCAACACCAGCATTTTCATCATCACTAGTTCTCTTTTAAGGGGCCTTCTCTTATTTTCTTTGTACCACCCTTGTAGCAATTCTTTCCCATTTCACCTGCTGTGGGTTCGTAACCCCAAAACAATTTACCATAGAAGCATATGCCAGCCAATTTTCCAGCTATTGTTGAGGCTGAAAATCCCACTCAATGTTGTTCATGATGAAATGAACTACATCATACCATTTGGTCACTAAGCTTCCCTCATCATGCTTTCTTCTACATGCACCACTACTCAAAAATTCCTCCCACTCCTGCCTAGAAGAAGCTCTAGTGCTCGCTGCGATGGAATTCTCTTTCAATTAAAAAATCCTCCTTCTCTTAGGTCTCAAATCTTTAGAGGTACCTTTGTCTTCTGTAAGTCTGCTCCGGGTGCCAAACCACAAGTTCTCCGCCACTGTAAACAAGACAATGCATCTGCAATGTTATTGTCCTCACCTGGCACATGTTTGGCTCTAAAGACAATGTTATACTTTAAACACCCTAGCATAATCCTCTGCAACAATCTCAAATACATCTATCTTTCGCCTTCTGACTATTCACCAAATCCACTACAGTTCTGTTGTCCATATGGAAAGTTACTGTTTTGTTGGCTAACTTCCTACCCCAAACAGCAATAGCGACCAGCAATGGTAAAAACTCAAACAAGTCAATGCTTTTACTTTCTTCAATCCACTTGGAGGGCCATTTTTCTGCACTCCATCGGCCTTCCCAAAACAGCCTGAAACCACCTGAACCTGCAGCATCGGAAAAACTTTGAACCATCCAGAAAACAATTATTGTCCATGGACCACATTGTCCCTCTGTTAAAGCCTTTCAGAAACATAAGCCAAACACGTACTGCTAATGGAATTTTTTCCTGTGGTGCAGCAATTTTGTCCCTGCCACAGCAAAGCCAAGTCGATGACAAAAATCCCTACCTGCCTTCACCACCTGGCATGCAAAGTTAAGCAACCGCTGAACCTGTGTAAGCTGGAGCATAGGTGCTGCAATTGCCTTTTCCAACAACGACACAACTTCTTTGATCTTCAGTTTTGGCAACCTGGCTTCCATGTTTACTGAATCCAGTTGTACACCCAAGAAAACCAAGCATGTACTCGGGACTTCAGTTTTCTCTGGTGCTAATGGAACACCTAGCTCTCCTGCCAAGAATTGGAAGACTTGCAGAATTCTCTTGCATGCACTTGTACCACCTTTACTTTCAAATAAGAAATCATTCAGATAATGTGTGACAAACTCATGACCTGACCTTAATGTAAAACACCACTGCAAAAAAGTGATAAATATCTCAAAAAGCTTGCACAAAATCGCACAGCCCATAGGTAACACCTCTTCAGCATACCACTTCTTCTCAAACTGTATACCCAGTAAGGAGAAGTCCATGGGATGAACTGGAAGTAATCTGATTTGATATTGCATTTTGCCAACTCAGAACGTGGTTCAGCCACATATACAAAAGCAAACTGAACATCTGTATCCTCTCTAGCAATAAAGTCATTGTCAGACAATCTTTCGGCCAGGAAAGAAGATGATTCATCTGAAAGTTGCCATCAGTTTTCCTGGCCACTACGCCTAAAGGGGACACCATCAAATCTGCTAAAGGCCAAAATGTTAAATGGCCCTGCCATTCTCCCTTCAGATACTTCCTTAATGAATTTCTCTCTCATCACTTGTGGCTGATCCCTGGCCGATTTCAAATTCTTAGCACATCTTCTCTATCTAGGGCCTTGATAACCTAAACGAAAACCTTCTCGAAATCCCCAGTCCAAAACCAAAGCAGCCTCTCTGTTAGGATAAAAAGCAAACTAGAAATTCAACTTGTTAACTTTAACAGGAGTAAAAGCCCTTGTTTCCAGGCTGAAAATGAGTCCCCCCACCTCTGCCATGTACGTTGACACCAAACTTTGCCTGTTCTACAAAACACTGCAAAACTGCTTATAACTGTTTTACCCAACATTTTGCACATTTATGTTTATTTTTGCAGGGATTTCTTGGGCAATATTAAGCCTGGGCAGTAAACTCTGCTCCGCTCATGGAGTTTGCAGAATATGGGCACTCCGTGCTCCGCGGAGAGCTCAGAGTTCCTTAAATCTGCCATTCGGGCGCAAAGCAGAGTTTTTTTTCCGTTCGCACGCTTAAGTTTTCTTTTACTCTCAACCCCGAGCATTAAGAGTCTTGGGCCACTTGCGAGCACGTGCGAGACTTTGCGCTCACTCGCACGGCTTCCAGCTGCAACGGCGCCAATCTAGTATTCTTAGTGCCATTTACAAATGGATCGGTCTAGCAGCTTTTCTGCTAAGTTTTGTTTGTGCGAGAAGCCATTTAAAAAAAAAAAAGAAAAACATTTCAAAGTGCCCCAAGAGATCCAACTTCCTGTGTCCGTCCAGCAGGCTTCTCTCAGTGCTTAGTCCCTCTCCTAGTCACTTTTCATTGGGATTTGGAGCTGGAAGCATGACTCTCATTGTCTGTTGCATATATACCATTGAATTTATGGGCTTTGTATTTGAGATTTCACAAGTAAGTTGAAAAACTGGTGAGTAAGGGAGTTGTTTGTTTAATTGGGGGCATGCACCTGGATTTGTTTTATTCAATTTTTAAAATTTATGGTGGTGGGTGGCCTGCAGTTTCAGTAGGGGCCTAGTTTTTTTTGCATTTAATTTTTCTTATTTTGTAAAGGAGACATGTTGCACCGTTTACTACATTTTCTCCACTTTTTTAATAAATGTGCAATGTTGATTTAATTCACCATGTGGCCTAGTCTGCCAATGGGCCTTCTAGCCAGTAGACCCTATACTAGTCATGGGTGTATGAAACAACAGTTTCTGTGGTGTCTGTTGAATTGAAACATAATTTAGGCCATTGATGGCATTGGATTAAAATACTAAATGTTTTTTAGAGGGATTTCATGTTTTCTTTTCCCCGCAAACATATAAGTGGGGTAATGCCTTTGGAGGATGTGTGTTGTTGTAAACATTTTTAGCCCTGCTCATTTTAATTTTTGGCATTGCTGAATTAATGCTGAGTTCTCTGTATTACCATGCCTCCCCTGTCTGGCCAGTGTGTGAGTGTGTGTGCCATAGGGCACCATTTGGCTTTGTTCCTCATGCCATGTGCCCAAGGGCCATTTTGTACAGTAATTTTCCATAGGCCTGCATGTGTTCTTTGTTTTCCAGGCCTCCTGCTTGTTGTTGTGACCATGTTGCTGGCGGCCATTTTGGGTAGCCAGCCAGTGTGCTTTTACTGTAGGCCTGCATGTCTTCTTTGTTGTGGTCACGCCTTCTGGCTGGTTTTTGTAGTTCTTCTGACCAAGTGGCTGGCGGCCATTTCGTGTAGTCAGCCAGTGTGCTTTTGCCATAGGCCTGCATGTTTGTGGCCATGCCTACTTGCTCTGTGTTAGTTGTTGTTGATGACCATGTGGCACTGGCTGGCAGCCATTTTGTGCATCCAAGCCTTCCAGCCAGTGTGACCCTTTGCCATATGCTTGCATGGATGGTTGAGAATGATAGCAGTTTAATAAATTAAAATGCTTGTGGATAATTTCACTTATTCTTCATTTTTTCTTTTTCTTTTTTAATTTTCAGTTTTTTTAATTTTACTTTTTTTTTTTTTTTGTGAAAAAAATTACATTTCATTTTAAAACAAAATCTTTTAATTTTTTTCAATTTACATTTTTTAAGAACATTTTTTTAATTTTGTTTTAATTTTTTCCCCATTTTTTTAACATCTGGCATCAACCCCATGACTGCTATAGGTACACTGCACAACAGCATTAATTGTCTAAGGATTATTCCATTGTCAAATGGGTCACATCTCAACATGATGCACATAAAGCAAAAAGTTACATCTGTGTATGTTGTTATTGTTGCTCTTTCCGATCCTTCCTGAGTGTACTGCTCACAATGAAAGTTTATGTTGGTGTGGTTTTACAAATGGATAGGTAGACTGTATTGCTAATTATTTAAAATAACTTAAGTATTCACACTAAATGATATTGTTTGTTTGTACCACTATTTGAACTGCAACAATGCCACGTTTCACTGATGTTCTTCTTGCTTGTTTGCTTTTAGGTGCACAAGAGAAGAGACATCACCCACAGAATTACCAGACAGAAGGCCTGTGTACAACGTGACACGTGACTGACTACGCAACATGGGCATCTCTTCAGCTTGTGAAGCTAAGTGCCACTGCCAACTGACAGCTTCAAGATGGTCCCAAAGAAAGTTGCTGCCAAGAAAGTGGCTAATAGGGAGGAGAAGAAGCGGATTTCAACCATTGGCGTGCAGACCAGAACCTATTTTGGGAAAAGTTGAGCCTACTGCACCGGCCGCCACCGAACAAGCTGGGATCAGAACTCCTGCATTAACAGCACCATCCCCGAAACCTAAGCCCAGGACCATGTCTGTCAGTGAGGCAGCCAGTGCAATCATGTCGACGCCGATGAGTAGTGATGTTGAATTGGATTTAACCCTTTCACAAAGTAGTACAAATTCGTTTCTGGAAACAGAGCAAAGTGGACAGCAGCCACAGCCAGCAATAGTACATTTTCCTGATGTTGGAGCAGAACAGGAGGCTGAGCTTCCTTCCGAGCAAGAAGTTGAACCTCCTCTTTTACAATCATTGGCTCCCAGATCTCCAGCAAGGAAAAGGAAGGGTACTACTGCACCATCTCCTCCAAGCATCACTACTGATGATGATGATGATGATAGGGACATGGAGGGGACCCTGGCAGAGACCAGGAGACAACAGGAGAGGCAAGGAAAAAGAAGAGTTCCAAAAAGACTTAAGACTTATGAAAGGGTATGATGAGGAGGATGACAACAATAAGCTAGTCATGTTGGAAGGTGACACAGAGGAGTCTGACATTGCTATTCAACCTGCTCCGAGGGATGTGGCACAGGTAGCACCGCCACCAGCTCCCATATTTGCAAAGCCCCAGCTGAGAACTGCACCAACCCCTACCTCTGGAGAAGCAGAGAGGCATTCAACAACACGCCCACCTACCTCCAGTTCTTCTTCAAGCATTGATAGAGGCACAGTAGAAAAGTACTCCTCCCCAGTTTTGGACTTTTTTACGGTTAGCAACGAGGGGGAGCACATTGCAGTACTCACCATTTGCCACACAAATGTTTGTCAAGGTAAGCCTGGTACACATTATGGTACTGGAGGCCAGACGACCCAAATGAAAAAACACCACACAGTCAAGTGGAAGGAGCACCTTAAAAAAATTGCTGAACGTGGTCATGGTGGTGAAGAGAACCGGGGAACATCAGCTATAAGTCCACTCACAGTGGAAGGTGATGATAATGAGGAAGAAGAGGGTGACATCTTCAAGCAAATCAGCCCTATTCCAAGCAGTGCACCAGCAGATTCACCAACCCCAGTGACTTCACAATGGCACAAGAAGACTCAGAGTGAGATGGAGACACTCAGTCATACAGTGACTGCCCCACCATGATACGCTACCATCTACTTCTCAAAAGACACCTGTGTCAGTGTCCCAAGAAAAGAAGAAAATCCAGGTTACTATTGCGGGCATGTTTAGGCAGGAGTAGCAAAACCACCCAACTGCATGTTCGTACCATGGGAAGCTGGAAAAAATGTTAGCACTGGACCTCCTCTCTTTTTCTTTTGTGGAAGGTGTGGGATTCTTAGAGTTTGTGGCAGCCATCTGCCCAAAATGGAAGGTACCAAGTAGGACCTATTATGCCAGAGTTGCTGTTCCAGCGCTGCAGCACAATGTGCTTCAGTTGATTGGACACGCTTTGCAGCAAAATGTTGTTCACACCATCCACCAGACAACACACATGTGGACCAGATGTCAGGCGACTGATTACATGTGCATCAGTGCACACTGGATCCCTTTTGCGGGGGTAAAGCAAAAGATATCTTCAGGTATTGGCCCTGAAGAAAGTTTTAAGAGCATTTGACAGCATGCAACAGTTCGCCATGGAGAAATTGCATACAGCTGCAAACATCTTGGAGGAATTTAACAGCAAGGTGTCAAAATGGCTGCGACCCAGAGGTCTCAGAATTGGATTTCTTGCCACGGACAATGGTAGTAACATAGTCAAGGCCATGTCAGACAGAGGTTATTTCAGGGTCCTGTGTTTGGCCCATTGCATCAACGAGGTGGTGCAAGACTTCCTCAAAAAGGCATAGTCAGCAACATACGGACCACCAGCAGAAGAACCTGCACTCATTTCAGCCATTCTTTTAAAGCCCAGAAGCAGCTGCAGATTATTCAGCGTAATAATAGAGTACCAGTTAAAACCCTGATACAGGTGGTGCCAACATGTTGGAACTCGACCTTTTACATGTTGCAATGTTTGTTTGAGCAGTACAAACAGATCAATGACTATGTCATTCAAAGTGGAGGGGATGCAGTTGGGAAAGCTATGACCATGGATGCAGACAAATGAGGCCTAGTCAAATGCCTGACACAAATGCTACTCCCTTTTGAGGTTTTCACACAGGAAGTTAGCAAGGAGGACAGTACGGTGGGCCAAGTTATCCTGTTGTTGCATCTCCTACAAAACCAGGTAAAGGTGTCTGAAAAGTTTCGCCCCCACAGGTGTGAATGAAAACACAGAAGTGCATGCCTTGGTTGAGACCATAGTCCTTTGCTTGGCTTGTAATACAAGGCTGCAACATGACATAATTGAGTCCAAAGAGTACATCTGTGCCACACTACTTGATCCACAGTACAAAAACATTCTGCCCACTTTCATTCGTTTTTCTAAATGGAATGTTTTAACCCCTTCGATGCTCATGACGAGCTCAGCTCGTCATGCTGCGCGGTCGCGCTGTGCGCATGACGAGTTGAGCTCGTCACGACCACACCCGCGATCGGAATGTCCAGCAGCTGGGCGGAATTCCGATCGCGGCGAAGCGGTTAAAATACAAGAAGTGGATTGTAGAGCAACCCTGAGACTTGGAAGAAGAACGTCTGGAACCTCGAGTCCCAGCCCACAGTTCTGGGGTGCTGCCTTCAACTTCCAGAGAGGGCAGTCTTGTCTCACAGCAGCCAACAAGACCATCAACCAGAACACCGGCAACAACAGTAACAGAAGGACCGCACCCAACCTCTGCCTTGTATTGGTTTCAATTGGCAGGGCTCAAGTTCAGTGCAAAGGTGATGGCAAAACAGGTTGAGCAAGTGGCAGCACCAATCACCATCCACAGGATGTTCTAGGAGTATCTGGATGATCCAAAAGAAGTCTATGTGCATCAAAATCCATTGACGTATTGGTATGGGAAGACGTGCCAATGGCCAGAGCTCAGCAGGTTGGTAAAAAAGTATCTGGCTTGTCCTGTCACCAGTGTGTCTGCTGAACATGTGTTTAATGCAGCTGGTGCGGTTGTTACAGTGAGAAGGACCAGTCTCTCGCCTCAAAACAAGGAGAAATTGACTATGATCAAAATGAACCAACATTTTATACCGCACATTTACACTAGTCCTGAAACAGCAGCAAAGGAGGAGGAGGAGGGTTATTGGTCTGAAATTGAATCAAATGTGTTACCTGACCAACTTCTGGGTGAACCACCTGAGTTTGAGAACAAATTCTACTTTCCAGACTAAGTATGTCAGTGTCCCCATAGAACCTTTCAATTTTTTCTCATTGAACTTAGTTCTTTCTTTGCAAAAAAACAAACAAAAAAAATTGCTAGAGGAGAATTATTATTTTTTTGTGTCAGATTTATGCTGCCCCACCTTTTTTACTAGTCACATATATTGCTGTATTGCAGTTGGACCAGTGTGCATTAAAGAAGCCTCCCCAATTCCTTCATGAAATTGGGGACAATGCCTGTCCCCCTTGCATGCCTATTGCCTAATGGCTATCCCTTTTTGAATGTGTTGCCTGCATCCAGGATGATTAAATAACTAATATTTAAACTACCTGTGCTTGGATTGGAAGAGGTAACTTCATCTATTGCAATGGGGAGTGACTGATTGCGTGAGGGATTATGATGATTCATGATTCAGGTGGAGGCAGACAGTGAGGGAGGGTGTTGAACTGTAATGTGGGAACTTGCCTGGTATGACTGATTTGCAATGTTTGGGGCCTGAGTGATGGGTGATTATTTTTTCCCTGTGGGTGATTGGCCTTCACAAACTTACTTAGCAAAAATCAACTAACCTGTATGGTCCACTCCTATGATCCATCTGTTTTTTTCATCATCTAGAATGGCTGCCCCAGTCAATCGTTAGATTTACAAGACTGGCAAATTCCAATCTGTTGTTTGCATTACAGTGGAGCTAGTGTACCTACCACCGAGGTTGGAGTGGAACAGGTAACCATTGCAGAAATAAGTGATCAGATTATCGAGTGACTGTCAGTGATGATTGATGTAAGGTTGACAGTGAGGGAGGATGTGTTGAACTGCAATAAGGGACATTTCTTGAGATGATTATTGATTTGCAATGTTTGGGGCTTGAGTAATGGGTGATATTTTTTTCCCCTGAAGGTGATCGGCCCTTTCACACTTAGCCAGATTTAATTGCATTGTGCTCGTCTTTTTTCTGGTTCTTCAGGGGACAGTACAGTCACTTTAGTTAACAAAGAAAAACCAATGCAAAATACTGCAATTTTGCATCTCTACTTGTTCTTCAACAGCAGTGCACTCCACGTCTATCTTGCTCAGGTCATCATGATGATGACTGGTCTGGGACGGAGTTACTCAGAGTCAGGAGGAGATTGATGGAAGAACTCAGGGCGGGAGCTGCAGTACTACCTCATCAACAGCTAGAAGCAAGAAGTTTTTGAGTATCGACTTCAATTCAAAGGTAAACCAAGAGTCTGAGGCCTAGTACTCAGCTATGTGGAATAGAGAGAGGTGCGTTTGTGAAAGGCTGCTCTGTGTGTATGTGTGTGTGTGTGTGTGTTGGACTTGTGGCAAAAGTGAAACCTTGAGTCCCTCTGATTTTTCTTGGTCTGCCTCTGAGTATTCTTGGTACACTCCGCATGAAGCTTACCTTCCTTCTGTCCTGCTCCTTTTTTTAAAATATGTCTTTATTCGTGTTTTCAATGAAATATCAGTACATACATACAGGTGTTAAAAGTGTCAACAATCAAGTAAAGTACAATACACATCTTGTAGATTCGACTTTGCTAAGACAACAATTACCTTGTTGCTAGAAACCAAATATTTTCACTTGTGATCTAGTACTACTTAGCATCATAACAATATTTCCTGTTTTTTTTAACCATATGCGCTCTAGGGAGTCACAAGTGTCTTTTTATCATTTAGACATATCTTATAAGTAATAACGAACAATTTGTCCCAGTCTCTGGGAAACAATATAACTCAATGTCATCCAGTGTTTTCTCAAATATACTCTTTTCATGTGTATGGGATTATATATGTCTTCCTTAATAGAATCTTAATCTGTCACCAGTCAGGGGGTGGGCAGGGTGGGGACGGGGAGGGAACCACCTCTCAGTCTGACCTCTCTTCCATCTCCTCTCCCATGGTTCTGTAGAGCTAGTCCATTCACTCTCCACACTCACACCATTGTCCGCTCTTTCTAACGAGTGTACTTCATCTCTGGTACTCCATGCTCTCAGCACCTCCGTCCACAATTCTGCTATTGGGTGGCGGCGAATCCCCCAAGCTTCCTGTCATTGTATTGCCCTTTCTTCTGCTTTGGCCCATATGTCTACATTTTTTTCCAAAGCTAACACTATGGGGCCTTTCATCATCTTCCATTTCATTGCTCTCTGTCTGCTCTCTAGCACCACGGCTAAGTCTACGAGTCTGGATCCCACTTTACTTGTTTTGTGCCCCAGAACTCCTGCAGCTTTATGCACTCCCAGGTCATGTGCATGAATTCCGCCTCTTGCTTTCCACATCTGGGGCAGCCCGAACCTCCCCCGTACATAATGTTCAGTCTGTGAGGTATTAGGTAGACCATATGTACATAATTAAATTGGATGAGTTTTAATGTGGCATTTCCAGACACCTGTTTCGAACTCCTTAGTACCCGGCCCCATTCACTGTCCTGCAAGTTCCTCCCCAGTGTTACATTCCACCTCACACATGTCCACTCTAGTGGAGTCTTTACCATCCCTATTAACGCTCTATAGTGGCACTTCACTAAATGCCTAACTGATCCCAATGTCACCAATGCTTGTAGAGTCTCATGAATTCCCGGTTCCTGCCGGCCGCTTCTCCAGAGATTGCCAAACGCTTTCACTACCGAGTGGTAAGTCAGGAACTGGACAGATCGTATTGGGCTAGTAAGTTTTCCAGGGGGATCAGATTTCCATTCTGGAAGCAGTCTCCCAACGAATTGATCCCGGTTGACGTCCATTGAGACAATTTTGCCCTGTGAAAATGGGACAAGTGGAACCCCATGTGAAAGTCCAATTATAGGCAAGCCTGGTGCATAGGGAGAGACTCCAGCAGTGCGTCAGAGGCATCTATTCCAACTGTTTGATGCCGCCTGCAACAAGACCCCTGGTTCTGGAATGTTCACCGAAGGATGCAGGAGCTTAGCCAGCAGTAGTCCTGATTATCTATTAGGTTTGTCGTATTTAGCAGTTCAAGGTTCCTTCCATCTTCTACTGGACCAGCCATTGCAGTTTGGCTGCCAGGTAATATAATTCAAACTCCGGGGCGCCTAATCCTCCCTCCTCCGGTGTCCACTGTAGTACAGCCAATGAGACCCTGTTTCTTCCCCCGTCCCAGATCAATTCCCGAAGCAATCCATTAAGCCCCGCGAACCATGAGGGTGGAATTACCACTGGTAGGTTAACAAAATAATATAGCAATCTTGGAAGGATGCTCATTTTAGAAAGCACTATACGGGCCATCATGTGGAGTTTCAACGAGCCCTTAAGGGACCGCATGGCCAGGCTCAAATTCCCACCCCATAGATCATACACATTGTGGAATACTTGAAACCCTAAATATCTAAAGGGTTGGGGGGACCGGGTCAGGGCCTCAGGCATGTCCGCAGGGCATTGAGCCTCACTTGTCAGTGGAAAAATGTGAGTTTTGGCTTTGTTGAACCAAGGGCCTGTTACGGCAGAATATTCATCTAGAGGGGCTAGTGCTTGCTCTAACCCCGACATCCATCCCCTAGATATAATAGTAAGTCATCGGCATAAAGTGAAATAACATGGTCTCTCCCCCCTAGGCACATACCATATTGGCATTCCTTTTGTTGGTACCCCTATAGATGTTATAGAAGTGTGATATCAACCCACCTGTTGTTACCCAAGCTGTAGGATGCGAGTATTATAGTTTTACCCATCTTATCCACCCATCACCCAGGCCCATTCTTGTCATTGTGGCATACAGAAAGTCCCACTTCACCGAGTCAAATGCTTTTTCCAAATCGACCGACATTATAAAAGCCTCAGGATATTGGCCCCGGTCTGGATGATGCATGACATGGAAGAGTCTATGAAGGTTGCCAGAGGTAGCCCCAGTTAGTATGGAACTGTTTTGGTCCCTATGTATGAGGCATACCATGTGGAGTAAGAGTCACAGAGCTAATATTTTGCTAAATACTTTAAAATCAACATTCAACATGCAAAGGGGCGAAACTCTGATGTATGCACACCAGTTAGTTTTGTCCTCGGAAGGGAAACAAGTACAGCATCCCAAGTAGAAGCCGGTAGCACACCCTCATCCAATTTAGCAGCCAGGGTCTGTGCAAATGCAGAATAGAATTCCACAAGCAGACCATCTGGTCCCAGCATCTACCCGGTAGCCATCTCTCCAAGGGCTTTGCACACCTCATGGGCTGTCACTGGCCTCCCAACCCACTTCTCGCACTAGAATCTAGTGTCCTTAATGGTAGGAACCCTCTCAGTTTATCCATGGTTTGCGGGCGTGGAGCTTTGTATAACGTTTCGTAATATGCACTAAAAGCTCCATTTATGGCTCTAGGGGGATATAACACTGTCCCTTCTGTGTTCATGACCTATGTGATGGGCGACCCCCAAGATTCTGGGTACACCAGCCAGGCAAGTAGTGTACCAGCCTTAGCCCCTTCCTTATGCCCTTCCTTATGCCCTTGAGATTGATATTCACGCAAATCTAACCATCACAACCACTCTAGTGATCTGTTATACTCCCTTCTCGTAGTGTCCAACTCTTTATGCGTCTCCGCATCTGCCAACAGTCTAAGGCCTTGGTCATACAGGGTGGTTTCCAGGTGGGAAAGCTTTTTCAGCAGTTCTTTTCGTAATCCCACTGTCTGTCCCAGGCAGTGCCCTCTCACCACTACTTTAAATGCCTCCCACTCGATCGCTCTAGCGGCAGTCGAATCCTGGTTAAACTGGAAATATTTAGTGATTATTGTGAATAAAGAATTCCTAAACCACTCTTCATTTAAGAATGACGGGTTAAGCCGCCATGTCAGGGTCACCGTGGGGTCTACCAAAGGGCAGAGAAATAGAAGTAGTGGGTTGTGATCAGATAACGTGCACCCCAAATATTCAGTATGTGTTACTGCTGGGCCCAGTCGAGCGGAGCAGATGAACATATCTAATCTAGTGTGGAGGCTGTATAAATGAGAATAGTAAGAATAATCCTGCAACAGTCCGTGGTGCTCTCTCCAGATGTCTATAAGTTCCCATTGTGTTAACCACTCTCTAAACCCCGCACCACCTTGGAAGCCAATGCACCATGCAACAGGGGGATGATCTATCTAGGTCAACATTCGCAATGCAATTAAAGTCTCCCCCTAGTAGCAAATTGGTTAGACCCAGAGATGAGAGGAATGTAGACAGCTTCCCCCAAAAATTTAGTTGGTCCTGATTTGGGGCATAAATACTCCCTAATGTGAGCTTTCTGCCCAACAGTCTGCCCTGCACTAATACGTATCTGCCCTCAGGATCAATAAACGTGTGTTGCATCTCAAATGGTGTGCCAGATCTGATCCATACTAATGTGCCCCTGGAGAACGCGGAGTAGGAGGGGGCGTATAGTCGGCCCCAACACCTATGTTGCAATCTAGCCCCTTCTTCTGATGTCAGGTGGGGCTCCTGCAGCATTACTATGTGTGCTCCCCTTCGGGTAATGTAGCTGTGTATTTTATGGCGCTTGGCAGCTGACCCCAACCCTCTCACATTCCAGGACAACATTTTAATTTCCTGGTGCAGTTGCTTCACACAGCCATGTTCTATAAACCCCCCATCTCCCGAACCCCCCGATCTCTTCCCCCTTTTCCTATGAGTGACAAGGACCACTGGATGAGCACAGAACACCCCAAACAAGTTACTCCCCCATCCCTAGGGCATTTTCACAATGGCTGGCCGCCCAAACCTGTCAAAAAAGCAATAGAAATAGATGGCTTCCTCCCGTTGCTTGGAAGGGCAAATCTAGTTGGGTCTGAGTTACGGAGCAGAGATGTAGATCTCTTGTCCCAGCCGGGTATTCAATAAGGAACAACAGCAACCAGATTCCGGCTCATGGCTCATTTCCGGACATAGTCATCTCTCATGTTATGATCATAGTGCGTGTGTCACCCTAACATCCAATCTGCCCCCACCTGACATTTTCTACCCACCCATCCAAAAGCAGAGGAGAATGGTCTCATAATTTCCAGCTTACCACTGGGCAAGGTCAGCCCCCCATTTGAACATCAAATTAGTTGGTCCAAACATCCCGGAGTCACCACCTAGAGCATCATTTTACTCTGGATCGATGCCCCTGAATCTGAGCGACCAGTTCTGTGATCTGAGGACTGAGCTGCTCCCGTGCAGTCTGAGATGAGTTGGGTTTCTGCAGCGTGACCCGCCGGGCAGATCGCAGCAGTCTTCTCCATTTCAGTTTCTTCTGCGCCACTTTGGTAGTCGGGGAGGCTGTGGGTCTATCTTGCTGCTCTCCAGCCATGACCACACCTCTTCTGGGGACTCATAAAAGTAAGCTTTACTGTCCAATTGTATTTGGAGCTTGGCTGGAAATTGCAGTGTGTATTGTATGCCTTCTTCCCGCAATGGTTTTATGGCCTCCAAAAACTAAGCTCTTTGCGCCTGTACTTTTGCTGTACAATCCGGTAATATTGACACTTTACTGTTGTCTATCACATACGGACCATGTGTGTGAGAGTGTTGGATTGTGGCATTCCGATCTCTGTGGTGTAGTAATCTTGCCACCACCGGACATGGAGGTCGCCCCGGTGCCAGCAGCCAGGATGGCACCCTGTGCGCTCTCTCTAGAGAGAAGAACTGAGAAAGTAGTCCTGGAGCCACTGTTGTCCGGAGCCAATCCTCCAGGAAAGTCACAATTTTCGTGCCCCACTGGGACCCCACCACTCGAATGTTATTGCATCGGTTATGGCCTTCCACGTCTTCAACATGTTGCTCAAGTGTTGCCACTCTGGCGGTTAAGTAGTCCAGTCTGTGGGATGCAGTTTATTGATCTGGTTGTAGCACTACCACTGCGAGTTCCACTTCTTTCATTCTGTCTACCAATTTATGATGTTCAGCTTGCAGTAGGCCCAACCCTACAGATACTGCCCCTATGTCCTGTTGCAAAGCGGCTTTTGTATCCGCGATGTCGGCCAATACTTTGTCTAGGTGTGTATGTATAGATTGGTCAGTGACATTGGCCCCTTCTGTTCTGGACACTGCAATGACTTGGGAAGGCTCTCCTCCCTCCGGTGGTACACTCCTCCCTCCGGTGGCACACTCCCCTGCTTCAGCCGTATTTTGCCCATTGTGATCTCCAGGCTGTAAATTATAGCCTATTTAAAATTTCTGTGTCGACTGCAACCTCAGTCTACCCCTTAGCAATGCTTACCTCTGGTATACACTCAAAATATCGAGTTTTAAATATCGAGTGGCCACAATATCGAATGCAGAATATCGAGTGGACAGAATATCGAGTGGACAGAATATAGAGGTTAAGAATATCGACATGAAGGTAAGTAATATCGATTGTCAGAATATCAAAGTAAGTAATATCGTTAGTCATGATATCGTTGTTGAAAATATCGTTTTTTTTTTTAGTGTTTTAAGTGTTAGTATATGTGTTAAAAGTATATCTTATTAATGTAATGTATGTTGGAATTATTTAAAAGTAATGATTTTTATGTTACATTATTTTTGCGTATTTTAGTTCCGTAGCGGGTTGTGGGTTTATAGGGGAATAGGGTGGGAAGTAATTTAATTATAATATATTAATTATGAATTTACTTGAAATAATTAATTATATGTAAATTAATTTTGTGTAAATATATTCCGTAGCGGGTTGTGGGTTTATAGGGGAATAGGGTGGGAAGTAATTTAAATAAAATTAATCAATTAATAAATATATTAATTGGTATTGATAATTAATTTATTGTTAATTATTAATTGGTAATTAATTTTTTATTAATTGAGTAATTGATAATTATATTAAGTGTATTATTTATAATTGGAGCGCGTTGTGGTTTTATTGGGGAATAGGGTAGGAAGTAAGTTAATTGTAATTAACTAATTATTAATCCTTATTTATTGGTATTGATAATTAATTTATTGTTCAATAATTAATATTTGTTAATTTATTTATATTAATTATTAATAATTGGTATTGATAATTTATTTATTGTTGATTAATTAATAATTGGTATTTAATTTATATTAATTGGTTAATTGCTAATTATATTAATAATGTTAATTTTATGTGTAGTGGGTTGTGTGTTTATTTGGTAATAGGGTGGGAAGTAATTTTATGTTATTAAAGTAATTATTAGATTTTTAATTATTGGTATTTTCAAATAATTTATTGTTAATTTATTAATAAAAACAAATTATTTTTAGAAATGATTTAATTTATAAGTATGTTAATTTTCAAACTTTACGCTGTCAAAAGCTTTCCCTACTGTTGCATTTTTTGGAGTGGGAATAGTAATTTTTACCCCTCCACTATCCAACACTTTCCCTACTGTTGCACTCCCTGGAGTTGGAATAGTAAATTTTACTCCTACGCTATCCAGCACTTTCCCTACTGTTGCACTCTTTGGAGTGGGAATAGTAATTTTTATGTCTACGCTATCCAACACTTTCTCTACTGTTGCACTCTTTGGACTGGGAATAGTAATTTTTTCCCCTACGCTATCCAACACTTTCCCTACTGTTGCACTCACTGGAGTGGGAATAGTAATTTTTACTCACCCGCTATCCAACACTTTCCCTACTGTTGCACTCACTGGAGTGGGAATAGTAATTGTTTCCCCTACGCTATCCAACACTTTCTCTACTGTTGCACTCACTGGAGTGGGAATAGTAATTGTTGCCCCTACGCTATCCAACACTTTCTCTACTAATTTTTAAGTATGTTTTACTTAATTATATTTATTATTTAATTAATTTTATATTATTTTTAATACATTTTAAAAAGTTGATATTTTGGCAGACTATATTTTTTACTACGAAATTTTGTACTCGATATATTTGTACTTACCTGTTTGTAGATAGGAAGTCGATATTCTGGTAGTCGATATTTTGACATCGATATTCTTGTAGGTCGATATTGTGGTATTCGATATTCTGTCAGTGATCCCTTTCCTCTATGGGTCCACTCAAACCCCGGACTGGCCCCCTCTGTCCCAGCACTGCAGCCACTTTTCTCTTCTCACTTTAGGTATTTTCCATCTGCCATCAGCAGTTGTGAGTTTTTCCAGCCTTCTGCTGGCTTATTAATGGGCTTTCACAGTGGTGGGTACCTCTACAGTTTCCAGGGTGGACTGGGCCTTTACCGATTTTCCCCGCTCTGGGACAGGTATCAGCTGTCCGTGTTTCATCTATTTTAGATGCCCCAATGCCCTTTGGGGCCTCTTAGCTTACCCAGTGGGTCCCCGGGGTCCACCACATCGCCGTGGGAGCTGCCCGACTTGAGTCGTCAAGGCCGGCCTGTAAGTTTCCCCGATCCACGAAAGCAGGCTGTGTCGCCAGCCACCTAGTGAGGTTCTACGTAGCTCTCTCCTACTGCAGCGGGTTTCGGGGAGTATCCAGCGATCAGCATCTAGGGGCCAAGGAGGCAAGCACGGCGCAGAGAAGGACCCACAGGTCTCTAGGAACAGTGGGCCACACAGCATCAGGTAAGGAGGGCCACCCTGGGCACAATGGCAGCGCGACAATGGAAGGTACCCCTACTGTGCCCTCAGAGCTCACCAGATTGAGAGGCGGGTAGGCCCAGGAAGCCCAGATCCAGGCGCCACCACATCGCCTCACCTTATCTTCATGACACGCCAACCGCAGTGTCTCAGCAGGCAGCGTTGTGGTGAGCTAGGGCCGACACAGCGAGTCTACTCTTCCGGCCCTCCACTACTCGCCTCCGATAACATGTTACTTGCAGCGATGATCCGCAGGCCCAAAACGTCACGTCCCGGCTCACTCCTCCAAGTCGCCTCCATCCATCCAGCTTCTGGAGGGGCCCAATCCAGGCAATAGCCGCAGCCTGTGAGTGGCCGGGAACTCGGTTATGGGTAAGGTGACTGGTCGGCCCACCACGGGTGGCTATTCCGGAGTTAGCAGCTCCGATGATTACTCTAGGCCTGTGCTGCATATCCAGAGCAACACGCAGCACCAGTCGGTCTCCCAAAATGTCTCCTATGTGTTTCACAGGGGCATGGCTTGAGACCGGAACCCACAGTAGTATTTAGGATGATGCCTCCAGCAATTAGGAAATAGTTGCTGTGATGTTGTAGAGGCTGCTGCGCCGATATTTCAGGATTTATGTTGGGCCCAGGAGGGAACTCTTCAATAAGCATCCGATGCAGCCGCTATCTTGGCCACACATCCTTCTAGCCTTCTCCTTGACTCTAAAATACAGTTTCTCTTTTAAAATCCACTGGCCTTCTTCTAGTCTCACACACACTCTGACGGAGGCAGACGGAAGCAGTCCTCTTTGCAGGGCCACAACTATTTATAAATCAGCCAGCTGACGTTTTGCAGTCCCCACTTCCCTAAAAAAATATACTGAATGCCTACAGCAATCCACTACTGGGAACTACCATACTGCCAATTTCTTCATTTTTGAATCCAAGACGTGTAAATGGACACACACTGACAAGACTGTCAGACCCCCTCCCACTTACAGGGTGTCCGTCTGCGCACCATGTAAGTAATTTCCCTTGCTTTACTCAATTTGAGTCACATTTCTATGTGTGTGCACCTCTTTGCTCTGACATAATGCCATTCTAAACCCAGGTGTTCCTCATTGCTAGGTCCTGATGAAACCTCCTATTCTGTGAGAGGTCGAAACGCCGTCGACACACTTAAAAAAAGGAAACAATGTACTTAGCCTTCACAATTGTTACTAAAGGCTCTGAATAATTAATGTATATTGACTAAAAGGTTGTTTTTGTTGTTTTGGAAACCTAAATGTATGTCACAACTTGTCACTTATATATATAGGTTACATTTTTACTTGGGACAGCCTACACCTCTTTTCTAATTTTGTACATTAATTTTTCAATATAAATAATATTGCATTCTACTCGTTGAGCTGTTTTGATTTTTCTGTATTGTTTGTGCATCTCCTCTCATAAGTATTGCCATTGTGCGTAATAACTATTATTATCAGAAATACCATTGTTACTGATTTATTTTTCCCACAGGGACTGTTGTTTTTTCATATATATTCTTCTAGTCTCCTGCATGAACCAAAGGCGAAAGCTAGCTGAGCTCAACAACACTCCTGCTCACTGACCGACCAGTCCAGACAGGCACCAAAGAGTGAACATTCCCGAGGAGAATGCAGAGGCACCACCTAATTTTGCAATACAGTATCATTTTTAGGTCGAGCCTAGCGTTGCAGCGCATGTGCTGCTCGCTTTGCGAGGCATGCAGTATTCAGTATAGCGTGGAAGCTTCGTGTAAGCTCCGCCCACTCTCTGCCCATCTTTTTCACTGGCTTTTATCTTAAATGCTGCCTTCCGATTGGTTTTAGGCTTGTTAGTCCCTCCTTATGATGGCCATGTCGTCATTTGTGTCCTTCCATGGCTACTGGCCCCTTTACTTTCAACACTATTTTCTTTCCATTCCTGCTGGGGGCGTGGAAGGGATGACACGAATGCTGGGGTGCTCCACGAGTTGCTCTGGAGAAGCGCTCTGCACGGCGGTGTTTTCACACAAGTCGGCACCTGCTCCTCATGGAGGAGTGAGGAGGAACTCCTGATGCCGCGGCTGTGATTTGCACTCTCCCGCCTCCTCGCGTCCTCAGATGCATATGCTTGCGGACCGGCTCGAGGCTTGCGAGAAGTGCCCTCTTCGGACGGATGGCCTTCGCGCTCTCTGTCCTGGCTCTCATCGTGGTCTCGATCGTGGCTGTGCTGCTCAGCATGCGCTTTGAGGAGGGCAGCATCAATGGCCAGAGCCTCGTGAACAGTAGCAGCAGCAAGCTCGCAAACAGCAGCTTGCAGGAGGGTGCACCCTTCAATCAGCAGCAGGAGGTGCCTAAGGGTGACCCGCATTCTGGCAAGGGGACCGCCGAGGAGGCGGACGGCGAGCGGCCCTGGGCCCAGCCGTAGCTGCCCACCCATATGCGGCCCCTCCACTACAACCTGCTCATCACTGCCTTCATGGACAACTTCACCTTCTGCGGGGAAGTCAATATCCAGGTGGAGTGCTTAGAAGCCAGCCGCTATATAGTGCTGCACGCTGACCGCGTGGCCATCGAGCGGGTGCAGGTGGCTGAGGACAAGGTGTCCGGCGCCGTCAGGGTGTCCCGCTACTTCACCCACCCCGCCAACCAGGTTTTCGTGGTGGTACTGGAGAGAGCGCAGGAGGCACAGAGGAGCTATAATCTCAAGATCGTCTACAGCGCCTTGATCGAGAATGAGCTGCTAGGCTTCTTACGCAGCTTCTATCTGATACACAGCGAGAGAAGGTAATGTGTGTGCGGCCACGCCGCCTCAGCACGCTGTTTACAGGTCCATTCACTATAGTGCACTACCCACCACACTGCGAGCCTGCTTTGTGCCCCCGCTATCTCAGCACCACGGTCTGTGAGACAACTTAGTGCTCGGCAATATCCCAGCCCCCCCACATGCTCGCGTTATACGTGAGTGTGCATACTTTTCAACTTGCGCTGCCACCTACTATCAGTGGTTAAAATGAAATTATAGAAGTGTAGATACACACTGTCCCAGGGTACCTGTGATCTATTGAAAAGGGCCAGTACTCTCCAATTAAAAGTATTGAACGCCCACTAAGAAGTGTAGGCACTCTCGGTTCCAAGTACTAAATGAAGTGCAGGCACTCAGTAACTGAGTATCTGCCCATTTAAAGCACTGCCTGCTATACTTGTACCACCAACATCTGTGAGACACCTAGGCATTCTGCCCTGTCCCCTCTGATCTGAACTTCACTGTAGCTCGTGCGCTGTTGACCTCGCGCCTAACCTGTCCTTATGGTCCGCATCGGCACCATGGTGTTTGTGACGTGCTCAGCAGCATACTCACCCTAATCTTTACCTGTCCCTTACGCCATGTTGACATTTCTTTTACTAGGGCGAAACCCTCATGGAAGCACTTCCGCGATCAAAATTACTGCTTTCCCAAACTTTCTTAACATAGTTCTTTTTTTTCTCTTAATAGCCCTCCACCTCCCCGAGTCCAGGAATAGACTTAGATTAGTTACTACGGCTACTGGCCCATGCTGTGGAAAGTTGTCTTTTCCCCACAAACGTCCTTGTAGTACAGCTCCATGAACTGCTCACATTTCTCTGAACTCACCCTGCACAGTCGAACAGCAGTTATGTGGCATGTATGTAGCTCATCTCACCTCAGACTTGTCTGCGTCCCATACACACACATCAAACCACCACAGTATTGTTTGTGGCAGAGCCCCACGCCTTGCTCACCTGTCTCTGAACTGCACCCTCGCTCTTCCCACACAGTTCGTACATCACTCTAGAACTCCGCGGCGCTCAGTACAGAGTTTTCCTTGTGACCAGCGTACTTTTTATTTATTTATTTTTACTTTTTAATACAGGGCAAACTAATATTCAACGAGCAGCCTAGTTCCTTACAGAGAACATTTCTGTTGCGCCAGGGACAGCTCTTACAGAAGAGGAGGTGTACACAGAAGAGTGATTGACAGCTACTTTATTTTTGATGCATTAGGCCTTTTAAGAGGTATCCTGCGGGGATATAACTATGTCAGATAACCTAATATGTATGGGAGTGTGGTGAAAACATGACTTTTGGGCAGTAGTAATTTTTACTTCACACTTTAGCAATCCTTATTTCCAGTTTGAAGACGTATTGATCATTATTCACGTAGAAGTATTCAAGTTTTGATCTATTGAGAGAGCGGGATTAGGACCCAACAGTAGATGTTTCAGCCCCCAGGCTAATGTGCTGCATAGCTAAATACATATATGGTCCCAAAGGAGAGACCGATTGCATTGCAAATGCTTGTTCTTTTAACAATCATATTAAGAAAACTGAGTGGGTGGGTTCACTCCCCAACCTAGAAGACAGAACATTTAATTATCTGATAACTTGGGTCTCGGGGGCAGAAGGACTGTTTGCAATGCATTTATCGGTACTCTGTCATAATCATTCCTTTGTTTCCTTCTAACAACAGATTGAAGGTGAATGATGTGCTGCTGCTTATGGTCCAGATGAATGTTGTCTTTGTGTTGTGGTGTTTGTCTCTGTCAAACCTTCCCCCAAATCCCCTTTCCCATCCATTTATCAAACCCCTTACCCTCTTTCCCCGGGCTGTGTGACTTACTGAGGTGGGGCCTAATTTACACCATCAATGGATCACACACTTGGTGGGACCGATATGGTAAAAGAAACATCAACTTACTGTAGAATCTTCTAAGCAATAGCCCATACCAGCCCATTACCAACCCGCGCCTTAAAAATGATCCATATATTAGATATAGAATGAATAACATCAGTTGTCAGCATCTTCATTCAGGCCTTGTGTAGCGTAACTGTAAACGTCTAACTTAAGCTTTCCACTCCAAACTTTGAGCTAATTTTTTATAACTTGTGGATTTCACAAATAATACTACTAGCTCCACATTAGCGAAAAACGTACTAGTATTGCTATTTTTTGTATTTTAACACAATCAGACATTCTCGTTGTGTTATCATGTAGTAATCAGGTGTTGTCAATTCTTTGTAAATCTTTGATAAATATATAACCCACTAACTCAGTCTTTCAACTTCCATTTAGTTGCCTATAATGGATAATCAATCAATCATTCAGATTGAAATTCACCTGGGTGGATCTGAAAGTGGGACCTTGCTTGTGAAGTTGTGTGATGCCTACCCTGTTATTGCTGCGTCTATATTCAGATACAACAATTAGTATGGATGAAATTTAACTTAGTAAGTAAGTAAGTAACTAACTGCTACTGTTGTTTATCTAGATTGTTGTGCATAATATAGGTCATCATGGCAGCATTCCCCCTAATGCTCAAGATAGTTAGAGCATTATAACTCTATAACTAAGCGCTATGCTCTCTCTTAAGTTACAAGCACATAAACAGGCTGCGTAAAACTACTTGAAGGCAGCAGTGCAAAGTAAAAGTAAAAGAAACTACTTCAGGCATAAATTTAGAATATTTAAAATAGTTTTCCCCTTTATTTATGTACAAAGAAACCCACCCTCTCCACCCAAACAACATGCCCGCCCCTCTCCCCAAACAAAACTGATCCAAGCCCCAAAACTCAAATGTCCAAGTAAAAAGTCTCTCCACTCCCAACTTTCTTCCCACCCTCTCCACCCAGCCCAATAAACAACAAGTCCCTCACACCCAAATTTTTTTTTAAAAAAGGGCTAGAAGAGTGCATTATGGATATTTGTGTGGGGCTGGTCCAGGCCCTGCTCCATCGTGGTTAGCGGGCCTTTAATGGTGTTCAGCTGCTGCAGGATGCGGTGCAGCAATGGACTGTTGTCAGTGTGGTAGGGGGTGGCAGCAGTTGGCTGGTGGCGGCACTGGCGATGGGATGGCTGGGAGGCTGGAGGCTGAGGGGGACCGACTGTACATGGCACCCAGATGTGGTGCGTTAATTTCCTCCTCCTCCTCTTCCAGGACCACCAGCCGCTAGCATTCCTGCTGGATATGCTCCAGCCTCTGCCGCTGCAAACGGGCCGCTATCGCCTGCCTGGTGGGTGGTCCGGCTGGACCAGTAGCTGTATTGAGAAAAACAAAGAAGACAAAATTAAATAATGCTCTATGCAAACAACTGTTTTAAAATACTTTGTGGCACAGTAGCAGTACCTTGCTAGTCCCCTAGGGCCACTGGAATTATCTGATATGATTATGATTAGGAGTGTCACAAGGCTAATTATATGTTTTACCACACATGCCAAACATAATAAAGGACTGACTGTGTGGCAGAAAAGTATTAACAGGCAGAATAACATCACTGGATTAAAAAAAATTGTGATTTGATTATTTGATTATTTTTTCTTCCAAATGCTTTTCAAGCAACTATAAATAGAGTCAGACACTTTGAGTTAAAAAATAAACTACCTCTCATTAATGAGTACGGCATTATGCACTATATGTATACAAGTTGTGTGTTGTGCTATAAGAATGAAGCCATGCTCATTTCTAGCCAGCGCGTGGGCTAGTTTGCTACTGTCTGCAGCTGTAGTTGACAATAATCTATTTTTAGTTCCAATGGCCCTGCTTTTTGCCAAATGCATTTCTCTTTCTACCCTGTCTCCAAAGGGGCACATGAATAGTAAGGTACTACGTCACACACCTCACATTTGAAAATGCGGATATTAATATATTATCCTGTCTGCCATAAGTAGACATTGAGTAAAATAAATATAATGGACTGCAATACAGGGAAAGAAACGGGCTATATAGATTTGATTTGGCACATTTGTGACTGTGTATCCCATACGCCAAACTTGACATCAAATCATGCACTTACTCCCACTTTACTCTGTGGCCTCATGCACCACCACATATTTCCAACAAATTAATTTGCTGGGCAGTAAGCAAGGAAAGGAAACTTGATTTACTCTACTGCAGGCAGGGGGTAGGGTACAGTGATTAAACAGGCAGGGTAGAGCTTTTTTGATATATAATAGAGGGGCCACTACAATGATGATCATGGATTCCTCATCTTTGGCTTATTCAGTCACTGTATAATTTGAAAGGGAAAAATCTGAACAAGTGTAAAATAAATCTGTTATGGGAAGCCATAGAATATATTCTGAAGTCACTTTACTTCACATAGTTATAGAATTAAATGTGGCACATGCCAAGAATGGATTTTCCAATTTGGTAGGCTGGGATGGAAGAAAGTAGGAAAAAATAAAGGAGTGAAGTACTAAGAGGTGACTGACTGGTCGAAGGGAAACAACACACCTTCTGTGTTTAGTTTTCAATGCAATGAAAACATTGTAAATGCTGCATCAACTGAGGCAGATGCACATTACATGGCCAGCAAGTCACAAATTGACCAATATTGCACTTCGGTCATAGTTTGCAAAAATGCCATGGGTGAGGAGGGAGCATGATGAATGATGGGTGGGATACATCTGGCTCACTTAACAAATACAGTCAAAGGAGTAGAACAAAGAATACAAAGAATAAAAAAAACTCCCCACTTTGAACCATAGCTTTGAATGATAACCCCTACATATAAACCAAGTAAGCAAAGTAGGTGAGCAACATGCTTCTCATGAGAAGAGCTGCCTTGCTTATTCATCCAAGCAATCCAAATATTCATTCATCCTTTCATTCAAATTCACCCATAGCCACCATGATTAAGTTTTACTTTCTAAGTAAACAACAAGGGGGACAATGAGGGCTTGATAAAGGTCCACCGTACTTGCCCTGGGTAGAACTAGAAGACAAAAGAGGTACGGTGTTCCTGGGTGGCAAGTTGGCCACCTGGTTAGTACTCACAGTGGTGGGGAGGTGGGAAATACCTCCTTTCGGAACTAGGACCCTCACACACCCAGCAAGCTAGGTGTCATGCTTCATCATATGGGTCTGCTCCTCGTCGAGCCGGCGCTGCAATGCTCGACGGGCACCCATAAAGGGGCTCTTTATCGGAGATCTTTTGTTCCTTGCCGTATAGGTGCCGTGGGTGTGAGGGACCTGGTAAGATGTAGATGTGGTGTGTGGGTTAAAACAGGTAAGGGAATCCTCTATAATTATTTTTATTCTGGAGAGGTCACAACCTGATTAAAAAGTAAAAAGAAGAAGGAGGGCGACAATTTTGTTTTAATTTGATAAAAATTACGCTCTACCCCTTAGTGGTCAACATGTTTCTCGCCTATAAAATGTCTCTAATAGATCAGTTGGCGATTCCTCAGGACCTAGTGACTAAATGAAAACTATCTACAGTGTGTGGTGTGGTTCTACATACCACTTCTTCTCTCGGTAGGACGTTGCCCCGGAGAAAAGCAGCCAACCTCTTAAGGATTAAAGTGCTGCTTAGCAGGTGCCCGTCGAGCATTGCAGCGCCGGCTCGATGAGGAGCAGACCCATATGATGAAGCATGACACCTAGCTTGCTGGGTGTGTGAGGGTCCTAGTTCCGAAAGGAGGTATTTCCCACCTCCCCACCACTCTGAGTACTAACCAGGTGGCCAACTTGCCACCCAGGAACACCGTACCTCTTTTGTCTTCTCCTTTTAAGTTTTACTTTCTCTCATCCAGTCTTTCACCAAAATATCCCCAAAATTATCCATCCATTCAATAGCCACCCTTTCTTCAAATCATCCTTTCTCCCATCCATCCCTTTACACACCCACACACCCTTTAACCCTTTCACCCTCCCACCCTTTCACTCATATACCATTTCCTTTCTTTTAACCTTCCATTATTTCATGCCTCGCTCAAGCCATCAATGCTCATTATGTGAGCTTTTGCTGAGTTGCAGACAGGCCATAATAATAACTCAACCATCGCTGTGGCTGGTAAAGCTGGGGGGGTTTCACTTCACCGTCATATGTTGATGACAATGCCATAGCAATAGCGAGTGAGTATTGTAATTGCAAGAGTTTATGTGGCTTACCAGTGCCTGTGCAGCTTGAAGGGGATCAGATGCGGTCCCCATGTGTTCTTGCAATGTTGCAGCTCAATTGGGCGGAGCGCGGAGCAAGCGTGCACGCCGTTAGAGTGTTGAAGTAATTAAGTACAGCAAACTTGGAGCATAAATATGGAGTACACTGGTGTGCATCTCACCACCACTGAATGCTAACCAGTGCCTGTCCCAGCTGCCGTTTCTCCCCCTCCAAATGACCCGTCTCCTCCTGCCGTGGCACTGGAGCTGGCATCACCGATGTTCTGTGTGGCTCGAATAAAACATTACACATAATTTAGATGCCAGATATGCAACCCCAAATGCAACTGCAACAGAGCACTGCAGTTCAGTTAGCACAGCAGTATCTTCTAAATATCACTATGGGCATTTGATTAGTTGGTTCACAAAGTTCGACAAGCATGGGGTGGAATAATGGTAAATGAAAGACATATGGTGTTGGTTGGTAAATGCAATGGGAGTAGAACCTAATACTTTTTTTCCAGCCATGCTGCATAGTCATGGGAAACTTCTGGTGTACTGTAACTATAAATGACCGAGACAGCAGCACACTATATTGGGAAGGTGGGGGTGGTCCATGATGACCAAGGCCACTCTCTCATGAACTCAACTGTGTCAGAGCTAGGCATGAGCAGAAAAAGGAAAACCTTCTCAACAAACATACATGATGAATTTTATTTATAATACTAGCTTACTTGGGCCTGCTATCTAAATCTTCATGATAGACAGCACCAGCATTCCAGTACCCCAAGATTCTACCCATAGAAGTCCACAACAATAATAAAAGGACTTACTGGGATCAGCAGAGCCCTCTGCAGTAGAGCTGGTGGTCGGCGCCGGCTGACTAGCTTCTCCCGGACCCTCAGAAAATTCCCTCTTCTTGCCATGGGGCACTGATTAAGAAATTAAGAAGATAAAAAAATAGGTTAGTGATTCAGTTAATAATCTCAACAATTATTTTATGACAAGCAAGTGCAGTCACATTGTACTTCTCAAAAACAGATCGCCTACTAGCTTCGACTCGAGTATATCAACTTTCGTTGAGTTGCCCATAAATCCCTATTCCAAATTTCCTTAACAAAAACTGCATTTGGAACTAATGCATTGCAGTGAATGATGTTTGATTCTACTCCCATTTCTCAACCCCCATGTTGGACCAACTCACTCTCCCATTTTTTAAATGCATAGATGGATACTACACATCACTGTAAAATAAAAACTGTACGAGCTACATAAAGAAAGTCACAGAGAGAATGCACTCTAGTGACAGCACTGTCTGCAATGGCTACTTATTTAATCAGCTGAAATGAGCGCCAATGAAGAGTACGATTAAGTAGTGCTGAGCACCTGCCTAGCAGAAAGTAGAAAGTGGATCACACAATAATATACCAGCGTAAACTAAACATAACTTATCACTGAGTGTGAGCAGCATGCTATTCGGAAACAAAATGTTAGCATTGTAGAACACAAACACAACAAATAATTAATATACTTGTCATATGGTCGTTAGGGTCATTGTCAACATTGCTACGGTAGCATCAGCTCTGCTGCCATGCTGCAGCTTTTACGCACGCTCCTACATGACTTTATTTTGTAAGACTCTGTTCATGCCTTTCACATGAGAACTGTCTGCTTTCTGTGTTCTCTGCCTGTTCCCAGAGTTTAGTCTGAACACGATGTGCAAGGTCGATAAACAATGCCCCTTGTTATTCTGTTCTAGTCAGTCCCTAGCACCTAGACAAAACATGCAAACACAGCTGCTACTGCTGAAAACTCATGCTTTGATATTATGGGGATGCATGTTGTTCAATAACACACTTGGAGAAGGACCTTTCTAGGGAGAAGAGCTATGTTGTTCCTATGATGTAGAAATACCATCTAGGCACTAAGGTATGGGGTCTGCTGACAAAGCCCAGAGATCTTCTTTTATATAATAAAATGTCTTCTAGTCAAGAGGAGGGTAGTTAGGCCTCATAGTCCTTTATCCACTGTCTGTATACAATGACACCCCCCTTTATAATCTATGGAATTGCAACAATGCTAACTGTTTTAGGTTTATGCCTTTTGCTGCTGGTAGTGGCTTGTATACTGCATTAAAGAGCACTATAGTTAAAATAAATATTTTGAACTTTAACAGTGACTCTGTCAATTCTTATTGTGGACAGGTACGTGTGAGTGAGCGAAAGGGTACGTCTTGCTACCGCAATTCCTGAGAGAGTCAGGAGTGGTGTGTTCTGGGTTGTCTAATATGTAGGAGAGCGAATGAGACACTATAGCTAGTCGGTTTGGGGATTTTGGGTACTGAGTGGTAGGAAGGGCCAGCCTCTACACGCCAAGGACCTGTTTTCCTGCGCATAGTTCTGTGTATGTGCAGAATCCCTGCAACATGGCGCCGCCAACGTTTGATCTGGTATTTATCGGCGAGACTCCTGAGTAGTGCTTGTGCTTGTCCACAATCCCCTCACTTCTGTTTCCGGAGACAGTTGTGATGTGATAGTCTCCTATATTGTGAAATTATAGGTTTTTCCAGCTTGAATTTTAAAAGGTCTATTTCTTTCTTTTGCCTATTATTGCGCTCGTAAGTTGTTCTCCTCTTGTTTTGATTATGGCGGTTGCCATTGTGGGTCCTAATCAAGCTGCGGAAATGCGATTTTCGATTGTTGAAAAGATTGTGACTGCAGTCCAAATGGCGATTCTGAAAGAACGCTCGCTGGCGCTGGGGAAATGCATTCTTATGGTTTGGCCTATCCCTGCTTTAGAAGCAGTGACTAAGGCAAGTGTACCGAACTCTAAGGCTTTACATCCCCGTTGGATACAATGGCCTACTTCTTTGACATCGGCTGATGTCACGTTTATCTTTGATCCTGCTCTTCAGACACAGGAGTTTTTGTAGTATGAACATGTTCATCCTCCTCCGTTGTCGTTGCTTCCTTTGGATGAGTATAAATGTATCACTTACACCGACGGCTCGGCTCAACCGGCCATCGGGTCTAAACATGCTTATTCATCAGCTTGCGCTATTGTCGCTGGTTCAATAGTAAATGGTGAATTTAAGTCTTCCATTGTTCATACACAGGCACTGGGGGACTGCACAGCGCAATTGGCGGAGCTGCGTGCTCTTGTTCTAGCTCTCGTGTTTGCAGATCCTAATGTGAATACTCTTATTGTGGGCGATTCTTACTACTGTGTCCAGTCTTTTAATGACAACTTATTCTTTTGGTCTCAGAATGATTAGCGGGACTCTAAAGGCAGCGAAATAAAGCATAAAACGCTTTGGCTTCGAATGGCGGATCTTAAAGAACGTCTGCCACTCACACAGGTTATTCATTATCTTGGCCATCAGCATATGGGAGCACATTCTGTTGGTAATTCTTTGGCTGATGAGGCAGCCAAATCTGCAGTAGCCACGTGTTCCGTTGCAGCAGGTACAAGATCCATGACTAAGATAGATAATGAAATTTTGGCAGCTATAGCTGCTACAAAGGATGGAACGGCTCACCCGCAGGGCTTCCCTTTGAAATATTCTTATCATTTATCTCCCGAACAACTTCCTTATGCTAAAATTCCATCAGTTGGGGATCGGCTGATTCCCAACATGGACGGCAGGCTACCTTTGATCATTGCTGCACAAGAGGGCCTGGCTTCGGCGCATGCCGGGGTGTTGGTGACGGTATCTATTTTATAGCAATGTTACTGGTTGTGTGGTTTATATAAACAAACCCATAATTATGTGCTTTCTTGTGACATTTGTCAGCAAATCAAACCATCTACGGTTTCGCGACCACCACAAACACAGCTATATATATCAAATCAGCCATTTGGCTGTGTATATCTTGATCACTGCGGTCCATTGACTTCTGATACTGCGTATAAATACATTTTTGTTGCAGTTGATTCGTGCAGTAGATTCCTATGGGTTTGGCCACAACGGAGCACTGACGCTCGAAAAGTCATTAGAGATTTGCGTGTCTTTGTCGGGACTTTTGCTTGTGGCACCTTCCATTCTGACCAAGGTCCAGCGTTCGCCTCTAAGGTGAACAAGGACGCTATGAATTCTATGGGGGTGCTGGTGCAGTTTTCGTCTTCATAAAGGCCTGAGGGTAATTCAATAGTGGAACGAATGAACCGTGACTTAAAGCAATCTTTGGCAGCTACAGTCTAAGGTACTGGCAGGAACTGACTGGCCCATTTGTATGGAGTCCAACATGCACTTAATACTCAAGAAGATCTCTGGGTGGGCGGACCCCATACGAAATGCTCTTTGGCATTAAAATGTTTGTGAGAAAAGAACAGATTTCCCCTGGATTCAAAAGTTAACACCCACACTTACACTTACTCTCAAATCATTCTTACCTGAGCATATGCCTTTGCTTAAATCAACATAAAATTACAATCATCACAATATTAAAAAAAACGAAATTAAAATGTAGCGTTTACAAATATTTTATTTTATATAAGAAGGGAAAAAAAGAAACTAAAAATACAATGGCTCTGAAAATTAGAGCGTATGGTACAATCAAATCAATAAAAATTCATGAAAAGCATGTAATTAATAAACATAATTCAATTCATACAAAATGGATTAAAATACAGCGACACAATTAAAAAACAAATATACATAATAGCAGACGGAAACCTAATTTACACAGTTCTATATACTGTTGCCCAAATTGATCCAACACGACATATTCAAAAAGAAGACCTGGTGGAATTACTAATCCTAACCAAGGAATTCCTGTAGGTTGGATTCTTAAAAAAACTGGTGTTGACGCGTTTCGGTCGTCATAGAAATGATTAAAAAGGCCACCTTCTTCAGGACTCAACACACATATAGGATTTACTCCTCCACACAGCAGATAATAATCTACATAGACAAAGGAGAAAATATATAAACAAAATATAAACCATGGAAAGCGGGAGTTTGATATACAATTCATGTCTAATTTCAACTCCTAAATTCCTCAAAGCCCCCTGTTCCTTTAGATCCTACGTTTGGCATTCTTTGGTGTTGTTCTGTACCATATTCCATTATATTACTAGATCTTTAATTAGAACATTCTTCGGTACCCCACTCCACAAATAGCAGCATATTCCCTTGTTTAAGCTGAACATTACTTGGTATCCCAATCCACATACAACAGCATATTCATTATATTTTGTATATTTTAACATCCATACCATTATGCACTACATCTCAATTTTGTATCGCCAAGAAACAAACCCAGCCCCAGTTGATCAAGAACGGAATAAATGCTCCATAGCTCATCTATTGCACCACATTTTTACATCATTTAGACTCTCTCATACAAAACTCTCACCATGGCAAAAGAAATTTGTCACGTATTGCGAAAGGCAGATGGCTGGCCTCTATTTCGAAATCTCCATATGTACAAATATGCATATAAATGATTGTCTGTCTCTGGGTAAGATGGAAATTTCTTTTTTGTTGAGAGGCATTAAAATTCCAAATTACTCCCGTAGTTCTTATTTGTAGAAACGCATATTCAAATCAATTGTTACCTTGTCTCCCAGTTGTAGATATAGCTCTGGTATAACTGGTAGCTTTTTCTCTAGTTGAAACACTGCCTTCTATTTAGCAATTATTTACAGCAGTGCTACCAGGAAACATATAAAACAATGATCGGCAGGGTTTGTCTACAGATAAAAAATGAATAAAAAAGGCCCAATGTTAACCTTCTGGTCTATATAATTATAAGCAGGTATTCAAATTTTGTATAACTGCAGCGCACACAGCTTACCTCACGGTGTGGAGTATTTGATACATCCTCCGGTTTATTTGCATGGGTTTGGGAGCAACTTGTGCCCCAAGTCTGGCCTGTACATATGTTGGCTCATTTGAGGAGAAACATATATACAATGAAATCTCCCCGTTCTATGAAAACATCCACAGTTGGGTTCGCTTCATTGACGATATTTTCTTCATATGGCGCGGCCCAACTGAAACGTTGGATGAATTCCTGGAATGATTGAATTTGGGCGATAAAAACCTCAAATTTACTGCCCATTATAGTAATAGTAGTGTTAACTTTCTGGATATTACTATAAAACATGAAGAAGGACACCTAGAAGTGGAGCTTTTTACAAAGCCTACAGATAGGAACACACTGCTTCACTTCAGTAGTTACCACCCAAAGAGTCAAAAAGATAATATACCATTTGGGGAATTTCTACGGTTGCGTAGAAATTGTACATCTTTGCAAGACTTCTATACGCACTCTGAAAAATGGAAATGGAAGTTTAAAGAAAGAGGTTATCCTAAAAAGCTAATTATTCGCTCTTTCAAGAGAGCTAGGTTTTATAACAGGGATAGCCTCCTTCAAGGAGGTAATAAAAACAAGCAACAGGACAAGATAGTGATGGTTAGTCAGTTTTCTGAGATTAGTAATAGACTCAAAAACATAATTAACCGCAATTGGAAAATTTTAAATGAGGGGGAAGATAGCAATCTTCCGAAACCACTATATGCTTTCAGGAAAAATAAAAATCTTCGAAATTCCCTGGTGTTCACCTATAGAGAAGATCCAATTGAGACACAAAATACCTTGACTGGGGAAAAGGCCAGAGGCAATTATAGATGCGGAAACTGCAGTGTGTGCGATTTATGCGTCACGACAAAAACAGTGACCCTTAATGGGGCAACACAAGAAATCGCCTACACTTAACAACTGCAGGAGTAAAAATATCATATACCTGATCATGTGCCCATGTGGTATGGGGTATATAGGAAAAACTGCAAGAGAGTTTAGACAATGAATATGTGAGCATAGATGTGCCATAAATACAAGAAAAGAAAATGCATCCTTAGTGAGCCACTGGGTCGACAAGAAACATGAAGCAGCCGACCTTAGGTGGGTGGTGCTGGAAAAAATTAGAGAACTTAAAAGGGGTGGCAATAGTGCCCAAAGGAGAAAACTTCAGGAACAATGGTATATGATAAAATTTGATACCGTCAAGAATGGCTTAAACAGTCGGGAGGACTGGGAAAAAATAATTTCCATGTAGAGGCCCATGGGTAATACTATTCCTTCTATATTGGATAATGGGGCGATTCTCCTGATAGGAATAAATGGGAGTAAATACGAATATTCTTTCTTGATACACACCCAAATTGGTACAAGTTTATTCTAACCAAGGTCTGTATAGAAAACACCTAGAAAAAATAATTTTTTGCCATGTATAATCAAAAATGTATTTCTTCACCAGATGCAAGACTCGTATGTAATTCAAGAGATTCGCTATAATTTGTAAGTAGACAACATTGCTCGAGGTACTCCAAGAGGGCAGTTAGATAGGTGGACAATACGACGATAACAGATACACTGCAAAATGGCCACTGGACATGTGTGGTAATGAGGAAACACATGACGGGCCAATTTGTAAATCTATACCCTGTTGAAAATGTAAATTTTAAATACATACGCGAATAGGAGATTAAGGGGAAATCCTGAGTGTAATAACAATCTGTTACTCTATTCCCGACTCAGATATAATGGCATTAATCTGAGAATGTGAAAAGGCACACTTAAAGATGGCTGCCTGACATGCGCAGTAATCAAGAAATGCATGCCGGGTAAACGCGAAAAGTCGCTCTCTACACGTTAATATGGGCTTTAAAAATGAACGCCAACAGCCCTTCAATGACATTAGGAAAACGAAGCGGGGACGCCGAAATTGAAAGGTACGGGCCGTTTGGGGGCTTATTTAGACAAGAGGGGGAAAAGGGGCAAGTAACCTATTTAAAAAGAATCCGGACCGGAGTAGTCCATAAGTTAGATGGGAATTTAAAAGTTACAAGACCACTATGTATATTCAAGATTAGGGTTACTGTTTGTAGAGCTAGCTGGCTGCATTAATCAGGTCTATGTAATTTAAATAAAAGGGACCGGAGGTTATTCTGTATCTATATTGTAGGCAGATGACAGGGACTTTCACCATCCGGGGATGGGATTTAGAGAATGCTTCAATAGTTGTTTCACTCTTGATTCTAAGAGCATACGTCATACTGACTTCCTTATAGGAAACGCTGCTTTCTGACCTGTTGGGGCGGAGTAAAGCGATAAGGAAAATAAAATATCGAGAGGGCATGAGGAAACAGGGGATATGAACCTCCCAAACCAATGCAAATAAACCGGAGGATGTATCAAATACTCCACACCGTGAGGTAAGCTGTGTGCACTGCAGTTATAAATAATTTGAATACCTGCTTATAATTATATAGACCAGAAGGTTTAACATTGGGCCTTTTTTATTCATTTTTTATCTGTAGACAAACCCTGCCGATCATTGTTTTATATGTTTTCTGGTAGCACTGCTGTAAATAATTTCTAAATAGAAGGCAGTGTTACAACTAGAGAAAAAGCTACCAGTTATACCAGAGCTATATCTACAACTGGGAGACAAGGTAACAATTGATTTGAATATGCGTTTCTACAAATAAGAACTACGGGGGTAATTTGGAATTTTAATGCCTCTAAACAAAAAAAAAATTCCGTCTTCCCCAGAGACAGACAATTATATTTATACGCATATTTAGACGTATGGAGATTTCGAAATAGAGGCCAGCCATCTGCCTATCGCACTACGTGACAAATTTATTTTGCCACGGTGAGTGTTTTGTATGAGAGAGTCTAAATGATGTAAACATGTGGTGCAATAGATGAGCTATGGAGCATTTATTCCGTTCTTGATCAACTGGGGCTGGGTTTGTTTCTTGGCGATACAAAATTGAGATGTAGTGCATAATGGTATGGATGTTAAAATATACAAAATATAATGAATATGCTGTTGTATGTGGATTGGGATACCAAGTAATGTTCAGCTTAAACAAGGGAATATGCTGCTATTTGTTGAGTGGGGTACCGAAGAATGTTCTAGTTAAAGATCTAGTAATATAATGGAATATGGTACAGAACAACAACAAAGAATGCCAAACGTAGGATCTAAAGGAACAGGGGGCTTTGAGGAATTTATGAGTTGAAATTAGACATGAATTGTATATCAAACTCCCGCTTTCTATGGTTTATATTTTGTTTATATATTTTCTCCTTTGTCTATGTAGATTATTATCTGCTGTGTGGAGGAGTAAATCCTATATATGTGTTGAGTCCTGAAGAAGGTGGCCTTTTTAATCATTTCTATGACCACCGAAACGCGTTGACGCCAGTTTTTTAAAGAATCCAACCTACAGGAATTCCTTGGATGGGATTAGTAATTCCACCAGGTTTTCTTTTCGAATATGTTGTGTTGGATCAATTTGGGCAACAGTATATAGAACTGTGTAAATTAGGTTTCCGTCTGCTATTATGTATATTTGTTTTTTAATTGTGTCACTGTATTTTAATCCATTTTGTATGAAATGAATTATATTTATTAATTACATGCTTTTCATGAATTTTTATTGATGTGATTGTACCATACTTTCTAATTTTCAGAGCCATTGTATTTTTAGTTTATTTTTTTCCCTTTTTATATAAAATAAAATATTTGTAAGCGCTACATCTTAATTTCGTTTTTTTAATATTGTGATGATTGTAATTTTATGTTGATTTAAGGAAAGGCATATGCTCAGGTAAGAATGATTTGAGAGTAAGTGTAAGTGTGGGTGTTAACTTTTGAATCCAGGGGAAATCTGTTCTTTTCTCACTGATATTGAGTGCCCTTTTCCCTTGGAGAGTGGGGCCACCTCTCGAGTTTTAACATTAAAATGTTTGTGCCAGACCTTGATGGTCTAGACGTTGTGGCGGCGGCTGCAACATTTGACGTAGATAACCATTCTACTATGTTAGAGGACCTCCAAAAGACCAGTGACAGCTATGCAACAGAACTTATACCCTCTTCCAATGACACGGCGATGCTGATTCCGGTCGCCGGGTGGCTTCCTAAGATTGGGGATCTGGTCCGAGAAAAGCTGGAGAACAAGAAAGAATTTGGTCCCTCTTATCGTGCACCAGTCCCAGTTCTTGTATTGAAGGGTACTCGTACAGTGATACTACCACCTTTGCCTGGTCGCAAAGAAAACAGATACATTTCAGTTGACAATGTCAAGCTACACCGTCTGGCCGATTCTGAATAGTGTGACTCCTGCAGTTTCCTGCAACCTTATTTCTTTGAATCCGCTGCATTCAGCCTCTTCGACTAATCGTTGCGGGTGAGATGAAGACTACTATTGACCATTTGCCTGTTCTGCCTTTGTCCTCTTCCAACGCAGATGTCGAGTACACTTATCCTGTGGATGAATCCCACATTGAAGTACCGGACAGTCCTTTGGAACATCAAGCTGATGATGCGCTGCCACCGTTAATGAACATGGGTGCAATCGGTTCTTTTGGGGACCGCACAAGCGTCTCTTATGACTCTTACTCCTTGTCTTCCTCTGTGACACCTCTACCGACAACAAGTATTTTTATCACTTGGTTCAAAAAGACATACCTGGTCCCGCCCTGGACCTACACCTGGTTGGTACTTATCTTGATTTTTCTCTTCATGTCAATTGGATTTGTGACAGTATTTTTCTTGCTCATCAATGGACATTATTTGCCAGAACGCTCTGCTGTAAAGTTGGTCGATGGAATTCTGGCTCCCCATACATCGTCCCACATCATGAAACATGATCAAGCCCTTGTGAACATTTCGGCTTTCCCAGTTGCAGATGGCATCATTTGGGATAAGGTTGTTTTTGAAATCAATGGTCCGACAGAAGTCCTCAAGATACCATACGTGTTTCGCGTTTCATTAGGAGATGTGGTAACACAGGACATACATTCTGATGATTGGGATGTACAAGCAGTACATTTGTTGTTTTCTGATTTAAAGTATTATGCTGCTTTTGATGCTGAAGGTTTATATTTAAATTCTGCCAATTATGCTGATTTATTCTGTTATCAACAATATGGCCATCATTTCTTACACAAAACAAACACGTTGAGACCTGCTTTTAATTACACACAGTGGGAACATTATCCGACTCCCTTACAGGGGAGTTCTAAAGCACTTAGAAATAAGTTCACCTATTTCACTGATTATTACACATCCAATCCAAAATCCTATTTCTTTTAATTGACATTGCCATCTCAATCTAAATTTATTCTCACACATACGAAATTAATATATTCGATTTCATTTAGGACTAAATTGGCCTTACAGGGTTATGATCACTGGAAAGATACCATTGATTTGAAATTGATTTGGGGCACTAAAGCTTGGCAGGTCCAGGGAACTGAAGCTTTGCATCGTGCATGTCTAATTCCAACTCAAATACTATTTTTAAATGACACAGTGCACCAAACTACGTGTTTTGGCATGGTTACGGCCAAAAATCTAAATACCCCATCCATTCCGTCATTGGCTGAGTATGATAATTGGTGTAAACACACAAATTATACCATCGATGTACTACAAGCTCTGTTTCGAAATGACAGTTTCAATATCTCTGATGTTGACCCCTCAGGATGGTTGTTGTGGCAAACCAGTTCTAATGCATGTCAAATGCGTTTTCATAACGCAACGAGCGGTTTCACACAAACTAGACCTGATCCCTGTTACCCACAATCACATTCGGTCATCACATATACGGTGGGAAAATTGTGCCAACAATGGTTGGAACACTCTACTCTGTCGGCAGGGAAACAACACTTGTCTCTCTTGTCGAGCGACATCAATTTGGCTGATTTTATTTTAGGTCCTAGGATTCCCAGGATGA
This sequence comes from Calotriton arnoldi, assembly GCA_963921515.1. NCBI lineage: Eukaryota > Metazoa > Chordata > Amphibia > Caudata > Salamandridae > Calotriton > Calotriton arnoldi. The sequence goes on from CAWUFW010004175.1 coordinate 562,724, forward strand.
AGAGATTCATCTATGCAGCATACAATGAGTTATGGAAACTTTCACAGATGGAAGCAGCATTCCGTCTGCGCCAAATTGACAAAGCAAATTTAGAAAAAGTCCTTGCAGTAGTAGACAATAGTATAAATACACTATCTTCCCGCATGTATACCTTATATAATATTGTTTCATCTGTTATTGATATTGTTCAAAGTGATGTATCTGTGTTATATATCATAGTCAAAATCCATTACGATCTGTAATGCAATTTGCTTGGACGTTACAAACACTCAAAATGGGAAAAGTACCATGGGATTATTTGAACGCTTCTGCTTTGTTTTTACCATTTAATCTAACTGATAAACAGAGGTTTATGTCCATGAAAGACGCTACATACACGCTGTTACACATTGAGCAGTTAGAACACTTGCCATTTTCTGTGGTGGAGACCGATTCGGCCGTATGGTTGATTCATGGCGTTATCTCTCTGCCTTTTTGCTATTTCAATTTAAATCTTGTATGAAACATTTCCCAATTGGCCGCTTTGATCCCCTGGGTAGTACGTTTCTCCATGAATTATGGTCCCTGCCTTTCACCTACAGATTTCAACGGGAGGATAAGGACGTTTTCCTAACAGGGGAGGACTGCGATTCCACTGTAGGACATTCCCTAGTTTGTAAACACGTTAAGTTGCACGGCGCTTGTAATGTGTCTGCCCCTAATCTTGCTTGTTTTTTTAAAGGAACTCCCGTCCCGGCAATAAATCCCACTCTCACATTGCTCTCTAATGACAGTTATCTTATTTTGAATAACCACGACTGCCGTGGTTTACGGGCAGGCATCATGTATATAGTAACAGTTCCTCAACGTGTTACATGTTGTAGCAATGTGCTTTTTCCACCCCCGCATGGGAATGTAGATAGTTTCATTTGGCCTTCCATTCCGACTTTGAAAACAGATTTCAATAAATTAAGCAGACTCAGAGCACTATTGTTTCAACAAGAAGTGGCTCTCACTTCGGCTCGAGAGACCTCCAATTTTCAGGTGGCTAGAACATCTAGTGAGATTCAGTCACTGCTGAACACGAACCTCCCTCTTCATTTTGGGGAGCTGATGCACCAAATATTTAATGCGTCTGACACAGAAGGCCTTGCTCATTTGTTTAAACTTGTGGGATACGGCCTTGAGACCTCTTTTCAGACGATTTTTGGAGTAATACCGGCCTTTATCCATTCTATTTTTTCCAGCGTCTTTGGAGGGTTCCCATTAATACTGGCACTGGCGGGTGGCGTCCTGATTCTTCTGCTCCTTCTGCGCAATGGCTACCCATCATGTGGTGATGCACAGACCCGGCCAATTGCAACTGTACCGTGACCGAATGCAACAACTTTTTGGATGCTTGCCATTAGCGACGCTTAGCGTGAGTTATGGACTAACTTTTCGTTTTGCCTACTTCACTTGCGTGCAACCTGTGTTCTTCTGTCAGCGGTGCCCTTTCTATTGGGCCTTGGATTTATGCCTCTCCAATACGTCATGCACAGACCCGGATTATGACCTGTTGCTGGGTCCCTTAGTGGCCCATGACCAGGCCTGTTGTCAGGATGCCCATATGGCGCGTGCGGCTGCACTTGGAGTGTTGGCTGAGTGGAATATCTGTGCGGCTGCACAGAACCTCTTGCAACGGAGTTTCATCGAATAGCACGCAAGTTGCCCGGATATGCTCTTGGAGGCATCGGATTATGAGGAACACGTGTGTTCCTTCGAGCTATTAGATTGGATGGCATCCCTTTTTGCTACGAATGATAGGGATGGCCTTTTGGAACAAATTGCATTCTTAAGTTCACATTTGTTTTAGCCATAAGAGGGGCTTATGGTCTGTTTGAACAAGGAAGTCAGTACCAAACAAGTATGGCCTCAACTTCTTCAGAGCCCAGACCACAGCAAAGGCCTCCCTCTCAATGGCTGACCAACGTTTCTCTCTAGGGGTCAGCCTTCTGCTAATGAAAGCTACTGGCTGATCCTGACCTTCATCATTCAATTGTGACAGTACAGCCCCTACCCCCAATTCAGATGCATCAGTTTGAACAATGAACTTCTTGGAGTAATCAGGACTCTGTAGAATGGGAGCAGTGCACATGGCCTGCTTCAGGTCATCAAATGCCTTTTGACAGCTAACTGTCCACTGAACCTTTTTGGGCATTTTCTTGGAAGTTAAGTCATTCAGGGGTGTCACTATTGATCCATACCCCTTGACAAATCTCCTATAGTACCCAGTCAGGCCTAAGAAGGCTCTCACCTGAGTCTGGGTAGTTGGAGCAGTCCAGTCCATAATGGTCTGGATCTTGCTCTGCAGTGGTTGAACCTGGCCTCCACCCACAAGGTGGCCCAGGTACACAACCTGACTCTGCCCTATCTGGTACTTGGTGGCCTTGATAGTCAGGCCTGCTTTCTGCAGGGCCTGTAAAACATTTCTGAGGTGGACCAGGTGATCCTCCCAGGTGGAGCTAAATTCAGCAATATCATCTAGATATGCTGCACTATAGGCTTCCAGACCTGTAAGGACTGTATTCACCAACCTCTGAAAAGTGGCAGGTGCATTCTTCAGACCAAAGGGCATCACCACAAATTGATAATGCCCACTAGGGGTTGAGAATGCTGTCTTTGGCTTTGCATCATCAGCTAGTCTGATCTGCCAGTAGCCAGCTGTCAGGTCAAATGTGCTTAGATACTTGGCGGAGGCCAAAGTGTCTATTAGCTCATCTGCCCTTGGTATTGGATGGGCATCAGTCCTAGTGACTGCATTGAGACCCCTGTAGTCCACACAAAACCTCATCTCTCTTTTCCCACCATTGGTGTGAGGTTTTGGCACAAGGACCACTGGACTAGCCCAAGGGCTATCTGAGGGTTCAATAACTCCCAAATCCAACATCTTCTGGACTTCTGTCCTGATACAGTCCCTGACATGGTCAGGTTGCCTATAAATCTTATTTTTAATAGGCAGACTGTCCCCAGTGTCCACTTCATGAGTGCACCAGGTAGTCTGACTGGGTGTCAGTGAGAATATGTGTCTGAACTGATTGAGCACCTGTCTGCAATCAGTCTGCTGTTGGGTAGTGAGGCTGCCTGCCAAGGCTACACCATCCACTGACCCATCACCAGGGTTCTGCGAGAGCAGGTCAGGGAGTGGGTCACTCTCTTCCTCCTGTCCCTCATCAGTAGCCATGAGCAAGCCCATGTCTGCCCTGTCCACATATGGTTTTAACCTGTTGACATGGAAAACCCTGTGGGGACTCCTGGGTGTTCCTAGGTCTACTAAGTAGGTAACCTCACCCTTCTGTTCAACAATGGTGTGGGGTCCAATCCATTTGTCTTGGAGAGCTGCTGGGGCCACTGGCTCCAACACCCACACCTTCTGTCCTGGCTGGTAAACAGTCAGTACAGCCTTTTGGTCATGCCAGGCCTTTTGAAGTTCCTGGCTAGCCTCAAGGTTTTTAGTTGCCTTTTTCATATACTCAGCCATCCGGGAGCGGAGACCAAGTACATAGTCCACTATGTCTTGCTTTGGGGGCTTGAGAGGTAACTCCCATCCTTCCTTCACCAAGCACAGTGGACCCCTGACAGGGTGACCAAACAAAAGTTCAAAAGGGCTGTAGCCAACCCCCTTTTGAGGCACCTCCCTGTACGCAAATAAAAGGCAGGGCAAGAGTATGTCCCATTTTCGCCTAAGCTTTTCTGGGAGCCCTTTAATCATGCCCTTCAAGGTTTTGTTGAATCTCTCAACTAAACCATTGCATTGTGGGTGATAGGGTGTGGTGAACTTGTAAGTCACTCCACACTCCTTCCACATTGCCTTTAAGTATCCAGACATAAAGTTTGCACCCCTGTCTGATACAACCTCCTTAGGGAAGCCCACTCTTGAGAAAATTCCCAGGAGGGCCCTTGCCACCACAGGTGCTGTAGTGGTCCTAAGGGGAATAGCCTCTGGGTACCTGGTGGCATGATCCACTACCACCAGGATAAACCTGTGCCCAGATGCTGTTTGGGGATCCATGGGACCAACAATGTCAATCCCCACCCTTTCAAAGGGAACCCCCACCACAGGTAGTGGTATCAGGGGGCCTTTGTAGTGCCACCTGCCTTGCCACTGGCCTGGCAGGTTACACAGGAGCGACAAAACTCCTTGGTGTCTTCAGACATGTGGGGCCAGTGAAAGTGAGGGACAATTCTGTCCCAAGTCTTGTTCTGGCCCAGGTGACCTGCTAAGGGAATATCATGGGCTAGGGTCAATAGTAAGCCCCTGAACTTCAAAGGTATAACCAACCTCCTGGTAGCACCAGGCTTGGGGTCTCTTCACTCTGAGTACAAGAGTCCATCATCCCAATACACAGTATGGGGACCACTAGCTTTCCCAGCAGCCTCAGCAGCAGCTTGCTGTCTGAGGGGTTCAAGAGAGGGGCAGCTCTGCTGCTCCTGGCTCAGATCTGCCCTGGAAGGTCCCCCTGTCCCCAAGAACTCAACCTGGTCAGGTTCAAGCTCCTCTGGGACAGTTCCTTCCTCAGGACTGAGATCATCCCCCTCAAGGGACTGATCTTCCTTCTGAGCCAAGGGGGAAGGCACTGCCTTTACCCTACTACTCCTCTTCTTGGAAGGCACTTGGTCCATTATTCCAGAATCCAAGGCCTGTTCAGTGCTAGACATTTTGGCTTGTGACCTGGTCACAGCAAACACATCTGCAGGGATCCCCAGCATTTCTGCATGGGTCCTGAGCTCCACTTCTGCCCAAGCTGAAGTTTCTAAGTCATTGCCAAGCAAGCATTCAACGGGTAGGTCTGCACTTACCACAACCTTCTTAAGGCCAGTTACCCCTCCCCAGGAGAAGTTAACAACTGCCAGAGTATGGTCTGTTCTGACGTTGCTAGCATTGGTCACTTGGTACATTTCACCAAGTATTATCTGCCCAGGATTCACAAGGTCTTGTGTCACCATGGTGACACTTGCCCCTGTGTCCCTAAATGCCAAAGCCTCTCTTCCATTGATTAAAGGCTGTTGTCTGTACTTGCCCAGATTACTGGGACTCACAGAGGAGGTCATATCCATGCCTCCATCACAGACTAGGACAGCCTGAGTGAGTTCTCTGACTAGGTCAGAGCTCATCTCTTTACCCAGGGTCAACCCTACTAAACCCTTGGCTTGTGTAGTCCCACCACCAACTGTAACTGCACTAGGGGAGCAGGTGCCTTAGGGGCATTGGTGGGGGCTGGAGTCGAGTCTTTGGACTTGGTGCAATCACTGGTCCAGTGGGTCTTTTGCTTACAGACCTTGCACCATGGTTTTCTTTGGCCTTTCCCTTTGGTAGACTGTGAATCCCCACCTGAAGAAGATTTTTGGGGGCCTTGTGAAGACTTTTGATCTTTACCCTTCTCCCCACCCTTATCAGAGGTTTTCGAATCTTGCTTCTTAGGGTCACCACCTTGGTTCTGTACCTTCTGCTTCACCCTGGTTCTGACCCATTTGTCTGCCTTCTTTCCCAATTCTTGGGGAGAGGTCAGATCAGAGTCTACCAGGTGCTGATGCAACAGCTGATTTTGACAGTTATTAAGAATCTGCTCCCTCATTATCAGATTGTACAATCCTGTGAAGTCACATACCTTACTGCCCAATAACCAACCTTCCAGAGCCTTGGCAGAACAATCAACAAAGTCCACCCAGTCTTGAGTCTGTGCTTTTGGGTATCCCTGAACTTTAACCTGTATTGTTCAGTGGTTAGGCCAAACCCATCAATTAGAGCACTCTTCAAGACTTTGTAATTATCAGCATCCTCCTCTCTAACAGTGAGGAGCTTGTCTCTACCTTTGTCTGCAAAGGAGAGCCACAAGATTGCTGCCCACTGCTCCTGAGGGACCCTCTGTACTTTACAGGCCCTCTCTAGAGCAGTTATCCATTTGTGGATATCATCCCCACTCTGGTAGGGAGGGACAATCTTGCTCAGGTTTCTATGGTCATAAGACCTTTCCCTATCTTTGGGGAAACTGCTGCCACCATGGGACTCTAGTCCCAACTTTTGTCTCTCTCTATAGAGATCTAGGGACTCCCTGTCTATAGCCAATTGCTGTTTCCTGAGTTCAAGTTGAGCTTGCTCATATTGAATCAGTCTCTTTCTCCTCTCATGAGAGGATTCCCTCCTATGAGAGGAGACAGAGGTCCCTATTGAGGTGTCAGAGTGGTTAGAATCCTGAGAAGGAGACCTAGACCTTCTGGGCACACTCAGAACTCTTCCTGGGGGACAAAGGGGAGGTCAGTCTGATCCTCTCCTCCTCCTCCTCCACAGGAGGAATTGGGTTTTCCAGGACAAGGTCATTTTCACCTTCCTGGCCAGTTTCAGAGGGGGGCCTGGGTTTCTTCACCCTTGGCCCCTTCCTCATCTTCTGCCCCACCCTCTTTGCCTACCCCTTCAGACCCTAGGGGCCTGCTGAGATCATCAGCTAGTAACACCTCCCTGAGGTGTTGAGTGCTGGCACTTTTGCCTGCCTTCAACTTCCTAGTATTGCATAATGCTCTCAATTCCAAGAATGGGAGTTTATCATACTTGGAGGGAAGAAGCCCACTGGCTTCTGGCAAGGACTCACTGGGTCCTGGCTTTGAAGACATTACTAGTGAGGTGTGGTGTATGCACTACCTACTCTAGTGTGGCCTACTAAACTCTCTTGAGTTGTAGAAAGGGTGTGCTGTCCCTTAACACACAACTCTAAGTTCAGTAGAACTTACTGTATTACTAAGCTTGATTTATATGTACCTTAGGTACCCTTAGTGGTTTTCAGTTGATCAATTCAATTGAGATTATCTGGTAAAACAATAGCAAGCTGGAATCCCACACGCTGCACACCAATGTGAGATGTTGGCCTGGCATATGCTGTCCACTAATTATAGTGGGCACCTTGCACCAGTCCAAACAACCCCTTATTGGAGATAGGTTAAAGACAACCTTTATTGAAAGCTATCCTAGTGGTAGCTATGGAGAGCAGCCTTCAGGCTAAGTCTTGAAGGAATGTAAAGCAGCTTGTTTTACCAGTCTATAATCTCTTGAGTGACCAAATGAAAGAGGACCACACCAGGTATATATTCAAAATATATGTATTTATTACTAAACACACCCCTCTAGTCTCTTTATGAGGCTAGAGTTCGAAGTACATACGTTACGAGTTAGTTATCTACAGTAATAGCACAAATACACGTTTGAGCCCCAGGGGCGTACCAAACCATATACCAATAAAGTGGTATAAGAACCACGACTGAGCTAGACACAAGGCCTAGAGCCTGTAGAAGTGCTTGGACCACAAGGAACCACCCAAGGCAGTGACACAGGGGACCCACGGGGACGCGTGCAGTGTATGAACACAACCGCAAACCACCGTTAACTTCTATGGGGAAAGTCGCGATTAGAATTTAAAAGAAAAGGGACACTTAGAGGAGGACTTGGAGCAAACCCTTTGAGAACTAGGCTGTTCTAGTGTCAATACCCACGGGAGCACCGGAGTACTCGAGTTACCTCACCCAGGGAGCCGGGTGCATAGGTGTCTTTCGGGGTCGGGTTTCGTCGTCGCTTTCTATGGCGATCTGCTGCAAAGTGCTGCTGGCGGCCAAGTCGAAAGTGTTCGGGTGGATCCAAAGGTGGATCGAAGATCTGAAGAACCTGAAAGTAGAGGGGACAGAGTCTGGGTCACTAGCCAGTGACCAGGAAGGCGATGAGCAGATGCCCACCGATGTTGAGTGCTTCAGGTAGGTTGACGGTCGTCTTGACTCTTCAGCCACGAGGTCCAGGAGGCGTCGACGACAACCAGGAGCTGGATTCGAGCTGTCCCACAACGTCTGTCGATTGCAGGGGTGTCGGCGACCGGATTGGACCCAACAAGCCTTGGCAACGGCAAGTCTCATGGAAATCGAAGAAGGACGATGTTGCAGACCAACAAGGTCTGGGGGACTCACCCAGCGAAGATAAGTCAGGGCACACCTGGAGCAACTAGGGAGCCCAAGCAGAAAAATATTGGCCTTCGGGAGGGCCTACTAGCCAACAGACTAGCGACCATGAAGGAGCCTCAAGACGGTGCACGTGGAGCTGGCTCACAGGACACTCGTGGAGTGGAGGCCAGTGATCTTCAGTGCAGTTGGTGCTGGAGGCTGGGGCTACTCGGAGCCCAAAGCACGACTTCGTGGGAGACCCAGAAGAGGATGCACTTGCAAATGCGTTTGGTGTCCAGGGGTCACGGTTCCACGTTACCCACGACAGCTACGGGCCTCAGCTTTGCTGGGGACTCAGGGCAACCTCGGGGAAGTCTGGAAATCTACCTCTGGTGATGCAAAGACTTCGGCGTCCGACGGGAGCTTCAGCGATGCAGACCGGACAATTGCTTCTTTGGTGCCTGCCAAGCAGGGGAGTCACTCCTTGACCCCAAGGGAGATTCTTCAGTCCTCTAATCTTGATGTATAGCGTCTAAGGTCCAGGATTCTGTGTCAGAGTTTCGTCCAGGTAAATCTAAAGTCCTAAGGACTGGGGTCCCATACTTATACTAAGGTAGGGGGTTGGACATACTCTGTGGCCCCACCTATGGGAGGGTCAGGGCAGAGGGGTGGTTACACCCCTTTCCCTTTGTCCAGTTTCGCGCCAGAGCAGGGGCTGGAAGCCCCTGAGCCGGTTTGAACTGGGGTATGCACAGGGACACCAAGTGTGCCCCCAGTGCAGGACTTCAAAGCACCAGAGAGTGCTCCCACCCAGCCCCAATACACACTATCCTGTCTGGGGAGGTGGTCACACCTCCCTGGGACAGGAAACCTATTGTCCAGGCCTCCCATGCCAGAGTTTTGGTCAGCAGCAGGAGGCCAGACTCGTGTCTGTGGCAGCGGCATCCATTTTGTGATGCCAGGGCTCTGGAAAGTCAGTACCGGGTATACTGGTGTGTACATGTCTGTCCATCTAGAAGGGTGGAATGCTACCCCCGCTGCCAGAACTGGCGGGGGGTAGTATTCCAAGATGTTTGACACCAAACACGACATGTTTCCGTGCAGCCATCCCAAAGTTAGCATTTAATGCGAGGTTATAATGCGCTTAAGAGTATATGGTCAGGCTGCACTACAAACAGCATCAGAGAAGGGTCTCCGAACGCTGCAGAGGGGCCCTGCTCATGCATGGGAACCCTCTCACATAGGAACCACGCACTCTGCCTTCAGGATTGATAAGGCCTGCCATAGGAGTGACTTATAGGTTTATATGTGTGTATGTGTATAGTGATATAGGTAGCCTATATCACAGTAAGGGGTGCATGCACCACCTTACCCATGCTGCAGTAGCAGACCTGGGGTGTCAGTTTGGATGGCCTTCCAGGGGTGGCACAATACATGCTGCAGCCCCTGGTAGGCCTCTGAGGTACCTATGCCCTGGGTACATAGTATACCATATACTAGGGACTTATAAGGGCACTCCAGATTCCAATCAGAGATGTGCCTAAGGCACATGGAAACCATTTTAGAGAGGAAGCAGCTAGGCTGGGGTTCTGATTAGCAGGACCCCAGCCAGACTAAGGTCGAAAAACAGTGAAGCATCAGCAAAAAGTGGGGGTACCCATGTGAAGCAGATCCTACTCTCCTACAGTCAATTCTTATTGTGGACAGGTACGAGCGAGTGAGCAAAAGGGTACGTCTTGCTACCGCGATTCCTGAGAGAGTCTGGAGTGTTCTGTTCTGGGTTGTCTAATCATTTGTAGCTTCGTGATTATGTAGGAGAGCGAATGAGAAACTTTAGCTAGTCGGTTTTGGGAATTTGAGCACTGAGTCGGTAGGAAGGCCCAGCCCCTACACACCGAGGTCCTGTTTCCTGCGCATAGTTCTGTGTATGTGCAGAATCCCTGCAACATACTCACCGAGCCCGGGAATCTCGACACCTGGCAGGTCAAGCAAATCCTGTTTGTTGTCCAGAATGTCTGCCCAGTGGTGTATCAGCTGCTGGGCAGTGCACCAAACCTGGCTGGTGTGCCACACACAACGGAGCACTGTCCCCCAGCACCACTGAAACTCCAACAGCAGGTACCCGCTACTGGGCCTGTGCCGCCTGCTGCCAGCATAGAGTGGAGGAGGTGCTTGCAAAAAAAACTAGTGCTGCCACCTTCTCCTCTCCAAAGATCGCCCAGGGCTGCACACCTGGGCAGCGGCGCCGCCCGCAAGGAAGTCGTTCCTCTGCCATGGCGCTGGTTGGGGCCATAAAAATAAGGAAAATGAAGGGAAAAGGAAAGTAGAAAGAAATAAAGAAGTAAGGGGAAATAAAGTCACAAAAAAACACAAAAATAATTTCCCAAAAACGTAAATTAAACAAACACAAAGACACACATATTATAAAAAATTTAAATTAGGGGTAGATAAGTAATAAAGGAGGAGGATTAGAGAGGTTAAAGAGAGATAAGATTTCCCCAGCAGCATGACAGAGAGCAGAAAAACAATATGGCTGCACCCATGTGGACTGCATGGTGCTGTTTGCATGCAATTTTAAACACAAGAACACACTTGAGAACCATGTAGTGCCGTTCATGTGTGATTTGGAGCATGAGGACGCACTCCAAGTTCCCAACGCAATGTGAATGGGTACACCAGCAATCTCTGCCCGCAAGCAGGACTCCACATAGCAGCAGAGGTTTCTTTTGACCCTGCGGAATTCCGCGTAGCACCCCTAGGTAAGATCCCCTGTTGAAGCTGCAGCTTCGGGGTGCATGGGATCAACGTCAGGGAACAAATACCTGACGTCGACCCCATGCAGCCCCCAAAAGTGGGTCACCCCAAAAAGTGCTGCCATTGTACCGCCAGACCAGTAGCTGTATGTAATGCTGAGGATTGATGTTGTGTGTACATCCATTGTTGTCCAGCCCACCCCATGGCTTGTCAGGCTTCAACACCATCTGTGCTTGGAACTCTTCATCATAGTACAGTTACTCATACCCATCAAAATCCATATGTGCCTTCCTAATGATGTCTACATATTTAAATGTCAACACTGATCTCTCTGGCAACTTCTCACAACAGACAATTGCATAGATCAAAAATGCTGATACCCACGTGTCTATTGTTGTAGGTACCCTACACCTCTCAGCCAGATCCCATGCCTCCTCTTTTGATCCCTCTTCTGACTGCACCTCTCTATGCAACAATATGTAGATATCCATGAATTCTCCTTTCCATATTTTCTATTTGTGCCTCAGAGCCATCAACACTCTCTTGTATGGCAGTTTCTTTAAGCCTTTTGTTTCAGAATCTGTAGACTTAGCCTCTTTGTCTTGTACCTTCTCAGTTTCATCTCCATTTTTACCTCCATGCATGTTCTCCACCTCCTTTCTGTCCTCCTTATCTTTTTATCTGCTATCCCAGCATCCTCAGAGCCTTTGTCTGTACCCACCACTATACACTAGTACTATATTCATGGTACTGGTCCCCACCCCTGTATCCACTGAAATCACTTTTTCTTTAGATAAGCCCCATTCCCAACTGCTCTATCATATTTTTCTCTCACCTGCTCTTAGCCTTTTATTTGAATATGGTAACATTCTGCGCTGCTCTCCCATCTCCCTAGAACACCTCGAACTTCTTCCTCTCCCTTCTTTGCTGCATGTTGGAACTCCAACCTGTAACACAGCAGTACTGTGGGAGACTTTAGTTTCCCACATGTTCCCCTCCGCTACACGCCTTCTTGTAGTTCTCACTTCCTGCCAGTGCATAATCTCCCCTTCCTCCAACTCTTTCTCCTCCTCCTCCTCCTCCTCCTCCTCCTCCTCATCATAATCCAATTCACACTCTACTTCTCCCTCTTTAGCAAACCCACTCACATGTGGATATTTGCCATCACCCACATCACCATCAAAAGATTTCCAGTCAATAGCCATGGGTTACCATTCCCGCACAATTGATCTTTTCCTCGCACTTTGTCAGGATGGTTATTCTTAGCCTCTCCCTCTCTGTGAGCCGGCATTCCTAGGTCAAATGCAACCTGGCCGGAGACTGCTCTTTGTAACTAGAACCATCTTCCAGCCTTGTCTCCAAGGTGCCCTGCACATTGCCCCAACCTGGGGGGTCTGGTGTCCTGGGCACTGTTGATATGTCTCAAAGCCCACCTTGTCCTGACCCTTTGTGTTCTGGCACCCACACCCATCTACCTATGTGTTTCTTGGCACCAGTTGTAGCCCAACTATCTACACATCCACCCAGTCATAGTCTCTTCCCTGTTCCCAAGAAATTAGTCTTCACTGTGCTTCACAGTATGGCCAACCTGAAGTCCCCTTTTTGGTGGCAGCAACCAACTGCTCCTGTGATCTCAAGTCTACTGTTACTATCTATTCATTGACCAGAATGCTTTTAAATTTCTCCTGTTATTTTCCCTCCAAACCATTACTCCATGGTAAAAAGGAGAATGATGCAAATGCACTGGCACATTAAATAATTGCTGCCCCTGGCATAGGAGAGCCACTTTTGACTGGCTCACCAATGCCACCTATCATTGTACATGAGTGCTCATGCTCAGCAGCATGTCTGAGCACTCTCCTGCCCCCTGCTGGCCCTCTCGCCTCATCACAGAGCTCATAGGCAGGACCGACTCATCACCCATCTTAGGCCGCACCAGAAACTTCTGTCCCCAAGCCTACTCTTCACTGGCCGGCAGCACCCCTTGACAGACCGGGAGCAAGTGCAACCTCTGCCTGACTCCTAAGGGATACCGCCACCACCAGGCAACCATAAGTCACCCATATTAATCTCCTTGACTCCCAGGGACTCCTTCTCTCCCACCTCAGTTTTATTTCAGCAAACAGTCGTCTGCAGTTTTGACTTCAATTGCAGCCATGGGTATGCTAAAACCGCTGCAGCCACCCCACTTGCTGCAGTAATTTTCAGGTGTGTGAGGCCCCCCAAGGGCTGATATAAAGCACCTGGTCTAATCAGGTTCTCCCTCCTTGCATCACACAGTACTTTTAAAGCTTTCCCGACAGTCACCCAACAAAGACTGACCAATCCTAAGCGCCTAAAGGCCTAGACTGCTCCATCTGCCTGAAGCACCCCAGGGGTCGACATCCTAGGGACGCCACAAGTGGGAGCCCCCATTGTGGATCACTTAAATAATAACATATGTAATGATGTTTAAACTTTTCTAATAAATAGTTTGACTCAATTGATTGTGGATTTCCTTACCTCCTTGGCTGCTAAGGATGTGCAGAACCCGTCCTCTGCAAAAAGAACAGTTGATGAACGGAATGCTGAACAAAGTCAAACATTGACCCCCAGTACAAGGTCTGGGCCTAAATTCATTGATTTTTTTGATCAGCATGCCATTCTAGTCTAGTTTGTACCCAGCCATATGCAAATCAGTCTTGACCTTGCTCCCCATGGGAACAGTCCAGCCTGAACTGCCAGGCCAGGTCCTCCCTGGACCGGAAACAAGCATCCTGAGACCTGTTTCGGGGTATCACCCCTCATCAGCCAGGCTAACTTGACTCTACATCTTCAGCACTGGTGCTACGGTGCTAAGGACATGTCGAGCATGTCCTAGCACTCGCTTACGGGGGAAGCGCAGGGATGACAGAAGAAGCACTTCAGATGCCACCCGTTCCCCTCCCTGATGTGATGATGATGTCATCATAAGGAGCCAGGATGCGCTAGAAGCCATTTGATTCCAGTGTGTCGTGGGTCCAGGACCTTTCCAAGGTAGGTTCGCTTGCTGAGGGAGGGATCGGGGTTGAAGAGGCACACCGGGGAAAAGGAAAAAGTTTTCCTTTCCACTGATGTCTCTCTTTAATGCATTGTTGAACCGGCATCACGGCAGGGACCATGATCGTGCAGCAGGAATGCACCCACTGGACACCAGGATGTCTTTTTTGTGTGGCGAGCGGTCCCTTGGGCAAGGGATGCTCCCCATAATATCTGGACATTTGTTTTGACTGTTTTTGCCACCCTGGGGGCAGATTGGCCATGTTTTTAGGCCATTTGCCCCGAGATGGAAAACCACTAGATACCAGGGATTATGGTGTCTATTTATTTTTATGGGGAGTGACCCCTGTGGCAAGAGTGGTTGTCTCTGGGGCTCAATTTTCCTTTTTTTCTGGCCTACCCAGGGGTAGATCAACCATTTTTTAGGCCGATCTGCCACGGGGGGAGACGCACTAGACAGCAGGGATTTAACATTCCTGCAGTCGGGGAGTGGCACCTTGGGTAAGGGTCACTCCACAAAACATTTGGGCATTTTTTTTGGCCGTTTCCACCCCCCCAAAGGCAGATTGGCCATTTCTTAGGCCCTTCTGTCCCCAAGGAGGGCAGAAAACTAGAGAGATCAGGCTTTTCTTAGGACAATTTGCCCATGGAAGGGGGGCAGAAAGCCACTAGACACAAGGGAATAGGTTTCTGTGTGTGTGTACTGGCATTTGACTGGTGGTGTGCGTGAACTGGCATTTGGCTAGTGATGTGTGTGGACTGGTGGGTGGCTGGCGTTTGGCTGATGGTGTGTTTGAACTTAGGGTTTTGCTGAAGGTGTGTGTGGACTGGCTTCTGACTGACATTAAGTGTGGCTATTGTTTGGATGGTGGTATGCGTGAACTGGTGTTTGACTTGTGTTTGACTGGTGGCTAGGGTAAGGGTCATTTATTCCCCACTGGGGTACCAATTTCTTGCCTGTGCTTTGTGCCCCCCCCCCCACCTTGAGGCCAGATCGGACATTTGTGATGCCGATCGGCATCTAAGGGCAGACTTCATAGTGTTTTATAATGTTAACTGTTTTATTTCTTGTCAGAATTTGCATTTGTGATCTTAATACTTTATATATTGTATTGCAAAGCTTTTGATTTCCTTGGTGGCGACTCCTTTCTGTGGTTTTGGCACTGGCAGATCTACAGTTTGTGTAGTTGCATGTGTTTGGAAAGGAAACTTTTTTGTAATGTTCACTTCAAATGAGTATAATTGCACTGCTTGAATGTTTTTATTTTAATGGCTATAAGAATTGAAGCATATTTAGCTTATGATTATTTTGGGATTTGTGCAAGATCTGCATTGTGTTTTCCTGTGTGTAATCTTTTTTTGTTTTTCCAGATCCTATTTCAATCAATATTTACTGTTTAATACAGCTGAATTTGTAGCGTTCCTATTTGACGCAGCACTGTTTATTGTTTATTGTTAACTTGTTTGTTGTGTTAGTTTCATAAGTAGGCATTATGGCTGCCCGCAAGCTGACTGCCCAGCAGGTTGTAGATTTGGCTTTTGAATCTGTCTCTGAACATGGCTGTGAAACCAACTTTGCTGTTCAAGAGGAATCCTCTGATGATGAATTCATTGTTAGTGCTGATGAAGTACCTCTTTTAGAGGAGGACAGTGATATGCTCGTAGTACAGCAAGAGGAAGCTGGATTGCAGCCAGGGGCTGGAAGGCTTCCCAATGGAAGAGCTGAACCCTAGGTTGTCCTTAACATGGTGAAGCCCTTTTTGCCTGCCTTTAGTGGTGTTTCAGGGTGTAGAGTCAATACAGATAACTTTTTGCCTGTCCATTTCTTCCAACTGTTTATTGATGATGTATTTTTGGATGATATTGTTGAGCAGACTAATTTATATGCAGATCATTTTTTGAGGGACAACAGTGCCACACTCCAGAGCCACCCACTGGACTTCCACAAATCTCCCTGAGATTAAGCAGCTCTGGTATTAAACTTTCCTGATGGGGTTGATAAGGAAGCCATCGCTGTCTTTATATTGGTCTACTAGCCCCTTAATGGCAACTGCTATATTTCCAGCAACTATGAGTCGAGATCTGTATTTTCATCTGCAGCAAATGCTGCATTTTGTGGATAATGCTACAGCAATGTCGCAAGATCACCGAGGTTGTGACTGTCTCTTCAAGATTCAGCCTGTCCATGACCATTTAGTAGATCATTCTTCAAGATCTATATTCCAGGGAAAGATATATCTGTGGACGAGTCTCTGATCTTGTTCAAGGGACATTTGGTTTTCAGAGAATACATTGCCAGCAAGAGAGCATGTTATGGTATCAAGCTGTATATGCTGTGTGAAAGTGCCACTGGATATGCGTATAATTTCAGGGTATACACTGGTAGGGATTATTCAATCAACACCCCTGGTTGCCCTCCCACTTTTGGAGTCAGTGAGAAAATTGTGTGGGAACTTGCTAGATCACATTCACAAGGGTCACCATTTATACGTGGATAATTTCTACACAGGCGTGTAATTATGTAAAGAATTGTTCAGAGTGGGCACTAAGGCATGTACAGCAATCGCTAACTGTAAAGGCTACCCTAAAAAGCTTGTGTGTTAAAAAACTTGAATGGGGACAGAGCAGTGCCTTACATAGTAATGAACTGCTTGCTGTGAAATTTTCAGACAGAAGAGATATCCACATGCTGACACTATTCATGATGAAAGTACTGCGCCTGTAACTGTTTGGGGTCAGGTTGCAAAAGTGCTCAAACCAGTGTGTGTTCTAGACTACAACAAGCACATGGGAGGTGTGGCTAGAGTAGATCAAAGATTGGAGCCTTGCAATGCTGTTTGAAAGTCCTATATCTGGTACTAGAAGTTGACTGTTCATCTATTTCATTTAGCATACTTCAATGCTTATATTATTTTCGAAGATCGATCTCCAGATTCCAAGATGACTTTTGTACAGTTGAAGCAGTCTGTAATAAGCACCCTTGTTGCAGTTGAGCAGGCAAGTGTTCCTAGAGTCTCGGTGGTGGAGGATGTAGCTAGATTGAAAGATTGCCACTTTCCTGAATACATTCCTCCAACACCCAAAAAACACACTTTCTTGTTGGAGATGTAGAGTCTGTGTCTGAAGAGGAGACAAAAGGAGAGTTGTATGTACTTCCGATCCTGGACTATGTGTGCTGACAAGTTTAAATTGTACCATAACAACTCAAGTATTGGGAGCAACCATGACAGTAAAAGGGATCTGAATGGGGTTGGTATTGCTCTATAGTATGGCAGTAGTTTGATGTGCTTATTTACACCAGTTGTGCATGCAGTCATAGTTGGTATTTCATAATCTACCAATAGGTTGGCTCTTTCTATTTGAAAAATATTTGCTCTTTTTAGTTGGATGTTTTATTTTTTTCCTGTATGTGCTTTGTGTGTGTAATCTATTGAGTGTTTTAGAAATGAAAGTGGTTTGTAGCTTCATGATGATGTCTGAGTAGTATTTGGCTGGTGGTGTGAGTGGCTGGTGTTTGGCTGGTGGTGTGTGTGTGTACTAGCGTTTAGCTGCCAGCGTGTGTGTAGTGGTCAGCAGCAAGTGACTATACACACACCTACATTGAAATGCCTATTGTAGATTTTCAGTGCTGCTCCCACTACCGGCACAAGCAGCATTAGATGCATATTTATGTAACTCCATGAGTTCCCCCAACCCCTAGTTATTGCCTTGTCTTGGTTTTACAGCTCATAAGTTGCGAGTCACTGGTTCAGTACAGAAAAATTAGAATTATCTTATTAACAGTGATTTCTACATTTTAATTTTTGTGAAATCTTTTATAAATAAAATTAACATTTTGAACTTTTCATTTACCCTCATGCCAAATCCAATGAGTATGTGTGTGAACTTGAGTAGTAGATGATGGTGAAGTGATATTTGTCTTTTCCCCTTTCTCTACCAGGGAGTACATTGTTTATAGGGATAATCTACCAACCCCAGATATTTTCATAAAATAGACACCAGGAGGACTTTAGGGTAGTGTGTTTTGAATGGATCCCACAAGGTTTTCCATCAATCTAAGGGTGATGGGAGTCCTCTCAAAGGGATACTCATGGACCTTTGTTTGATCTGTTTCTGTTGCTGGCACTAGGCCCAGCCACACAAATGAGGTACTGTTTTAAACGGGAGACCTAGGGGAATGGTAGGTGGTAAGACATTTTAAGCTCCCTACAGATTTCAGAACTTTTCATCACAGAAAAGTGAGGAAAATGTTTTTTTAGTCAAGGTTTGAACTTTGTAAGGGCTTCTGGGTAAGAAAACCTGGTGAGAGTCATGCAGGTCACACCACCCTGGATTCCCCTCGGTGTCTAGTTTTCTTAAAATGTGCAGGTTTGATAGGTTTTCCAGGTGCCACCTGATCTAGGACCCAAAACTCACAGCTGGCCATACTGTAAAAAGAAGGGTCAGTTTTCATTGGAAAAATGTGATGTGTCCATGTTTGGTGCCTTTCCTGTCGCTGCAACTAGCCCTACCCACACAAGTATGGTACTATTTTTATTGGGAGACTTAGGGGAATGGTAGGGGGTGGGACATTTGTTGCTCTCTACAGATTCTAGAACTTCCCTTCACTAAAATATGTGGAAAAGACAGTTTGAAGTTTGCAAGGACTTCTGGGTAAGAAAACCTGGTGAGAGCCACGCAAGTCACACAACCCTGGATTTCTCTTGGTGTTTACTTTTTTCAAATGTGCAGGTTTGCTAGGTTTCTCTAGGTACCAGCTAAACTAGGGCCCAAAATCCACATTTAAAAAAAAAAGGATAAGTTTTCAGTGGGAAAAAATTTGATGTGTCCATGTTACGCTTTACTGTTGCGGCAAGGCAACTAGCCCTACCTACACAAGTATGGCACTATTTTTATTGAGATTTGGGGGAATGGTAGGAGGTAGGAAATGTGTTGCTTCCTATGGATGCAAGAGCTTGCCATCACAGAAATGTGAGGGAAATGTGTTTTTTTGTCAAAATTTGAGGTTTGCAAGAGCTTCTGGGTAAGAAAACCTGGTGAAAGCCACGCATGTCACCCCACCCTGGATTCCCCCAGGTGTCTAGTTTCCCAAAAAATCCATGTTTGCTTGGGTTCCCTAGGTGCCACCTGAGCAAGGGCCCAAAGCCCATAGATAGCTACATTTTTTGTCAAAGTTTGAGGTTTGCAAGGGCTTCTGGGTAGGAAAACCTGGTGTGAGCCATGCACATCACCCACCCTGGATTCACTGTGGTGTCTAGTTTTCAAAAATGTTCAAGTTTGCTAGGTTTCCCTTGGTGTCAGCTGAGCTAGGGCCAAAAACCCACAGCTCTCCACATTGCAAAACATGTGTCAGTTTTCAGTGGAAAAATGTGATGTGTCCATATTGCATTTTGGTGCCTTTCCTTTCCTGGCCACTTGCCCTACTCACACAAGTGAGGTATAATTTTTATCGAGAGACTTTGGGGAATGGTAGGTGGGAGGAAATGTGTTGCTCCACACAGATTCCAGAACTTTCCATCACAGAAATGTGAGGAAAATGTGTTTTTTTGTCAAAGTTTGAAGTTTGCAAGGGTTTCTGGGTAACAAAACCTGGTCAGAGCCATGCAAGTCACCCCACCCTAGATTCCCCCCGGTGTCTATAAAGATGTGTGAGTTTACTAGATTTCCCTAGATGCCTGCTTAGCTAGGGTCCAAAATTCACAGGTAGCCACATTGCAAAAAAAGGGTAAGTTTTCAGTAGAACAGTTTGATATGTCCATGTTGCGTTTTGGCGCCTTTCCTTTTGTGACCACTAGCCATACCCACACAAGTGTGGTGCCATTTCTATTGGGAGAATTTGGGGAATGGTAGGTGGCATGAATTTTGTTCCTCCCTACAGATTCCTTCCACAACTTTCCTTCACAGAAATGTGCAGAAAATGTGTTTTTTCTAGTCAAAGTTTGAGGTTTGCAAGGGCATTTGTGTAAGAAACCCTAGTGAAAGCTATGCACGTTACCACACCCTGGATTCTCCGAGGTGTCTAGTTTTAAAAAATGTGCAGGTTTGTTAGTTTTAAAAAATGTGCAGGTTTGTTATGTTTCCCTCAGTGCTGGTTGAGCTAGGGCCCAAAAGACAGAGCTAGCCACATTGCAAAAAACGGGTCAGTTTTTCAGTGGAAAAATGTGATGTGTCCATGTTGTGTTTTGATTCTTTCCAATCGTGGGCACTAGGCATGCCCACACAAATGCGGTGCCATTTTTATTGGGAGACTTAGAGGAGCACATAATACTAGAACAAGTGTTATTGCCAAATGTATTTTTCTGCATTTGTGCCTTACAAATGTAAACGAGTGTGTAAGAAAGAAGACATTTTGAGAAATTCCCTCTAATTCACATGCTAGTATGGGTACCCACAAATTTTGAGATGTACAAATAATTACTGCTTCTAAACTCCATATATGGTGTCCATTTTGGAAATACATAGGTATTCTTGTTAATAATTTGTCACTCTGTATTTTATCATGTAAATTGCTCTATACTCTAATTAATGAACATTGTGAAACTGTTACTCACCTTGAACTTGTGGGAAAGAGAGGAGAACATTTTAATATAGATGTTGACAGCCTTCTTCATTTCTTGCAGCACCAAGGAAACCCCTTCGAAATGACTGAACCTGGCGACTACACAACTAAGTGACCAAACAATATTTGGGTTACGATATAAAGACATGTCAAGTCAAGACAAGTCAAATCAGCTTTATTCGGTGTAAAGTACCACCATAAAAGCATACTAAAACAGGGAGTACAATGTTCATATTAAAAACAGTTTTCAAATATTACAACTTTAAAATGCCAATATTACATAACAATCTGTATTTCATGTGCACGATATTACAATAGTTCTCTGTGCAAAATAACAACCTATGTGCAAAACAAGCATTGGTTGCAATATCATAACATAGAAAGGGGAAATATGTTTGAAAATTATATCATTCACATACTTTACGTCAGGAAACTGAGTTATATAAAAATAAACTTTTAAAACACAACTAGAGGCAGTCATCAGGTTTTTCATATGTTAATACATCCAGATGAGACAAATCTTTTCTTTTCCTGATCGTCCTTTGAATAAAATAAATAACAGAATAAACAGTTTTTATATCATCCATACTACATAAAAAGTTAAAAGCATATTTGTAATGGAAAAGCCTATTAGTTAAGAAAAGTGGTTTTAAAACAATTTTCCGAACATCTTTATAAAAAGTACAAAACAGTATAAGATGCACCGTGGATTGGGGTTTTTTTCCATCACACGGACAATTTGGTAAATTATAAGTCCATTTTTCCTTATTTGAAAATGCAGTTATATAATGTAGTGTACCAAATCTTAACCTTGTCAAATAAAATCTATGCTGGCTGTTTCTTACCAAAGCTAGATATTTTTCCGTTCCCACCTCGGACAGAATTTCATGATAATTAATAACACTTTGTTTTAGTCTTACTTCATCCATTCTATCACATTCCTTTGCGGTAATATAGCTCAGCTTCAAGTCGCTTTTATTGATGTCCTGAATAAGCGCAGGATTCACTTTATCAAAGGTTATCTTACAATATGTTAATAGATTATGGATATGTTCTAGCCAGGGAATTTTTCTATGTGGTCAAGGGCCAAGCAATCCTTTATTAAATCCTTGGTCAGTTTAGTCTCTTCTTTCGCCCAAATTCCTCGCCAAAAAATAAGTCCTGCCAAATTGATAAAATCACTTATGTAAGATACAGACATTTCTTTATGCACTATATAGTTGGCTGTAGAATTTGGAACTGCCAACACTCTTTTTAAAAATATATTTTCTTGGACTTGTAAAGATACGGTATTTGCCCTCCCCCATAAGGCTGCCCCATAAGATACACCCGTCACACACTTGCTTCTATACAAAGCGAGAATTTCCCTTACTGGTTTATTTCCTAATTTAGCAGAAAATCTAAAGATGCCTTCGACAATTCTTAAAAATTTCAGGTTACAGGATTCAATATGTTTATTCCAAGTACCATTTTTGTTAAAAAGCAGACCTAGATAGGAAAAAGTTGGAACCCTACTTATAACTACTCCTCCCACATGATGTTGTCTATGCTTTGACCTATCAATCACGCATGTCATAACAAATGTTTTAGTTAAGTTTAACTGAAGATCTTTTTCCGACATGTACCAAGCAAATTTTTCTATTAGATGTTGTAATCCGTTCGCTGTCCTTGATAATTGGACAGCGTCGTCTGCATAGAGTAATACGGGGGTAGAACGTTTTCCAATTTTTGGGACATCTACAGTCTGTTTTTGTAAAAAGGAATCCACATTATTTATATACAATGAAAAGAGTAGAGGTGCTAATAGGCATCCTTGGCGTATTCCCCTTGTAACCTTAAAATCCTGAGTGCATTCGCCCATCTTTCCAAACCGTACTCTGGAAGTCAGGGAAGAGTAAATCTGGGACAAATATATAATTATGTCCGTTGGTGCTCCTAGCTCATTCAAGGTTTGCCACAGTTTGGCATGGTTAACGAGATCGAACGCACTTGTAAGATCTACAAAACATAGATGTAAAACCCCTTCTTTTGCTAGGGTATATTTTCCTATTAGTAACTCCAAGTTTAAGCACTGTTCCACTGTCCCATGTCTAAAAGATGTCCTAGAACATGTATTGAAACTTTACGCAGAACTAAAGCAGGAGAGATTTGTATTGACAGATAAAAAGCTGCTAAAGCTAAACTTCCATGATTTAAATGCCATAGTGAGAGTTTCATCCAACCAGCAACTACAAAACAGGTTACAAAAAAACAACTTTCGCAAGCACATAGAGAGATGGATGTTGCAAAAGAAAGGGGTGAATTTATCAAGGACATTCTGTTGCATGATCTTCTTTTAACAAACACATTATTTTATAGAGATGCTGCAACCAGTGAAGCACAAACTCGTACAAAAGCTAAAAAAAAAAAACTTTCACCTGAAGAATTTCAATTTGAAAAGGTGTCCTCATTGAAAACTGCTGTTATTGTGGACTATGGGACTCATTGCGATGTCGGTCGGAAAGCAATCCGACCGACTCGTCCTCGGAAAGATTCCGACTGCCTCGACCGTGAGCTTTCCGACCGCCGTATTAAAATGCATTGCGTGTAAAACTCTGACCGAGTCGGTCGGAAAGCATTCTGCCCGACCCCGTTGGTCGGAAACTGGTCCTATCCGACCAATTTGGTCAGAAATGCCGTCCTTAGGCATTCCGCTTACGAACAAGACTCGGTTTACCCAACGAACAGATTACGATGCATCCAACACGGTTTTGGAACCGTGTCGGTTTGTTTTACACATGGCAAGTGTAAAATGCCAAAATTGGTAACAACAACAAGCATAGGCAGAGGCAAATGAAAAGAAATTCAAACATTAGCCACGCCCACCAATAAAAAGAGCAAAAATATGACCATGATCCTCTGCTCACAAAAAACTGCTGCCAGCATGGAGAGAGGAGATTTTTGTCATTCCCTGCTATCTGCCCTGCACAAACTCACACACTTCACCCACCATGCAACTTGCACAGATTTATTTTTTCAAAACCTTCTCACAAACACACACTCTTTTTTTATATTCACACTCACACTCACCCTCACCATTCCCCAGAGGAAGCAGCCATGTTTTAAAGATGAGGAGTTGATAGTGCTTGTGGATGAAATAGTCAAAGTAGAGCCACATTTATTTGGAACGCTAGTCCAACAGACCCACATCACCCTGAAAAATTGGATGGGGAACAGGAAAGTCAACAAGGTGAACGCAGTAGCCGACACACCACGTGTAATGGAGGATATCAGGAGAAGGTGGTATGAAGTTTAGAAGGAGGGTAAAAAAACTGCTAGGTAAGGAACATTCAAATGCCCAAAGGACTAGTGGTGGCCCTCCTGCACCACCTGTACACTTCACTTCCTGGGAGGAGAAGGTGCGTGTCATCCTTCCGCTGGAGAGTGTCTATGGACTCACAGAAGCACCAAAGTCTGGTAAGTAGCTACTCCACATTCCACTAAAGTTAGCAATTACACCTCTATAGACATCACTGTTAAGGACCCAGTTAAACAAACTTCTGTTTTTAGATAAAAAGAAAAAATACAGTCAATGAGCATGTGATGTGTATTTCATATAGATAAACCACATACCTGCTATGAAATTTAAAAGACTCAAAACTATTAACATGTACACACTTCTTACAAACTCACAGCAAGGCTTTGTGCTCCAAACACCAGTCCCCAGTATCAGACATCTTGCCAGCACATTTCCACCCACTATTAGGAAAGCAGAGTCACAGGTAGGCTGGTTGGGATGGGTGGGAAGGTGTGTGTGTGGGCACAGGCCTGATGGGAGTTGTAGTGACAGCAAACACTCCTCCCACACAGCGCAACAAGACCACCTGGACCTATGCTTTCCTGACAGTTAGTGGAAGTGTACTAGCAAAATGGCTGACACTGGGGACTGCTGTTCAAAGCAGAAGGCCATGATGGGAGTTGCATTCAAGTCAGACAACAGGCACCACTGTCAGACATCCTAGTAGTACATTTTGAACCACTGTGAGGAAAGCATAGTTTATGCTGGGCTGTTTGGGCTGGGTGGGAGTAGGATTGTTTGCACTGACTACATCTCCCATCAGGCCCTGTCCTCCCCACACCTCCTCAGCAGCCCAAACGGACCACCTGGAACACTGCTGTCCCTGATAGTGAGTGGAAATGTACTGACAAGATGGCTGACACTGGGGACTGATGTCTGGAGCACATGATGTGAGTTGTGGGCAACCCAGACAACAGGTACCAATTTCAGACGTCTTGATAGTACATTTGAAACACTGTGAGGAAAGCATAGTTCATGCTGGGCTGTTTGGGCTGGGTGAGAAGGTGTATGTAGGACAGGGCCTAATTGGAGTTGTAGCCATTACAAATACTCCCCCTCCCACCCAGCCCTGATAACTCCTCTGGGCCTATACCTACCTCACACTGAGGGGAAGTGAACTAGCAAGATTGTTGACACTGCTGCATGGAATTTGAAGCCAACTCCCATCAAGGCCTTGTGCTCTAAATACCATGCAACAGTGTCAGCCATCTTGCTGGTACACTTCCATTCACTGTCAGGTACCGATAGGCCCAGATGACACACACTCTAACCACCCATCCAAACTAGCCTACCTTAAACTCTGCTTACCCGACAGTGAGTGGCAATGTACTGCCAAGATGGCTGACACTGGGGACTGGTGTCTGACTTGACCACAACTCCAAAAAGGGCCTTGTGCTACAAACAGCAGGCCCCAGTGTCAGACATCTTGCCAGTACATTGCCACTCACTCTCAGGTAAGCTGAGTTTCAGGTAGGCTAGTTCGGATTGGTGGGAAGAGAGTGTGTAGGACAGGGACTGATGGGAGAAGGAGTCGGGGCAAACACTCCTCCTACCAACCAGCACAAACCGCCCACCAGGAACAATGCTTACCTGACAGTGAGTGGAAATGTACTGACAAAATGGCTGACACTGTGGACTGGTGTTTGGAGCACAAGGCCTCAGTGGGAGTTGTGGACAAATCAGACACCAGTTATCAGTGTCAGACATCTTGCAAGTACATTCCCACTCACTGTTAGGAAAGCAGAGTTCCAGGTAGGCTTTTGGTACTGGATGGGAAGGTGTGTGTAGGACAGGGCCTGATGGGAGTTATAGCCATTGCAAATACTCCTCCTCCCTCCCAGCCCTGATAACTCCTTTGGGCCTATGTCTCCCTCACAGTGAGGGGAAGTGGACTAGCAAGATGGCTGACACTAGTGAATGGTGTTGAACTTGAAGCCAACTCCCATCAAGGCCTTGTGTTCCAAACAGCATGCAACAGTGTCAGCCATCTTGCTAGTACACTTCCATTCACTGTCAGGTACCCATAGGCCTAGATGACCTGGTTGTGCTGGGTGGGAGGAGGAGTGTTTGCACTGACTACATCTCGTATCAGGCTCTGTTCTACACACCCTTTCCCACCCATTCCAACTAGCCTACCTGGGACTCCGCTTTCCTGACAGTGAGTGGCAATGTGCTGCCAAGATGACTGACACTGGGGACTGGTGTCTGATTTGTCCACAACTCCCAACAGGGCTTTGAGCTCCAAACACCAGGCCCAGTGTCAGACATCTTGCCAGTACTGTCCCACTGACTGTCAGGGAAACACAGTTCTATGTGGGCTTGTTGGGCTGAGTGGGAGGAAGAGTGGTTGCACTGACTACAACTCCCATCAGGCCCTGTCCTACATACACCTTCCCACCCATCCCAACCGGCCCACCTGGGATTCTCCTTACCTGACAGTCAATGGAGGTGTACTATCAAGATGGCTGACATTGGGGACTGGTGTTAGTAGTACAAGGCCTGGATGGGAGTTGTGGTCAAGTCAGACAACAGGCACTACTGTCCGACATCTTGATAGTACTTTTCCACTCACTACCAGGTAAGCATAGTTCCTGGTGGGCTGTTTGGACTGCATGGGAAGGTCTTTGTAGGACAGGGCCTGATGGGAGATGTAGTCATTGCAAACACTACTCATCCCAAACAGCCTAACAAGCCCACCTGGAAATATGCTTACCATGACAGTGAGGGGACGTGTACTAGCAAGATGGCTGACACCGGGGACTGGTATCTGGAGCACAAGGCCACAATGGAAGTTGTAGTCAAGTCAAACAACAGGCACCACTGTCACACATCTTGATATTATACTTCGCCTTATTTTCTGAACACCACTCTTCCTGGTGGCCTGATTGGGCGAGCTGGGAGGAGTGTTTGGATTGACACCATCTCCCATCAGGCCCTGTCCTACACACACCCTCCCACCCAGCCCAAACACAACACCTGGGACTCTGCTTTCCTGACAGTGAGTGGAAATGTGGGAGCAAGATGGCTTACAATGGGGACTGGTGTCTGAGTTGACCAAAAATCCCATCAAGGACTTGTACCCCAAACACCATGCACCAGCGTCAGTCATTTGGGTAGTACATGTCTCCTCACTGTCAGGAAAGCAGAGTATCAGGGGGGATGGATGGGCTGGCTGTGAAGGTGTGTTTAGGACAGGGCTTGATGGGAGATGTAGTCGGGGAAAACACTCAGCTCAAACAGATCACCTGGGCCCATGGGTACCTGACAGTGATCGGGAATGTACTGCTAAGATGGCTGACATTGGGGACAGGTGTCTGATTTGACCACAACTCCCGTCAAGGCCTTGTGCTCCAAACACCATGCACCTGTGTCACACATCTTGCTAGTACCTCACCACTCACTGAAAGGTAGCCATAGGCCTATCTGAATTGGTTGTGTTGGGTGGGGGGAGGAGTGGTTACCATTACTACAATTCACATCTGGCTCTGCCATACACACACTCATCCCAACCATCACAGCCAGCTCCCCTTCAACTCTGATTACCTGGAAGTGTGTGGGAATATACTGCCAAAATGATAGACACTGTTCTGTTGTTTGGAGCATAAGGCCTGGATGGGAGTTGTGGACAAATCAGACACCATGCACCACTGTCAGACATCCTGCTATTCCATTTACAACCAGATAGCCATTCTGCCACGTGGTCAGGTTTCTCTGGGTGTGAAGAGTGTGTGTAGGACAGGGCCTGATGGGAGTTGGACTAATGGCAACCACGCCTCCTGCCACCCAGCAACACCAGGCCACCTGGAACCATGCTTTCCTGGCAGTGATTGGAAATGTACTGGCAAGATGGCTGACACTGGGGACTGGTGTCTGACTTGGCCACAACTCCCATTGTGGCCTTGTGCTCCAAACACTAGTCCACACTTTTGGGCGGCAGTTAAAAACATTAGGACATTAGGACATCCCCTGACTGCTATCAGCTGTAATATAACTAGCGACTTATGGGTGGCTCATTTTTCCAAAATCTATTCGGCCCCAATTGGAATAGAGGACTCATATGAATATCATGCGCCTACCCCAATAGATATAACTTTGCTAGAAGTGGAGGATGCAATCCAACAAAGTTTGGGTAATAAAGCGCCGGGCCCTGATGGTTTGCCCATCGATCTTATTAAAAATAAACCAGATTTTTGGGCACCCCTCTTATTAAATGTTTTTAATAATTTAACCTATGATATAATTCTGAGTACGTGGTCCATGAGCATCATTGTACCGATTTTTAAAAAGGGCGATCGTTCTAACCCCAGTTGCTATAGACCTATCTCCCTCATCGACAACACCCTGAAAATCCTGGAAAGGATTCTCTATAACAAGATAAGGTCATGGGCTGAGGGTGATAATATTTTAAGGCCGTGTCAACTGGGGTTTAGAAGTAAAGTAGGCACAGTGGAACAGTGCCTGAATCTAAATCTGATTATTGGCAAGTACACTGTTGCAAAAAAATCTCCTATATATCTCGCCTTCATGGACCTCACCTCTGCGTTTGACCTTGTCAATAGGTCACGCTTATGGTCCATTCTTTTAAAACAAGGCATGGATAAAGTTTTAGTTCACTTTTTAGCATATTTGCACAGAGATCTGCACTCCTGGGTGAGGATTAGCCAGGATGGGGATGTATCAAGTGACATTAAAATTGTTAGAGGTGTCAGACAGGGGTGCGTTCTGGCACCTCTTCTTTTTATCCTATATATTAATGATTTGCATGATTCACTAGTAAAACTTACCCACGATGTCCCGAGAATAAATGGTAATACACTCCCCACCTTATTGTATGCTGATGATGCAGTTTTAATGGCACGCACCCCAAACGCCCTACGCAT
This sequence comes from Calotriton arnoldi, assembly GCA_963921515.1. NCBI lineage: Eukaryota > Metazoa > Chordata > Amphibia > Caudata > Salamandridae > Calotriton > Calotriton arnoldi. Next base: position 591,207 of record CAWUFW010004175.1, read on the forward strand.
TTTAGTACGAGGTTTTGTAGATTTTATGGCTGTTTTAGATTTAAGGACTAATTAAAAAAATCGTTTTTAATGGCTTGTGGTCCGAAAAGCGCCCTATTAATAAAATTACTGTTAACTCGGAAAGTTTACAAAGCACTTGCACTTTTTCTTACCTTGGGTTAGTTTACGCCACAAATGGCTCTTGGTCTGATCACGTGGCACATAGCAGAAGTAAGCTGTCACGAAGCATTAATACACTTCTGGGATTACCCCAATCCAAAAGGTCTGAAGTAGTTTTAGCTCTTAAGAAAATTTTTAAACTACAGTGTGCTCCCACCGCAACCTATGGAGCAGAAATCTGGGGCTTCACCAAATGCAGTAGTATTCAATGTGAAGAAAACAGACTATGCAGGAAACTCTTGGGAGCACCGATTTCTTCCTCTGTATATGTGTGCCACAAAGAACTGAAACTGCCCTACATTGAAGATGACATTAGGGCCCGTCCGGCACTGTTCTGGGTTGCAATTTGGAATAACACTGCGGCAACTCTCACCAGAGACATAATAACTGACTGCCTTAGATGTGAGAGGGGTGGGGATATACCATGGCTTGCCGCTGTAAAAGAGAGCCTAAAGAGCGTAAACCACCTGCGCATCTTTTTAAATCCAATTCAATCCGAGTTAACTAACAAAAAAGTGATACAAGTGGCATTGTATAAAAAGTATAGCGATGAAAGGTACTGGAGAGAGATCAAGAAAACCTCAGTTGTAAGGTATATGTCCATAGAGGACTGCTCTCATTTGCCTGCCAGATACCTTTTAAAACCTATAGGACACTGGGAAAGAGGGTTGCTATTTCGCTTACGGGCAGGTACTATGAAATATTTATTATGCTTCCCTTTGGGCTATAATTCCGATCTTGATGCATTGCCCTGCCCTTGCAACGCACACAGTAACCAAACAATGTTGCACTTTTTATTCTCTTGTAGTTTTTATTCTAAATTCACAAAAGGATTTTTGATACCTTTTTTTAAAAAACGTGCTATTTTCGACTTCAGGATAGCCTACACGGAAGTGCTTAAACTGGCGGAAGATGAATTAATTCTCCGCGTTGGATCATTCCTGAAGTCAGCCGTACGGTCACGTAGAACTATGTGTGCCCAATGAAGGTCGTTAGAACTGTATATTATTGTCATGTTATTAAAACCACCCTATCAAATGTTAATATATGACATATCCCGCTAACTATGGTCCATTTTAGTCACTGTTATAAATGTACTGTACCTTTTGCTTTGAATACGTTGCTATATATGAATTGTTTTTATTGTGCTTTTATGGATATTCCATATTCGAATAAAGATATTTTGATTGATTGATTGACTAGTCCACAGTGTGAGCCATCTTGACAGTACTCCTCCAATCACAGTCAGGTAACCATAGGCCCAGATGAACTGGTAGTGCTGTGTGGGGGGAGGAGTGGTTGCTAACACTCCAAATCCCATCAGACTCTGCCAGACACACACTCTTCCCACCAAGGCCGCCCAGCCCCCTGGAACTCTGCTTTCCTGACAGTTAGCAAAATGTACCGGCAAGATGGCTGACACTGGGGGCTCATGTTCAAAGTACCAGGCCATGATGGGAGTTGTAGTCAGCTCAGACACCATGCACCACTGTCAGCCATCTTGCTATTACACTTCCCCTCATTGTCTGTACACAACTCTTCCTGTTGGGCCATTTGTGCTGGTTGGGAGGAGGATTGTTTGCACTGACTACAACTCCCATCAAGCCCTGTCCTAAACACACTTTCCCACCCAGCACAAACAGCATACCTGGAACTATGCTGTCCCTGATATTGAATGGAAATGTACTGCCAAGATGTCTGACAGTGGTGCCTGTTGTCTGAGGTGAGCACAACTCCCATCATGGCCTCGTGCTCTGAACAGCAGTTTCCACTGTCAGCCATCTTGCCAGCACATTTCCAATCACTGTCAATAAAGCAGAGTTACAGCTGTGCTGTTTGGGTTGGGTGGGAGGATGTGTGTTTGATATCACTACATCTCCCATCAAGCCCTGTCTCACACATACCTTCCTAGACAGCCCAAACAGCACCCCTGGTGCCCTGCTTTGCTGACAGTGGTTGGGAATGTACTTGCAAGATTACTGACACTGGGGATTGGTGTCTGACTTGATCACAACTCACATCATGGCTACAAACACCAGTCCCCAGTGTCAGACATCTTGTCACCACATTTCCACTCACAATCAGGAAAGCAGAGTGGCAGGTAGGCTGGTTGGGCTGTGTGGGGGGAGGAGTGTAAGTCACACAAATAGAACGTAAGAACTCAAACCACGGATCATTAAATTAGTTAGCCACAAAATAGCCGGAAGCAGAGTCTGTGATCTCATCTGACTATGGAGTCAATTGACAAAATCAATGATCTGTGTAGGCACAAAGCTAAGCAGTCACACATTTGGCTCCTGACAGGCATTCACTTGTGTGTCATGCGATGAGAACAATAAGTACCTCACTCACACCATGACCACAAAAATTAGGGTAAAGCAACAGACTGTGACTGTGTAGGCTGCCACACCTATGTGACTGCTGAGACATGGACTAAGCCCACTACACAGGCTTCACAAACTCCAACATTGGGAACTAAATAGTACATATGTCACAGTTCTCCTACAGACGTGGAGAACACCAACCCACCAGTGTCATCCACAGAGTGTCAGGTGCCAGTCAATGTCCTTGGACATGTAATGAGAACTAAACACAACATGCCCATTTATGCACATAGGTGAACATGTTCAACAATCCACATCTTTTCCGAATTACATTGTTATCCATTTACTTATTGTTAGGTTCAGTCATCTATGTAATGGGTATGATTTGAGGTGCAGTGGATATTCACATCAATGATTGTGCCATTTCTGTACCCACAGGGCGAGCTGGGAACACCACCGGACAAAATGATGACAGCCAGTCCCAGACTCTGGCCGACCAGGAGCTGTTTGGCATGGAAGACTCTCAACCATCCTCGGACGATGAGGACCAACCTGGTCCATCATGTTTGGGTCACCAGACAGCACCAGCAGCGGCTACAGCAGGATCCACTGGGACCACTCCTGCCTCAGCTGACAACACCCAACTGACCTCTACCCTGATGGATACAGCAGGCCAGGACAATGCCAACAGAACAGAAACACAGGGCACTTAGGAGTTGGCAGACAACAATACCCACATCAATGAGGAAAGTGGCTCAGTGTTGACTGTGCCACCAACAAATGGGCCTGCTCGGGTGGGTAGAGGTAGTGGGAGGGGCTCTGGGGATCTACGCTGTCAAGCAGCTGGTGCTGCTGATGATGAGCACCCAAACCTCTCCCAGGTGATCAATGCCTACCAAGCTTACCAGGGAGAAATGGGCCAGGTTATAGGGATCCTGCGAAATATCGAGCAGCTGCAGGCAGGCCAGAACCAATGGCTGGACACTTTTAATCAGAAAATTGATGATATGACTGGGGTGCTGCGGGACATTGGTAGCAGCCTCCGCCGGATTGCAAATCACCTAACCTCACCTCCCTATGTGCCCACAACATCTGGCGCATCAACATCTTCCCAAGCCACAGGGAGGGACATGGAGTCTGTAGGAGAGCCCACAGTACCCCAGGAGCCTACAGCTGAGGGTCCCCCTCAAACGTGGGAAGGGTCATCCGAGGAAGAATCCCCAAGAGTCAGATGGCAATGTACCACCCCCATGAAGTGACAATGTGCCCCTGATATCCTCCATTGTGTACCAAGCGTTCACCTTGTTGACTGTCATCAAGAACTGTCCCACTTTGGATGGAGGGTCAAAGTTGGACTTTGGACTTAAATAACTGTGGCTTTTCTCTTGGAAGAGTTCCTCTACAAACACTATCAACTCCTATCTGCACGTTCTTTTTTTGTTGTGAGCACACCACCATTGTGTGAAATGATCTTCTAACTTTGTGGACAAAAATAAAACACTTCACACTGAAATACTTGCTCATGGTGTGACTTTGAATTCCAAATGTGCCTATTGTAATGACCCACAAAATCACAAAGAAGAAATTGTCAACACCATTGGTAACAAATTACTTCCAAGTACTAAACTAAGGGCTCATGAGTTAATGTACATCGGCACAGCATGATAGATGTACACAGCCAGGTTATCACACAACCTGTAGTACATGGTACAGATTCAATGGAAATCTATTGTCTACAAAACTATTACCATTTGCCTGCACAATCAACAATCATTGTTAGCAAACCAGCTCATCATTGTCAAATATGGATTCAAAAACTCCTTGGATGTGTGATAACAGACAATGCGGAATGTGGAACCGAGGTCTATTCTCAAGATGCAACATGGTGGCTGAACACAAAGCCAAATCACATCACACAGTACTTAAAGTAACTAAAAACAAAATCAACTAAGTCTTAGGTCTGAAGGAAGTGCATGACAGGGAGTTCAGAAACCATTCCAAGTCAGAGTCTGTCACAGCATCATGTGTCAGGTGACAGACTCTCACTTGGAACGTCAGGAAACAAGCATCCTAGGATGCTTGCTTTCAGTCCAGGGAGGACCTGGTCTGGCAGTTTGGGCTGGACTGTTCCCATTGGGTGCAGGGTCAAGACTGATTTGCATATGTCTGCGTTCAAACTGGAATGGCATGGGGAGCAAAAAAATGATGGATTTAGGCCCAGATCTCTGTACTGGGGTGAATGTATGACATTGTTCTGCATTCTGTCCCTCAATTGTTCTTTTTGCATCAGGTGAGGTCCCATCTTCAAAGTCCACTCTGTGGATCACATGGCAAAGTACCCTGTTAAAAAATCACAAAAAACAGAGTTAGGAAATCAGGAATAAGGTAGCACAATTCTGAAAAAATGTCATCTTAAGCACAAAAATGTCAGTGTAAACACTAGCTAGACCTCACGGTAATACTGTACATGTTAATCTGCCCGTTTCAAAGACCCATCTTATGAAAAACCTCAGGACAGGTATCAGACACCCACAAGCATACATACACATTGTCCACCAGCAACACAACAACAAATAATTGGGGATAGTCAACTCCTCTCTTTGCATACTTACACTCATGTTAAGAAGTTGTGGATAAGCTGTTGTCTCAAATCCCCGTTATCATCATCATCATCACCACTGTCATTATGGCCCAGTCCTGGATCCTCCCTCGGTGGCACCTCCTGGTCTCCATCGTCCAGTATGAGAGGTATGCCCTTGCGTATTGCCACGTTGTGTAGCATGCAGCAAGCAGTGATGATCTGGCACACCTTAAATGGGGCATATTGGAGGGCTCATCCTCTCTGATCCAGACAGCGAAAACTTGTCTTCAGGAGGCCAAAAGGCCGCTCCACGACTCATCTGGTCCTACCATGGGCCTCATTAAAGCACACTTCTTCTGGGGTGCGTGGGTTGTGCAGTGGTGTCAGTAACCAGGGCTGGTTGGGGTATCCAGAGTCTCCTGCAGTAAACACAGAAAAGACTTGAGTTGTCTGACAACAGATCACTATCTGACCACCAAGCTACACACAATACAACATACATATGCAACATCACCTACAAACAAGCCAGGCATGGTCAGGTTGTAGTTGAAGACATCAAATGGGGGATGATGCTGTTTTGCATGATGTATGCATCATGTGCCGAACCAGGGAAACGGGCGCAGACGTGGGAGATGGACATCTCAGCCAAACACACCACCTGTACATTGACAGAGTGGCAATGTTTATGGTTGCGATAGACCTGTTCATTGGCCTGTGGTGGGATCAGTGCAATGTGGTGCCATCCATGCAGCCAATGACATGGGATATCTGTCCGAGGGCACCCTTAATGTCAGATAACTCTCCAGGTTTCGGAAACTGTACGTAGTGTTCCAGGTAACGGAGCAATGCCTGCAACACATCTCGAAGGACATTGCTGAACATGGGCTGGGACATTCCACCTGATGTTTCCACTGTGTGTCGGAATGTTCCAGTGGCAAAAAAATGAAATGCTGCCATCACCTTAACCTTGGGGGTCAGTGCTGTTGGATAAGTGCGAGCAGGCTGCAAATGAGGTGACAACTGCTAGCACAACTCTTCAATTGTTCCCCTCGTGAAACGATACTTGTTGATGATGTCCCGTTCTTCCATTGTTTCTAGGTCAGGGAAGGGCCCATACACTGGAGGCTGTCGGCGATACCTATGTGTAGAGTGCAAACACAATTGGTGTTATCCATAATGTCCCAAGGAATATGCACTTCCACAAACAGCAAATCAAAAATAAACACACATACAACTGTATGTAAATGAATGAGTTTGTCCTCACATACATATCACAGCATACTGACCCTTGCTGGACATGTTTTCAAGGTGAGGTGACACAGCAAATAGAGTGCAGTAGTGTAAACTTCACTAGTGTCTGTCACTGTTCATGTAGAGCTAGCATGGCATACTCCACAACTCATGACCAAATAAGCCTAGAACTAGTTTTGTGAAAATAATCACATGGTTCAAATGTACACACAATAGGATTATGTAATGCCTGATATGTGGGACACCACATACACACAGCATCTCACAATTGTAATCTTGCACACTACTGTCACAGGGTGGACACTGTCATGTTGTCATGTCTGCATTACACATACAATCACATAAACAAACCATTAACTATTTAGGAGTCCCATACAATGCGGTTGTCCAGTTAAGTGTGGGACACAAAAATACACTAGAAATACACATATCAAACATAAGCGTATGTGGCTGCTTAATGTCACAGTGTAGTCATTCTTTCATAGATGCATTATCCAGGATATGAAAATCACACCACCTTTCCAGTCTACATCACACAGATTGCACACTGGGTCATACTGTGCTGTTATGCAGTGAATAGGTAAAGACTGAACTTGTACTGCCCAAAAAATGCTTTGTGACTGTGACCAAGCCTAAGAGGATAAATGGAGTTGTGTGTTTCCCACTGGTTAATAGCCTCCCAATCAGTGTGACATGTGCCCCTCAAGGTTAGGTCATCATGGGAGTGTGAGCGTTTCAGTTAGATGTCTTTTTCAACAGGAAAAATCTGCATTCAGCCATGTATTTACTCCAAATTACAACATTTACAAAAGTGTCTGCCCTGCCAACCGATTACGCAAAGGATGTGGTAGGAGCATCATGACCGATTCGGACAGAGCCATTGGCTGTTAGTTGTTATGGTGACAGACGTGGGTTTCTATTAAAAGGACGCAGTAGGCGCATCATGACCGATTCGGACACAGCATTTTCTGTGAGTTGTTATGGTGACAGACGTGCATTTCTATTCAAGGGACGTGGTAGGCGCAGCATGACCGATTCGGACACAGACATTGGCTGTTAGTTGTTATGGTGACAGACGCGGGTCTCTATTCAAAGGATGCGATAGGCGCATCATGACCTATTCGGACACAGCCAATGGCTGTGAGTTGTTATGGTGACAGACGCAGGTTTCGGGATGTATCCGCGTTGCCTGGACACCGACTCGGTAACCTCCCATAGCCATCGCATCCAATGATATTTCTGAACCGCGCGGTAGGCTTGTCTTTTGCCAGCAATGTAATGCATTGGACCGATTCGGAAAATGCGACCGAAACAAACCTATCGCTTTGGCCGCATGGACTGAAGACCCCCTCTGTGGTTTAGATATAAGTCTGTCTGTTCCCTAGAGACTTCACTTACCTGCACTACCTGCATCATTCCTGCATCTCCCCATCTCTCTGCTGCTGTGTCCACATCCCCTGGGACCTACTATGGCACGTACAGAGGGCAGGACCCCAGCATTCACCCAGGAGGAAAACCAGGTGCTGCTGGACACCCTCCTGCCTCTGTACAGCCAGCTCTATGGCAAACCAGAGAGCAGGTGAGTGATCATCACACTGCATTGTCATCTGACATGTGCAATAACCATGCACTAGTGGCATTAGGAATCTCAAAGACAAGCATGTAAACTGTTTTTTTAAAAAGTTTTAAAGTGTGTATATAATGTTTGTGGGCAAGTACACTTCTGTAGAAGTGTATGTACTAGTGTAAACATCGTATCACTGTTCTCATGGAATGGAGTCATCATTGAACACAGTTGAACTGCAAATAATGCCACTTGCCTACCCCTTAGACATTTTTGCCAATCTGACCATGACCTATGTGTACCAGTTTTTGTCTCTGTACATGTTGCCTGTGAACTAAGGGTCTGTCACCATGTCATCCTTACAGGTCAACTCCCATCAGAAGGCCAAGTTGTGGAGGACCATCGCCCAGAAGGTGCGCTCCGTGGGGGTCGCTAATTGGCACACCATTCTTTGTAGGAAACGGGGGCAGGACCTTCGAGGCTGGACCAAGAAGATCGCCGAAGTCCAGCTGGACCTGTCACCTCCAGGCAAGAGGGGTGCGCGCCGTACTCTGACCCCCCACAAGCTCCATATCCTAGTGGTGGTCTTCCCTGACCTGGATGGGAAGTTGAAAGCCACACATCAGCAAGGATGGGGTGAGTATGTGCCTTGTCGCACAACTTTCTTAACCATGCATGTGGAGGTATGTTAGACTGCTGGCCCTTTTTCAGGTTGTAAGACACCCAAAACCACTGTTCAGTGTTAAAAGATGCATATGCACAAGGATTATTAGATGCCTGGTTATGCCCTTTTCATCTGGAACATGTGAGGAAAATATGTTCAGGGTAGTGACAGTAGTGCCATGCTCATGTGATGTGCCCAAATTACAACAACATGTGCATGGAGATAACCTTCAGGAGTAATGCAATTGCTCA